>CM053405.1:107124560-107135571 GCA_028644305.1 Xerus rutilus
CAATGAACAGTATATATATATATATATTTATATATATTTTTTATCAACCATCTTTACTATACCCATTCCCCTTTCCTGCCCCCCACCTCCCCCATGTCGCGTCCAGTGTTTCTCTATTTCTCTTATGTTTCCCATTCCCACCTCCCTTATTCATCAGTATCCATTAATCAGAGAGACCATTCGGCATTTGGTTTTTTGGTACATATACACAATGGAATATTATTCAGCAATAAAAGAGAATAAAATTATGGCATCTGTGGTCCTTGAAGCAAGTGCTTCTTCTCATTTTATTCTGTCTGCACTCCGGCAGCGGCTGCTTGAAGGCAGGATGTGTGTGATGGTTTATATCAAGTAAACTATAGAGAATCATGAGGTCTTTCATCTCCTGAAAGCATCAGAGGCAAAGGAGAATTTGGTCATCTGGAAATGGCTTGGCACTTCTTGAGAGGCTCATATAAAAATTCATGGGCAAAAAAAGACAGTCCAACTCTGCCACAGCAGTGAATCCATTTCCTCCAGTGAGGAAGGCCTTGGCAAGGCCTTAGCTGCCCTCACAGCTCAGGAAACCTTACCTGCCAAATTGCAGGCTTGGTGAGAGGTGCCCCATGGAACTCCAAATTCAGTCCCAACTCTGCACTATCATTTGTATCCCAGCAGATCAGATGGGCCCAAGGCCCAATTCCATCCCAGGGAAGTCAGCAAGCACATATTGGTCTGCTTCTTGTCCCTCAAGGGAACAACCTCAGCTTGGAGGTTGTCTGGGGAGGCTCTCTCAGACTAGATTTTACTAACTCTCCTTGGAGGAGTTTGTTTGTCCTTTCATGGGAGCAGAGAAGGGCAAAAATAATCAAAGGAGAGAAATCCAGAGTGAAGATAAGAGGAAAAGATCAAAGGGTCCAGGGCCTTATATGGGAACCAGTCTCTGCTTCTCAAGGGCATGGGCACCCAGCATCCATCACCCTGCAGGACAGACCCAGGGCAGGGAAGCAGCTATCCCTGACTTCAGCCTGACCCTAGCCTTTTAAGAAAAAGTATTTATTCTAATTAGGTATGTATGACAGCAGAATGCATGTACCCAAACGAAGCACAACTTTTCATTTCTCTGGTTGTACATGATGTAGCAGCGTTGCACCATATGTGCAGTCATATGTGCACATTACGTGTACCTAGAGTAATGACGTTTACCTCATTCCACCATCTTTCCTGCCCCCATGTCCCCTTCCCTCCCCTCTCTCCTCTTTGCCCAATCAAAGTTACTCCAGCCCCCCCACCCCATAATGGATCTGCATCTACTTATCAGAGACAACATTCAGCTTTGTTTTTTTGGGATTGGCTTAGTTCACTTAGCACGATATTCTCCAACTCCATCCATTTACCTGCAAATGCCATAATTTTATTCTCTTTTAATGCTGAGTAATATTCTGTTGTGTATATATACCACCTCTTTCTCTAGAGTCTTGGGTTCCACTCCCCAACAAAAGCTGAAGTGGCCTCTAGGTGTTCAATAAAAGGATGGCTGCTGCCAGAGAGGGAACAGACAAACTTCCAACCCAAAACAACAAAAATAGCCAAAAACTTCCAAGGTCTCAAAGAATAAGAAGGGGGAGCAGTGCAAGGGTGAAGAGAAAGAAATAAACCTTTAGCATTCTTTGGACCAAGCCTAATCCTTGCAAGAGCAGGAGTCTGGTTCAAGTGGGAAGTCAGAACATCAATGGAATGTTCTAGGCATGAGATTAGGATGGAAGACTCAAGATCCCTTGAGTAAGGTCTTCCACCTCCACCCACCACCTCCATCTGCTTTTCCACCATCACCCTAAACTGAAGCTACACCTGAGTTGGAAAGTAAAGACTTTTTACAAAAGAGGAGACACTAAGCTAAGAAATTGAGATGACACCCTGAGCCCCAGAGGGTACTTTCTCCTTTGGTCCATCTAAATTGATAAAAGCTCCCTGCCTCATTCTCTTTGCTTACAGATCAACTGTGTGCTCTGTAAAATAGTATTTTTCTGCTTGTGACAAGCCTCCTACGAATCATTCCCATCCAGGCAACCATCACCCACTCATCTGGAGACTATTTTTGTGCCCAATACGTTTGCTGGAAACTGCTGTACTTCAATGTCTGCAGTGCAGATGGAAAGTAAAGCAAAGCAAAGCAAAACACAAAACATGGTCCTCTGCCTTGGTGATGAGGGTACAGAATTAAATCAAAAGAAGCAATATAAGCAGCTAACAAGCATGCAGTGGTAAGAGCAGAGGGGAAGGGAGGGAGGACAGAGGGCCTAGGAGCCCAGGCCAAGACATGTTGCCTCTGCTCAAAATTTGGTCTGGGTCTGACTATGTTTCTGTACACCCTATTCTGTCCTCCAGAAATAGGTGCAGTGACCCACACAGGAGAAACACTTTAAGCAAATGGGGTGCCTCTGTAATGAGATGGAGAAATTGTCTTTGCAGGTCAGTCATAATCTATAGAGAGGGGTGTGTGTGTGTGTGTGTGTGTGTGTGTGTGTGTGTTTTCCAAAGAAAGAATGAATTGCCACTGTGAAAAATACCAATAGTCTTGAATTTCCTGAAATTAAACATAATAACAGAAATATCATGCTTTGTTATTAAGGAAATGAAAGAAATGGAAAGGAAAAGAACACTAGCCACTGAATAGGAATGGAAACAGGTAGTACTGTCCCTGAACACAGGAGAATGAGGCCATAAGATTCTCTGCACAGAAACACATTCGTGGCATGCAAAACAGAGAGTAGAAAATATCCTGAGAATGAGTGAACAGACAGCCAGGAAGTCCTCTCCTGATTGCCACTGTTCTAGTAAATACTATCAGATAATGTTCTGAGCTTAAACATCTTTCCTTCAGTGATACCACCCATCATCTTGGAACATTTAAAGCAATGCCTGTGGGAAGTTCAGAATGAGCTGGAAAGACACCTTCCAAAGTGGGAGCTCTCCAGACCCAGAGCACTCCCACTGCCCTGAACTGATTAACATCAACTCCCCTACAATCCCAGCAAGGGATGGGTGAGAGCAGCAATGAAAGAAATTCTCCTTTCAGCCCTGTAGTATCTATCCAGGGATGCAGGAGCCCTGCCTGAGTGATCACCAATGGATGAAAGCATGAGACAAGAGGTTGACAGGAAATTGCACTGAGGAGGGATCTATCTAGATTGGCCCATCTAAATGCACTGGGGGAACTTGGCACCTCTAAGTGCAGGACAACCAGATGTACGTCTCTTGGAGTGGCACAGTATCATCTAGTAGATAATCTTGCCCCAAAAAAATATTCAACCTAAATTTAATCAAGCATGTACCTGAATTCCAGTTTATAGGAAATATATGGGTAAGGGACAAAGTTACAGATCTCACCAGGAAGCAGCGGAAGCCAGACCACAGAACATTTAACAAGACAACAGGCTTTGTTTTTGCCATACTTTCTTAGGATTAAAAGTAATAACGATGAGAAGGAGGAGGAAGTGATAGAAAAGGAGGAGGAGGAGAAAAAGATGAAAAAGATTGGTTCCATATTAAAAGATACTTAAAAGACATAGCAACCAAATGCAGTGCATGAATCTTATTTGGATCCTGATTACTATAAGCTGACAAGGGGTGTGACTGAGGAAATCATGGAAACTTGTACATAGGCTGCTGTTAAGGAATAACAAGGAATAAGGAATAAGGAATAACAAAGGAATATTGTTCATTGATTATGATATTGGTGTTGTAATTATGTAAGAATATGTCCATGCTCTTTAAAGACATTTGCTGAAATTTGTAGGGGTTAACTCAGATGCCTGATAGTTGCTTTATAATACTTAACTTAAAAAGATAAAGCAAGAATACTATTTGGCAGATGAAAGAAATTAAAGGGATACGGGTGGGAAAAGAAGAACTCAAACTATCGTTACTTGCCGATGACATGATACTACACTTAAAGGATCCAAAAAATTCTACCAGAAAACTTCTAGAATTAATAAATGAATTTAACAAAGTAGCAGGATGTAAAATTAATACCCATAAATCAAATGCATTTCTATACATCAGTGATGAATTCTCTCAAAGAGAAATTAGAAAAACTACCCCATTCACAATAGCCTAAAAAAATTAAAATAAAATAATTGGGAATCAATCTAGCAAGAGAGGTAATGAAAACCACTGAACACTAAAGAAAGAAATTGAAGAAGATCTTAGAAGATGGAAAGATCTCTCAAACTCTTGGATAGGCAGAATCAATATTGTCAAAATGACCAAACTACCCAAAGGACCATACAGATTCAATGTGATTCCAATTAAAATCCCAACATCATTCCTTATAGAAATAGAAAAGATAATCATAAAGTTCATTTGGAAAAATAAGAGACTCAGAATAGCCAAAGCAATCCCTAGCAAGAAGAGTGAAACAGGTGGCATCACAATATCAGACCTTAAACTATACTACAAAGCTATAGTGACAAAAATGGCATGGTATTGGCATCAAAATAGACATGTAGATCAATGGTACAGAATAGAAGACACAGAGACTAACCCACATAAATACAGTTATCTCTTACTAGACAAAGGTGCCAAAAACATATATTAGAGAAAAGATAGCCTCTTCAACAAATGGTGCTGGGAAAACTGGAAATCCATATGCAGCAAAATGAAACTAAAGTCCTTTCTCTCACCATGCACAAAAATCAACTCAAAGTGGATCAAGGACTTAGGAATTAGACCAGAGACCCTACGCCTAATAGAAGAAAAAGTAGGCCTAAAGATACATCATGTTGAATTAGGCCTCAACTTCCTTAGCAAGACTCCTAAAGCACAAGAAATAAAATCAAGAATCAATAAATGGGATGGATTCAACTAAAAAGCATCTTCTCAGCAAAAGTAACATTGAGGTGAAGAGAGAGCCTACATTTTGGGAGCAAATTTTACACGTCAGATAGTGTACTCATCTCCAAGATATATAAAGAACTCAAAAACTTAACAACAAAAAAACAAACAATCCAATCAATAAATGGGTCAAGGAGCTAAACAGACAATTCTCAGAAGAAGAAATACAATCAACAAATATATGAAATCAACAAATATATGAAAAAATAGTCAACATCTTTAGCAATTACAGAAAGGCAAATCAAAACTACTCTAAGATTTCCTCTCTCTCCAGTCAGAATGGCAGTTATCAAGAATACAAGCAACAATAAATGTTGGCAAGGATGTGAAGGAAAAAGCACACTCATACATTGCTGGTGGGGCTGCAAATTGGTACAACCACTACGAAAAGCAATATGGAGATTCCTAAGAAAATTTGGAATGAAACCACCATTTGACCCAGCTATCCTACTCCTTGGTCTATACCCTAAAGACTTTTTAAAACAGCATACTACAGTGACACAGCCACTTCAATGTTTATAGCAGCACAATTCACAATTGCTAAACTGTGAAACCAACCTAGATGCCCTGCAATAGATGAATGAATAAAGAAACCGTGGTATATATATGCAATGGAATATTACTCAGCATTAAAAGAGAATAAAATTATGGCATTTGCAGGTAAATGGATGGAGTTGGAGAATATCATACTAAGCGAAGTAAGCCAATCCCAAAAAACCAAAAGTCGAATGTTCTCTCTGATAAGTGGATGCTGATCTATAATGGGGTGGGGGGAGAATGGAGGAACTTTGGGCAAAGGGGAGGGAGGGTGTAAGGGGCCATGGGGGCAGGGAAGATGGTGGAATGAGATAAACATTATTACCCTAGGCTCATATATGACTGCACATATGGTGCAACGCTGCTACATCATGTACAACCAGAGAAATGAAAAGTTGTGCTGCATTTGTGTACAATGAATCAAAATGCATTCTACTGTCATATATACCTAATTAGAATAAATAAATAAATTTTTAAAATACTATTTGTAATTTTTATAAGAGATATCTTTATTAGTGATTTAAGAATATGAATATACATTGAGCACCAGTAAAACAAATGTGCTCCAGGAAACACACAAACATAGACATGCACAAATTGAAAACAGGTTAAGCCTGTTAACACTCACTTAAGACAAGCAGAAAGTGTTTTTTTCTGAGTAACTAGAAATAGATCTGCTCTTTCTCCATATTTCAAAATAATCAAAACCAAAAGAACTTCTTTAGAACACGGACAGGCAGTTCACACATAAAGAAATATGTATGGCTTTTGAAAAACATATCATCTTTGAAAAATCCACTGATTTTGAAGAAGGTCAAGGAAAGTTAACCTCATATTTGCTACATGGAGCAAAATGGGGCTGAATTCTTCCTGGTGCCCAGGCTTTCTCTAGAACAAAGATGCTCAGAGCACCACTTGAACACTTTTAGAAATGCAAATTCTCCTGGCCTATCTCAACCTACTGAATCAAAAACTCTTGGGAGACAGTGCCAACAATTTTGCCTTAAGAAGTCTCCAAGTGATTCTGTGAATACTCAGGATGAGCTGCTACTCTAAGAAGAGGGAAATTAAGTATTAAGAAGGCACATCAATTCTGCAAACTTCGGTTAGTGCCATGGAGAAGAAATTCACTAAATGACTCATTATTCTTCTTTGCTAAATGGTAAAGGTTTCTCCAGTGATAATGTCTCATATCCCTTCCTGTGAACCTCAGCTGTACAGCTCTGTCAGAAAGCATGGTCAACAGTTGTCTTTTAATACAGACCTGGCCAGAAGTTAATGTTCTCAAAGGGTTTAAAATCTGTTTGTCAACCTGAGCCCATTTACCATGGACCCCCTCATTCATGATGCACAACACAGCTCCTGATTAGATTGGTTGAACTGTGAATATCATCCTCTGGCTCTTACTAAGTGTGGTCAGCTGCAGAGTTTTTAAAGGATTCCTCTAGCCTTAGGGGACTAAACTCAATTCCTAAGGCCCCCACTTGAGCATTTTTATCTGTTCAACCATTTGGTTTATGTTTGAGTTGAAATAAGAGGCAAAGAAATAGCAGGAACCTATGTTTACAATGAAAAAAATGTTCTTTCTCTTGAGCTCTGTGAGAAGTGAGAAATTTTTGTTCTGCAAGAAAAATATCATACTGTACAAAGAGATTAGAAACTCCCTTTGGAAAATAGAGTAGTACTTCTAGAACAATCATTTGAATGCTGACTGAATGTGGAAAAAAGGAAATTCATTTGCCAAACAGTTTCAGGGACTCATGGAGCCAGCTCTGAAGCTGAAGCTAAGTCAATAGATGGTCCAAGGAATCAAGTCTCCACCTGGGAGAAAAATCTACTTGGACCAATCTTTAGTTTGAAAGACATTGTTGATTATGCAAATCCATCTCATTAGGGCCATGTCTGCTATGGAGATCTACAACTTGGAGATGTGGGTCTATATTTCTCAAAGTAGAAGCTGGTTTCCAGTAAATAATATTTCACAAGAATTCTGGAAAGAGTATTGATCTTAGAGTACTGACTGTACAATCTTTGAACTTCAGTTTAACACTTATTTCTGTTTGAACTAGGCCAGATTTCTTATTCTCTGAGCTTCCATGTCTTTCTGAGATGACAATGATGACACCCAGTTTGCAAAGGTTGTGTCATGTCATACACAGGGAGATGTACATTGTATCCTGCCATAATCCTGTGTTTATGAGCTGGACTCTGCTCATCTATGATTGCTACATAGGACACTAACAGCAGTGTAATGCCGAAACCTTGCTGGACATCTCCAGCCCACAAATGGTTTCCTCCATGACAGCAGCAGTTGATCACAAGGCTCACCTCTGCTGCTGACCGTGGCAGGTCTGAGGAATAGAGTGTTCTTCATGGTGTCCACTCACCCTTTTTCTTTTCAGCTCGGTTTGCCCTGCTTCTCTGTCCAGAAAGTATTTATTCCAAGGTCTTTCCCAGTCTTTGAGTATTTTGCCCTTAACCACCCTAACTCAGCAGTCTCAACTACCCTTTCTATCAAGGTACATTCACTTTTTAATTTTTGAAATAAAAAGTTCAGACTTACTTTTATATTCATTTTTTATTAAGAATATAACTTTTCTTTTTATTGTGCTAGTAATTTTATTGGGTCTGTTACTATTTTTGTTAATGTCCTGGTTACAAATTTGAACAGATTTTAAGAGATATGAACCTAATATTTTTCCCATAAGCATATAAATTTAGTGTGATGATAATTTTGTAGAATTCTAGGATTATTGGAAAGGAATATTGTGATGATTCATAAATGGCATATTACAAAGTAAATATTTCTGAATCTATCTGTGTATTTATACATAAACTTATAATAAGGTTTTGATTCCTGATAGCAGTGGTGGACTTCCATTATTCATATTTCTTCTTATTTTCTAAATCTTTGTCTTTGGAGAAATGACCCCCATGTCTTGATGAAAACAAAAATTACCTATCCATATAAAGTCTTAAGATGCTAGATTCTGCTGGACCTGGTAGCATATGCCTGTAATCCCAGCAGCTGGGGAGGCTGAGACAGGAGGATAGCAAGTTCAAAGTCAACCTCAGCAACAGCAAAGTGCTAAGCAACTCAGTGAGACCCAGTCTCTAAATAAAATACAAAATAGGTGTTTTCAGTGAATAGTGTGTACAGCTTCTGATAATTTGTTTTTTTCTGTTATGTTTGCCAACATGTATTAAAATGCAACTTTTGGGAAAAAAATAAAATAATAAAAAAAAAAAAAAAAAAAAAAAAAAATACAAAATAGGTCTGAGGATGTGGCTCAGTGGTTGAATACCCATGAGTTCAATCCCTGGTACTAAAAAAAAAAAAAAAGATACTGGATTCTTACTCTCCCAGGCCGTCTTGCAGCCAGGATGGGAGGCCTATGCCTCAGGCTCTGCCTATCAGAGGTATCCCTGGCAAGAATCTGGCATGGGAGCTAGTGACACCAACAGCTGAGTGCTCCCTGCCATGTCTGTGGTGATAGGTTAGTATTTTCATCTCCACAATGATTTTGGGTTATAGCTTTGAGTGTTCTTTTCCTGCATAGTCTAGAGCTCAATCTTTAGGCCTTATGAGAATTCATGAGCTACTTTCTGTCCTTTGTAAACATGTTCTGCTTCATGCAGCCAGAATTAGCTAATTTATGTTGCTTGCCATGAAGAACTATGGCTAATATAGTAGCTACTGTTATAATAAATTTAGTTTTTAAAAACATATAACACATTTTTTATGCTTTTTAGATTTTTATTTATTTATTTTTATTAGTACATTATGATTATATGTAAGTGTAGGATTTGTTATAAAATTTTCATATATGCACATAACATAATTTGATGGATCTTGTTCCCCAGTACCTTCCCTTTCCCTCTTTTCCTCCCTCCCCCGATCCACTTACTGTACTGATCTCCCTTCTATTATTATTTTAATTAGTACCTTATAATTATGTGTGTGTGTGTGTGTATGTGAAAGAGAGAGAGAGAGAGATTCACTGTGGTATGTTCATACATGGATACAGCATGATTTGGCAGATTTCAGACACTCAGATGAACAAATGACCTATCTGTGCCAAGTGTCCATTATTGAATCTAATAAGATCACCCAAAAATCTTAGTAGCTTTAAACAAAATTTTATTATTTTATTTCATGGTTCCAGGGGTTGAGTGAGCCTGGTTGGGTGTTTTCCTCTTAGGGTCTCTCATATAGTTGCAGTGAGTTAGTAGATAGCTCTCGGATCATCTGAAAACTGAACTGGGCTATTTGTCCAAGATGGTTCCTTCACTTTCATGTCTAACTCCTTTCTCTCTCTCTCTCTCTCTCCACATAGTGTCTTATCTTCCAGACCTCTCCATGTGGCTTAAGACTTTTGACAGCATGGTAACCTCACAGTGGTCACAAAAGGCAGCAGAATTTCAAGAGAAATTAATACTTAGGGCTACACTTGGACGCAATGTAACTTCCATTTTACTTTGGTCAAAGCAATCAGGGGGATTGCATGTGTTCAAGAGGGCTGAGGAGTAGTGGGGAACTAGACACTAGTTCTTTTTTTTTGGAAGGGGTACCAAGGATTGAACTCAGGGGCACATCACCACTGAGCCACGTCCTCAGCACTATTTTGTATTTTATTTAGAGACAGGGTCTCACTGAGTTGCTTAGCACCTCGCTTTTGCTGAGGCTGGCTTTGAACTCACAATCCTCCTGCCTTAGCCACCTGAGCCACTGGGATTACAGGCGTGTTCCACCTTAATGCAGGAGTGGCAAGGTCCTTCCACTGCCAGAGACAATTGCATGGCCATCTTTGGGAAATACAGTCTGTCACACTATCCTTAAGGGGATAGATACCTTCCAGAGAATTATATCACAAACATTCAGCAATATAAACTTTAAAAGATAAAATACCCATGTTTAGGCATCCATGGAGTAATTCACTCAATCTTCAGTGGCTTGGCTTTTTTTTTTTTGGTACTGGGGATTGAACTCAGGGTACTCGACCACTGAGCCATATCCTCAGCCCTATTTTGTGTTTTATTTAGAGACAGAGTCTCACTGAGTTGCTTAGCGTCTCACCATTGCTGAGGCTGCCTTTGAACTCATGATTCTCCTGTCTCAGCCTCCCAAAGTGCTGGGATTACAGGCATGCGCCAGCGCGTGGCTCAGTGGCTTGGCTTTTAAAAGTAGGGATTAACTTCTCAGCAGAGCCACTTCTCTCCTTCACACTGGGTCCTCATCTTTATTTTTTTTATTTTATTTTTTTTTTAAAGGTGTGAGTTTGGATTTTTATTGGCTTTTTTTTTTCTTTTTGTTTTATTTAGGCTTTCATGTTAACAGTGTAAATTGATTCATTGTACATAGATGATAACATATCAATTCTCTAGTTGTAAGTTGTATAGAATCACAACATATATGCAGTCATACATAAAGTTAGGGTTATTATGACCATCATATTCCATCACCCTTGCTGTCCCCATGCCCCGTCCCCCCTTACACCCCTGTGAACAGAGATCCACCATTGTTCCCATGACCTTCCCCACATTATGGATCAGCATCCGCTTATCAACGAGTACATTTGGGATTTGGTTTTCTGAGATT
>CM053405.1:107143340-107418982 GCA_028644305.1 Xerus rutilus
TAAAGATGTTTAATATGAAGAATGTAATCTGCTTATAATTTTGTGCAAAGTTAGAAAAATTATGATTGAAACAATTTTTTTCTATTTGCCTCAACAAATGTTTTCAGTGAATAGTGTGTACAGCTTCTGATAATTTGTTTTTTTCTGTTATGTTTGCCAACATGTATTAAAATGCAACTTTTGGGAAAAAAAAAAAAAAGAGTCACATACATAAAAGAAAAAGAAATTATTCCCTTGAATAATAAATAATGCATCAGATTTTAAAGCAGCTCTTCTTCAGACCTTTCTTATTAGATTGTTTTGATTACCTAGCTAGCATTTGCACATGTTATAAAGTGAAGTACATTTTATGTTGCTATATAAATGGATGGTTTTAAGTCTCTTCCTAGGCAAGCAAATCTGACATACTTCACTTGCAGCCAATTGGAATTGGAATGCTTTCAAAATGCACTTTCAGATACTGCAGATGCACCTCATTGCTGGTGCCTCACTGTCTAAGTAGGAAGTCTCCCTTCCTCCTGAGGCCTGGGGCAGAGGCCAGAGGCCAGAGGCCAGAGGCTAGAGGCTAGAGGGGAAGAAATTGTCCAGTCAGCTTTCACAGTGCAGAGAGGATGTATTTTTGTTTGCTTCTTTCCATTCCTATTGCTGACCTTTGTATTCTAAGCAGAGAAAAGCATTCAGAGCCATGATTTCTGGAAGAGGACAACATACAGAAAATCATGAGTGACAGCATCTCCTAAGAATGGTACTAAAAATGGCACATAGCTGGTACTGTTGTGGGTGCATAGACACAAGTTAATTCATAACTTGTACCAGCGTAGATGCATAGAGTAGAATTAATTCATTATATACAGAGAGTATTAGGAAGTCCTTTTCTCATAGAACTTCAGTTGAGAAAGTCTGAGTCAGACATTTATGCAACATCATCTTGCTGATTTGAGTACATTTTGTGTTGAAGAACAGAAGAGTAATTATTTCTCTTGCCATTGACAAGAATGTAAATTGAATCCCAACAAATGCACACATATTTGCATACATATGCATACATAATTTGCTATCTCTCTATATAGTAAGTAGATAATGCATATATGACATATATATGCTTATTATTCATTATCTATTATACCGGTTTTTCTTTTATCGGTGCATTATAGTCATACATAATATTTGGGCTCATTTTGATAAAATATACATGCATGAAATTTGATTTATTCTGTTTCAGTCCCCCGTGTCAACCTCCTTCCCACCTCCCTTCCCCTGTTCTCCTTTCTCTACTCTATTGGTCTTCCTTTCACTTGTTTATTTATTTATTTTTGATTGGTGCTTTATAGATATACATAAAGGTAGAATTCAATATGATATATTTATACATGCACATAGCATGATTTTGTTAAATTCATTCCACATTTCTTCCCTTTCCCCTCCCTCCTCCCTCCTCAATCTCCTTTTTCTATTCCTCGCATCTTCCCTAATCTTTAGGCTATCTGATCCCCTCACCTCCTCATTTTTCTCTTATTTTGCTCTAGCTTCCTCATATGAGAGAAAACATTTGACTCTTGATTTTCTAAGTCTGGCTTATTTCACTTAGCATGATGTTCTCCAGTTCCATCCATTTACCAGGAAATGTCAAAATTTCTTTCTTCTTTATGGTTGTACAAAACCCCATTGTATATATAATGTATTTTCTTGATCCATTCATCTATGGGCATCTGGTCTGGTTTCATAATTTGGCTACTGTGAATTGTGCTGCTATAAACATCGATGGGGCTATATCACTATAGTATGCTGATTTTAGTTCTTTTGTCTAATATATTATATCTTTATATAAGTGTGTATATATGTAATTACATGCATGACACACTCATATACATACGTACATACATATATTTTAACTTCAGAAGGAAATAAGCTGTCCAGTCTCCTAGATATAGAAGAGAAGGAACTTTGTTCAGTACTTCTGGACTCTATCTTCCTGCTGAGGAGCCTCACAGGACCCTAGTGTGACCAAAGAACAGCAGTGTAGTCAGCTTCAGTCTTGGGCTGTGTTATGGTTTAGATGTGATGTCCAAAAGCTCAGATGTGAGACAATGTAAGAAGGTTTGGAAGAGAAATGATTGGGCTATAATCTTAATTTAATCCATTAATTAATCACTGATGGGATTAACTGAGTGGCAACTGGAGGCAGGTGGGTTGTGGCTGGAGGAAGTGGTTCATTGGTGGCTGGCTATGGGATATATATCTTGTATCTGGAGAGTGCAGTCTCTCTCTGCTCTCTGATCATCATGTGAGCTGCTTCCGTCTACCACACTCTTTTTTTTTTTTTGGTACTGGAGATTGAACTCAGGGGCACTCGACCACTGAGCCACACTCCCATCCCTATTTTGTGTTCTATGTAGAGACAGGGTCTCACTGAGTTGCTTAGCACCTCGCCATTGCTGAGGCTAGCTTTGAACTCACGATTCTCCTGTCTCAGCCTCCCTAAGTGCTGGAATTACAGGCTTGAGCCACTGCGCCCGGCTCTACCACACTCATTTACTGATGTTCAGCCTCACCTTGAGTCCTGAGGAATGGAGCCTATTGTCCATGAACTGAGACCTCTGAAACCACAAGCACTTAAATAAACTTTTCCTCCTCTACAATTGCTCTGGTAAGATCTTTCAGTCACAGCAGTGAAAAAGCTGACTAAAACAGGCCACGTCTCCATCTTTGTACTCTTAAGTCCACAAAAGGAAGGGTGGGTGCTTTCCTCTTGGATAGCATCTGTGGGTACCTCTGTCTTGGTGGCTGTGACAGAGTCTGCACACTTTAGAGAAGAGAGCCAGGGGAATTTCTTCCCTGCCACCTCCTTCCTGCCCACAATGACAGCCCTTCTAGCTGGGAAGACTCCCTCCATTCTGTAAGAGGCCACCCATGGATAATGGCTTCCTCACTGCTACTACCACTTTTCTCTTTGGTCATAAGGTAGCTGAAAAGATTCCTTCTGTGTATTTGTTGGAATGAGAGCCCTGGATACAAGTATAAGCCATCAAGTCTTCTGACAAAGCTGTGGGATATGTCAGCACTATTAATGGTGCCTTCTCAGAACTTGGCCATGACCCCAAGCAGCAGAGTCCAGAGACTATAAAAGCAAATATTCCATAATTCCACAGTCAGATATGCAGGCAGAGGAGGTGGTTAGATGGATTATCTCTATTCATGAAGTCCATAGAACAACCCTCTGTTCCGCTATGTGCAGCCCAGAGATGAGTTGAACACTTTGAACTAACATAATGCTTTCTGTCTGGGTACCTCAAAACACTTCCTTGAAGTGAATTTCTGAAAAGAAGAGGCAGGGGGATGGGAGGAAATTCAAAGCTTGGTTCTGCAGCCTCACTCTGATTTTATAACACAGTGAGGAAAAATGATCTATCACATCAGTTAATATCTGTGTGGATTTTTACCTCCTCTCTGCACCAAAGGCTTCCCAGAGGTAATTTAGCAAAATCCAGCATTCAAAGGACTTAATCAATCAGGTCTACATTGTGAGATTTTAACTCAGTGAAGGCAATTTGGTGAGCAATTTTTCAAAGCTGTTTTTTCATTAGAAAAAAAGATGAGAAGTTGGGAATTAAATGGGAACAAAACAAACTGGCAAGAATATGTATTACAACTTCTAAACCAAACAAACAATGAGTCATCTGGTCTCACCCAGCCCTTTGCTGTGGAAGCTGCCAGTGGACTTTGCTGTGTTTTTGTATCCATGAAATGGAAAATAGGTTTAGAAATATTATCCTGATAAACAGTGGATTTAATTTATTCTTTTCCCCAGTCTTGAGGTCTGGCCTTCGGGATAGGTTGGGAATCGATTTTATTAATAGCAACTGTCCTATCTATACTTAAAATATTTACTGAAATTTTCTCTCTCTGGTTTTGGTTTTTGATTTTTTTCTTTTTTCTTTTTTGGTATTGGGGATTGAACCCAGGGGTGCTTTAACACTGACCCTTTTAATGTTTTACTTTGAGACAGGGTAATTTACTGACACTGGCCTTGAATTTGTGATCCTCCTGCCTCATCCTCCCTAGTTGCTAGGATTACAGGCATATGCCACTGTGCCTGGCTCTTCTCCTTCCATTTAAATGAAAGGTAAATTGGCCTGTTTCATGTCCCCTTGCCCCAAGGAAAAAGATTAAATTCACATTCTCTTCTTTGGAAATAATGTGAAGTATTTTCTTCATCACAAACAAACTCAAAGGGCAATTTGAAGTCAGGTCAAATAACATTACCAGTCAGGGGGGAAATTGTTTGTTCCTCTCTTTCCTTGCATCCATTTTATCCAGCCTTAAATTTTTCTTAAAAGGGGAATATGTAACAACAGGGGAAAAGAACAAAAGAACAAAAAGAACAAAAGAACAAATTTTTTCAAATTTAGAAAACAGAAAAGTATAAAAATATGTAAAACTTTCCTTGATCAAACTTCTGCTGGTGGTGAGGTATCTATGTAGAAAATACAGCACTTGTTCCTTTGCTGATTCAGTAAGTACCCAATATGCCAGAGGACACCTGCAAGTGAGATAATCTGAGGTGGTCAGGGGTCAGAAGCCCAAATGGCTATGGATGTAAGCAGGTGTCATTAACACGTGACTGTGATTGAGATAATCAGGTAACCGAGACAAGGAAGGGAATGCTTGCTCTGTCTAAAGGATACACATGTATTTTTTAAAATATTTTTTTTAGTTGTTGATGGACTTTTATTTTATTCATTTATTTATATGCAGTGCTGAGAATTGAACTCAGGGCCTCACACGTGTCAGGCAAGTGCTCTACCACTGAGCCACAATTCCACCCCAGCCCTCACATGTAATTTTTAAAACTACAGAGGCCTGCTGTGGGCTTCTAGAGTGGATGTGGAAGAAGAAGTCAACTTTTAGGGAAGAGTGAACCTTGAAGAGTGAACAGGATTTTAATAAAAAGAGGAAAGAACATTCTAAACACAAGAGTTTCACAAGCAGAAGTCTAGAAAGTGGGGAGAGAAGAGTCTGTGTGAGCAAGATGAAGTCCAGGTATCAGTGTGAGGAGGCAACTCTTTATTTAGCATGCCCAGAACAGAATTCTAGATCCCCTCAGCCTGTTTCTGGCCCAGGGCACTGCCGTTCCTAATGTTGCTCTAGCCCAAACCTAGTAAACACCATTCTTAGTTATCTTTTTTTTCTCTTGGACCCCAGGGGAAGATTCAGATTGTGTAGGAACTGAGTTGTATACCATAGTAGAGAGGGAGGGGCTTTTTGAATAAAAAGACTACAAAACTAGCTACAAAAATGAATTTGTATTTTGGATAGGCTGATGCAAGTAGCACCCACTTTTGTGGAAACCTGCATCAAAACCATCATTGGAATCTGTTGCCTCAGTTTTCAAAAATATATCCCAAATCCAATGGCTCCTCCAGGCCAAGCCACCACCAGCTATGACAGAGATTCCTAACCAGCCCCCTAACTGTCTTCCCAACTGATGGTCCTCCCTGCTACAGTCCATTCCAAACACATCAAGCAGACTGATCATTATAAAATCTAGGTCAGATAACATCATCCTTTTCCTCAAAATCCTTCCATGGCTACCCATTACACATAGCATAATAAGTGTAGGCTCCAAAATCCCTAATATTCAGGACCTCCTGACAGCCCAGCCATTTTCTGCCACGCTCCCATTGACCACTCCAGTGCAGTCATTCGTACTTCCTTGATGTTCCTTTAACAAGGTCTTAGGGCCTTTGCATTTATTTTTCCCTCTGCCTAGAATACCTTTGTAAAAACTTATTTTTGTATTTCTTCCCCCTTACTCATTCAGATGTCACCCTCTGAACTCCACATCTAAATGCAGTAACTGTCCTTTAACCTCCATCCCATACATGACTAATTTGTTCTTTATATCATTTATCACTAGTTATTATGTAGTCATTTGTTATTATCTATTACCTATACTAGAATGTAAGCTCCATGAAGGCAAAGATTTTGCCTGTTTTATTCACTTCTGTTTTCCCAAAGCCTAGCATAGTATGTAACATAGAGAATGATGTACATCCTTCTCTGGAAGAAGCTGACATCCTCCAAGGCCTTCACAATTCTTCAACCACAACGTCCAGCCCTTAGTTTAAAAAAATGAAAAATATCAGGCATACCAAGAAGCAAGATGGAAAGAAGAAATATACAATAGACATAAACCCACATGATGACCCAGTTGTTGAAAGTATCAGACACAAACCCTATATTCACTATAATTATGCTCAAGAAAAATAGATAAGATAGAAAATGTAATCAATGACTTTTATACAAAAATGCAATAGAGATTCTAGAACTAAAGAAATCAATGATTAAAATTAAATAGTATGTTATACTTGTCTGAAGGTAGGATTAAATCAGTAGAAAATTTAGAAGCTGAGGGTGGAAAATACATAAGAGAGTGAATATATGGAGCATGATGAAGATATATATCTGACTGGGTATAAGGCCTAACATAGGTACAACTGGAAAAGAAAATGAATAGAGTAAAAACAATACTTGAAGAGATGACCAAGAATTTTCCAAAAATGATGAAAGACATCAAACCAAAAATCCAAACACTAAGTGGGACAAATACAAAAAACTACCACTAGGGACATCATAGAGGTAGTGCTGAAAATGACAAAGTATAAACCTTAAGAATGTAAACAAGAGAAAGGAAGGAAAGTAGCTAGAAAAATAAAGACAGTGCCTTCAAACAAATGGCAAGAAGACTCACAGGTTAATTCTCAGAACATATGTTGGAAGTCAGAGGCAATGTAATAGGATCTTTAACATGCTGAGGGAAAACTGCTACTAACCTAGAAATAAATACCAATTACAAACATATTCTTCAAAAATGAAGGCAAAACAGAATAATTTACAGACAAATTAAATACAAGAGAATCTTATCACCAATGGACCTGCAGTACAAGAAATGCTAAAGATATTCAGGCAAAGGGGAAATTATTTCAGATAAACTTACAGAAATGTAGAAAGGGATGATGAACAATGGGAAGGGCACATATAAATGAATATTGTCTCAACTAAGAAGCCTGATATTTAAGTACATGAAGAAGTAAAATGTGTAACAATGATAACACAAAAGATGGAAGGAGAACAAAAAAATTTAAAGTGTTCTAACATCAACATCTGAAAAGTAATAAAAGAATTAATTGGTGCTAGACTATAATAAGTCAAGGATGGATATTTTACTAATCATAGTGCCTACTAGAAGAATAGTATTTAAAAAAATATACAAGCCAGTAAAAAAAATGGAAAAAAAATTTAAAACTACAAATTTACTCAATCTAAAACAAGAAAAGGAAGAAATGAAACTTTGAATGAGTAGAACAATTTGTAAAAAAAAGGAAAAGTAAGGCAAATCTACCAGTAATTATACTAAATGCTAAATTAATCATGCAACTTACATAAGACATACCTTAAAATATAAAGAACCAGAAAAGTTGAGAAGTAAAAGAATGAAAAATGATTTACCATATACATATTAACCAAAAGCTGGTGTAGCTACATTGTTAGATAAAGTAGATATTAAGGCAAAAGGATTATTTAAGATAAAAGGTGTGCAGTTTGCTTTGCATAATGGACAGAATTCCTTTAACTATCTCCGCTTTATAATGAGCATGATATTAATTAAGCATTCTCAGTAGATAGTGCTAGAGGCATATTATAGGAGGAAAGGACTTTCAGTATAGTCTAGGGGAAAACCTGGTGTTTTTTTTTTTAATGGGGGATTGAAAGGGAAGCTCTACCACTAAACTATATTCTCAACCCTTTTTATTTTCAGAAAAAATCTCACTAAATTGCCCAGGCCAGTCTGGAACTTTCCATCCTCCTGCCTCAGCCTCCTGAGTTGCTGAGATTACAGGTATGCACCATTGTACCTGGCTCCCATGACCTTTTTGACATGGAAATCGGCACCTTCAAAGCCTCCTGCCCACATTGGCACCTTGACTCCTTCTGCAGGCCACCAGGCAGTGTGCCTGTGGCCTGGAAAGCTCTACCAAAGCCACGGTTCCTCTGCATCCTCACACCACCACTGGCATATCCCCTGCCCCGACTTGCACTCTTGAAGGCCGCCTCCTGTATACCCAGTAACTGCAGACCGGCACCAGCTTAGGGAAAGTAATGAATCCTGCTATTCAAAAGGCCAGACTACTTCATCCCCAGTGAGTTCTGCTCCTTCCAAGTTTGTCTCTTTCAAGTTCATCTCTTCTTGGGTACTTTCTCAGTTCTAGGGTACCATCTCGAGTTTCCTTATATCTTTCAGTAACTCTTATCAGAGTATAGTAGGTTTTTACTAAGCCTATTAATTACTTTTGTATTAATTAATTTTGTGTGTGTGTGGTGCTAGGGATTGAACCCAGGGCCTTGTGCATGGAAAGCAAGCACTCTACCAACTGAGCTATATCTCCAGCCCAAGCCTAAACCATTAATTTTTAAAACTATTGTCTAATCCAGTGATTGGTCTCAGACTAATACAGAGGATTATATCAAAATGATAAAGAATTATTCCACCAGAGAGAGATAACAATTCTAGCAAGATAGCTTCAAATTATACAAAGAAAAAATTGACAGAACTAATGAAAAAACTGGGTAATCTAGAGCTGTAGTGGGAGATTCAACATCTCTTTCAATAATTGATAAAATAAGCAGAAAGTAGCATTGATAAGCACATAGTACCTCTGAAAAACATGATTAACACATTGACCTAACTGATATGCCTAGACGACTGCACATGACAATAGAATATACATTCTTTCCAGGGCACATGGAACATTTACCAAAATTGACTATGTTAGGCCATAAAGGACACTTCAACACATTTTAAAGGATTGAAGTCACAGAATTTGTTCTGTGATCACAGTGGAATTTAGATAGAAAACAATCACGAAAACAAATAATGGGAAAATCTCCAAATATTTTGGAAATTAGCAATTCACTTCCAAATTAGGTGTAACCTTGGTAGTTTGGGGACTTATTCTAAATAATGCTGCCTTTGTTCAATATAGTTTAAAAATATTTCCTTCTAAGTTATTTTATCAGCAACCAATAGATTTAACCAAGCCCAAAACATAGACTCCTTACTCATTACTTGTTACATCAGATGTTATTCAACTGGATCTGTACCTCCACCCCTGACCCTTATTCACAATATTTGACATTAAGTGACTTTTGTGTATTTTCAAAAATCAAAATGTGCAGTTAAAAGATGATGGCTTGCTACATTATAGATATTTTTAAATTGGCCTGCCTTTCCCACTTAGCCTTTGTAAGTCTTAGTGCTTTCACATAGAGGGTTTGAAATGGAAGTCTTTGAGGACTTTCCAACTCTTAACATGTTTTATTGGGTGAGCTCTGAATATGTACAGATATTCTATCAAAATAAGTGTATACATCATAACAGATTACCAGAAAAGTCTGTAAAAATTACCAATTAGAGTAGATACAAATGTATAGCCTTCATTTGCATTTATTCTTGGTTGAGCAAAGAAACATGAGGAGTCCAAGTCCTTTTTTTTCTGAAACAGTGACTACTGCTTGGAGTTTGGGGTACTGTGGGATGAAAATTCTCCCTATGCAGGCATGGTGTAAATGTAAGAGGTCTTTCCTGGAACAGACTTCTGGCCATCGAATCTGACTTCAGCTGTCAGATCAACTGGTTGTCTAAGGAAATAATTAGAACATCAGATATTTTCTATTATATTTTTCTTTATATTAAGATTATTATTAAGCTACATAAGCATGTTTTTAGTAGGAGTGGGGAGAACTCTCAATGTATATACAGAAAGTCAACACTGGCCTCTGCATTTTTTATTGGCATTCTTTGTCACCTTATTTATTATTCTAATAAAATTATAAACAATTTTTTTAAAAATTTTTCTTTATTTTTAACTCATACATGAAACATAAAAGTTGTACATATTAATGGGGTGCCATGTAATGTTGGAGACATGTTGTATAATGTTAAATTAGGTTAAACATACATATCTCCTCAAACATCAGTTCTTTGTGACAAAAACTTTCAAAATCATTTCTTCTAGCTTTTTGAAATGTGCAGTACATAATTGTTATCTAAAGTCACCATACACTGCAATAGCTCCCCAGAGACAATAACCAAAATTTGAATACAGCTTTTTTAAAAATTTTAAATAATCTTTTCATGTTTACTTGGTAGTTGAGAGCACCATAAGGCATTAGAGAGATCAGGAACATTTATATCAGACAGACCTGACTTTCAAATCTGTGGCTATTTTCTTGCTTTGAGTCCTTGGACTAGTTACTTTATGCTTCAGTGGATGCTTTTGCCTACAACTGAAGTCTAGACCCAAACTAGTACAAATGAAGAGGTAATTTGTAGTGTCTTAGTTGAAAAAGCCCGGAGAGAAGGCAGCGGTCATATTATCACAACCCAATGGCTCTCTCCATCTCCCTGTACCTGTCTTAGTTCTGCCCTGTGCATGAACTTCTTCCTCTGATGGGGATCTCTTCAGGCATCACACCTGTACTCCTCGTGTAGCTATACTAGTTATTAACATATTAATTGTGTTGGTACCAGTTAATAAGTAGTCATGCCTCTAAACTGGCTGAGTGCTCCCAATTCCTTTCACTGTAGTATTCCTCCTGGGCCTTTTGTTCAATCCAGTAGCAAAAGATGTATTATTTGGCATAGCAGTGAATTTCAGATCCTGGTTTAATATTATATCTAGCATTAATTCTGGCAGATGTACATCCATTAAAAATCATCACTGTTATACTAAGTAAACCTACCTTTCCCTAAGGCCTTATGAAAGAACAATAAAACTTCTTTCCCAGAAGTCCATAATATACTTCTCCCAAATCCCTTTGCCTCAATCAAATCTTTCTGAGCTTAGAAAAAAAGTTCTAAAACTGATCACCCACAAAGGAGTTAGGCTTACCCCCACAGATAGAGGAAAAGACAACTTGCTTGCAAGAGGAGAGTCGAGTGGATACCAGAACAAAAGTCAGAGTACACATTGGAAGGGGAGAGGACACTAGGAAAGCAACCAACAGTGATCCTTGAATGTCAGGACTGTCATCTGCCAAATGAGGATGATGTTATGTGATTCATAACAGCGTGGTAAAGCTTAAAGGAGATCATATATTATATCAGAACAGAACTTGGTTCATTGATTTCAAACTGGAGATTGGATAAATGGTGGTTAGCAACAATAAAAACAATGACAAAGGGCTGGTGGTGTAATTCAGTGGTAGAACATGTGCTTAGCGTGCAAGAGGCCCTGGGTTCAGTTCCAAGTACCAAAGTAATAATAAGAATAATAACAGGCTGTTGTCAAGAACTGTGAAGGAAGTGCCTGAGAGTCAATGCTATTTACAACCTAAACAAGTTAGCTACCATGGTTTAATGGATACTGACAAAAGACACACACTCCTGGGTCAGATATAAAGAAATTCCTATCTGTGGTAGTGATAGCCAGAGTATTAACATTTCTTATACTGGTTCCTTGCATCAATAATTCATACAGAATGATTCAAAGAGGGCCTGGCAACATCTACATGAGCAGTAAGTCATGTTGCGAGAGAGAAACCCTACAACAGACTGAGTTTATGTCCCTCCCAATTCATATGTTGAAATTCCAACCCCCACGTTAGTGGTAATGAGAGGGCCTGTGGGCTCCTTCAACTCTTCTGACTTGTGCAGTTAGAAGACAGCCATTTATAAAGAAAGCCTTCACCAGGAACCAAACCTGCTGCTGCCTTGATCTTAGACTTCTCAGATCCAAGAACTGTGAGAAATCCATTTCTAATGTTTCTAAGCTACACAGTTGATATCTTATTTTAGCAGCCCAACTGAACTAAGATGGTAGGCAAGTTTAATTTTTCTTACTTGGAGCACTTGACTAATCCCCTGTTGCTATAAGATTTACAGCATATGTGATGTGGAGACCAAATGTTCCTGAGCTCACATATGTGAGGTCTGAGTAGAGCACATGAAATTTATTATGTGGGATCATTATCCACAGCCCACGCACAGTTAAGTGTTCAGGGATAACTGGGGCAGCTCAAACTGGAATGCCTTAGGAATGACATAGGTTAGCATAGATTGTATGCTGTACATGTGAAAGCCAGCACAACTCTCAAATGCAACAACATAATGTCTTCTGACCTTATATTAAATGAACACTTAAGGGCTTGAAAGAATATGAAAAAAGGAGACTTGTGGGTGTCCAAAAAGAAAGTGAATGTTTAACAGATAGAAAGCCACAGCTACTAAACCCTGTTTATTTAACAGTAAACAAGGAGATTAAAGTTTTCTCTGTGTTAATAGCACTGTATCTCTACTCACAGTAGAAGCCGAACTTTGCTTAATTGAGGCCAGCGTGTAGGACTTCAGTGGACTTTACAGTCAAGTGGACATTGCAGTCTCTGTTGCTTACTGGCTGTGTGGTGCATACAAGTTTCATAACATTTTTGTTTCTGCAAAAAGACATAATAATAGCACCTATGTCAAAGGGTCATTATGAAGAGTAAGTTCTAAAAAGTGCTTAGCACAGAGTTCAGTATATATTGTCAATAAATGGTAGCTGATATTCTTGTTTCAAAATTTTTAATGATAATAGTCTTAAGGATATGGGGCATAAATATGCCCTGTTCACCACTGTTTTTTTCTCACCAGACACAGGTGGGAACAAAGGCCACTTCACAGATCATCTACACACAGTGAACTTAGATTAGTCATTAAAATGATGAGGCATCCCAGACACTAATCACCACCTCTGTGCCACTATAAGATCTTTCTGAATAATGTGTCTATTTCCTGGACTCTGTGTAGCCACAGAGCCAGTTTCCAGCTCCAGGAAACAGAGTCAAGTGCAGTAATAAGATTGTAGAAAGCTGGATATTCACCCTGGTTCTGCCTCTTTTTTATTTTTAATTTGTTCTTTATAGTTATCCATGGCAGTAGAGTGTATTTGACATTTCATACATACATGGAGTATAACTTCCCATTCTTATGGTTGTACATGATGTGGAGTGACAGTGGTCATACATTCATATATAAACATGGGAAAGTTATATCCAACTCATTGTACTGTCTTTCCCATTCCCATACTCCTCTCTTCCCCATTCTTCTCTGTCCAATTCAGTGAATATCCATTCTTCCCTCCTCCCTCTTCTCCCATCTATTATGAGTCAGCATATGTATATTAGAGAGAACATCTGCCCTTTGGTCTTTTGGGATTAGCTTATTTCACTTAGCATGATAGTCTCCAGCTCCATCCATTTACCTGCAAATGCCATAATTTCATTCTTCTTTATGGCCAAGTAATATTTCATTGTGTATATGTACCACATTTTCTTTATTCATTCACCTATTGAAGGGCACCTAGGTTGGTTCCATAGCTTAGCTATTGTGAATTTGAGGTGCTATAAACATTGACATGGCAGCATCATTATAGTATGCTGATTTTAAGTCTTTTGAGTATATGCTGAAGAGTGGTATAGCTGTGTCAAATAATGGTTCCATTCAAAGTTTTCTGAGGAATCTCCCTATTGCTTTCCAGGGTGGTTGTACCAATTTCTGGTTCTTCCTCTTTTTATGAGGTTAATTCTCTGTCTCAACATCTCAACAAGGAGTTGTAATATTTTTAAAAAGCACATGTATAAATTTCCTAATTAGCACAGTTTCTGGCACATATTACACAATTGATAATTAATCCTTTCTTTCCAAACTTAGTGTATTCAAGTAAACAAATGTTTTCTCCAAGTGATTGTTAAGCTGTCACAGGTGGGAGAAAAAAGAATAACAATTATTTCAATTGTAACTTAAATTTTCTTGAGCATAAGAACCAGGGAACTTGTTAAAAATGCAGCATTCCCAAACCCAACCCAGGAAAGTTTTGAACAAATCAATCTGAGGAGATGCTTAATAATCTGTGTTTGAATAAGATGTCCAGGGGAGTCCTCTCATGTAAGTGATGTGGTGAGAAATGCTGTCTCCAATGTACCAAAATGTTTTGGTCTCCACTATCTAATATTTCTTCTATTTCCTTTTAACTTTTTAATTTTTAAAAAATTTGTTCTAATTAGTTGTACATGACAGTAGAATGCTTTTTGACACATCATACATAAATGAAGTATAACTTCTCATTCTTCTGGTTGGACATGATGTAGAATCACACCAGTAATGAAGTCATATATTCACATAGAGTAGTAATGCTCTCCATTCATTCCACTATCCTTCTTACTCCCATACCTCCTCTCTTCTCTTCCCTCCCCTCTGCAAATTCCAATGTACCTCCATTCTCCTCCAGCCTCCCCTTATTCTGAATTAACATCTGCATATCAGAGAAAACATTTGGCCTTTTGTCTTTGGGGATTGGCTTATTTCACTTAGCACAATAGTCTCCAGCTTCATTGATGTACTTGCAAATCTTCTTTTTGGCCAAGTAATTTTCCATTGTGTATATATACCTCATTTTCTTTATCCATTCATCTGTTGAAGAGCAACTAGATTGGTTCCATAGTTTAGTTATTGTGACTTGAACTGCTATAAACATTGATGTGGGTGCATCACTGCAGTATGCTGATTTTAAGTCATTTGAGTATAAACCAAGGAGTGGTATAATGGGGTCAAATGGTGATTCCATTCAAAGTTTTCTGAAGAATCTCCATACTTCTTTCCAGAGTGGTTGCACCAATCTGCAGTCCCACCAACAGTGTATGAGTGTACCTTTTCCCCCACATCCTCACCAACATTTATTGTTGCTTATATTCTTGATAACTGCCATTCTGACTGGAGTGAGATGAAATCTTATAGTAGTTTTGATTTTAATTTATCTAATTGCTAGAGATGTTGAACATTTTTTTCATAAATTTTTTGACCACTTGTATTTCTTCTGTGAAGTATCTGTTCAGTTCCTTAGCCCATTTACTGATTGGGTTGTTTGCTTTTTTTTTTTTTTTTTTTTTGGTGTTAAGTTTTTCAAGTTCTTTATATATCTTGGATATTAATGCTCTAGCCAAGGTGCAGGTGGCAAAGATTTTCTCCCATTATATAGGCTTTCTCTTCATGTTATTGATTGTTTCCTTTGCTGAGAAGAAGCATTTTAGTTTTAATCCATCCCATTTGTTAATTCTTGATTTTACTTCTTGCTTTTTAGGAGTCTTGTTAAGGAAGTCAGTTCCTAAGCCAACATAGTGAAGATCTGGACCTACTTTTTCTTCTATTATGAGCAGCAACTCTGTTCTAGTGTGTATGTCTTTAATATACTTTGAGTTGAATTTCATGCAGGGTGAGAGATATGGATTTAAGTTCATTTTGTTACATATAGATTTTTGGTTTTCCAAAAGCACCATTTTTTGAAGAGGCTATGTTTCCTCCAATGTATGTTTTTGGCACCTTTGTCTAGTATGAGATAACCTTATTTATGTGGATTTGTCTCTGTGTCTTCTATTCTGTACCACTGGTCTATGTATATCAGATTACATAGAGGGGAAAACCAATTTGGATCTCAGCTGATTTCTCAGTCCAGACTCTCAATGCTAGAAGGTCCTAGAACACTATATATCAAGCTCTGAAACAAAATGGATGCCAACCAAAAATTGTATATCTAGTAAAATTAAACTTCAGATTTGAAGATGAAGTAAAAACCTTCCATGATGAACAAATGTTAAAAGAATTCACAACTAGAAAGCCTGCACTACAGAACATTCTCAACAAAATATTCCATGAGGAAGAAATGAAAAATAAAAAGTGAAAACAAGCAAAAGGAGGAACTACGCTAAAGGAATAGTCAACCAAAGGAGAAACAGTCAAGTTAAAAACCAAAAATAAACCAAAATGACTGGAAATACAAATCATATCTCAATAATGGCTTTGAATGCTAATGGCCTGAACTTATCAATCAAAAGGCATAGACTAGCAGACTGGATTAAAAAACAAGACCCAAAAACATGCTATCTCCAAAAGACTTACCTCACAGGCAAAGACATCCACAGATCATGAAAGGACAGGAAAAAATATATCATTCATATGGATTGTGTAAACAGGCAGAGGTTTCCATCCTCATATCAGATAAAGTGAAATTCAAGCCAGAGATAATCAGAAGGGACAAAGAAAGACATTTCATACTGCTTAAGGGAATTATACATCAAAAAGACGTAACAATCATAAGCATTTATGCCCCAAACAATGGCACATCTATGTACATCAAGCAATCTCTTCTCGGTTTCAATAATCAAATAGACCACAACATAATAATACTGGGTGACTTTAACACACCTCTCTCACTACTGGATAGATCTTTCAAACAAAAATTAAACAAAAAAACCCCTATAGAACTCAATAATACAATCAATAATTTAGACTTAACAGACATATAGAATATTTCATCCATCAAGGTGCAGATACACTTTTTTCTCAGCAGCACACAGATCCTTCTCTAAAATAGACCATATCTAAGGCCACACAGCAACTCCTTTTAACCTTTTCATACAATAAAAATTTGCTTTTCAAAATGAGATGTAGAACAATGGCAAAGAAGATCTTGACCATGGAGAGGAAGGGCAACCCTTCTATTCCCAGGTTCTAATTATGTTAAACCACAACAACAATATCTCCTTAACTTAGGAAGAGGAAAATAATATACAGGTAAAATTGATAATCCTCTCCCATGGTACAATATGGCATGTGGAAGTGCCCAGCAAAAGATGGCAGCCAGTCCTCCCCATAACACAGGTCTTCTAACATTGGATATTGTATCCTATTCACAGTTGGCTGTTTCTAAGAAATAAAGTATTTCCATGAGAGAAATTGTGTTCTTAAAAGAAGTTCCCTATTCATTATGCAGATCCATGCACAATCCTGGAACAGGCTCAGCAACAGACATTTGGGATGGTGAGGTAGAAATAGCTTTATAAAGTTGAACGCCCAGATCATCTCATAATATTGAGAATGTTAGAATGCAGCTGTGAGTCAGGTTTTAAGCTGTACCATTTATTGAAGGAAAAAAATAGGTATACTTTTTAAATTCAGCCCTCAAACGTTTAATGGATTTAATTGCTCCTATTTTGATCCTGGCTTCAAAGAGTACACCCAATTAACCTGACCTGAAGGAGGGGGCAAAGTGTCATCAAATACAAT
This sequence comes from Xerus rutilus, assembly GCA_028644305.1. Lineage (NCBI taxonomy): Eukaryota > Metazoa > Chordata > Mammalia > Rodentia > Sciuridae > Xerus > Xerus rutilus. The sequence goes on from CM053405.1 coordinate 107,160,499, forward strand.
CAAAAGGCAACACTCAGAAATGCAAAACTAAAAACACTGTTATCTAGAGGCAGTTTTCAAGACAAGTGACCTAGGGCTTGGCATCTCCAGAGCATCCTCAGTTGAGGGGGAAAGAGTTGTCATGGAAACAAGAACATGGAATGAATGACTTCCTGAACCTGGAGGAAGGAGGTTGATCTAGAGCCCAAAAAGGAGAGAAAGCTCCCTTCTGCTCTGTTTCTGAAGTGGATAATACCACACTTTCCCATGACTATGGAGAGAGAAAAGCCTTCTTCCACAGCTTGCCCAAATTTCATCACAAGAGAACAGTTTGTGTGAGATGCTCATTCAGTTTTTACAATATTTTTAAATATAGTGAACACAATGTTCCAGTTATTTTCAATCTACCAAACAATTGTGAATTTCCATACATACCTCTTCTCCTTTGTCCTCTCTTAGGTATAACTGGCTAGTCATTTGTCCATCTCCTCCCTCCCACTGTCAAGACTCATTATTCAGAGATCACTCTCCCAATCCTTTCCACCATGTTCACTTACACATCTAACTTCTTATTCCCTCTGTCCAAAAATAATCAGAGAGTGATAAACTTCAGCTATAATTGTGTCTTCAAGATGTACCACAATTACTCTGCACTCATGAAAAGCACTGAGTTGGGGTAAACCCAACAATAGTAACCAGCATTTTATAAAGAAGTAAATCAAACGAGAAGGGTAACTTGCCCAAGGTCACAGTTGCAAGGTTTGGAGCCAAGATAGAAATTTAAGCAGTAGGTATAAAGTCTATGTTCCTAGCCACTATCTAAGCAAGAAGATTAACTATCAGCATATACTCAACCCCCATTCTCCTGGCCAGACCTTAAATGGACCATGTGACCTGAGTAAAAATGAAGGATAGAACTCTGATGCTAGTGCCCAGAAGGACCAACCTCAAGTCATGCCATCACCCAAGAACCTCAGGAGAAGTTGACAATGGTATTATTGTGTGCCCTCAGAACCAGGCTCTGGAAAATAGACCTCAGGCCTCAGGGGCTCTACAGGAACAATTGTCATTGTGCAAAGCACACCCTTTTCTGAGAAATGAGAAAAGCTTCATTTCCTTTTTAGGTGTCAAGACTCCCATCCTGGATATCAGTGAGAAGTGGGGCTCACTACCTTCTATCCTGGCTCTGGGTCTGGAGCCTGTTCAGCTTCTGTCCCCAAAGCAGAGGCACCAGAGCTCTCCCTCCACTGCACCTTGGTTTGGGCAGCAGTTCTTCTGAGCTGTGAGGAGTTGGTACAGATGGAGAGATTTTCCTCTTGTGAGCTAATAGGACCCTCAAGGTCCTGAGGCCTGCAATGGGAGGTCCTGAATAGTGAGAAAGAAGACACTTTCAGTAAGAGCTGGTTCACATGGCTCTTGGGCACTCACCCAGGAACATTCAGTCACCTTTCTGCAGTCTGCTCACTCGACTACAGGTTTTTCCCCTTCTTTAATATATCTCAGGATCAGATTCCAAGTGCAGAGAAGTACAATAGGCTATAACTGTTTTAATCACTACAAATACATAAACCCTCAAAAAAATCATCAGTTGCTCTTACTTTCCTTAATCTTTTTCCTTTTCATTCTCTGTTTTTCTTTATTCTTTCACACAATAAAAGTTAGAGTAATTTTTGTATTTTGAGACAGCAGTTTACTTTCTTGTCTCCCCTGGACAGTGTTATAATAGGGTTTCCATAATTTCTCAACTTACACACAATGCCAAATTTGCTTATCTTTGACAAGTAGAAAACCATTTTTTCAAAAACAAAGAAAAACAAAAAAGCATATTGATATTTACGTATGTTTGTGTTAGAATGAGAGGAAAGGTAAAAAGAATATATCCAGGTGATCAGTATTGGTTGTTCTCCAAAAAAAGGATAACAGTGTGAGTGTGTGTAGAGGGATAAAGCTTAGCAGAGATGGATTTAGATGTATTTTATGAATCTTTGTATTTTTTCACTTGTTAAAATATTTTACAAATTAAATCAAAATATGGAATATTTTAAAAGGAAAAAGTGGATTTCCACTTCTGGGAAGATGGAGTAGACACATTTTTTTCTTATTTTACCCACAAAGTACAAATAAAAACCCTGGACATTATATAGAAATGAAAAATAAGAAGACTGTGATAGAAGAAATAATCATCTTGGGACAACAGAATCCCAAAGAATAACTTAGTGTTGAATTACCCGGGTCTTCTTTTTGCCTTATATATCTCAGACTTGAAGCTGAAAAAGTCAGCCACCCTGATAAGCCAATAGATGCATACACAAAAATGCTTAACCCAAGCTTGCCCTCTCCAATTAAAGTACCAGGAAAAGAACAGCATAGCAAGGCAGATAATAATTGCTCTACTCCAAACACCTCAGGAAAAACTGTGATCCCACTCCCCACCCCCACCAGCTAATACTGAGGGAAGCCTAGGCTTCCACCTTTACCAGACTGTACATACGGTAGTGTGAAAAAAGGACCAGGAAGGAAGTCAATACTATTTTTTTTTGGTACCTGCGATTGAACCCAGCAGCACTTAACCACTGACCCATGTCCCCAGCTCTTTTTTGTATTTAGAGACAGTGTCTCACTAAGTTGCTTAGGTCCTTGCTAAGTTGCTGAGGCTGGCTTTGAACTCACGATCCTCCTACTTCAGCCTCCTGAGTCACTGGGATTACAGGCATAGGAAGTGCTCAACACTTTTGTCTCTGCCAGAAAATAGAAAGTCTTCCTCTCCATGATGTCAGTTGATGACTGTGGAGAGCCTGGAATTCCACCCTTAATGGACCTTTGCCCTATTTTTTTTGAAGTAGTATCAGAAAAGGCAAAGTGGGGAGTCAGCAATTTCACCACCACCCAGTGATGATAAGGCTTACCTCCTTCACCACTAAGTGTTATCCCCTCCCAAGATGGGGAGGCATCAGTGGAGGCTAGTGACAAGCCATAACTTCCACTTCTACCTAGCAGTAATGAGGAGCACCCCTGGGTGACCACAAAGTGAGGAACTTGAATTTCCCCATAGCCAGCAATAACAAGGTCAAGTTCCCGTTCCACTTCTGCAGCACTGTCAGAGAAGGCCAGATAAAATGCAAGGAGGACTTAAATAAGATCCTTCATAATAAAATACCCCAGATGTTCAAGTCTCAATTGAACCAAGGAGAGATCAAACTGAATGAAAGAAAGCCAACATTGGGATAACAGTGATGTTAGAATTAGCTGATAACATTTTAAACTAGCCATGACAAAAATGTTTCAACAATTACAAACATGCCTGAAAAAAATTAAAACTTAGACATTTTCTGCAAAGAAATATACCATATAAAGCAAAACAAACTAGAATCTTAAAACTAAAAAGTACAACTTCAAGTTAAAATACTGATTGGGCTTATTGTCAAAATGGAAGGAAAGAAGAATCAGTGGACTAAAAAGAAGAAAATTGGAAATCAGTCAATTTGAAGAGACAGAAAAACAGACTTAAAGAATGAACAGAGCATTCTCCTCTTGAGTTTTCTAAATTATGTTTGAGGGTTGCAACAAAAATTATGACAGGTATGATTGTAAATGTATATAGAAGAAATAATTATATTGTAAATGAAGGGGGATAAAGTCATGTAAGGTGTCTGTACTTAACTCAATCTGGTAAAAATAACAATAGCAGTAGACTGGGACACATATTTGACAATATTCAGAGTAACCATTAAAAAAGCTATATAAAGAGGCACACTCAAAACTATGCATGTTAAAATGAAATTCTGAAAAATGTTCAAGTAACCTATAGGAAGACAGAAAAAATAAAATGGAAACAAATCAAAACTAACAAAAACAGGGCTGGGATTGTAGCTCAGCGGTAGAGCACTTGCCTTGCATGTGTGAGGCCCTGGGTTCGATCCTCAGCACCACGTACAAAGCAATAAAATAAAGACATTGTGTCCATCTACAACTAAAAAAACATTTAAAAAAAACTAACAAAAAACAGAGAGAACAAAGAGAAAACAAAATATAAAATGTCAGAGTTCAGTCTTAACACATCAACGATTACATAAAAGGTAAATAGTGGAAACATATCAATGAAAAGATATTGGCAGAAGGGATTTAGAAACATGATCCAACTACATGCTATCTATAAGAAGCTTACTTCAAATATATCAGTAAATACAGGCTGAAAATAAAAGGATATACCACTGAAAAAAGAAATATTTATCAAAATAGAGAAGTGACTATATTAATGTCAGATAAAGTAAACTTCAGAGCAAAGAAAATTATCAGAGACAGAGGGGCATTTCGTAACGATAAAAGAGTAAGCCCATGAAGAAAAATGTCTCAATCTTAAATATATATCCATCAAAAAAACATAGAGCTGCAAAATATGTGAAGCAAAAATTATTAGGACTGATAAGAGAAATAAACAAACTCATAATTATAATTGGAGACTTCAACTCTCTCTCTCAACAATTGTTGAGAACAGCTAGATGTTACCATGATAGGACTTAATCAGCATTTATAGACTACTCCAATAGTAGAATACATCTTCTTTTCAGGTGCCCACAAACATATATCAGCTAGAGCATATCCTGATTCATACAATAGACCTCAACAAACTTAAAAGAATTGAAATAATACAGAGTGTATTCTGTGTCTACCATGGCATTAAGCTAGGAATCAATACAAGAAAATCTCCAAACACTTGGAAAATAAGCAACATACTTCTAGATAATCTATGGAGCAAAGAAAAAACTCTCAAAAGTAATTAAAAAAACACATTTACCTGAATGAAGGAGGAAACACAACACATAAAAATGTTTAGGGCATAGCTGAAGCAGTGCCAGTGGCGAGGTGGGGAGGGGGATCTTAGCACTAAATGCATAGTTTAGAAGAAAGGAAAGATCTCAAATCAACAATCTAAGTCCCCATCTCAAGAACCTAGAGAAAGAAGAGTAAACAAACCCAAAGCAACAGAAGGAATGAAATAATAGACATATGATGAATAACCTGTAAAAGCGCAGCTTAGGTTTTATTTTTTTATTTTTTATTTTTTTAAATATTTTCTTTGTTGTAGATGGACACAATGTCTTTATTTATTTATGTGGCGCTGAGGATCGAACCCAGTGCCTCACGCATGCGAGGCAAGCACTCTACCACTGAGCTATAATCCCAGCCCGCAGCTTAGGTTTTAGAAAAGGAAAAAAAACCACTAGTTTTGGAAAATAAAATTGAAGCATAACATGGAAATATTGGGATAAACTGAAGCCAAGGTCTAAGGATTTGTTCCTAGCTTCTAAATTTACATATACATTTCTATTACATTTATAATCTGTATAAAATTTCCAGCATAGAACCACATGAGTCAGGGTGAAAAATGAGAGCCAGGCAAAAATCTGACTGTTGCTCTTACGTTGTCACTCTTATTCAGCATATTGACTTTTTTACCTTGATCTGTCCCGAAAATGATACCTCCTTAATTTAGACCAATCTGTTCTAAATGATACTTGAGTCAAAGTACTATCACATAATTTTTTTAGAGTAGGATATATAATGAGATTCGGAATAAGCACAGTAAGAAGTAATGTGTTTACCTGAACTCTCTTAAATATAGCATCTTAGATGTTTGACATATGGGTTCTATGTCCTAAAAACTTTCATTTTTAAAAAAATTCTACAATACATAAATATATTCTAATATTTTGAAGTTCAAACTATATGGAAATCTGTAGAAGGTAATCATGGTTAATAGTTTGATATATACCATTTTAGACAAATTTATACCTATACTTATTTATTTTACTATACATATATGTTTACAGATCTACATAGAGAAAAATAGCCATCAGAATTTTTAAATTATTTTAACTGATACATAAAAACATGAAAATTATACATATTTACCAAGTACCCTGTGTATTTGGAAACATATATACATTGTGCAATGTTCAAACCAGGGTAAATACATCTATCTCCCAAACATCTATAATCTCTTTACAGCAAGAATATTCAAAAGCATTTCTTCCAGCTTTATGAAATATACAGTACCTAATTTCTCTCTGTCACCCCACAGTGCAATAGCACTCCAGATCTTCTTACTCCTAACCATAAATTAGTCCCCATGCCCTCCTCTCTCCATTCTCCTTAGCCTCTGTTAATCACCATTCCACTCTCAACTTCTATGAGATCAACTGTTTCAGATTCCACGTACAAGCAAGATCATGCAATACTTGTCTTTCTGTGCTTGGCTTATTTCATTTAGCATAATGATCTCCATAAAGGACAGGATTTCATCCTTTTATTTGGCTGAATATTATCCCATTATGTTATGGACTGAATTTGGGGGGGTTATTCTACTACTTTTTAAAAACTTTTGGAAAATACAGTATCTTGATGATCTTTGCATGCTGGTATAGGATATTTAATGCATGCCACACATTTTCACTGTTATGAATGTATCACATGTTTATATCATAATTCAATCTCTCTCATGATGAATATCTTATCCATACTCTTTGTGCATATATGTATTTTTTCCTAAGGAAGATATCTAGAAATAGAATTCTTGGTTGAAGACCATGCACATAAAGTTTTTGATGCATTCTCTCAAAGAAGTCCAAAATTCCCAATAGTGAGTAGTTTATTTCCCTGGATCTGGATCCAAGGTCTCTGAGCTTAGACCACCTAACAGAACAGCCCCCCCTCTGCAGCAGTCCTTTCCAATAGTGTCTGGAGCTGTGGTTTCCTTTACTAATCCAATCTCATTCTCTTTCTTTTTTTTTTTTTGGTACTGGAGATTGAACTCAGGGGCACTCGACCACTGAGCCACAACCCTATTTTGTGTTTTATGTAGAGACAGGATCTCAGTGAGTTGCTTAGCGCCTTGCCGTTGCTGAGGCCAGGAACGTTAAACTCGCGATTCTCTTGTCTTAGCCTCCCTAAGTGCTGGGATTACAGGTTTGCACCACCGTGCCCGGCTTCATCCTCTTTCTATCAGAGAATATTCAAAATTTCTACACAATTAATGGTAATCATTATGTTTTCCAGCATCACTATATATTTATTTCATTTAAAAATACATATATTAAGCCCAGCATGGTGGCATGTACCTACAGACCCAGCTACTGGGGAGGCTGAGGCAGGAGGATCCCTTGACCCCAGGAGTTCAAGACCAGTCTAGACAACCTAATGAAATCCCATCTCAAAAAATACATATATATATCCTGGTAATTGAAAGGCTTTGGAGAGGAAGGCAGATGTGTTCAGTCTGACATCCTCTTCTAATCTCTTTCAGCTCTACAAAAAAAGGGAAGAGGAGTGGTTCAGAATAGTCCAAAGAGAGAGACTTAACCAAGAATCTTTATATAGAGACTCTCTAGGAAATTTTCCTCTTTAGGGAATTTCTGACCCTGAAATCTGCCTGTGGGTTCTTGTGAAACATCATCTATAATGTTAGTTTATCTGTTGAATACCTCCTGTTATAGGTCAAGGGGCAGAGGGCATAGATTTTTATATAGTTTTAATGGATTAATGGCTCAAAATCAAATCCTGGCAGAATATCAAAGACTCACATCAAAAACACAAAGGTGAAAGTTCCCTCTCTTGAAAATGCATAACTCGGGTTTTTTCATGTTGAATATATTTATCATAATCTTTTAATCTATGAAACCAAAAGAAAACTACATGGTGCCAAAGAAAGCAAGCTTCCAAAGAATACAAAATCATTTTGAAAGCCATAAAATCTATTTTAAATGATTTGCCTATTTTAGAAAGTGGCTAGATGTCCTATGCTCCCCAGCAAATTCTCTGATCTGAGCGAACCCGTTGTGTTTTCTATTTAAAGCCCTGTTCAGGGGCTCAGACAAATGCTTTGTCTCCTGGTTTGTGCCTTGAGCTGCCTCTGCTCTGATAGAGTTTCACTGGCTTGAATCAGGCATGAAGGTTTCTGGCCACAAAATCAACACTAGAGTCTGGAGCTCAGAGATGTTGTGAAGTTGCAAGTTTTTATTTTATTTTATATATTTGCCCCCTGGTTGCTTTGTTTGAGCAAACTTTTGCTTCTTTCTCCATTTTCTTGTTTCTCCTCACTATTAAAATGTTTCAGATTCCTTACTTAGATCTTGGTGCCAATGATTGATGACAGCTTAATCTTTTAATTCTTTAAAAAATACCTGCATGTTAACATAGATACTCTAACTGTGGAATCATGGTGTTAGGAAGCAGATGGGGACAGGTGAGGTGGGATTCTTGGGGCACCAAAGCCTACCAAGGACTGTTCTTGTTGGGGCACTAATTTTGTCTTCTCAACATGACTCTCCAATAGGATAAAGGGTACGTGCCTTTTCGGATCAGAGCCAAGATAAGAGTGAGCAGGGCTTCACGCAGGCACTGCTTATTTATCAGCCTCCCAGGGCCTCAAAGAGTGGGATGGACCCCTCCCCAACCTGTTCTATCAAAGCAATTTCTTGTTTTTTTCTATTTGTTTAGTATAAAATGTTTGAAAAAACTAAAGGGGATAGGGGCTGTGGCCAAAAGAAATATAGAAAACAAAGGTGACAGAGATAAAGCTTTCTAGAGTGTCCAAGATCTCAGTTCTAATTTCTGCTTCCTGAAGCTGTGGTAACTTAATATGTACAGGCTTGCTAAGTCTCAGTGCCACACCTGCCAGAAAGCATTGTATCCTACAGCTGCCTCCTAGCTTGGGCTGCATATTTGTAAGAGACAGTCCTGTCCATGCCATCCTCAAGACAGGAAAGATAATGTAAATGAGAGAGGCTTTTTCAGCAAACAGTGAAAATCCGACTGTTGGAAATGACAGTGTGTATTCTAACTATGCCTCAGTCTTATGGTCTGTGAAATGGAAATGCTGACAGTGACCTCATAAGGTTATGGTGAGGAATGAGTGAGTGAGTAATCTGTGCAAGTCTCTCTACCCAGTGACTAGCCCATAATCAATATAAGTGCCACACATTATCATTAAGTACAAGCCCTTCTGCCCACTCTCCAGGTTCTTCATGCATGATTCACTTATCTCCCGGCTGGACAGGAAGTGTTTGGAAGGCATTTTAAGTTCTCATCTCCCATAGCACCCACTACAGTGTCTGGCATATATAAGTTTTCAACAAATAGTTGTTAATTAAGTCATAAATACTGCAACTGATTATGAACTCTTTCTGCAGTCCACAAAACTGTGTCACCCCTTGTCCTCATTTCTGTTTGCTCTTTATATATATAGACACTTCCTTTACTTCTCAGCACATTTTGATTTTTTAAAAAAAGAAGTTTCTGAGATCAATCTTTTTAGCTACCTACATAAAAATGTAAAGGGAAAAAAAGGACAAAACCCACTTGTTTTGTGAGTTTTCAGATTTTCTTTTGAGACAACCCAATTAGAGCCCGTATTTTGTACCTTAACTAGAGGACATTAGAAGAATCTTTTGGTTTCACTTTGCTTTTTATATTCTATTTATGAAAATAGTCTGAATACCTCTGGAGTGTTATGTAGACCATATTTGTAAACTTAAAGAGGTAAAAATCAATAAAGATCAAGCACATGAAATGTGTTCAAGAGTGGAGGAACACAAAAAGGATTAATTCTCTCACAACGTTGGGTAGATTTTCACTTAAAAAGAGACCCCCAGCTTGGTTGTTAAAGAACACACAAACTCATATTTTTAGAAAAAGAAAACAAGGCATGAACTTCTCACTCTATATATACTATGTGCTACAGAATTTTTGTTATCCCAGAGATTCTTAATTCTACACAGTTCTCTGTATCTTTCCCTTCCACGTGGTTCTCACAATAATTATATAAAGTATGTAGGAAAACAAAAACAAAAACAAAATCTTAGACTGAAAATACTGCCACTCTTTTACAAAAAGTCAAGGCCATCACTTATGTGCAGTCACAGATGTCCCCACTAGCCCAGAAACTCCAGACATCTCTCAAATATACCAAAAAGACTTTAAAATGTGGAGTGATGTGACAACTCCTCCAAAGCACCCTCCTGACAAAAGCACTGTAGTGTTGGTTCATTTCATTCCCCAACATTTTGTTCTCCAACAATCCTGTGAGGTAGGCATTTTTAAAGATACAAAAAAACAAAAAACAGAAAAACCCATAAAATTGTCAGTGCAATCTACAGAAGACCAAGCATGGCCTTGGCCCAGGCATACTTTCAGCAAGTATGTGCTCAGCTTTGAGAGCCACACTGTGTGTATATATGTTTGTCTATATATATAAAGAGAAAACAGAAATGAGGACAAGGGGTGACATAGTTTCATAAACTGCAGTAGAGCTGTTGTGAAACCTCAGCTCTACAATGTCTGAATTATGCCATTCAGAGCCAATTACAGGATCGCTCTGTGCCATAGGTTCCTGCCCTGCAAGTTAAGGGTAATAATAACAATCAGACAATTTTGAAGATCAAATAAATTAACACTTGTCAGTTATGTAGATCAAGAGCCATCAGATTATGTCTTGTGGACCAAATCTAACCCACTGTCTATTTTGGGAAATAAAGTTTCATTGGAACACAGCCTTACTCATTTTTTTATGTATTATATGTAGCTGCTTTCTCACTACAACAGCAAAGTTGAATACTTGTCATAGAGACCATATGGCCCACAGCACTGAAAATATTTACTATCTGGTCCTTTGCAGAAAAAGTTTGCCAAGGCTTGATTTAGATGAGTGCTTGGCAAAACCTAAGTGCTCAGCAACTGTTGACTATGGTTGCTATTATTATTATTAAAGTTCACCCTAATGTCTTGAAGAACAGATCTATCTGTTCCATCCACTAAAAACCTAATATAGTTTGTGCTTAAAATAGTTTATGCTTCAATCATAATTCCAAAGTCTCTTACTTAGAAAGTTCATAAAATTGGTCACTGAGGCCTGTGGCAAGAGGTCAGTAGCCTCATAGAATAGGCTTCCTACTTTTCAGAGAAAACAAGTCACTATAATTAATCATGTACAGCTTACCTACCCAAAAGTCTTGGCTTTTGGCATAATTGCAGCATGCCTTTTCCAGGTCAGAAAAACAAATGTGTTTATCATGAAAGAAGGAAGCAATGGTCTGATTTTCTCTCTATCCTAGGTCATTATGAGCATATTCTCTGGGGATGGGAAAGATTATTATGTAAAAAGGCCCTACTATTTCTGGAGGTCAAATCTAAAGAGGAAGAAAAATAATGGAAGAGATCTTACTCATCTGAATTTTCAAAAAATTGAAAATAATATTCCTTGCACTGACCCAGGTAGAGCTTCTGGATAAATTAACGACAGCCTAAAGTATAAGGCCAAAATGAATCCACTGTCCAGACAGCATGTAGAATGATCTTTGAAGACACAAATCAGGTGATGCTCTTCCTTTGACTAAAATCTTCCAAAAGCTTCTCACTTTAGCATAAAACCAAAATTCCACAATCCTACTCTGTCTACTTCTCTGACCTTAATCTGCTGCCATCCTCTCCCTTACTCACTTGGGCCAACTACATAAAACTTTCTTCATTCTTAGCATGTACCAAGTGTGCTCTGGCCTTTGGGTATTTGCATTTGTGTTCTTCTCAGCCTGGAACATTGTTTCCCCACATCTTTACAGGTTCTTTCACAGGTTCCCCACATCTTCATGGTTCCTGCTTATATGCTTAGTCTTGACTTACATGGTACTTCCTCAACCAAATTTTACCCAAAATTACCTACTCACATTCTGCATCAAATCTTCCTGTTTTGGGCTGGGATTGTGGCGCAGTGGTAGCGTGCTCGCCTAGCATGCATGAGGCACTGCGTTCGATCCTCAGCACCACATAAAAATAAAATAAAGATATTCTGTTCACCTACAACTAAGAAAATAAAAAAATATTTTAAAAAAATCTTCCTGTTTTATTTCATTCATGGCCCTCATCACTAACTAAAATTATCCCACTTCTTTATTTGCTTATTTGGTAATTGTCTATCTATTTTCCCTAGAACATAAGTTCTGAGCAAGCTTGGAATTTCCCCTTGTATATAATAGAAAGTTAATATACAGCTGATCAGCAAATGAATGGACTAGCAATATTTGTACCCTACAACTAAAAAAATATTGTTAAGACTGAGGAAGAAAATAAATCTTTAGTTTCAGTCAAGGAGCAGTGTGGAGTTGGAGTGCAATAAGGTGACAAAACAATCAGTGGAACTATCCAGAATGTGCTTCCCAAATGCATTTTTCTACATGGGTGCAATCTCCTGCCACTTAGGAGCAAAGTCTATGGAGGTGTATTTTAACTAGAAATTGTATTCATCCTTGTAAAAATAGCTAGAAGGTCAGTAGGAGAGCTCAATTTGAATTTAGTCTGACTCTGAAGTTCATAAGTACTCAACCACTGCACTAAGTGCTCTTTTGGTTGAGACATGTCATTTTAATTTGAATCAAGAAGGTGTTATGTCCATTTGGTTCTTTCCCTAAAGAGAAGTGTTTGGATTCAATGGACAAACCCTATGACATTTGAAGATCTCATTTTGAGAGTGCCCAGCAAAGATATTTGGTCTTAGTGCCTTGTTGTTTTTTTTAAATATGACTCTTAATGCAAATGAAGTCATTGATGAATGCTTTCTGCATCAAAGGAGAGCTTTTTAGCACACTTGTGAGGAATTTAGACTAAGGAATTGTCTAATTTAAATGTTTAATAAATATCTTAAATAAATAAAAAGTATTGAGAAATAATATGACAGATGCTTATATAACTACTTCCAAGATTAAGGAGATGCTAACTGTTGGGGTGAAAATGGGGGTTCATTTCATGCACTCCTGGGTTTTCTTTCTCTTTAAAGAGACCCTAGCTATTAATAAAGTCCTGGTCTCTTGCCGTTGTGTAAGTCACTCCTGCTCATGGAAGGTGGTAGTTCTCCCATCACTGGCAAGAATGGCAACGGGATCTACGTAGGCTTCCGGCTGTCCCTTGCTCTCTTCTTCTTCTGAGAGAAAGCTTGCTTATAGGAAATATATGCTCTAGATTGCTTTCTGCCATGTGACAAGCTAAGTTTCAAAACCTTCGTAGGAGAGGCCCATGGGAAGCCTGGCCCTGTTGGTGACTGGATGAGCAGTCCTGTCTTTCTGTATCTCTAGGATTTGAAATTCCAGATCTGAGTCATATTTTCTTTATTTATAGAAATAAATGGGGTATTTTATTACATTTACTTATTTATGTATTTATATCTGTCTTTCTGTCTTTCTTTTTGGTACCAGGGATTAAACTCAGGGGTACTTGACCACTGATCCACATCTCTAGCCCTATTTTGTGTTTTTTTTAGAGACAGGGTCTCACTGAGTTGCTTAGCCCCTTGCCCTTGCTGAGGCTGGCTTTGAACTCACAATTCTCCTGTCTCAGCCTCCCAAAGTACTGGGATTACAGGCATGTGCCACTGCACCAGGTTTATTACCCATATTTCTGATTCTGACTTTATTTGTTCCAAAACTTAGAAAGGAAGAGGGATGCTATTTTGAAACACTCCTCAAATCCCAACATTAAAAATTAACCATGTCCAGAGCCCTCCTCTAAAAAAGGAATGAAAGTTACAATTTTGCTAACTTTTTCCCCCACTCACGACCCCATTTATTTTCTTCTTCTTCCTTCCCTAGTGTCAACCACTAACCAGAGTATATCTTTCCCATACATGTTTCGGTAATTTTACTATGTAGGTATATATCTATAAACAATATTGTTTCAGGTATTTAAAAAAATTTAAATAGCATCAGCCTGTGCATATCCTTTGTAACCAACTTATTTCTCAGTTATTTTTGAGATTTTTCCATATTGATACATTGTATACTTACTTGTTTTTAACAGCTATATAGTATTTCATTATTTTAATAAACCAGGTTCCATTTTTCCCTCGGAATGAACAATACTATCATTGATTTTCTTATATATGTTCTTTTATGCCAGAGTTTTTCTATGGTAGATATTTGTATGAGTTAACAACTGCTAGCTAATATAACAGATAAACCCTAAAATCTTAGTTTCTTAATGTAGTGAAAGTTTAGTTCTTACTTATGTAAAGCCCAAGTAAACAGAAGAAGGAGCAGCAGCTCTGTTCCACAGATCCATTCAGAGACCCAGGCAAAAGCAGGTTCTGCCTTTTCTCAAAATCATCCTTTTTGTTGGCGTCGAGTCAGAAGTTGGAGGAAGAGTGAAGGAGAAACAGTAACCTTTTAATCTCTCTGGCTCACACATATTACCTCCACTCAACTACGAATCAGTAAGAATCAGTACATCTAAATGCAATCAGCTAAGAAATACTGACCCTAACTGGGAAACCTCCACCCTCAAACTATTCTATCTATGGAAGAAGAACATAACTTTTTGAAAGCAATTGACCATCTCTGCTAAAACACCTAAAAGTGGTATTGTTGGTTCTTTCAAAGAAGAGTTGTTCGTCGTTAAGATTTTTATCCTCTTGGCTCACTGTTGTGTGAAGGATGGTGATACAGGCTTATGAGGTTTGGTAGCAGCAGAAATGTGTAGAATTTCTACTAGTTTCTCCTTCTTGCCATCATATCTAGTGGTAAGCTGAGAGTGAGCCATTGTAGGTTGTTCGCTGTTGGTGGTGGGGTGAGGCAAGGGCAACACAGCAGATTCCATTTGCTGTCACTTTGTGACTTTGACAGAGTTCTCAAGTGATGCAATGCCCAGTGACCCCATTAAGGAAAATATCTTATCCACTTTAAGAGAATGGACTAGAAGATCACATTGGTTTACCTAAATGTTATCCCAACAGAAATTCCAAGCTTAGATTTTATGAGGTGAAGACACTCTTAGAGCAGGATGGAGATATAGCTTGGCTTCTACCTAGACTACCTTCAGACCTTTGTGTCTTCCTGGTCACCTAACTGACTGAGACTAAGAAACAGAATTCCATCAAAAGAACTTGGGAATAATACAAAACCACCCCTCACAGATTGAGATGCAGAAAGCATCAATGCCAAGAGGACAAAACGTATTTGATGAAAGTAGAGTTTTAAGTGTTTCATTGAAAAAAAAAAAAAGCAGTCTTAAGAATATGGTAGAACCCCAAGGAAATAAAACTATTTTTGTTTTTAGCAAAGTACTCTTCGATCCTCTAAGTGGAATTTTCAATAGAAAAGTGAAGCTATTTGTGTAATAACAAGTACTACCCCATGATATAATTGCTTTTTAGTTGACAATTATAGACTTGGGAAAACTACAGTAATTAGAATTTAGTTGAGAGATCAGCAAGATCAGCAATTTCTCTAATACAGTCAAATATGACACACTCACTGAAAAGAATAATCATGTGTACTGATATAAAACTATCTCTAAGATATTTGTTAAACTTTTAAAATGTATGTGTAAGCTAGGCATCAAGGTGCAACCCTGTAAACACAGCTACTTAGGAGTCTGACGGCAATTTTGAGGCCAGCCTGGATAATGTAGTAAGGTGCTGTCTCAAAAGAAAATGTAAAAGAGTTAGATAGGTAGCTCCGTGGTAGAGCACTTCCTGAGCAAGGGTGAGGCCCTGGGTTCCATCCCTAGAACTGTTAAAAAAAAATATGAGTAAACAATGTATGTAATACATAAATATTTGTAAATAGAGAATAAGCACACACATGCATAAAGCAACAATACTTACAATAGCTGCTTTATAGAGGAAGAATGAGGGATTGAAAGAGTGGGTACCAGGAGTGGGATGCAAACTGACTCATCACCACATACTCTTTGATGTTTGGATTTGCTATATGAATGTTTTTGTTTAAGTGGGAGAAAAAGAAAGATGCATTAGTTGGTTCCACTACCTACTGTGAATGGGGTTTCAAATTAAGGCTTAGAATCCAGTGAAAGCAGACTTAGTAATATCATTTGATATTTTAAAAAAAATAGTAAAGCCAGATACTATAAAACCTATCCTTTTTTCCCCAAATTGAATTCTTTTTAAGTATAATCAGAACATTAAGGAATAGATCCAATGGAAGAACAGCCATGCCTCCTAAAGATGTTTCCCAATGGGGATGGGGGCGAGGAGAGGAGCTCATCTCTATAGACCAGAACAAGTAGCTTTGATCTTGTTCAAGGCACCATTGACAGAGTGGGATGGGAGGAACAATGGGAGGAGCAGAACATTCCGGAAATGAAATAGTTAGCTTTAAAGAAACAAATCTTTATAAAACTATTAAACATGAATTTATAAGTATGATTGGCTTGTATTAGCCTGTTGTGGTGAATATAGGTTATTTTTAAAATATATATTTCAGGCTGGGATTGTAGCTCAGTGGTACAGCGCTTGCCTCGTGTGCGTGAGGCCCTGGGTTTGATCCTCAGCACCACATACAAAAAGCAATAAAATAAAGACATTGTGTCCATCTACAACTAAAAAAAAATTAAATATAAATATATATATATATATAATTTTCTACATGTTCTGTTTGGGGCAGAGTTTGGACTACATAGGGCCATCTTTCCCAGCCAGTGCATTTTGCATCAAATCGTTTCTGATCAGCTTCACAGAGCTCTGTTTCTTTGCTAGCCTCACCTAAAGGGTAGCATATGATAAACTTGGAGAAGGATAGTAGTAATACTGATGCCAAACACCACTTAGCACCCACATTCATTCACTAACTTACTCACTTGCTCACTCAGCCATCCTTGGTGAATAAATAGTTCCACATCAAAGATCAAACTGGTGGCCCATTGGGCCATTATAACCTTCCACTCTAGGGAAATTACACTGAATGAAAGGAAATTTCACCAGATTCTTTTTAATTGCTGAAAGGAAAAAAAATACCATAACAATTCCATGGTCCTAGTGTAATAATACACTTGCAACATACCAGGAACAGAAGCAGACTCTTTAAAGAGTAACATTTTCTGAAGATTCTTATGGGCTTTGACTTAAATTTTTGGCATTTCCTACAAATTTACTAATCAATCTTATCATAAGGAAATTCGTGACAATGCTAAGAGATCAGAGAGTGAAATAAGGGCTGGAAATAGTGACCTCATTTCCTTTGAAATTGCAAGAAAGTACTGGTTTATAGGTCACTGTTTTTTTGTACCAGAAGTGTCTGACTAAATTAGGTTATAGCCTGCAGGTCCTTCACCTGTCTATCACATAAACAAAATTTCCCAGGAGTGCCCTTTCAGTCCTACTCACTGAATGACTGACACAAAGACATCTCAGCCCAAATAAATTACTTTTTTCTAGTTTCAGTAGAAACTTAGTTCCCTCAAAAAGATGCAATATGAAAATTTGTTCAAAGCCAAAGGCAAGTGATAAAATGGGCTCTGAAGGGATACTTCTTTGACTAAGATTCTAGAACTCCATGATTCTAGGAATGTGGTATAGAAATTAATGAGATGTTTCACATAGACAAATAGAAGTATGGTATAAATTGAAAACAACTCAAAATTTATTTTTATGTTACATGTATCTTCCAGAGTTCTTGATTTCAGATACTCCACCCCCCAAATAAACTTACTCTAGCTAGTTTAAGCAGAAAAATAATTTTGCTAAAAGTTTTAAGTAGTTATCAGAATCTCAGTGAAAAGTAGAAAACCAACCATGGATGCTTGACCAGGAGCCAAGTGTGAGTCACACAACTAGATGACTCCAGGGGACACCCAATTGCTGCCATCCCTGAGCAAATGTAGCCCAGCCCTTGCCCTCCAGTGTGGACACTAACAGCTACTACTAGAACCTCTGCCCATGTTCTCTTGAGGGTGCTGCCTCTCCTTTTACCTGCCATGATGGATTCTGTGAGATGCCTCACACACATCCACATGGAGATCTCAATCCAGTGGGACTGATTGGCAGAACCTGGGCCATATATCCTCAAATATAAGATGTTAAGAGAGTTTTTGACTTTCTCTTTGGAGAGTAAACTTTGAGAACTTAGAACATTGTCCAAATATAAAATGGGCTTGAAGGTAATGGATGGCCAAAAAACATGACAATGTCCACTTTGCCTAGATTGCCTTGAGAATTTGGGTCACAACTTTCCAGGGAAGTTAATGCTCCATAGACAGACTCTTGATCAGTGAGATACAGGAAATGGAAGGAAAGGCAGATAAACTCTTTTCCTTTCCTTTCTCCTTATGGTCTGCCTTGAGATATTATAGTTCATTTGGCCTTGCTGAACACATCCATGAGATGGAGTACTAAAATTATACTTGTACAACCCAGAGGCTAGTTTAAACCTCTCTCACATTTGGCCCTGTGTCCCTTGCCTTCCCTCTACTCTTGCTTCTCTGGGATTGCACCTCCTCCCCCCCCCCAAGTGGCAGCATATATGCTTTTCCCTTAGGCTCTAGTTTCTAAGGGAAATCAGGCTACAATAGCATCATATTGCAGATCAATGTTTCCTTACTAACATCTTTGTCTGGTCTCTATGACCAGCTTCACTTCATTTCTTTTGGAAACTGGAAATAGAAGTTCATGCTGATTTGTAAGACTGTTTTTGCCGTAACTGTCACTCATGCTGGGAACTTCTTTCCTACTATCTCTAATTTATTTTTGCCTATGTGCAAAAAAGGAATTATTCGTTGGGGGATTGGATTTTGAGAATGGGGGTGGATAAATTAAATTGTCAGCTCTGTCATATTCACCGTGATTCTCCAGCTTCCACATCAAATGGCTTCATGCTTTGATATAGCCA
The DNA here is from genome assembly GCA_028644305.1 of Xerus rutilus. Classification (NCBI taxonomy): domain Eukaryota; kingdom Metazoa; phylum Chordata; class Mammalia; order Rodentia; family Sciuridae; genus Xerus; species Xerus rutilus. The sequence continues at coordinate 107,179,140 of CM053405.1, forward strand.
GGCTGAATTTCCTCTAGTTCCCTAAAAAAGCCATCCTGTCTTGTTTCTCTGTACTGTCCCTCAGGTTATTTTCTAAGAAGCAGTTTTCTTTTCCCTTATTACTATATTACTATATTGTTTCTGGCCCTTGAAAAATAAGCTTGAGTGTCACATCTTCCTTAAAGATAAGGAAGTCACCAAGAATCCTCTAACTCAACTCTACTTTTTGTCTAGCTGCATATTTCTGTAACACCCTGTGCATCATATTTATACAAACCACACTGGACTGTAGCTATTGGCCCTATTGGCCTGTTCTTCACAAGATAGTAAGCTTCCTGAGGGCAAGGACCATATCTCGTTTTGCTTTGCAGCCCCAGCACTTAGCATTTAACTAGCAAATAATGATCATTCAACTAAAAAAAATTATTGAATGAATGAATAAAGTTTTTGGTCCCTTGACCTTGTCGTGGTAGTACTTGGAAAAATCCCCTATCCAGCTCCTTCCCTGGGCGGAAGAGCTAATTCATGCTTCCACCCACCTGTGAGAAACTGTCAATAATTCTACCATACCATCCCATCTAAAATCCCTAAGAAGGATGAACCTCCTATGAAAAGGTGCAATGTCATGTTTTTATTGGTTTCTGAGCAAGTGAAAGAGGGTGATGAGAAAATAAATTGACACTTTAAAAAAATAGTGAAATGTAATTTCACCTAGGACTTGCCTTGCACACAATCAGCATTTTTGTCTTTTCCATCCCACTTCCCCAGTGGACAGAGATAGTTAAGACATTGCTCCTATGTTTGGAGCTCCAGTATTTGGAGCTATCCTCTATCCCACAGTTCTATAGTTAGTTCTCATTTCAAATACTTGTCTAATATGTTCTAATTTTTAGCTCAGAAAGTACATACTCATTTATTTATTCATGCATCCATCTAACAAATACTAATTGGTGACTATGATGAGCCTGTTTCCGGTGTGGGGATGCAACAGTGAATAGAACAAAGCTCATCCCTGCTGAGCTTGTATTCTAATAGAGTGAGGAATATAAACATTATAGTATGTATTCAGTAATATTTTCCTTCAGCAAATGCTTATTGGGTGCCATGATGGACTCAGGGCTGGGCTGGACAGCAGAGATGTGGAGGTGCACCATGGAGTTTACTCTTGAAGGGAATGGACATTAATGAAATCATCACACAAAGAGATAACAAATGGTAACAAGGATTGCAAAGGGAAAAAAAGTGGAGTAGAAAGGATACAAATCTAGATGGGGGTGGAGGTGATTAAAGAAGTCTTCTTCCCTGGGAACCGTCTCTCAACCTGTCTCTAGAGGATCACAATGAATAAGATAAAGGAAGGGCTAAAGGCTCATTCCTGATAGAGCTGCTAACATATACAAAGGGGGAACTGGCACATTCTGGAGACTGAAAGAAGTCCAGAGTAGCTGGAGGACCAGAGAGAAAGAAAAGGAAGTGGAAAAGGTAGTCAGGAACCAGACTATGCAGTTCACAGGTGTTCAAACATATTAGGGAATAAATGATTACAGAGCATCAATGTTGCTAGTCTCTACTCTTTTGGGTTACATTCTAGTATAAGTAATTGAGGGTTCTTTTTTTTAACTCTTTGTATCATGTAAAATTTGATGTGTATCATGTAATTGATTTGTACCATGTACAAGTTATTACTGGGCACGGTGGCACACGCCTGTCCCAGCTGCTCAGGAGGCGGAGGCAAGAGGATCATGAGTTCAAAGCCAGCCTCAGCAAAAGCGAGGTACTAAGCAACTCAGTGAGACCTGTCTCTAAATAAAAATACAAAATAGGGCTGGAGATACAGCTCAGTGGTCAAGTGCCCCTGAGCTCCATCTCCGGTACCAAAAAAAAAAAATCAATATTATTGAAAACTATTCTAATAGTTTTCACTAAAAAGGAATTTTTAGACTCAGTATCAAATTTTGGAGGGCTGGGGTTGTAGTTCAGTGGTAAGAGTGTTTGCCTAGCATGTGTGAGGTGCTGGGTTTGATCCTCAGCACCACATAAAAATAAATAAATAAAATAAAGGTATTGTGTCCATCTACAACTAAAAATGTTTTAAAAAAATTTTTTGGAAACTGAACCCACTTAAGAGACTGTCAGAAGATCATATTTGAGAATCCAAATACAACAGTAAATGATTTTATTTATCTTCCAGAGATTTAACTGGCATGTTTCTTCCTACTTTTATTACGGATTTAATAAGAACATTCTAATTTTCATTTTTTTCATAAAATATGAAAAAATATTTTTCTTTTACAAAAAAGCAAATATAGGCTGTAGTTTTCTTTACCATTTCTTAGGCGACATCTGGTGGATAAAAACTGAAATGCGATTTTATATAGTTTAACTAAGATGGGGGTTCTCTTTTTTTTTTTTTTATTTAAATGCATTTCAAGTCATAGTACATAAACAGAGCTCAGTTTTTCCATTTCTCTGGTTGCAAATCATAAAGAGTCACACTATTTGTGTCTTCATACATGCACCAGGGGTAGTAATGACCCATTCGATCAATCATCATTACTATTCCCGTTTGCCTTTCCTTCCTCCCCCCTCCCCGCTGCTGCATCCAGAGTTCCTGCATTTCTCCTGTCTCTCCCGTTCCCATCCCCCTTATGTATCCTCATCCACTAAAGAGAGAGAACATTGGGCATTTGGTTTTTTGGGATTGGCTTACTTCACTAAGCATAATGTTCTCCAATTCTATCCATTTGCCTGTAAATGCCATGATTTTATTTTCTTTTATTGCTGAATAATATTCCATTGTGTATATGTACCACAATTTCTTTATCCATTCATAAGATGGGGTTCCCAAAGAAATCTTTAGAATGGGAGCTGAATTGGTTTAAGATTAATTTTGCTCACATTTTTGGCATTTTATTATTCACAGTAAGTAGGCATCATGGAATGAGCTTTGACACAGAGAATATTCTAGTGCTCGAGTAGATTTGGCAAGCTCTGAGTCCTGCTCAAGCCTCTGGCAGTAAGTTATTAAGTGACTTTATTTTCGTTTGTTTTTCAAAGAGCTTCCAAAATGAAGAAAGACATTAGCTAAAGATGAATAAGAACCAGAGTCATATTGGATTTCTCAGTGGCAATAACAGAAAGAAACAAGAAAAAAATATTTTCAGTGTTCTAAGCAGAAATTTCTTTCTGTATAAAGTTCACAATTGAGCCAAACTCTCCTGGTCTAAGTAAAATACAAGCATTTTTAGATATGCATGGATATGAAAGTTAACCTTGCAGATGTCTTTGCTGAAAGAGTAACTAACTTAAAAAGTTATTTTAAAACAGTAACTAACTTAAAGTATCATCTTTAGCATACATTAAATTTGTATTTGTTTCCATTTATGGATTGTGTGTGTTCCAATAAATATTTAGTAGACTGTATCCCTCATCATTATTAATTTTCTTCTTGAAAATTTCTGAGTATTTTTGTTTATTTTCTCATATAAGTTAAAGACCTGCTTTCTATTTAAAATTTCTATTTGGGGCTGGGATATAGGTCAGTGGTGGAGTGTTTGCCTAGCATGTGGGAGGTCCTGAGTTCACTATTCAGTACCACAATAAATAAATAAAATTTATATTTACATTTTTATTATATTCTTTTAAGTATTCTAAAAAGCAGTGAGCAGGCAATGTGAGGTCCTTTGTAGAATGGAGATTATGTTTTAATTTATTTTTAAATATTTTCTATTATGCTATATGTCAATTTGGGTCTTTATTCTCATTATGTTTTCTAACTGGTTGTTTGTAAAGATGAAAGCAATTGACTTTCTTTTTTTTTTTTTTTTTTTTTTGAGATGATGTAGTCTCACTATGTTGCCCAGACTGGTCTTGAATTCACAATCCTCCTGCCTTTGACACCTGAGTATCTGGGATTATAGGCATGCACCACTATGCCTGGCTTGACTTTTTTTTTTTTTTACATACTAATTTTGTATCCATCCAGCCCACAAGATCTCATATTTTTGCAATAGATTTAGAGTTGTGTTTCTTGAATTTGTCAAGTATTCAATTATCTATAAATAGTGATCATTGTACCTGTCTTTCATTGTTGATATCTCTTGTCTGGGTGCACGGGTTAAATCTCCAGAACTATGCTAAATAATAGTGGTGACTGTAGTCATAAATGTCTTGCTGTTGCTTTTAATGTAAATGTTTTTAGTGTTTCTTCATTGAGCAAAATGCTGGCTTTTGATAAATATTGATCTTTCCTATTTTATTAAATTTTTTTTAAAAAATCAAGTATGGACATTAAAATTTATCAACTGCCATCTATCATATTTGGAAAAATATATAACTTTTTTCTCTTTTAATCAGTTTTATCAGACAGATTCAGTTTCAGAAAACAGGGATTTAAGACAAGGAATCAACTACTTGTGAATCAGTAGTGAACTGAAAGCAGGCTGGCTAGGAAGGACCCGCAGAACTGCAGAACTGACCCCCAGGGAACCTGCTCCCTCTGTCAGTCAGGAAGTCTTACTCCCATGGCTTGCTCCTGACCACATCTTTATGTGTTATGAGACCAGAACCTGCCACCACAATTCTCAGTTCCAGGAACACACCTTCTTATCTGTCACCTCTGGATTAGGAAACCGAGGTAAATAAGAACTGTCAGCTCCAGAGTCTTACCATGTCTACTACAATAGTTGACCTAGGGCAAAATAGATACCTCAGGTGCTATCTCCCACTGTATTTAGTTGAGTTCTGAAATCAAGTTTTACACAAATGCACAGATCTGATTGGAAAATATAATTCACATTGAGGACCCCAGCAGCAAGGTGAGGATCCCACCTCTAAAGTATAGGATGGTACACTAAAAAGACTGTAATAGATGCTGAGTAAGCCAGTTGACCCCACCAACCACTTAATAACATAAATTATTGTGCAGATTCTGGGCTAGAGACGATGACACTTTTTTCTCTTAATTCTTTTAAGGTGCTGCTGGATTTAGTTTGCTAAAACTTTGGTAAATTTTTTTTTTGCATCAATGTTCAGAAGTGATTTTTGTCAGTAATTTTCCATCTTTTTTGCTGTTGCTGTCAGTATTTGCTAACAAGTATATGTTGCTTTATTATAATTTGGGGGTTTTCCTCTTTGCCTCTGCTCTGGAAAAATTTAAAAAGTATCAGAGCCTATTTATCTCATAGAGATATGGTAAGATTAGCTTGTGAAGCCATCTAAATTGGATATTCTTTGGGAGTCTACCTCTTTGAAAATTTTTTCTTGGTGTTTTCACATTTAATGTTTAGATTTTTAATTTATCAATTTTAGTAAGTTGGACTTTCCTAGAAAAATTATTTATTTCATTTGGACATTAGAATTTATTTACAGATGATTGAGCAAAATAGTCTCCTATCATTCCATTATTTTCCTTTGTATTTTGATTATGTATATTTATGCTCTCTCTCCTAATTTTAATTCTTGGTCAGGTTAACTAGTAGTTTACCTTAATTTGTTGAATTCTTCATTGGGACCATCATTCTTAACTTTTATTTTATTATTTCCTTTCATATTTTTTAATATATTTTACTTTTCTACTTTTTGACTGTGGAGCTTTGGAGCTAACAATTCCTTTTTGATTGTTGAATTTTTTCCCTATATTTTTGAGCTGGGTGGTTAATTCACTTATTCTTTTGTTAACATAATTATTAAAAAGTGACTAATTCCTTCTGAGGATTGCTTTAGCTATATCCTATGAATACTAGTATGTAACATTATCAATGTTTCCAAATTAAACTATAATTTTAGCTTTTGACATTCTCTTTGACTCTAGAGTTTGAAAATTCCAAATAGGATTTATTTTCAGTTGATATGCTTTGTGATTATAAAATTATATCTGTATTTTTCCTGCCTGTTGGCATTTATTGAGATGTTCGTGGCCTAAATATAAGGTCAATTTTGGTGGATATTTCATGAATGTTAAAAAAAAAAGGTAGATCATGCTAAGTGAAATAAGCCAAACTCAGAAATTTACAGGTCAAATGTTTTTTTCTCATACGCAGAAGCTAGAGTAAAATAAAGGAAAGGGGGAGGGAAAGATAGGATAACATAAAGAACCAATCAAATATAAATTAATAGATGAGCAAAAGGAAGTCAAGTAGAGTAGAGGAAAGAGAATGGAAGAGGGGAGGGAAGATGGGAGGGAAAAGAGGGGAATCATGAACTGAAATACAATTCCATACATTCATGAGTTTGTCAAAATGAACCCAATTACTATGCATAACTATGAAGTTCTAATAAAAAAGAAGGAGTAAGAGGAAGAGGACAAGGAGGAGAAAGAAGAACAGGAAGAAGGGGAAGGGGAGGAGGAGGTGGAGGAGGAGGAGAGAAGAAAGGAAGCAGTCTCCATTTGAATGCATAGCATCAATGTTTATCAATCTACTTTATAAAACACAGGTGGAGCATCCCTTATCCAAAATGCTTGAGAGCAGAAGTCTTTTAGATTTTGGAGTTTTTCAGATTTGGGAATACTTGCATAGACTTTACCAGTTGAGCATCCCTAATCTGAAAATCCCAAATCCAAAATACTGTGAAATCTGAAATTTTGGGGAGTTTAGGATTTTTGGAGCATTTCATGTTTTGAGTTTTCAGATTAGGAGTACTCAACCTGTATAATATTTAGTCTATACTGAAAACCTCTACTCTTTACACCTTTATCTAATTAGCCTCCTCATCATTTGGCAGAGAAAAACAGCAATTCTGCTATCGGTCAAGCTACAGTTTCAAGTGAACACCACCAACGCAGTGAACACCACTCCCATATTAAAAACAGTCCTTGCAGAAATATTGATAGGGAGAGGAACTAAACAAACAAGAACCTTTCATTATCTCTCATTCATTTACACTGACTAGCAGCCAGATCAAACACATGTTTGTATTTACATATTTGTAACAATACCAAAACCTTTCCAGTTGATTCCACTAAGGTTTTGTGTTAGTCAGCTTTTTGTCGTTGTGACCAAACTACCTGACCAGAACAACTTAGGGGAGGAAAAGTTTATTTTGAGCTCACAGTTTTAGAGGTTCAGTCCATAGTTGGCTGATTCCACGACTCTGGGCCCAAATGGGGCAAAGTATCGTGGCAGAGGGGTGTTATGGAGGAGAGCTGCTCATCTCATGGTAGTCAGGAAGGAGAGGGAGAGGGAGAGGGAGAAGATGAAGGAGAAGGGGAGGAGAGAGGAAGAGAGAGGAGAGAGAAGAGGAACAATGAGACAGGAACAATATAGAAACCCCAAAGGCAGGCCCCTTTGATCTACTTCCTCCAGCCACATCCTACCTGCCTATATTTATCACCTAGTTAGTCCATTCAAAGTATTAATCCATCAAGTGAATTAATCCACTGATTAGGTTACACTGATGATAATCTAATCATTTCCCTTCCTGCATTAACACAGATGCTTTTGGGGGCGGGGTACCTCATATCCAAACCATAACAGGTTTTTACTAGGTACTTCCCTCAGACTGAACTATAACACTTCCTGAGTAATCTGTCTACTGTCTACTTGCATGTCCAAATCAGGGTGGGACATTCACTTCCACTTTCTTTCTTCTATTTCTCTGTCCTCAGCAGCTTGGTTTGGCATCTGCAGCCTTTCTCTGGTTAATAATGTAGAGGCACCCGCTCCTCCACAGAAAATTTTAGTTAAGCTTCTCCAGAGAAGCTCACCATAATTGTTCTTAGAATTTCTACAACAGAGTATTTAGGTGGGAAGTATGTTTACAGAAACAGAATGTAATAAGGGAGACTAACAAGGCCTCTAGCCTGGCCTGGAGCCTTCACAGGGGCATTTACATTTCAAAGAAAGGCAGTTAGGTCCTAGGGAAAGTACTTTACAAACCAAAAGATAAGAGTGAATGCTACAAATTAGGTTCCTTGAAAAACAGCTGGGGTGTAGGGGGATGGGGAGGACCACTGTCCCTTTCCCAGACACTGATTTTCTTGGAGTGTCTGATTTATTTTTGTATCCAGGCCTGGGTTAATAATTGCCCAGAACAGTAGCAAAAACCTACTTTTATGTGGACTTCTGCAGATTGTGAGCTTCTGAGCTCCCCCTCCCCCTACACACTGGGTATAAAGTTCTAAACATTTCTGAACTTGGGGTTCAGAGGGATAAATTGATTTAGGCAAAAGCCCCCCCACCCCGGACCTGGCTGCAGCCAATAAACCTGCTTCCTGCTAATTCCTTGGGGTCCAGTCTCTTCTGTCCTACAACAATCATAATTGCTGATTTCCTACCAATGTAAGGCTTGTTTCTGTGTTCCAAATTATGTCCATCACTATGTTTACTTTTTGTCATATTTTATAGGCCTAGTTAGTATTAAACTGACAGTATCTGTAAGCATTATTTGAGTTTATGTGTAAAAAAATGTAAAAAGCAGTGGTTTTAAAAATAGTTGGTTGTTTTTTCTATATCAAAAGAAACTCAGACCAAAGAGGAATTTCAGGATGAATGGACTGCTCCAGCTCCTGAGTTCACTGCTACTCAACCTGAGGTCATGGGCCAGTCTGAAGGCAGGCAGGTGGGTTCCATGCCTATTCATTGTGTCCCTACTCAAGACCCATCTGTCACTCCCACTAATCAGGCTACTGAGTGGGTAGGAACGACAACTGTATGGGCTTAAGATGTTCTTGCACAGGCTCCTAAGTAAAGTGAGAGTAAGAGTGACTGAGAATAAACATTTCTTTTTTAAAAGGAGATGAAGAAAAAGCAGCAACAGAAGTAACCAGTATAGCCGCTCATAAAAATGAACAATAATTACAAAAAATTTCCTTCATTAGTGAAGTCCCAACTATTCTCTGGTGTTTCATCATTTTCTTGATATATTATTTCTGAACTTCTACATTTTTATATGGATCTGGGTTTGATTTAAAATTCTTAAACAAGAATAAATATTTAATTGGAAAATTCTTTGGTATGTAGGAGCTAGACATTTCTGAGAAATTTCTCCTAAATCCAGGGAATAATACAGATGATATATGAGTTTAATTTTCTAACTAACTATAAAATAAAATGACCCTACTATAACTTTTCTGAAATTAATTTTGAAATGATGGGTTCATGTTCATCTATGGGAAAAGTATTCTATTGGAATTGAGTGATGTAGTCATAAAACTATCATTCACCCTGAAGATTTTTCATGTTTCTAAGTCTGGTCTGAGGCATATAAACTTGGAACTAACAGAAAAAAGTAACCCACAACCATTCAAACACAATTTATTGTCTTCTTTGATTTCTACTGGTTTTCAATGAATTATTATTTTTCCAAAGAAGGAAAATAGACTTTGAGGTTTCGTAGTTGAGAAAAATAAGTGTGAACTATAAAGTCACATTCAGGTTTGAAGTTTGGCTCTGCCCTATGCTAGCTATTTTAGCTTAGAATGTTTACTAACAAAGTCCCTCAAACTTAATATATTTATTTACACCAAAGAGAATTTATTAGCACACTACAGACAATGAGAGGGTAGAGGTTATTATTTTTTAAATAAATATTTGCATTTTTCCCCTTTTGTTCAGACCTGCTTTCAAACTGTTTTGTCAGCTACTTTTGAAAAAAAGATACCCTGTTGTTGCTATGGCTGTCACAGTTGTTGTTAGACAATAAATCTCTTTGGCACACCATGGGGGAACTTTAGTCTGTTAGAATGTCTGGTTAGAGAACTCCGACTTTACCAAGGCTCTATAAAGTCAGTATTGAAAGACTGGCAACTCTTTTAAGTGTCCAGAAATATAGTTTGGTTTATTGAATGTCTTGTATGGAAATAGTAAAAAGTCGATAGAGGAGCTCAATTGTCCTTATCTGAGAGAGAAAATTGCAGAGGGGGCTATTGTAAGTAATATTGATTAACTTGTAGTTTATTCACAAAAGTCAATATAAAGCAATTTATTACCACTCCGTCAATTTAACTGGTGAATTCTGGAGGGCATGACAAAACCATCCTTTTATTAGTGCATTTGAAAGAGTAATACAAATATTTTGTTGATAATTAAGCCTTATTCTAAATAAACCCAGTACCCAAACATACAAATACATCTGATTTTTTTATAACCCTCTGGAACAATTCCACCCATTTTCTGTGACCTTGGGAATGAATTATAACTTTTTCATCCATTGCTGGATTGATCCTTCTGTAAAACACTTCAAGTCACTACTTGAAGTTTGAATCCATCACTGTTTGAATCCAACACTGTGTAACAGCTCCATTAATTGGACTAAGATTATTTGGTTATAATTAGAAAACACCATTTTTCCCTCTCCTCCTGATGTTCTCTAAGCTGCTTCTGTTGGTCATCTCTTTCCTATCCCTACATAATATCTTTGGTGGAGCCCATACATTTTCCGGTTACTTTGGATGTTACTTGTTTTCAGGTATTAAAAAGTCAACATTGTCCAAATCAAAATGATTATATCTAATTTGAAAGCTTTTTCTTTATCTCTGGACCAAAATCAGTAACCAGTAGTAGAGAAAATGGTTACAATTTCTTCTTTCACTTTCCTTGACCTACCTCCCTGCTACACTCACTACCCTGCAACTAGATATTTCAAGGTCAAGGCAGGTTTGAGGAGCTAATGGGAAGTTAGGGATTGGTGACAGTAAATTTGGAATTTTTTTTTAAATTGACAGTAAGCCAGAAATATAAGGCTATGACTTGACAAGCACATGGGTCATGATGCAATGTTCAATAATATACTCCATATAAGAGGCATGCCAAGCAAAATGATTTTAAAATATTGAAGTGGATGGAAAAGGCATGCCAGAAAAATGCAAATAAAAAGGATCATCATTTAATAACCAAATATATTCAGGTAAGAGAACATTTAGAGCGAACAAAACAAAACAAACAAACAAAAACCCCAAAACCATTAAATAAGAACAGGTACAATCCACAATGAAGATCCAAGTTATAAATTCAATACACTAAATAACAGAGCATCAACATTCATAAGAAGAATTACAAATAAGACAAAGAAACGTAAGTAGAAGGAGACAATGACAGATCAAGAATCAAAAAATTGAGTAAGGATTAGTAGGAAATACACTGATGTGAAGTAAATTTGGCTATAAAATAAACTATTATTTTTGAATATTTTAGTGAAAAGTACACTTGATCAGAAGAAACACAGGCTTGTACTTAAGGACCAAGCCAAGAAACGTAAAAATGATTTAAAAGACTGAGAGGCAATGCTGGCACCAACCCATGCATCCTCATAACAACCTAGAGAAAGAACATTTTCAGGATGCCTTGATCTAGAGGTGGCCATGTGACTCAGCTACAGTTAATGATATCTAAGTGGAAGGCATTGGGGAGGACTCCTAGGAAAGCTTTGTAAGGGGGATAGATTAGCTATCACACTCCTTCTGCTGTCTGCCTTTTAGGAAGACACTGTAGGTGTCCTGCCTCAACTCATACCCAAGCCTCCTTCTCTGCTTCTTGACCTAACAGCTTTCCCTGAGAGCCTGTTTAGTCATGTGTGGGACATCCTGTAAATGCTGGTGTTTAATGTCCCCACAGCAACCTTTGATCAACAAAGCTTGGAATTTGGCAGAAAAATCCCTCAGCTTCCCATCTTTTAGAGGGACTGTTATAAGGAATGTTCTGTAAGATTCCCCAGAAGATCTCCGGCTGGGGATCTGCTCCTGGATAGGCAGAATCAATATTGTCAAAATGGCCATACTACCCAATTAAAATCCAATGTCATTCCTTATAGAAATAGAAAAGGCAATCATGAAATTCATTTGGAAGAACAAGAGACCCAGGATAGCCAAAGCAATCCTTAGCAAGAAGAGTGAAGCAGGAGGCATCACAATACCAGACCTTAAATTATACTACAAAGCTATAGTAACAAAAATGGCATGGTACTGGCACCAAAATAGACATGTAGACCAATGGTACAGAATAGAAGACACAGAGACAAACCCACTTAAATACAGTTATCTTATACTAGACAAAGGAGCCAAACATGTACATTGGAGAAAATATAGCTTCTTCAACAAATGGTGCTGAGAAAACTGGAAATCCATATGCAGCAAAATGAAATAGGTTTACTCTATTTCTCACCATGCACAAAATTCAACTCAAAGTGGATCAAGGACCTGGGAATTAGACCAGAGACCCTATGTCTAATAGAAGAAAAAAATAGGCCCAAATCTTCATCATGTAGGATTAGGACCTTACTTCCTTAATAAGACTCCTATAGCCCAAGAAGTAAAATCAAGAATCAATAAATGGGATGGATTCAAACTCAAAAGCTTATTTTTAGCAAAAGAAACAATCAATGAAGTGAACAGAGAGCCAACATTCTGGGAACAAATCTTTGCCACACACACATCTGATAGAGCACTAATCTCCAGGATATATAAAGAACTCAAAAAACTTAACACCAACAAACAAACAAACATACAAACAACTCAATCAATAAATGGGCCAAGGAGCTGAACAGAAACTTCTCAGAAGAAGATATACAATCGATGAACAGACATATGAAAAAATATTCAACATCTCTAGCAATTAGAGAAATGCAAATCAAAACTACTCTAAGATTTCATCTCACACCAGTCAGAATGGCAATTATCAAGAATACAAACAACAATAAGTGTTGGTGAGGTTGTGGGGGAAAAGGTACATTCATACATTGCTGTTGGGACTGCAAATTGGTTCAACCAATCTGGAAAGCAGTATGGAGATTCCTTAGAAAACTTGGGATGGAACCATCATTTGATCCAGCTATCCCACTCCTCAGTCTATACACAAAGGACTTAAAAACAGCATAGTATAGTGACACAGCCACTTCAATGTTTATAGCAGCTTAATTCACAATGGCTAAACTGTGGAACAAACCTAGATGCCCTTTGATAGATAAATGGATAAGGAAACTGTGGTATATGTACACAATGGAATATTACTCAGCAATAAAAGAGAATAAAATTATGGCATTTGCAGGTAAATGGACAGAGTTGGAGAATATCATGCTAAGTGAAGTAAGTCAATCCCAAAAAACCAAAGGCCGAATGTTCTCTCTGATAAGTGGATGCTGATCCATAATGTGGGGGAGGACATGGGAAGAATGGAGGAAATTTGGTCACAGGGGTAGTAGGTGGGGAGGGGACATGGGGACAGGAAAGATGGTGGAATATGATGGACATCATAGCCCTAGCTTTACGTTTGACTGTATGTATGTTGTGGTTCTACATCACATACAACCAGAGAAATGAAAAGTTGTACTCCATCTGTGTACAATGAATCAAAATGCATTCTGCTATCATGTATACCTAATTAGAATAAATAAATAAATTAAATTTAAAAAACACATTATAAATGTTTCAACACACACACAAACAGTAAGAGATGAGTAGAAGAAAGGGAACAAAGGGTAGGAGGTAGGGAGGGAGGGGGAAGGATTGCAGAGTGATATTGGCCAAATTATATTGTTATATTGTATACATGTACAAATATGTAAAAACAAATACCATCAGTATGTACAACTATAATGTACCAATAAAAAATATGGAAAAAAAAGAGAAAAATTCCCTGCCCTAAAAAAATATTTTAAAAAATGGTTCAACACCTATGGAGAGGAGTTTAAAATTTTTTTTTTTTTTAGTTGTAGATGGACACAATGTCTTTATTTTATTGCTTTGTATGTGGTGCTAAGGATCGAACCCAGGGCCTCAAGCATGCGAGGCAAGCACTCTACCGCTGAGCTACAATCCCAGCCCCTGGAGAGGAGTTTAGCAACATCTGACCATGTTGTATTTGCAGTCATCCTTTGACTTAGCAATTTCACCAAAGACAGATTTTGCCAAATAGAAAATACGTATGAATTGTTACTTGCAACAGCAAAAGATTGGAAATAGCCCAAACATCTTTCATAAAACTAATTTTAAAAAATGACAGAATATTACACTTCCATTCCAAAAAACTGAGGAAATTTTCTGTGAACTGATAATAAATGAGCTCCAGCATACACTGTTAAATGAAAAATATAAGGTGTGAAGTATTATATGTAATATGTGCTATTGGTTGAATTTTGTTCCCAAAAGAGCTATACTGAAGACCTAACCTCTGATACCTATGAATGTGACCTTAATGGCAGGAATAAACACGTTGAAATTAATATTGGATAATAATGGTATCCTTATAAGAAGAAGAACATTTGGACAGAAAGACACAGACACACAGGTAGGTCATGCAAAAATGGAGACAGAGATTGCAGTGATTGCGCCACAAGCCAAGTAACATCTAGGATTATTGGAAATCTTCAGAAGCTAGGAAAGATGGCACAGATTTTCCTTCTAAGCCTCCAGGAAGAAATCATATTGCTGACACCTTGGTTTTTGACTTCTGGCCCCATGAATTATAGGGATCAATGTCTGCTGTTCTAAGCCACCTGGTTTATGGTACTTTATTATAGCATCACTAGGAAATTAACACAATATGCTACCCGCTCCCCTTTTCTAGTATGGAATATTGAATCCAGGGCCACTGAGCTTCATCTCCAGGCCTTTTTACTTTTTGAGACAGGGTTACCCAGGTTAGTCTTGAACTTTTAATCCACTTGTTCAGCCTCCTGAGTCACTGGGATTGTAGATGTGCACCACTGTGCCTGGCTATACTACATTTTTGTAAGAAAGAAGGAAAAATAAAAATTCATATGTATATTTAATTTTTTTGTGAAAAGACATCTAAAAGAATGATCCAGAAATGAATAAAAATGATTACTCATAGAGAATCAGCTTAAGTGGTGTGGAGAGAATGAGTTTAGGAGCAAGACTTCTTTAAACATAATACCTTGTCATATAGTTTTGACTTTATATATGTGATACATTTTGTATTTATTTTAAAGGAAAATCAAACAGAAAACAACAAAAAATGGGGAAATACTAAAATCAAACAAAAACATAACCAAAGAAACTGAGCTGTTTGTCAAATTGGTTCCCTAGCTATGTAGAGAAAAGACTGGTATCAAAAAACTTTTTTGAGGGGGGCAGGTACCAGGAATTGAACTCAGGGGTATAGACCACTGAGCCACATTCCCAGCCCTATTTTGTGTTTTATTTATAGACAGGGTCTCATTGAGTTGCTTTTTGAACTCCCGATTCTCCTGTCTCAAAAAACTTTTAAACACAATACTCGGACTGGCCATCCTGTGCAGGATACGTCCTGAGGACAAAAAGAACAGTGAAAGAGCCGGGCACAGTGGCTCAAACCTGTAATCCCAGTACTTAGGGAGGCTGAGGCAGGAGAATCGCGAGTTCAAAGCCAGCCTCAGCAATGGTGAGGCGCTAAGCAACTCAGTGAGACCCTGTCTCTACATAACACACAAAATAGGGCTGGGGATGTGGCTCAGTGGTCAAGTACCCCTGAGTTCAATCCCCGGTACCAAAAAAAAAAAAAAAAGAACAGTGAAAGGATCTTAAGTTTCACTCAGTAGATTTAGTTAATGGCTATATTAATTTGATACTACATGATTGTTGCAAGTATAAAGGGAACAAATATACTTGTTGATATTCTAAGTAACCAGGATTTTCAGTGTAGGGAAGAAAAAAATGCAAATATAAAAGAAGCCAGGGAAGCCCAATGTGGTGGTGCATGCCTGTAATCCTAGTGGCTCGGGAGCCTGAGGCAGAAGGACTGCAAGTTCAAAGCCAGCATCAGCAATTTAGGGAAGCTCTAAGCAATTTATTGAGATCTTCTCTCTAAATAATATAAAAAAGGGCAGGGGGGCTGGGATTGTGGCTCAGCGGTAGAGCGCTTGCCTCGCATGCGTGAGGCCCTGGGTTCGATCCTCAGCACCACATACAAAGCAATAAAATAAAGACATTGTGTCCATCTACAACTAAAAAAAAAAAAAAAAATATATATATATAAAAAAAAAAGGGCTGGGAGTGTAGCCCAGTGGTTAAGTACTCCTGGATTCAATCATTGGTACAAAAAAACAAAAAAAGGTCAGGGAAAGATAAACCTGTCATGTGAAATTAGAATTGGTACAAAATGCAAAAAATAAAAAAAAAATGAAACTATGCACTAAAGATATATTTATAGATCTGACCACTGAGAAGAAGGTCTGGAAGTGAAGACACAGGAAGCTGTCTAGTCTGCTGGTCACAAAGGCCTGCTTTGGTTTTCTGCTTAGGAGATTCATTGTTTTTTTAAATTTTACATCCTAATAAATCATTAATAAACTTAAACTCAGAGGACATCTTGATAGTTGTTCCTATTTTCCTTATAGTATCCAGTTCAGTGTTGTCCTTTATAAAGATCACTTGATTCAAATTGCTGATTGGTTTATTGGCTCCAAGATTTTCAGGACTAACAAATACGGGCATTTGGACAGTGTCCAAAGCTCTCCTCCCTATCCACTATCAGGAAGAGTCCCTGTCCCTATCAAAGACCAAAACTTTTGCTTGTGCTCTGGACTTGTCTTGCCTTCGAGAGGTCTTAGTCACCTTTCTTTTCTATGGCGTCAAATTCCCCTCCCCCCTGGGTCATTCCCAACTGCAAACACACTCAACCAATCCCCCACACTAGAGCTCAAAGCAACAACAAAGACCCTCCTCTGATTGTACATCTTCCTCCAGCTATTACCTCATTTCTTTTTTTATATTGTATTTATTTATTCTTTTTAGATATACATAACGATACAGTATACTCCATTTGACATATTATACATACATGGAGTATAACTACCTATTCTTGTGGTTGTACATGATGTGGAGTTACAGTGGTCATATATTCATATAGGAAAATAGGAAAGTTATCTCTAATTCATTCTACTGTCTTTCCTAGGCCCCTCTTCTCTTCCTTCCCTTTGTCTAATCCAATGAACTTCTATTCTTTCCTCCTCCCTTATTGTATGTTAGCATCTGCATATCAAAGAGAATATTCAGCCTTTGGTTGGGGAATTGGCTTATTTCCCTTAGCATGATGGTCTCTAGTTCCATCCATTTACTGACAAATGCCATATTTTTATTATTCTTTATGGCTGAGTAATATTTTATTGTGTATATATACCACCTTTTCTTTATCCATTCATCTATTGAAGGGTACCTAGGTTGGTTCCATAGCTTAGCTATTGTAAATTGAGCTGCTATAAACATTGATGTGGCTGTGTCACTGCAGAATGCTGATTTTAAGTTCTTTGGGTATATACTAAGGAGTGGAATAACTGAGTCAAATGGTTCCATTCCAAGTTTTCTGAAGACTCTTCATACTGCTTTCCATAGTGGTTGTACCAATTTACAGTGCCATCAGCAACATATGAGTGTACCTTTTTCCCCACATCCTTGCCAACATTCTTATATGCTTTTTTGATTTTTGATTTTTAGTTGTAGATGGACACAATACTTTTATTTTATTTATTTATTTTTATGTGGTGCTGAGGATTGAACCCAGTATCTCACATCTCACATGTGCTAGGCAAGCACTTTACCACTAAGCCACAATCCCAGCCCCTGCTACCATTTTGACTGGGGTGAGATAGAATCTCAGTGTAGGTTTTTTATTGTTGTTATTGCTTTTTTTTTTTGTACTGAAGATTGAACCCAGGGACACTGTAGCACTGAGTGAGCTATATCTCCAGCATTTTTTTTTTTTTTGCTGTAGTTGTAGATGGACAACATGCCTTTATTTTATTTTAATGAGGTGCTAAAGATTGAACCCAGGCAAGCACTCTGCCACTGAGCTACAGCCCCAGCCCCTCCGTGTAGTTTTAATTTGCATTTATCTAATCGCTAGAGATGTTAAACATTTTATCATATATTTGTTGACCAACTGTATTTCTTCTTCTGTGAAGTGTCTGTTCAGTTCCTTTTTGCATTTATTAACTGGGTTATTGGTTTTTAAAAAAATATTTATTTATTTTTTTAGTTGTAGGTGGACAGAATATCTTTATTTTATTTTTATGTGGTGCTGAGGATCGAACCCAGTGCCTCACGCATGCTAGGGAGCTCGCAACCACTGAGCCACAACCCCAGCCCTGGATTGTTTGTTTTTATGGTGTTAAGTTTTTTGAGTTCTTTATACATCCTAGAGATTAATGCTGTATCTGAGGTGCAGGTGGCCAAGATTTTCTCCCATTTTGTAGGCACTCCACATTCTTCATTGTTCCCTTTTCTGTGAAGAAGCTTTTTAGTTTGTTTCATCCCATTACTTGATTCTTGATTTTACTTTTTATGCTTTAGGAATCTTGTTGAGGAAATCAGTTCCTAAGCTGGCACAATGGAGAGTTGGGCCTACATTTTCTTCTAGTAGCACAGAGTCTCTGGTGTAATGCCTAGGTCTTTGATCCACTTTGAGTTGAATTTTGTGCAGGGTGAGAGATAGGGGTTTAATTTAATTTTGCTGCATATGGGTGTCCAGTTTTCCCAGCACCATTTGTTGAAGAGGCTATCTTTTCTCCAATATATGTTTAGAACATCTTTGTCTAGTATAAGTGTATGTATGTGGGTTTGTCTTCTATTACCTCATCTCTCTGAACTTCTATACCTCTAAATCCATCAAAATAGTTGTCAAAACACACCATTTCTACCACCTCTCCTGCACTATTTCCTCAACCCATTCAGCCAGGCATTGGTCCTCTCCACTCATTGGGCCCTGCTCTTGGCATGCCTAACAATGGCCTATTTATTGCCCAAACCAACTATCATTTCCCTGTTCTCTTCTCACTCAGTCTCTGGACAACAGACCACACAGTTGGCCCTTCTCTCCTTAAAGCATTTTCTTCCAGAGACTAGTTTTCCCCCCTCCTCACAGATTTCTTCTAGGTTTCCTCTTGCTGTTTGTCAACATCTACACTGGATAGCCATAGATTCCGTCATCGGATTTCAGTTCATACACTCCCCGGAGTACTCTCAATCTTATTTTAAGTATCTCCTATATGCAGATGAAGGCCAAATTTGTATCTGGCTTTAGTCTCTCTCCTGGGATCCAAAAGTATTCATCCAACTGCTGTTTAATATCACTACCTGGGGTCTCTGGAGTCCGGATAGCTTCTTCTCATGTGGTCGTGACTATTTCACTTATTTGTGAAAAAGATAATACACATCACTAGGTTATTTGTGAGGATTAAATGGGAAAGTGCAATTGAAGTATTTATCATAGGTTGACCCAAAATAATTGCTCAGCAAAGACCCAATTTGTTTACTTGTTTAAATCTTCTAGAAGTCATGACAGAAGAAACCTTGGATATGTCTTTCAAGGATGAATTCCCAAGGCCTGGAATGATTGCTAAATTGATTCATTTAAACCAGGAAAAGGTAGAACCTGTAAAAACCAGATGCACTGCCACAGGTTGCCTTAATTAGAGGAGTCATTCAGGTCTATTTTTCAGCTTCCCAACACAGTGTCTTTGGAATCTCTTTTCATTGACCAACTCCAAGAAATACAACTATAGGATTTCTGCCTCTGATATCTGCTTTGAGGGGCATGCTTTATTTTTTTCTTTGAAAATGTAAAATATATTGCTAGAACCCATCATCAGTGCTTTCTCATTTATATTCATTTTCACCAGCATTTATTTTAGTAGAAAACTAGAAAGCAACTCTATCCTGTGAAAAAGATATATATTGGGCATGGCACGGGTAAAATTTAAGGAATACAACGTAAAACAATAAATTTTCTTGGCTGGTATGGGGTTGGGCGGGCACTGGCAGATACCAGCATCTAAAAAGGTTATACAAACCGCAAGAGGGCAGAACGATGCTGCCCCCGCAGCATACTACACCCCGGCCCCAACTCTCCACCGTCCCCGCCCTGCCCCGCCTTGCAATTCGGCCCCATCCTCTGTAGCACCCCGGCTCCTCCAAGGTCCCTATCTCTCACTTCCTTTACCCAGGCCCCGCCCTCCTCAGCCCCGCCCCACATTTCAGTCCCTCCCCACCGCGCGGCTCCGCCCGCGTGTAGGCCCCGCCCTGCATTAGGCCCCGCCCAGCGCCTCACCCCGCGCGGCACCGGGCCCTGCCCCGCGTCTCGCCCCGCCCCGCGTCTCGCCCCGCCTTGCACCGGGCCACCGCCTTCGTCTCGCCCCGCCCCTTCCCGGGCCCCGCCCCACAAGTCGGCCCCGTACTGAATTCAGCCCATCTCGGCGGCTCCTCTAGGAAAAGTCTGCAGAGACTAGAACTCCCCAGGCCTAAGCCGCTCCGGGAAGAAACATGGCCGCCCTAACTACGGTCGTGGCGGCTGCGGCGGCCACCGCGGTAGCTGGAGCGGTGGCAGGGGCGGGCGCGACCACAGGGACCGGCGTGGGAGCGGCGTCCGCACCGCAACAGGTAAATCGAGGATGGCTGGGAGCTGCTCTGGAGGCGGGCGTGGCGCTCAGGGGACTGTAGGCCCTAGGGGTGGACCGAGTCTCTCGCCCCCGCAGAGCAGGTGTCCCCTGCAGCGCCGCTGGGGAGGTGCCGAGTTCGCTTCCCTTGCTCGAGGCCTGGAACACTTGGCGTTGCTTTGTTGGTGTGTGCGTCTAACAGCTTTTATAAGCCACCTCCATGTAGTTTTGAAGTCGAGGAAGACAGGGTGGAAGCCCCGGGCCGCTTGCCACAAGATAGGAAAATGTCTCGGCTGCTCAGTTTGTTCTCTAAAAAATGGGTACTACTAAATAATACACTCCTCACTGAGCTGAGGGCGTTATGTCTGGGGAGCCCCTGACACAAAGCTTGGTTGGAGGGAGACTCGGCACCCAGTAAGCATGACCAGCTCTTTTATTGTACCGGTGCTGGGAACACAAAGAGGAATAAAATATGGGAGTATCTGAGGCAGGAGTGTTTCCTACGATGGGCATGACCATTTTCTCCACAGCGAAGACCATCATACCTTTTGTTCAGATGCCATCAGCTTAATGAGACTTTTCCTTATCCCTCTAAACTAGATCCCCTTTATACTCACCACACCCAGCCTCCTTTCCTGGTTTTATGTTTTTCTCCATAGCACTTATTACCATATGATATAGTACATATTTTTTCATTCTTTCCCCACCTCCTTGAGAATGTAAGCTCCATGAAGGTAGAAATTTTTGGAAGCTTTATTCACTATTATATTCTCAGCACCTAGAACGCGCTCACCTTGTAGTGCTTAGGACATAGTAGACACTTACTAAATATTTGTGGATCAGTCCAAACCTGAAGGAAAGCTGTTGTGAAATGAGGACAGGCTCTGTAGTTTTAATCCACAAAGGAAATATGGTGGCTTTTCAGCTTCGGGGTTCAGGAAATTCCACCTCAGGCAAATTTTCTCCCACTTTCTCTGTGATTTTATTAATCTAACTCCAGATCAAGTGCATCAAGAAAAAAACATATAAAAATACAAAATAGATCAAATGTTTTTTTAAGTATGGACTAAAAAATGTATAATCCTGGTAGTTTGTCTATATTGCTGGCTTTCTTCATGCAAACTTTTCAGCTTACTCTAGTTCAGTATGATTTGTTTTCTAAATTCTCATAGCCTGTTGTACCTCCTGATTTACAATTTTTACAAGCTACCTAATATTCTTATTGACAAAGCCCTTGAATCTACTCTTGTGATTCTCAGAGCTGGTGTTTGCCCCAGGGACTACATCAGAATCATCTATAGAGTTATTTCAAACATTATATTAGTTCTCAGAGGGCATTTAGCAATTTCTTTTCTTTTCTTTTTTTTTTTGGTACCAGGGATTGAACTCAGGGTCACTCAACTACTGAGCCACATACCCAGCCCTATTTTGTGTTTTATGTAGAGACAGGGTCTCACTGAGTTGCTTAGCGCCTCACCATTGCTTGGCTGGCTTTGAACTCAGCAATGGTGATTCTCCTGTCTCAGCCTCCCAAAGGGCTGGGATTACAAGCGTGAGACACTGCACCTGGCTGCATTTAGCAATTTCTGGAGACTTAGCTGTGACAAAAGGGAAGAGGTTTTGAGGTGCTGCTAACCTATAATTGGTAGAGGCCAGCGACAACCCTCACCCCACAAAAGTTTACTGGTCCAAAATGTTAGTAGTACTGAGGTTGAAAAAACCTTACTTTATATATCTTTCCACCACTTTATTAGGGAAGGCAGTCTCATAACTGAGAATCACAGCAGGAATGAAGTAGAAATCCTCAAGTGTGTTTAGGCTTAAAAAAAAATTAGAATCACTGCTATACTATGTTGTGATATTTTTGAGGAGTTGATGTGTGATGCATCTTTGTACTCCCCCAATATGTCACACACACATATTTATAAATACAAATTCTACAGTCTAATTCCAAACCTGAATATTTGTCATGAATGAATATTCCTGCTCACTAACATTGAACCCAACTAATGGTTCTTGAGAATAATTTTTTTCTGATAATCTTATGATATTAGAAGTATCTAAAAGATATCTGAAACCTAGGATTTCCATAACAGTATCACAGATTGGGTGACTAAAACAACAGAAATTAATTTTCTTTTGGTTCTACAGGCTAGAAGTTTAAGAATGAGGTGTGTTAGGGTTGGTTTCTGGTGAGGCCTCTTGTCCTCACTGTTAGACAACTAATGTTCCCGCAGTATCTTCATAGGTCCTTTCCTCTGTGTCCCTGCACAGGAAGGGAGGAAGGGATAGAGGAAGGGAGAGGAAAAAAGAGAGAGAGAGAGAGATCTGATGTTTCTTCCTCTTAAAAGGATGCCAGTCCTATTGGATTAGGGTTCACCCTTATCACCTCATTTAACTAATTATTTCTGGAAAGTCCCTACCTCCAAATATAGTCACTTTGGAGCTAGAACTTCAACATTTGAATTTGGGGAGGAAACAATTCAGTCCATAACAGTTCCCTTAAATTATTCTTGAATAATTATCTCTGAAGTTTTAGAACTATTTTATATTGTATTTTATAATCTCCTTAGGGTATGGAATGTCATAAATATCTCACCTATTATGAAAAGTAATAATGCACCTTATCTATGCTTATTGATATTTGTGTATGATTCAACTACTGCCTTTCAAGACTGAAGGCCACAAATCTTTTTACTGTCCTCTCAAGTGCCATTTCCCTCTTATTCCTGGAAACTGTTCACTTGATCATTTTAGTTTTGAATTATGAGTTTTTTGGAAGTATCTAACTATGATGTTGCTGTTTTTATACCAAGATAGGGCTGTGTCTTCTGTTTTATTTCTAGTGATCTTTTCTCTAATGACCTGAATTTTAAGCCCCTTGACTACCTATATTTGGCCTTCAATAATAATGACATTCTTTCTCTAACTTTAAATGGTCATTCAAAATGGCTTTTCTCTAAAAGGTCACACATATGCATTGGGTTGTGTGTATGCTCAGGGGTAGTAGGCTGAACAATGTTTCCCAGGGCATACATCATGAGCTGGGTGCTTATTGAATAAAAGGGCATACCATCAATATCCAGGGCATACCATCAATAAGCTGGGTGCTTATTGAATAAAATATTTTTATTTAATTCACTATTTTGGAGGCTGAAAGTTCAAGATAAGTTGGCCCATCCATTCAGTCTTTGCTGATGTGATTGATATCTTAAAATGAGGAGATTTTCACAGACCTCTGATGAGACCCATTGTGATCACAAAGGTCTTTTTAAGATGGAAGCAGGAGAATCAGTCACTAGTAGGAGATGTGATAAAAGAAGCAAAAGGATAGGGTAATTTGAGGAAGAGGCCATGAGCCAAGGAATAAAGGTGGACCCTAGAAGTTAAAAAAAAAGTTAAAGAACTAGATCCTCCCCTGAAGCCTCCAGAAGAAATGCAGCCCTGCTCATACCTTGATTTTATTTATCTTTTATTAAGATTCTTTTTAATGAACAAATCATTATGTTGTACACTCATGGTATACACTGTGATGTTGTGATATATGTATATAATACGGAGTGATGAAATCAAGCTCATTGATATATTACCTCACTTCATTTTTTTGTGGTGATACATTTGAAAGTGTATTCTTTTTTTTAAATTTTATTTATTTATTTATAGTTATAGATGGGCACAATACCTTTATTTCATTTATTTTTATGTGGTGTGGAGGATTGAACCCAGTGCCACACATGTGCTAGGCAAGCACTCTATCGTTGAGCCACAACCTAAGCCCCTGAAAATGCATTCTTAATAGTTAGTTTGAAGTGTACATTTTTATTGACCATAGTTACCTTGTTGTGCAATAGGTCTCAAAACTTACTTCTCATTTCCATCTTGATTTTGTACCTTTTAACCAACTACTCCTCATGTCCTTCTTGCTGGTTCCATCCAGTCTCTGGTAACCATTATTCTGCTCTTTACTTCTATGAGATCAACTCTTTTTTAGGTTCTTCATGGAAGTAAGATCGTGAGGTGTTTTCCTTTCTGTGTCTGGTTTATGTCACTTAGCAAAATGTCCTCTAGTTTCACATCATGAAACTGGAAGAGAATAAATTTGTAATGTTTAAGCCAGTAAATTGGTGGTAGATGAATTTGTGATAAATTTGTTATAGCAGCAAAGGAAATATCAGGATACACCTGAGATTCTCTTTCTTTAAGGGGTATGGGGGATTGAACTCAGGCACTCAGCTGCTGAGCCACATCCCCAGCCCTATTTTGTATTTTATTTAAAGACAGGATCTCACTTGAGTTGCTTAGCACCTTGCTTTTGTTGAGGCTGGCTTTGAACTCATGAGCCTCCTGCCTCAGCCTCCTGAGCTGCTGGAATTATAGGCATGCGCCCCTGCGCCTGGCAGGATAGCCCATCCAGCTAGGCAAGAAGTTTTCAACTTTACCTCAGCCTTTACTTTCTGTCTGCACAGAGCTTCAAGGTAAGTCAAAGATGAGGACTCCCTGCTCTCTCAGGTACCAAAAAAAAACCTTCCTGCCTGGGTATTAAAGTTGTGCCTCAGAATGCACACAGACCCCTTACCCAAAGATAGCAAAGGCTAGGACTTATTGGTTAAAAGCATCTCAGGAAATTTATGACCAATTATTAACTGACAACTCAATAACCAAACAGATTTCTGACAAAAAATATGTAATTCAGAATAGTGAGTAAACAAACAGCAACAAAACAAATCCTGAGAATCTTATTTTCAGAGTTGCCACATTATATTATTTTAAAATGTCCAGTTTTTAACAACAACAAAAATACGAGACATGCAAAGAAACAAGAAAGTATGGTTCACACACAGGGGAATAAAGCAGAAAAGTGGAAAACTAAATACTGGATATGCTAGACAAAGACTTCATATAAGTTATTTTATGTTTTTTCATATATAGTTATCTTTTTATTCATTTATTTATTTACATGGCATATCGATCTTGCCTAGGCTCATCTTAAACTCATGGCTCTAGTGATTCTTCCACTTTAGCATCCTGAATAGCTAGGATTACAGATGTGTGCTGTTGCACTTGACTCAATTATTTATTTTAAATATATGCAAAGAACCAAGGGAATTAAAAGAAAATATGACAATGATATGTCACCAAATAGAAAATACCTATAAAGAGATAAAGATTACAAAAAAGAATCATGTAGAAATCTTGGGGTTAAAAGTATAAGAACTTGAATGAAAACTTCACTAGAGAGGCTTAACACCAGGTTTAGCTGCCAAATAAAAGAATCAGCAAATTTGAAGATAGGTCAATGCAGATTATCCAGACTGAAGAACAGGGAAAAAATAAAATAAAAATAAAGACTCAGAGATCTGTGGGACACCATTAAGCATACTAATATGGATAATGAGAATTTTGGAAACAGAAGCAAAATGTACACAAAGAAATGGATATTTGAGTGATGTCAGAAAACTTCCCAGATTTGATGAAAAACATTAACCAACACATTGCGGGAGCTTATCAAAACTGTCAAATGATATAGACCAAAGAAAGATCTTGAAAGCTCCAAGAAGCAATTCACATACAAGGGATACTCAATAAGATTAGCACATCAGAAACCAGGGGCATTGTATTAGTCTTGTTTTCTGTTGCCATTAACAAAATGCCTGAGGCTGGGTGCTTATTGAATAAAATATTTTTATTTAATTCACTATTTTGGAGGCTGAAAGTTCAAGATAAGTTGGCCCATCCATTCAGTCTCATGAGGGCTCCCCAGCCTGCATCACAATGTGGTGAATGGCATCATGATAGCATGTGTGAGAGAGGACAGTCACATGGTGAGACAGGAAGCAAGGAATGACCGAAAAGCACATTAATATCACAAAGAGTAAAATACACAGAAATGAATTTAACAAAAGAAGTGCAAAACTTAAAATTTAAACATTTTTGAAAGAAATTAAAGGAGACCTACATACAGAGATATTTCATGAACTTGAAGACTTAATTCTGTTAAGAACAGTATATTCTCCAAACTGAGAATCCAATCCAGCTGCCCTTTTCTTAGACAAAAATTTACAAACTGATCCCCAAATTTCATATGGAAAATGCAAGGTACCCAAAATAGTAAAAACAACTTAGAAAAAAGAACAGAGTTGGAGGGCTCACACTTCATGATTTTGAAACTTATTTCAAAGCTACAATAACCAATGTGTACTGACATAGACATAAAGATCAGTGAGAGTCAAGAAATAAACCTACATTTGTGGGCATGAAAAATGATTTTCGATAAGACAATTTAGTAAAAAAAGAATAGTCTTTTCAACAAATGATTTTGGGACAATTGGATATCTGCATACATAAGTTGAGCTCCTATCTCACACTGTATATGAAAAATAACCCAAAATAGAGACCAACATGTGAGATATAACACTGTTAGGAGAAAACAAAGGCATGAGTCTTCATGACCCTTGAATAGGCAGTGGTTTCTTCTATATATAAATCTGAAGCACAGCCAACCAAGCTCAAGTAAGATAAATTATACTCCATCAAAATTTAAAAATTGATGCTTCAAAGGACATTATCAGGAAAGTGAAGAGGCTTGGGGTGTAGCTCAGTGATAGAGCATGTGCTCAGCATGCACATGATCCTTAGTTTAGTTCCTAGAATCAAAAAAAGAAAGTGAAAAGACAAATCAGAGAATGTGAGAAAATACTTGCAAATTTGTAAAGGTTTTATGTCTAAAATATATGTTTAAAAACAAAATTGCACAACTAGTTTAAAGATCAAATTGACTTATTTGCAATTCATGAATTGGAGCAGTATCTCATTCTATAAGATAAAATAAGAACTCTCACAGGGCTTCATAGAACAATGTTCCATTGTTGTTTTTCTTTTTAAGGTGAGAACTAGAAAACGAGAAAAAAAAGCATATTGGTTAACATCATGTTGCTTCACTTTACTTTTCTTGTAAGAGTTAAAGAGGGCTTACTTATTTCACTTCCTCAAGACTGATAAAGCCTTTCTGATTGATTGTTGTGAATGTCCTGTTAGGAAAACTTTGTTTGGGGATCTACTGACTTCCTTAAGAGTTTCAGTTTGATTATGTAGCACTTAGCACGAATGACTCCATTTTGGTTGGGTCTAGTCTTGGGGGACTTAGTGCAGGGGCTCAGTCTAAAACAATGACCTACTATAAAAACGAATATATATAAACAACTCTTAAAATTCAATAATAAAATGACATGTCGCCCAATTTTTTAAATAAGAAAAGGCAGAAGCCACTAGATTCTTTGTTTTTCTAGACTCTAAGCCACTGTGCATTTATAATGCTCCATGGAAACCAAAGTCATACTTCTTATGTGGCCCTTCAGCCAGGGGACCCCTCAGATGAGAGCTACTCCCTGGGCAGCACCAGTATCTTTGCCACCAGCAACAGATGAACCATCTGCGGTTGACTTACATGCTACTGCACCTTCCAGCAAAGTCTGATGCCATCTGGGTATTGCAGCTGGTGAGGCTGTATTCACTGCTGTCCAGCGTACACAGGGTCATACCATCATTAAGGACTATAGTGGAAAAAGTAATGCTGGAACCTAAAAGCCTGACCTTATTTACCAGGAGTCTCAGGGAACTGAGGCAGCACAACAGCAGCAATTTGGTGGCCCTTGCTTTTACAAGATAAAATAGTTTTGGGGGTATGCCTAGAACCAAGGTAATATTAAGCCATTGTAATGATTTCAGTGAGGTACTGAGCTAGTGCAGACTTGGAATAAACTAATCTAATCAAGAAATTCAAATTGAAGAGATAGAAAATCAACTCTGATGACCAAATTACTTCAGCATAAAAATGTAACTGGTATTAAAAATATAAAGTATTCAGAATGGCAATGGAAGAGGATATTTCAAACGTATAGAAGTTCATTGAGATGGTATAAGATTGGGAACTGGGCAAATGTTCGTGTGGCCTCAAACCAATCATGATATTATTGTTTATGAGTTAGTTAACGTTATTTTCCTCCAAAACAAGAATGAGAAAAGATTTAAGTAGGTAGACATTCCTTAAGAGCAGTGACCTATAAGCACATGAAAAGATGTGCAACATCATTAGTCATTAGGAACTAATCAAAGATTAACCACTGTGAAATGCCATTTCCACTGGCATTAAAATGGCTAGAATAAAACAGATAATAGCAAGAGTTGGTGAGGGTTTAGAGAAATTGGAACCCTTATGCAGTGTTGGTGGGAATGTAAAAGATGTAGCCATTGTGGAAAACAGTTTGGCAGTTCCTCAAAAAGCTAAAAACTTTTGTGCATCAGAAGCATTACTAAGGACATGAACAGACAACTCAGAGAACCAGGGAAAATATTTTCCAATTATATATTTAATAAGATACTTATATTTAGAATACATAAAGAATACTTCCAACTCAACAATAAAAGGGTAACCCAGTTTTTTAAGTGGGAGATTAAAAAATAGAGCTACCTTATGATCCAGAAGTTCTGCTAGATATTTACCCAAGAGAATTGAAAACATTTAGGGCTGATTGTGTAGCATGCATGAGGTCCTGTACCACAAAACAGGCAAGCTAAAATTCACATGCAGATGTTCATGGTAACATTATTTGCATTGGCCAAATAGTAGAAACAACCCAGTTGTCCATCAGCTGATGTCCAGTGAGTAGGTAAACAAAATGTGGTGGATCTATATAAAGCATCACTATTCAGCCACAAAAAGGAATGGAGCACAGATTCGTGGTACAGCATGGATGAATCCTGAAAGCATTGTGCTAAGTAAAAGAAGCCAGACAGAAAAGACTACATGTCATATGAGTCCACTTAGCCAGAACAGGTAAATTCATAGTTAGAAAATAGGTTAGTGGTTGTCTGGAGCTGGGAGAAGGGGGATGGGGAGTGACTGCTAATGGGTAGAAGACTTCTCTTTAGCATGATGAAAATATCTCAGAACCACATAGTGATGATGGTTGCACAACTTTGTGAATGTACTAAAAACCACCAAATTGTACATCTTAAACAGATACTTTATGATATATGAATTATATCTCAACTTTTTAAATATTTCCTAAACTCTTTACTTTGTTCTTTCTCCTAGAAATATAAAGCCTATATTTCCCTTTTTCCTTATCTCTCACATCCCATTGTTCAACAGTTCCTTTTGGTTATACCTTCAAAATAAATCTAAAGTTCTTTTAATTTCCATCACCTGGGCAGTCCTGGACACTCATTCATTCCATGCCTGTATTGCTGCACTAGCTACTCCACTGATCTGCTTCCATTCGTGCCCACCCCCATACTTCCCACCAATTTATTCCCCCAAAACTGCCAGAAAATTTTTCTTAAAGAATTAAATTTACCAAGGCATTTCCCTGCTCAAAACTAGGAGGTAAAATCTACTTAGTGACTAAACCATCTGTGTATCTGGCATGTACTACCTATTGACTTTCATCTCCTATCACACCCCCCACCTTTACTAATCTCATGCCATATTGCCTTTTCTCTGCTTGAACTGGCGAACTTCTTTCCTGCTCTTGCAAGTTTGTACAGCTGAGCTGTAGACCTAGCACATCATTCCATACTGCTTCTGGCATGGCTGACTCCATTCTTTCTTAAATGTCACCCCTTCAAATAGAACCTCTGTGAACCCCTACAGCTATACTAACTGAATAGTACTATGTTAGTACTAATTACTTAATAGCACTTATCACAGTTGGTGCATTTTTATTTGTTTTTATTGCTTGTTTCATGTTTTCTCTTTAAATCTGTTTCCCTTCAATAGACTTTAAGGAGGGGCCATATTAGAATGGATCATTATTGTTTCCCTGGTGTCTAATGCTACCCCTGTCATAGCATACTGTTCAGTCTATAGGTGACAAATGACTGCTGAATGAATTAGATCTTTCTTGTAGATAATCTCTGGATTATTTATTATTATTATTATTAATTTAGCAATTTAAGGTAGAAATTCCTTCTTCCACAAAATGTATTTTTTTAAAATTAGATTGGCCTTAAAACGATACTCAGTAAACTCCAATATTGACATTTGAGCATCTGGAAAAAAATTCCACATTATATCTTACTTCTTTTATTATGGATGATAACTCCTGTTATTCTTTATGCAGAATGATGGCTATTTTAGTACTTCGGGTGGAATTCGTCCTTTTCAGCTTCAAAACTGGAAGCAAAAAGTTAGTCGGACTAAGAAAGCAGAATTCATACGCACAGCAGAAAAATTAAAAAATCAGTAAGTATGTTTTGTTTAAATAGCATTACTAAGTCAATTTATTGTGAACAATATAAAATTAATTCAATTTTACCCTGCCAAATCTCATATTATTAGAAAATTTTAGTCACTAGCCTGTCAAATATAACAAAGGGAGGAGATATGAATGGACAAATGTTAATACAGTATTTAATATAGAAATTGTGAGTGAAATTGTTTCAATTTTATCTTTTTTTACCATTTTGAATTTGTATTTATTTTAAGGAAAACGAAACAGCTGTTTCTTTAGATTTTGTATATCAGATAAATAGACTGAGTACATTTTTATTTTACAACCATAGGTAAACATTTTGTAAATTTTTTGAATAAGTGAATTGGGGAGGTTAAATATATATGTATGAAAGTGCTTTATAAATCAACATCATGTATTTAAATTGCTATTCTTCCTATTTTGCAAATGCGTAGGATTATAGAGAATAAATATCTTCTCATCGGTTATATAGTTAGCAAGTAGTTGATTTAGGTCCTCTTATGGGTGGGCTCCAGCCACTCTGAAAGCCATTGTTTTTTTTACTAACCAGTACTGTTCTTCAGTAAAGCCTGTTTGTGTTGATGTAATTCTCACTGAGGAAAGCAGTGACTAGTTTTCATGAAAAATTGGTACCCTTGAGTTACTTTTTTAAAAAATAATGTTTAGTCTCTACTCTTAGATCTACTCTGTACATTATCATGAAATTCAGAAGTTTCTGTTTATTTTAAAATATTAGTGTATGCTAATTGTATTTATTTTTAAATAAGCAGTGTTATTTATTGAATGTTCATTGTGTGCAGCAGCATGATGTAAATATCATGAGGAATGGTAATTAGAACTCAAAATACTCCACTCTACCCTATAGTTTTTTATAAACATACTGCTTTGAATTTAAATACTATTAATTTGCCAAAGAACTCAAGAAAAGGAAACTATTATAAGGAATAGTCTCTGGAACAGAATTAGTGACAGTTCTCTTTAGAAATCTGCCAATGAAAAAATATACTATTGGAATTTTGAAAAGTTGCACCATATGTAGCTTTTGGAGATTGAATTCTTACTATACTTATATAATACTTGCCTTTTCCTCCCAGGTTTACTGAAGTATACTTGACAAATAAAAATCGTATATGTTTAAAGTATACAACGTGATGTTTCGATATAGTATACATTGTGAAATGATTATTACCATCAATCTCATTAACATATTCATCACCATAGTTACTGGGCACTTGCATGTGTATGAAGTGTGAATACTTAAGATCTGTTCTCTTAGCATGTTATACTAAATGAAACAAGTCAAATTTTGAAATATATACATAGCATGATCTCATTTATATGTAGAATCTAAACAAGTTGAACTCATAAAAACATTCCAGAAGGGTAGATACCAAAGATAGGGTGGGAAGGCTAGGGGTAAAGATAATGAGGAAATGTTGTTTAAACACTATGTGCTGTCAGATGAATATGTTCTGGAAACTTAGTGTATAGCATGTTCACATTGGTTATTAATAATATAATTTATTATTATGTTGTAAAAATGTATTTGAAAATTGTAAATACTATCTCCTTAATACCTGGAATTAAAGAAAATACAACTTATTTATTTATGCTTTTTTTCTAAAATGCATTACTCTAGGTAGAATTGGACTCTAGTTAGGGGTTCTGGTTTATATTTCTCTATAGATGGCATTATGTCCACTAAAAGGTTAAAGTCCATAAGTACAGCAATGTGCTTCTATTCGATTTTTATTGACTATTGAGGAAAAAACAATTCGTTGTATCATTGTTATTTTTAGACTAGGTAATACATTCACAAGCTCAAAAATGTAAATAATATCAAAGGATACTCAGTAGAAAGTCTCAATTTCACTCCTAATTCCAGCCACTTAGTTCCTCTCCCCTCAAACAACCAGTAGTACTAGTTTTTTGGATATTCTTCCACAGATTTTATGTGTTTATCAGGAATGGAAATATATATTCACATTTGTTCTTTTTATGTAAATGGTAGCATGCTATACATACCAATTTGCATCTTGGTTTTTGTTGTTTATTAGCTTCAGAGTATATCTTAGATACAAAGAAGTTGTTGATTTTGTCAGATTCTGCAATGGCATGGTAGTTACGTACATCAAATATCCTTAATCTCCGGAGATGCACGTGATAGAATG
Organism: Xerus rutilus; assembly: GCA_028644305.1. NCBI lineage: Eukaryota > Metazoa > Chordata > Mammalia > Rodentia > Sciuridae > Xerus > Xerus rutilus. Next base: position 107,211,844 of record CM053405.1, read on the forward strand.
TTGGAGAAAAACTGCATAGGGTAGAGGGTTTACTTTAAAATATTTAAGCAAAGGAAATAAAGGATAGATGAAAGGAGAGGTAAAATTATTGAATCAGAGTGATATGAAAGGCACATCATGAGGGTAGATGAAGGGTCAATTTACCACTTTCCACTTATGGGCACATTTGACATTTTCTTTCTTTTTCTTTTCTTTTTCTAAATATTTTTTAGTTGTCAGTGGACCTTTATTTTATTTATATGCAGTGCTAAGAATTGAACCCAGTGCCTCACACATGCTAGGCAAGTGCTCTACCACTGAGCTACAACCTCAGCCCCTGACATTTTCATATAAAAACTTCGTTATAAAAGGAGTGTCTTTTTGGAGATGTTTACTGTTCAGTGCATGGAACATACGTCTCCATTATATTCTGGTATTTGAGTGTAACATGACTTATTTAGCCTGTCCTAAACTTATGGATGTGTAGGTTGTATTATGACAAACAATGCTGCAATTAATTGCAGCATCCTGGTAGGTCCACATTATTTTGCACCTGTGTGAGTATATCTTCAGAATAAATTCCTAGGAGAAAATGCTGGGTCAAAGGTATATGAATTTGCAAATGTGGTAAGTACTGCTGAATTGCCATCCATAGGCAATTTACAGTTTCACCAACAATGTATGAGAAGCTCTATTTCCCATAGTTTTAACCCGTAGAATATATTAAACTTGTGACTTTTGGCCAATCTGATAGATATGCAGTGTTCCTGTGATATAGTTTAAATTGCATTTCTCCTAATTTGACTTTGAGCATCTTTTCATATAGCAATTTGTCTCCATTAATACATTTTGAATGTCTTTACATAGTAGTATTTCTAGTCTAGCAATAGCAACATGTAACTCATTATCATATTGTATCCTGTGTCCTTGGCAGACATTTCTATTTGATCATATTATCTCTGCTCCCCATCCAGAGCTTTCATGAGATCCCAGTTCTTAACACACAGGACTTCAGTAGTGACCCTCAGTCTGTTAGAAATGCCATGTAGAATGAATCTATTCAGTGTCCCTGTTCTACCTCTTGCCTCCTCTCACAAACAACACAAGCCTCCTAAATACAGATGCTGAGATGTAATCCCTACGCCTTTAGGGCCTGAGGCAGTCTCCCATTGTGCCTCATAAATATTAATTTTTCTCTGTGTAGCAAGGTGAAAAAGACTGATAGTTGCCTCTCAAGTTGTGGGAAATTAAATCAATGGCCAGAGATACTTCAGCACTCATTAAATCCAGGATTAAGGAAGAAATATTAATTTCCACTTTGTGACAGAAAGAAAACTAACATTAACAAAATTTATTTCTTTGCCGAACCCCCCCAAAATTTCTTAATAATTATTATCTTTTGTTTTGTTTTATCCAAGGGCTCAAACTAGCAATTAGAACTCCTCACTGGTAGGTGGACTAAGTCCAAAGAGCAATAAGATGAAAGAAGCTTTGAAATGAATGAAGACAGTATCCCTGGAGTATACCAAATTTCCTGTCATTGTAGATTGTTTAACTCTTGAAGTTTTAGCCATAGTACATATTTATATATTGTACAAAGATCCCTCACATACTTTATCTCATTTGGTCTTAATTATAGCCCTGTTAGGTAGTAGAGCGTTGTTATTAATCCTGTTAGCCATGAGATGAGTCACATCAAACGAGGTTAATAACTTGGCTAAGGTTACAAAGTTAACAGTATCTACTATTAAAAGCACTTATTAGCAGTGACAGCTCTTTTCAGACCCCAACGATATTGAATTGGAATCCATAGCCAAAGTCTTGTGTATTTGCAAAAGAAATTCATATATCCACATTTTCTTAAACTATCATTTTTATAATTTAAGTAACAGTTCAAATTACAGTTGATTTTGGTTGAACTTAACTTAGTCCTATCTACTCTTTTGACTCCTTAATCTCATCAATCTAAGTAATTATTCTTACTTTTTAAATGATTTAATCTATTTTGAGTGTCTTCATATTTTAAACAGTTAAAATATATTTAAATCATTTTCATACCATTTGTTTCTTTTCCTAAAGAGTTATTATTATAGAAAAAGATAAACAGAGTCATTTCTACAACCAAAGAAGTGACTTCAGAATTGAGCATAGTATGCTGGAAGAATTGGAAAATAAATTGATTAACAGCAGGAAAACAGAAAGTAAGTTGAGTTCATGATGAACTAAAAACTGTTGAGTAAAATAAAGTTATAGTTTTGCCCTGTCTTTGTTTTTGTGCATTGACCATATTATATTCTGTATCAAGGTATTTTAGTTGGTAGTGAGTTTGTCTTTTTAGGAACATGTGTTTATTCTCTCAGATCACTGTTTAGTCATTCTAACTGGATTGTTTTCTAAGTATATTTCTTCAATTTGATAGGAAAGAGACGGTTTTGGTGTTTTGGTTGACAAATTAGTAAATGCTATTCAAATTTCCTAAAATAAAAACAAATTGGTTCCTGAACTGTCTGATCTTAGCTCGTCACCCTGGCATTAATAACTGACCTCTGGACTCAGTAAGCATTAGCAGATTTAGAATCTGTACTGTATGAGGAGAGCATGTCACATAATTATTTAAACCTGACTTTCCTCATCTGCACTCTGAAATCTACCATTTCTACCTCCAGAGAGATAATATGTAAGAAAGTGCCTTATAGATTACAGTGAATATATTCTGTTGTTTATTATGAAAGTTAATCATTTTCAATATGTACTAAATGCTAGCCTTAAAGAATTTTATGAGAATACTTTGCTAAATTCTTTATGTTGAGAAATGCATTTAATTGAAAAGCTACTTTGCATTGCTTACAGAAAAATAATGGATATCAATTAGCTATGCTTTATAACATGTTGACTTACTATGTAGAGATTAGACTATTCACGGTACTCTCTTATCACCAATTAAAAGAAATTCCTAATAACTAACATTTTTCTTTCACAATACACAATTATACTATTTTTAGAAGTCATCTTTTGTCAGGTAGTGGCAAAAAATCATTCCCTCTCTTCTGTTGGAATGACAACAGGACTTAATATAAATAGCACTTTTCCAGTTCTCTCTTCTTTGAGTCAGAGAAATCTAGACTTTGCTGATTTAATATTTGTTAATTTCCCTTAAATTAGACAAGTGGGAAGCTAATCTCTCATCTCTTAGTTATGTTCTTAAGTAGAGTATCTCAGTTTGTGCATTTTTAAAGGCCACTGGACTTTCTCTTTTTTAAGACAACTTTGGTTTTATTTTTTTATTTTCCGTTCTGTAGTCCTGCCTTCTGTTATTAAGACTTTATACATATCTAAGAGAGTAAGGAATTTATTGTTTTAGTATAAAGATATAGAAGCTTTATAGATCACAGCTCAGAAATGGTAAATACCTATTCCTTACCTCAAATATCCATGCCTCAGTTTTAGCCTGAATTTACATTTTGTTGTTCTTTGGCTATGCAGAGTATCAGTTCCAAATGGATAAATAAAATAAGGTTGTTTGCCCTGTAGTGATTTTGCTGTAGCTGATCAAGCTAATAAAACAACAAAAAAATTTTTTTCTAATTATTTAAACTTACTAGAGAAGTTTCTTGACGTAAAGTTTCAATAGTGATCAAGACTATATAGAATAAATGGAATAAAATACCTTTTATGGTGCACTCAAATGTTAACTTAAAAAATAGAACAAAGCCATATAAATATTTGAGGTTTGGTTTGGATATTAGCCCTGCCTCTAAGACTATAGATAAACTTAAAAATGAATAATAATTGCCACGGCTGGGGGTGTAGGTCAGTGATAGAGTGCTTGCCTTGCATATACAAGTTCTGGATTCCATCCCAACACTGCAAATAAATAAAATAAAATAGAAGGCCTTTAAGGACTTTTGGACAGAGCCTTTTGATACTTCATGATCATTTGTCAAAAGTTGCAAAAACAGCTGGGCGCAGTGGCATCCACCTGTAATCCTAGTGGCTCCAGAGGCTGAGGCAGGAGGATTGTGAGTTCAAAGCTAGCTTTAGCAAAAGGAGGCTCTAAGCAACTCAGTGAGATCCTGTCTCTAAATAAAATACAAATTAGGGCTGGGGATATCGCTCACTGGTCGAGTGCCCCTGAGTTTAATCCCTGGTACCCGCCCCCAAAAGTTTCAAAAACAAAAGGAGGAGAATGCATAAGGTACCCAATGTTGATAAAATAATATTACTGTTATATAAATACATACGCATGAATATGAATATTTATAACGTAAGTCTACTAATTTAAATAAATATTAAAGTAAGATTATTACTTTAGAAAAAATATGAAAGAAGAATCTAGGCTTTCAACTGCTGATAAAGATGATTTGAAAATGTCTGAGACAACTTATTCTGGGCCTAGCATTTTACTTCAGGATAATCCTTTGGTTGAGCTAGGCACCTGTAGCATAGATAACACTTAATAGCACCTGAGACACCTATTCAGGGGCATGAAATGACACCAGTAGGTATCATTCACTTCTGTTTTAGAGAATGTGTTTAGATGAATTTAAATTTCAATGGGAAGTTTGTCAGTATCCACAGAATTAGTACTGGTTAGATAGTTTTAGTATGACCACAATATAATTAAGAACAAATTCTATTTCCGTAAATTACAACAAATTAAAAAATGCTTTTAGCCAGGCACAGTGGTGCTGTCTGTAATCCTAGCAACTTGGGAGGTGGAGGCAGGAGTATTGCAAGTTTGAGGCCAGCCTCAGCAACTTAGTGAGGCCCTCAGCAACTGAGCAAGACTCTGTCTCAAAATAAAAAAATAGAAAGGACTGGGCTATAGCTCAGTGGTAAAGTGCCTATGGCTTCAGACACCACTACCAAATAAAGAAAGAAAGAAAAATTATTTTAAAGAACAAAATATGCTAAGCTTAAGCTACTAACACTGCATTTAAAACAACGTGCAATAAGTCAGTCTCCACAGAAAGAAAAAAAGACATTGCCTCTGCACAGGTATATAGTAAAATTTAACCCACTGTGCTTTTAAATATTGGAGAAAATTAAGAGATGCTTTATTTAGAGCAAAGGTACCTAAAGTATTCGGATTATTTTGATGTAAACATCTTTTATTCTTTAATTATTCTTTGCTGTCTTTTACAAAATGATTATGATCAGTTTCATGTGTAGAATCCTAATTGTAACCACATTTGTCACAGAATAATTTTACAGTATGTACTTCTTCCTCACAGGAGCAAAAATCCAGCAACAGTTGGCCAAAATACATAACAATGTAAAGAAACTTCAGTATCAGTTAAAAGATGTGAAGCCTACACCTGATTGTAAGTAAATTCAAATGTTAGAGTTTTTTATATATTAGTATTTTCTCTTGCTCATTAGAAAAATTTATACTTTTCTAATAGGAAATGTCTATTTTACTACCTGGCATTAATGAAGCTAACACCCACTTTCTTAATTGGGGATTGATAAGGATATATTGGAGAACTGTAATATCTGGTGTTTATATAGGCTTTTTTTTTTTAATCCTTAGAGTGCTCTCAAATTCTTAAAAATTATAAGGTAGGTTAAAACATATATTAGTGTCATTTGTAAGATAGAGAATTTATGATATAGAAAGTTCAGATTGAGTTAATTAAGGGGGAAACATAAGGCTGACATCCTGATTCCTGGCTTAGTGTTTTTCCTGTCATTTGCTTTCTGAAATAATTACCTTTCAGACACATTTCAAATATGTAAGAAAAGGTTCAGTTGTATTGAGGCAAGTGCTAGTTTTGGGAGGGAAAAGTTGTGTCCTTGTCTCCTTGCTTATGTCAACATTGATTCCCAAAGGTTCAAAGCGATAAAGAACAAAACATGCTAAGAATGCGATAAAGTGCTCAAGATTATGGACTAAGACAGATGTTGGATCAAACCCTTGATCTGTTAGTTATGAAATTTTAAATTTTAAGAAAATTACTCAGACTTTCATTTTTTTCAGCTTTCATGGTGTTGGAGAGATGAAGTGAAACAATGCACTAACTTGTGCAGTAGATATAACGTAGCATTAAAAAAGGTTAAATATGAATAGTGTAGTTATTATTCATTAAATTAAATAAAACCAAAAATATTAGAATAGAACATGGTTTAACATATTTATAACAGTATTATGTTTAGAGGATAAGAACAGAAAATATAAAGAAAAAAGTGAACATAATAACTACTTTAAAAAATATTTAAACCTAGAAGCAAATGTGATAAATTAGAAAAGTATTAACAATATATATGTAATTTAAAAAGCCAACATCCATAATATACATAGAATGCCAGAAATTAGAGCAACCAGGATAAACAACCTAATAGAAAAATTAGATTATAGGTGTACAAGTGTAACAAAAGAAATTCAAAATACATATAAAAATGCTCAGGGTTATTAATGATCACAAAAATGTTGGCTAAATCAGTGATGATAAATTTTTGCTTCATTTTGGAAATGGTTAAAAGTATAAGGAAGGGGCACTCTGACAAACAATGAGTTGATATAGCATCTTTGAAGAACAAGATGACAGTATTTAGCATACTGTAACCTTTTCTGTTTAGCATTTCAAATTTTATCAGTTACTCTCTAGGAGCACTTATTTTAGTGTTCTAAAATAAATGTACAAGGATTTTTACTGTGGTATTATATATATGTAAAAGATCATCAGTTGGAGAGTGGATTAAATGAATTAGCGATAGATGCAGCCAAAGATAGCCACAGAAAAAGTGAGATAGTTCCCAGCACTTAGGGAGGCTGAGACAGGAGAATCATGAGTTCAAAGCCAGCCTCAGCAATGGCGAGGTGCTAAGCAACTCAGTGAGACCCTGTCTCTACATAAAACACAAAATAGGACGGGGATGTGGCTCAGTGGTCGAATGCCCCTGGCTTCAATTCCCAGTACCAAAAAAAAAAAAAAGTGAGATAGTGATGTGTGTGAAAAGTTAATCACAATATTTTTTTAACCACAAAATTTTGTTAAATGAAAACTGCGTCAAACAACAGTATGATTTGAAATGTTTTGTAAAAACTAATACTAATTATAACATTTAATGCTGTGGATGCATAGGAAAATTATCTGTAATCAAAAAAATTACAATCATAAAATTTTACTTTTGAGCAAAGTTTTAATTCCTTAGGCCAAGCAGTATTTTTAAATTAGGGAAACATTACACTTTTTTGTCTTTATTTTTAACTCAGCTCTACTGAAATAGAACAAAATAATTTGCTCATGGCTTTGTTTTTTTCTCTTCACAGTTGTTGAAAAGCTCAGAGAAATGATGGAAGAAATTGAAAATGCAATTAACACTTTTAAAGAAGAACAGAGGCTTATGTATGTTTTAAACTCATTTTAATGTAAAATCACGCACCTTGAGTGTTCAATAACTCACCACTAGATTGTTGTATACAACCATATTATTGTTTTTATTTGAATTTTACACAAGAGCAATATAACACCTGTCCTTTTGTCTTAGGGTTTAGCTGGCTTTTCGTGTCTGTAGGGAATTTTCATTCATATTTGGACACTATGAAATGTCAAATAAGAATTTGAAAGATTATTTTTATCTTTGAGGAAACTTAAGGCTTAGATTTGTAAATGTTAATAATGTCAATTAGAGAAGAAGATATGAAGAGTCAGGAATAACTGAATTTGAGGGAAAATAGGAAGATTAATATGGTTTGGTTTTTATCTGCAAATTTTTTTAAATTTTAGATATGAAGAGCTTATTAAAGAAGAGAAAACAACAAATAATGAGTTGAATGCCATATCAAGAAAAATTGACATATGGGCTTTGGGTAATTCAGAAACAGAGAAAGCTTTCAGAGCTATCTCAAGCAAAGTTCCTGTAGACAAAGTGATACCAAGTACTCTTCCAGAAGAAGTGGTAGATTTTGAAAAATTCCTCCAGCAAACAGGAGGGCGACAAGGGGGTTGGGATGATTATGACCACCAGAACTTTGTAAAGGTGAGAAACAAACATAAAGGGAAGCCAGCATTTGTGGAAGAGGTTCTTGAATACCTTCCGGGAAGAACACAGGATGAAGTTCAACAGCATGAGAAATGGTATCAAAAATTTCTGGCTTTAGAAGAAAGAAAAAAAGAGGTAATAATAGCTGTTATTCATTGTATGTTTCTCTGTGCTAAACTTAACTATCATTAATTATCACTAACTTTGTAGCAACCCCATTGAGTATATTTGTAGTTATTCTTACCCCACCTTACAGAAGATGAAACTGAGGCAATAAGAAGTTAAGTAATTTTACCCAAGTAATGGAACTACAATTGGGCTTCCTCAAGGCCAAATGTTTCTACCCCTAAGAAACTGCACAAGGGGTCATAAAATGAATAACTGTGGGCAAAACACTTTGTGTCCATTTCCTAGAACTGTATAATTCAGATCCACTCAGACTTTTGAAAGTCATTTTACCAGCAAAGGCCACTTTATTTTGAATAGAAAGTCAAGAAGCAGAGGACAAAATACTTTAACTTAATTATTAAAAGTTTTTTTTGAGGTTTTTTGTTTGTTTTGTTTCTGTAGTGTTCAGCTCTGCTGATTTTAACTTTCTTGGTTTAACAAAAAAATGCATGTCTATTCAACAGATGACACACCTAAGGAGCAGCAAGGAAATACTGATTCCATGTTTGATCTACAAGTTTTAGAGAACGTTGTTACATTTTTCATTGTTGTCATCATTGTGTCCCTACCTCCCCTTAAATAAAGTGAATGTAGGGAGATTGATTCTGGGAGTTTTAAGAAATATTTTTGAGCCATCAGTCATTTTTAAAGACTCAAGAGCAAATTAGCCAACATGGTTAAAAATAAAATAAAAACTAAAAATAACAAGCTACTAAGAATTATTTGGGCTTTTCTTATGGCTACTGAAAAGGAAGGGGTGTTCTCAGAATACTCCCTAAACTAACAAAATTAGCATCACCGGGGAACTTGTTAAGACCTTACCAGGTTCCACCCCCAGATCTAATCAGAACTAAGGATGGTGGGTGGGCCCAGCAATGTGTACTTTACCAAGCCCTCTGTGTTATTTGTTACAAGCTCATATTTGAGAACCCTCACTGGAAAAGAACAGACATAGTACTGCTTATAATAAAAGTAAACCTCCCCAGTTCCAGATTACTCTTGTTCCCAACCATTCTGTTTCCTGATAATTGATGATTGATTGGATGTTGGACTGAGGTAGAAGCGAGTGTAAAAGTGGAAGTATTAGTTTATTGAAGTAAGAAATGTTGGAGGAGAAGAGGGAAGTTTGGGGAAAATATTAGGAATTCAGTTTGAAATCTACTGAGTTTAGGATGTTGTGTGGGAAATTTAACACTTCTATCATCCATGTCCTTTAATATATCCTGTGTTTGTGTGAATGAAGATAACTTACCATTTTCAAACATACTCTGAACTTTTTAAGTGCCCTCCAGTATCTTGTTCTTACTTTATGTGCCTCTGTTCTTTCCTCCTCAATGCCCAGCTTATCAAAATCTGCACAAAGCAGATGCTACCTTCTTGCCCACCCAAACATAGTCATCCTCTTCACACTTTCACTAACATTTTGTGTTATGGCATGCCCATGTCATATCTCCCCAAGAATAGTGCTGCTCAGACTTGGTCCATGGACTTGATATTAGTCTGTAAACTGTTACTGGTTTACAATGAGATAAGGATTGCATAAAAATAAATTACCCAGTAAGCACACTATTTAGTTCAGTTGATTTTTTTTTCCCATAAAAAATGTTCTCACTGAAGGCAGCAGTGAATTGATTTACATTGTCATGAATCCCGGGTATTTTTTTGGATTGGCACTTTGAGTGCATTGTACTAAATGGTATTTGGTATTATTTAATCATCTATGGATCCTGTCACATTGCCTTGTATATAATATACATTCTATATGGATTTAATGAATGAATAGTACATAATAAGATGACAAAATGGTTTCCTGACTTGGAGGAAAGGTAATGTAGCAGTTATGTCCTATGTGGCATTGAGAAGGCCACTAGAATTTTAAAGAATCTTTCCATACCCAATATATACAGATATTGAATTATTTTATTATTTGGGTTTTTTTTATACTTCTGAAGTATTGTGTTCCAGGTACTGCCTTACTTAGTCTTCACAATAGCCCTGCATTAAAAGTATCATCTGCCACTTTACTGAGGAGCAAAATGAAGACAGAGTAGTTTAGCGATTTATCCAAGGTTCCATCTAGTAAATGGCAAAGGCAAGATGTGGTCCCAGGTAGTCTGGCTTTGAGGCTCTTACTCTTAAACTACCTCACTTTTAATTCCTCTTCTGATATTTGACCAGAGAAAGTTCACTCAGAACATAAGCTAAGCCTAGAAAAAGAATTTGTAAACAAAAGTGAAATGATTAGAGGAAAGGGATGTTGCCCATGAAAATAAAGCAGGTAAAGAGGAGAAGACTTAATAATAAGTACAGTCCTTGTGAACCTAAGGATTTACAGAGGAAAAGAAAGGCCAAAAGAATGACCCAGTAGTCAGAGTTTTAAAATAATATTTTAAAATGGAAGTAGAAAAAAATTTTCATTGGTTCAAACAAAACGAAACTTAAAACCCTAAGCACCCAGCATCCTGTAATTGTTATTCTTTCTAGAAAGATGGAATTATAGTTGTATTTTAAATTACTTTGGAATAAACATTTTTCTCTTGCTATCTTTTTTTAAAAAACAACTATTTAGTCTATTCAGAATTGGAAAAGTAAAAAGCAGCAAAAAAAGGAGGAAATTTTCAAGTTAAAAGAAAAGGCAGACAACATACCTATCCTCTTGCATAATAAACCGGAAGATAATCAAAAACAAAAAGAGGAACAAAGAAAGAAACAGAAATTGGCAGTTGAAGCTTGGAAAAAACAGAAAAGTATAGAAATGTCAATGAAATATGCTTCCCAGTTAAAAGAAGAGGAAGAAAAAGAGAAAAAGCAGCTGAAAGAGCGCCAACGCCAGTTTAAACTAAAATTATTACTAGAAAGTTATACCCAGCAGAAGAAAGAACAGGAAGAATTTTTGAAGCTTGAAAAGGAGATAAGAGAAAAGGTAGAAAAGGCAGAAAAAAGGAAAACTGCTGCTGATGAAATTTCCAGGTTTCAAGAAAGAGTGAGTAAACATATTTCCTAAATAATACATGGAGGTATTATTTCCAGATTCAATTCAGCAAAAGTTGAGCGCATCGTATATACCAGACCTGTGCTTGGCATTACTATACTAAAATGAGTGAGCCGAGCTGTCTAACTTTTAGTGGGCTAGGAGATATCAGTACCAAGTGGTAAATAGTGCAGTGATTGAGGTGTGGACAGAGTACTTTAGGAGGTGGATATACAGGGATGCTTCCCACAGCTATGAGAGTTAGAAAGTAGGTGATGCTTGGGTTGATTCTTGGGGGAGAACTCTTTCCTAGTTGAGGGAATACCATGAATAGTGTCTTGGAAGAGTGTAACAGCATGGTGTTCTATAGATACTTGATGTATACTTAATCCATTTTGTCCCATCGTCCCAGATATCAAACACCTATAAAACTTAAATTGAGCAGCAGATGTACCACTTTATGGTAACTTTGAAATCATATTTGCAGACCTGAAACCTGGGGACTTAATGGGTTAAAAAAATTATAGGTGCCAGTGGCACATGCCTGTAATCCTTGTAATCCCAACAGCTCTGTAATCCCAGCAGTTTGGAAGGCTGAGGCAGGAATTGCAAGTTCAAAACCTGCCTCAGCAAAAGCAAGGAGCTAAGCAGGGTCAGTGAGACCCTGTCTCTAAATAAAATACAAAATAGGACGGGGGATGTGGCTAAGTGGTTGAGTGCTCCTGAGTTCAATCCCGGTACCGCCTCCCCACCCCCTAAAAAAGCCAAACTCTAGGTTATTGCTAGTAGTAGGACTATAGGTAATTTTCAACAAATATATACCAGAAAAATGTTAGTGAAGATGGAAGTGAAATTCAGTCCAAAAGCATTCAGACAAGGAAGTGTTTTTAAAATGCAAAAGGGTACAAGTAAGATATAATTTATGCATGTAATTGTTATGAATTATGTGCATCAAAATATATAGAGCAACATTAATAAAGCAAAAAATAGTGGAAGTATAAAGAAAAATAATAGAATACATTAATAGTAGCAAGTTTTGTTCATTTTTTAGTCCACATATAAAAATCTTCCTGAATAACGGAAGATTTCATGCCTTCTCATTTCCCCAAAAGGTAAGTAGTACACATAATAAAAGAGAGAAAAGAAAACCAATGAAACGGAAAATATGAGAAATCTAAAACTAGACATGTCTGTGTTAATAAATGAAAATGGGCTTAACTTATGTATTAAAAGACAAGGAATTTTAGGTTGAACCTTAAAGTGAAACAAGTGACGTCTAAAAGTATACAGAAAGGATATGCATGTTATGTGTAGAAAAAAATAAAGCTTTTAGCCTTTGTTGGAAAAGATTAATATTGAAAGAGTATTGATAGTTAAGGTAATTTAATTTTATTTTCCAACAACTAAATTTTAAATAAATTCAAGTTAATTTAATTTTCTTGATATAATCTTTTTTTTTTTAGGATTTACATAAACTTGAATTGAAAATTCTAGATAGACAGGCAAAGGAAGATGAAAAGGCAGAAAAACAAAGAAGAGTGGCAAAATTAAAAGAAAAGGTACTCTGTACAGAGATTAATTTATTTTTAAAGAAACTACATGAAAACATAAAAATTATACATATTAGTGAGATATCATGTGATATTTCAATACATACATACATTGTGTAATGTTTAAATCAGGTTAAATATAGCTGTATCCTCAGGCATTTTCACTTTGTTATGACAAAAACCACTGAAAATCCTTTCTTTTTTTTTGTTTTTTTGTTTTTTTAATGTACTGAGGATCAAAACCAGTGCCTTCCACGAATTAGGGCAGTGCTCTACCACTGAGCCACAACCCTAGCTTGAAAATCCTTTCTTTTAGCTTTTTGAAATGTACAGTATATCATTGTTATTGACAGTCACCCTACTGTGCAATAGAACTTGCTCTTAACTAACTTAGTACTCATTAATCAACCTTTCCAAATCTCACTCCTATCTTAATTCCTTGGTTTGTAAGCATACTAGCTTCATAAGTATTTTCTTCATATCGTTTTTATACTTATATACTTTAAATTTCCCATTTATATACTAAAAAACATAAGCATACAATTTTAAAGCTATCATTTGAATTCTGCCATTTTACATTATAAGTAACCTTTCCTTTTAGCCTGAATTCTCTCTTTTCCTACTTAGTATTCTTTTCATTCTTTCCATACGAATTCTGTTTTGTATACCTGTGGCAGCTGTGAGCATTTTGAATCTCAATGGTAATACTCAGAACTAAAGAGGTTGATAACCGTTAAGGATTAAGCAAAGGATTCACTGATGGTTATTTATCCTAAATTTATTGTCTGGCTATATCAATATTAAACTTAGCTGTATTATATTTTTCTCATAGTAGAAAGAGAAAAAATAGAACAAAATAATAGAACTAGAAAAAATAAACTAACAGTTTATTAATAAATTGATGTAGTCCAAAATTTTATTTTAGCTAGGTGAGCATGATTAGAAGTTTACTGAACAGGTTAACAGTTTTATTACTGTTTAGCTGATATCAAGTATGTTTTTTAAAACTGCTTTGTGTTATGTTATTAAGTATCTTACTCATTGAAATATAAACTTAGTTCACATAAGTTAACTGGCACTATTTTGCTTTTGATTACAGGTTGAAAATAATGTTAGTAGAGATCCCTCTAGGCTTTATAAACCTACCAAAGGTTGGAAAGAACGTACCAAAAAGATAGGACCAACTGGCTCTGGACCACTTCTACATATCCCACATAGGTAAAAAGGAGTTAGAAAGGGTGGTCGGTCACTTTAGAGAAATTTAATAGCTGCATGTTTATATTTTATACAATTTCCATATCATATTTTATAGTTAAGAGGTTGATAAAGTAAACCTATACACATTTTTAGCAGTTAACATGTAATCAGATGGGTTTAGGTCTTTAAATTTTTTTCCTATGTATTTGTAATTGCTTTCCTCTTTTTCTCCATAGGGCTATTCCAACCTGGAGACAAGGAATATAGAAAATGTGAGATAACTGAATTGGTATTCATTTTTTGAGAATGTTAGCATATTCAGTTATACTAAGAGAATAACTAACCATATTCTTTAAATATCACTAGCTTAGCCAAGTTGATTATTGTGCTGTACATGAATTGAGAGGTATTTTTAAGTTTCATGCAGCATTGTCATTAGTATTTCCTGCTTCTTCTAAGAGGATATTTAAGGTGCATGTTTGCCTATTATTGATGTAAAAGTTATTTAAATAAGTTTATGTTCAAACTTTATTCCATTTAAATACTCAAAGCATTTCAAAGATATTTTGTTTTTTGTCATGTGTAGCAAAATAAACTGGGATAATCATAGAAAGACATTTTTTAAACCAAAATTTTATAACTTTTATAACTTTGAAGTAAACTAGCTAGAGTACAGAAACATAAAATGTCTTTTTTTTTAAGAGTTATGAAATAACTTAGTATTTTTTCTAAGTTGAACAGATTGGTAGTTTGTCAATTATTACATTTTTGTGTAATAAACATTTTGTATTTGAAGCATGCTTTGTTTTATATAGAGAATACTTTAAAAATATACCTTGTGCCTCATATTCCCTATTAATTGTATTACTGCTATCATCCTTTTTTGATTTCCTTCAACTATTCCCAATTGCCCTTCAGTCTTTCTGAACTTAATACATTTATAAAATCTTTGTGTCTTTCACATCTTACTGGTTAATGCAGTTTTATTTCCCCTCTGTTTGCCTCAAAATAGAAAAATTCTTTGTTTTGAAACATCATCTGAAATAAGGTAACTTTAAAATACTTTTTTTTCTTAGGTGGCATTTAAAATGTCTTAAAATTGCTAGGCAAACATATTAGGTCCAAAGAGTTTATTTTTAAGTTTCTAAACTTTTATAAATGAAAACACAATTTTCCTGAATTCAGCTTTTCATATTAAAAAATCTTAGCTTCTAACCTTAATTATTTTTCATCGTAAAGGAAACATACTGTATCCATAAATCTACCAAAAAATCATTTCTTATAATTTTGTCTTAAAGTATATTTTAATTGTAATTTGTTACAGATAGGCTAAATGACTCATAGTGCTCAAAACTTTTTCTAATGTAACAGTTACTACTCAAAGTATGTAGATTCCAAAATTTTAGAAATTGAATTCTAATTGTATAGTTATTGGTGCAAATGAGGAAAACAACTCAAAAGATCTTTAATTGGAATTGTTCATTGTATTTATATTATTTGTTCCCCGTAACTTTTTAAAATGAAGTAGTTCAAAAATAAAATGTGTAAGACAAGGGAGTTATTTAACAACAGAACCAAACCAGCTACAAGATACAGAAAAGTAAATCTTTCCTGCATAGCTTTTTGTTGTACACAAATGCAGCTTTCAATTTCCTGCATCTAAGCTAAGCATTCTGATTGATGTGTTTCTTATGGCTTTTGTTTATTTTGGGCATTTTGTTTTGTTTCAGTGCTGGGGATTGAACTCAGGATCTCAAGCATACTAAGCACATGCTTCCCTACTGAGCTATACTCCCAGCCCTGTTTTATTTATTTTATTTATTTTTAATAAAGTATGGAAGTTTCTCTGAAGAAAATCAGTCTTTCTAACTGAATCTGAAATAAATGAAGAATTTATTATATAGATCCCTAGGTAAGGAATGTAGGATATGGAAGAGCACTTGTCTAGCAAACTCAAGGCCCTGAGGTCAGTCCTCAGCCCTGGAAAAAAATGAAAAAGAATGTAGGATAAACATAATTGAAAATGTATTTAGTTGTAACATAATTGAAAATGTATTTAGTTATATGTTCATAAATGAGATGTCATTTCTTACATTGGTTTAAAAAGTATATTAATAATAAATTTAGAAAGAAAACACTAAAGAAATGTTACAATGCATCTATAATTCCAACACAATTTTCTAAAATATAACTATATGTTTTATAAGAGATACATGGAAGCACATATTAGTTACTATATTATAATAACTTAATAATACATTATACATATTTTCCTACATTTCTACATAATTTGTTCTTTTTTTTTTCTTTTTTGGTGCTGGGGTTTGAACCCAGGGGCGGTTTGCCACTGAACTACATCTTCAGCCCTTTTTATTGAGACGGGGTCTCTCTCAGTTATCTAGGCCAGCCTCAAACTTGTGATCCTTCTGCCTCAGCCTACCAAGTCTCTGGGATAGGTATGCACTGACACCCTGCCAGGCTTCAACATTATCATTCAATGGCTAAATAATATTCATTTACAGATACTGTGTCATAAAATTTCAACTTAGCTAATTATGTAGAATGGAATTTTATATGGAAGTTAGATTCTGTCATGCATATACCAAACGTCTTGTACAGTCAGTCACTCATGAAAAGCCTTTTACTTACTTAGGAGGTGTATTATATATCTTTCATTGAGTCCAGCATAGCAAGTTTTCCTTCAACTTTGAATTAAATTGCTAGCCCTTGAGCTTAAGAACAAGTGAAATATGTGGCTTCTCTAATTTAAGGACTATGTTGATGAGAATTGTCAAACATGTATAGAGAATGCACGGTTGATTCTAGTAAATTAAATCAGTTATGATTCTGTTTTAACATCTTCAGGCATCTGTGTGTGTGTGTGTGTGTGTGTGTGCTTTATGTCGAGTGTGTGAGAGATTTTAACTGTAATAACAATGAAAACTCCAGTCTGGACAGAACTGAAGGACAAGGACTGTGAGCTCCATATTTGTAGCAAAGTACCAAGGTCACCACTGGGACCATCAGGCTGTTTGTCGATGCAATATTTATTAAAGAAATGCAGGAATGCCTGTGATTTTTACTATTAGCAAAAATCATTCAAGGAGCCTTCAATTGCTGAATAAATATAACACCAGCCCACAGGCACATTTTTAAATAAAACGTTTTCTAAGAAAGCTAACAAAAGTATAGCCAAATTTCTAATAAGGAAGTTAATTTTAAAGAACCTAATTTAGGCCTGATCCTTCTCTTCCCCAAGAATGCCTCATGAATTTAGTTGTATAATATATATATTATATATATTAGTTGTAAATATATATATAGTTGTAAATATATATATATTTAATTGTAGATGGACACAATCCCTTTATTTTATTTTTATGTGATGCTGAGGATTGAACCCATTGATTGGGGAGCCAGAACCCCAACCTCATTAATGTTTAAAGGAAAAAGTACATAGTAGAGTTAACAAACCCCCATTTTTTGAAAAAAATACCAGAAGCACCTTATTTCAGTCTTTTGTATATAGTTAATTGGAGAATATGTTGAGTTTATTTTGCTGTTGCAAATGACTCCTGATGACACAGACACAAGTGTTAAATATGTAGTATTTGCGAAAGAAAAATGCAGTCTCACACGTATGAATATGTAAGTTATCAGTAAGGTGTGTACAGTGCATTTATATAAATGCTCCTCTATGATAGGATTACATCCCAATAAACCCTTTTTAAGTTGAAAATAAGCACAAAATGCAATTGATACACCGATTTAATACATAAATACATAGTAGCTTGGCACAGCTATGAATATTACACTATGAGTATTGGTTGTTGCTGGCTGATTGTGCCTCCCAACTCTATGCCCAGCCTTAGGAAAGTAGCCTATTACGTATTACTAAGGTGAGGGGGCAAATACCAGAATTCAAAGTATGATTTCTATTGGAAAATCGTTAAGTTGAATTGTGGTAAGTTGAGGACTATACACTTATTTTTAAATGATTCTGGTTGTTCTAAAGAAAATTAGGAAAATCTCAACTTATGTTGTGCTTACAATTATATATAAGCATGTATATCTCCACCGTTTTAATTAGGTCTAGTTTCCCTATCCATTGTGCTTAAAACTCTGTCCCCCAAAATGACTCTATTAGCAAATTTATGCAGATCCATCTCTATTTGCAGATCTACCACTTTTACATTCTCTAGGGCCAGGACTTTAGCAAAACGAACTTGAAGCGCTTGTATTTGCCCTTCCTCCCAAACGTCCCACTAGAACCCAAGTTTTGACAGATGAATTTATGGCCTGAATTCCACAAGACCTAAGTATTTGCAAACCTCTGGGAGCGCTACGTAGAAAATGCTGAACATTTTTAGTCTACAGTATATAGCGCCTATCATCTAGTTGGTCTACAACTAGGTCGTGAGTGAGGGTTCAGTCACCCTTTATGCCTATTGCTTCCGGGTCGCGGCGGACATCACTTCCGGAGCAGCATGGCGGCCACGGAGGACGAGCGGTTTCCTGGGAGCGGTGAGGGAGAGCGGCTGGATTTCCTGCGGGACAGACACGTGCGGTTCTTCCAGCGCTGCCTTCAGGTCTTGCCGGAGCGCTATTCTTCATTGGAGACCAGCAGGTAATTCGTGGCCACGGTCTGGAGGCAGTACAGCGGAGCCCGGCCCCTTCGGAAAGGCTCAGCGGGGCAGATGAGATCTGGGCGTCCGCAGGGGGCTGCGCTGCAGTCCCTGCGACTTTGACGGGTCCCACCAGCCTCGGGCGGAACTGCAGTCACCTTTGCACCCCTGAGATACGGCGGAAATGTTTGGAAAGCTCTAAGCGGAGGTTTTTTGGAATCTTCAATTTCCGCCTTACATTTCTCAGCCATTTTTTTGGTTTATTCTGAGCTTCATTTTACTTGTTTCCCAGATCCCATGAATCACTTTGCTTCGTTATTTGTGAGTATAAAATGAAAACACAAAGCTCCTGTGCTTCCCTTTTTTCCGTAGTCAGTAACGCGTAATTGGAAGTAAGTATGGTGTTTGGTGTGTAGGAACAGCGGAGAGCCTGTAAGGTATGAGTAGAGATTTACTTTCCAGGAATTGTAAATCCAAGGGTAAACAAAAGAGGTGCAGTGTTGCGTGAAACATTTCGTTAAAGTGTATTTGCAATTGCTTTTGGTAAAGTTGAGTTGGCTAAGGGATGTGATTCACAGGAAAAGTCTGGGGATGAGAAAGCGAAAGGAAGAGGTAATACTTGCTCCGCATTGCTGCGTTTTAAAGTGAGGCTTCAGAACTGCTTGAAACTGGGTAAGAAAAAACGAATTGAGTTTCTGGTATTTTGAGTACTGCACCACTGGGTTAGCTTGGGGAATTTCGGATTACTTCTGAACACGCGGTCAAAAAATACATTTATTATGGTGGATATTGTAATACAACTGAATAAGACAAGCAGTTCCAGTAGAGTTCTATATTCGTATAGAGTTCATGGGAGCATATAGAAAGGGCACGTACCTAATCCACGTTTTTTTAAAGAGAGGCTTTCTGTAACCACCACTTGACATATATTTATTAGTTGATTTATTTACTAACTTTGGGTCACACCAAATTGTAAATTCATGAAGGCAGGATTCTTTTCTATCTTGTTTACCTCTGTAACACATTGGGACTACCCTGTCCCATATGGGATCTGCTAGACACATTTTACTGTTTTGTTTTGAGTCAATTAAATCAAATTTAAAAATGATTTCCCCTGTTCCAGTAACCACCACATTTCACATGCCCATTCACTATATTGGCCAGTGGCTGTTTTTCCTTTCTGTTTCAGCAATTTGCATCATCTCATAAAAACCTGTGAGACTGCATTGCATTGGTGCCTTGAATGGTATCTGGCATATAATAAGCAGTAAAGAAATATTTGTTGAATAATGTGAGCTGAGCCCAGAAGGATAAACAGGTTCTTGAAAGAGTCTAATGTTGTTTATATTTTTTTCTCCATCTGTAGGATTGGCTAACAGAACCCATATCTACACCTTAAATTGAGATTTCAAGGGCTGGGTTCAGTGGTAAGAGTGCTTGCTTAGCATGCATGGGACCCTGGGTTCAATCCCCAACACTGCACGCAAAAGGAAAGAAATCCAAAACAGTCCATTGATGGTAGTGATATGAAATATTTAAAAATGTTAATAGATCAATTTTATGGGGATTGATTTTATGAAAATCCAGAGAATTGGGATAACAAAATATTATATTCTTTTGTTGCATTAAAACTTAAAGAGTCCAGCTTTGCTCACTTACAACTATCCTTATAGATCTGTTGTTACATTTTCAAGATGCCACTGTGTTTGATCTATAAAATTACAGCTTATACAGAACCATGTAGTCTAATGCATGTTGGCATTAAATTATGTAATTCTGCTCACAACATAAGTAAAACAGCAAAAATTGCCTGCCTTAATTAATTTAACAATTTAATAACTTTTTAGTAGGATCTACACCAAACATTATATATTAGAGAATAGATAGCATTGTTGCAATGGTTAAGAGAGATTAATTGTATTCTTTTTATGTTTAGTGTTTGTAACTTGCATAGAATTTGTTATCATTTTTAGTTTTCCTGTGCTCACTCAATAGCCACATTTAAAGGTAACGATATATCAGATTTTGTAGTTTGTTTTGTTTTTCAGTTTCTCTTTCCCTGCCTACTGTCTTTACCTTTCTTTATTTAGCATTAAGGTCTTTTTGTGATGTATGTGATTTTTAATTGACTTTAAGATGGTTGTGAAGAAGCTTTAGCCTTTTAAGCAAAAGTGATTGGTCACAAAATTTCTACTGATCTTAGAGTTTTAAGATAAAAACAATGCATTGAGTAGGTCATAATTCTTACCTAGTATTGCAGTTATTCCACAAGCATTAACTAAGTGACTACTAGGTATCTAGTTACAGGAATACAGTGTTAAGCCAATGACTCAGGTATTCTCTATTGAATTATTTTTGCAGATGAATATGAAGCAGTTAACTTGTAAGGCAAAAATATTGGACGAGATATTTAGACATTTATTTTCTGCAACAGTATTTTTGCAAAATTATTCCATTTCTTGTTTCTTTTAGTCTGACAAATAAGAATAAATGATTTTTTACTTTTCTAGTGACAGTTGCTTCATGAAAATAAGCATATTGTTTGTTTCATCCGAGGTTTTTCTTTTAACCTTAGAAGAGTGGTATGTTACTAGTCAAGTGACTAACCTTAGATGGTAAGATTTGTCAATTGACAACTTTTTTTGTGACAGTAGTTTAGAATTTTTTGTTGTTTGAGTTATTGCCATTTGTACTGAGGTAAAAAAAAATTAAATAAAGCTTTTTTTTTTTTAATTGAGGAACACCATAGTGACCTTTTTTTTTTTTTTCTTTTTTTAACTCAGCTGTTGTCGAAGAAGAGTTTAGGAAGTTTTTATTTTATGAGGCATTTACAATCTACCTACTTTTTGTGTATCCTGTGTTGTAATCTCTCTGCTGCCTATCATTCTGCAACTACAATATCCTTTCATTTTATCTCATGTCCAGTATATCATAATCTAGCAGTGTTTCTTTCAAAGCATAGTTGTGGGAAGCTCTATTTTAGTGACACAGGGTGCTTATAAAAATGCTGGTTCCTGGTCCCTTCCCCAGATCTACTGTTAGATGTGGGCACTGGAGTTTGCATCATAACAAGCATCCCAGGTAGTTCTGGTGCATGCTGAAGTTTGAGACTGTTTGTCTGATAGGAGAAAAATATATGCAACAGATTATTACAACAGTGCTTCCCAATTCTGATGTGCATATGACTGACCTGAGATCTTGTTAAAATGCAGATTCTAATTGCATAGGTCTAGGTGGGGCCTGAGATGCTGTATTTCCAACGAATTCCCACGTGTTGTTGATGATGTTCATCCCTAGACCACACTTTTGAGTTTGTATATGCAACGATGGTGATATTCACAGAGTATAATGGAAGCACTTTACTAGCTCCACCTGAGAAGAGAGGAACTCAGAGAAGGCTTCCTGGAAGAAATAACTCCCAAACTAAATATTATTAGAGTGTGTTCCAGAGTTTTTTGGTGTTTTTGTGGTACCCCCCACCCCCCACCAAAAGGTGCATTGCAAGTGGATAATAAGAGTTAAGGCAGATAACTGGGTGTTGAGTAGATAACTAAGGTTGGTTCAGAACGTAAGGCAAGCAGGGTAGGAATTGAGCCTAAAGAGGTAAACATGGACCAGATTACTGAAGGCTTTGTGTGCCCTGTTCAGAAATTTGACTTTGATATCATATAAGTGATGGAAAGTCACCCAACAGTGGATCATAATGGTTAGAAATGTGCACTACAGAGTTATTATATTGGGTGAGACAGGACCAGAACTAGGGGTATCAATTAGAAAGCTGTTGCAGTAGTCCAAGAGAGAGGGACTAGAATGTGAAGTAGGAATAGAAAACAAGAGATGAGGAAGGAATTGTCATCTCAGGATTCCAATATTGGAACTATCATCTGGTCTAGACAATGAGGCAAAAAGGAGTAAATTTAGAAAGGAATGATTTCTATATATCATGGAATCTGCTATAGGGAACTTTATTCATTTTTGTGATAACATCTAGTTCTGTACTAGTTTTCAGTAACTGTTTCTCTTGAGTAATTAAGATAGAAAAACTATTTTGCATGTTAAGTAATTCTAAGCTGCGTGACTATACTTGAACATTTAACAGATGAGTCAGCCGTTGTATGAATGAATAATGCTTAAAATTCTAGAACTCATGCATTATTACAGTAATTCATTTCAAAGTATTGGGGCATGTATGTGCTAGTATTCTAACTTCATGATTGATTTTAATGTGTCCTCTCAAGGCTCTCGTGACACTGTTATGAGTTTAATGTATATTTCTGTTTCTTAATGTAGCTGTTTATTTATAATTTTAGAACTCTGCAATATGACTTAGCCATGGCCCTATCTGAGATCTAGGCTGAAATGCAATCCATCTTGGAGATACCAGTAAAAGAAGGCCAAGAGGTTGTACGAGAAGGAAACAAAGCAAGTGATCCAAAGTTTGGGAAGCTAATTAAGTTCTATAAATCAGTATTTCCAGTATATTCCCAAATTGTCATTCACTGCTCTGGCCTAACAGCACACTGCTTATATCACTGTGACCAAATTCTTTTTTCCATTGCCCAGACTTAAGCTTAAAAATGAGGTCTTTGGGAGACATTTAGTTCATCCATCCCATCTTTGAATTGGTCCAGTGGTGAAGCAAATTTTATTTAGGGTGGAAAATATTACTTAGCTGCCCAGGTAAGATAAATTCTGTGTGTGTATGTATGTGAGTAGGAGTGGGGTCTGGATAGGATGTGGCTGGCTTGCATTCTTGCTTCGGCTTTTGAAGCTACAAACTTATTCAATTATAGGAAAAAAATCTTCTCCAGAAGAAGTAATAAAGTAAAAATAATTTTAGTTAACCTGATTTTGAGTGTGTGTGTTGGCAAGAATTACCCCCTCTATGTGCCTGAACAGAGTTAGCTTAACCAGCAGTTTATATCCCAAGTAGCAGTCATTTGGGTAACATTAACCCTATATTATTTCTCTCAGAGGCCTACAGCCTAAAATTCATTTGTATTTCTTACAATTTGTGTAATTCTCTTCTTCACAAAGACTTAGGGTTACTTGAGAATTCTGAGATTATCAGAAAAGGAATGCTTTACCTGCCTGTCTTAGAAGGAGGCTGGGCCTTTGCTACAAAGCACCTTCTTGGTTCTGTGTACCAGCCATTACTGAACATTTCTGATGGGGCCTTAATTTATTTATTCATTTATTTGTTTTAATGGTACATTATAGTTATACCTAATAGTGGAATTCATTGCTAAATATTGGTGCATGCATATAACATAATTCAGTAAATTTCATATCTTGCTACTTCGCTTTCTGTGCTCCTCCCTCCACCTGGTGATGGGAACTTAATTTATCAACATAAGCAATTCACTGTAGCTATGTTAATCGCAAAAAACTTTAGAGTCTCTACTTAAATCTTCAACCATGAGTTTAAAACACTGGATTTTTAGGAGCTCTTAATAATTAAGTGTGCAAGATTTTTAAATTCCTTACCAAATGACTGATTTATCATATTTGATACTTGCATATGAATGAAATGCATCAATATCCAGAAGCAAGTAAAACAAAAGATCATTTAACCCTTCAAATAACAGTATGAATAGATTTTCTCATCCTCAGCATTATTGACATTTGGGGTCAGAATTCTTTGTTGTTTAGGCCTATCCTAGGCATAGGAGGATTTGAGCAGCATCCATGGCGTTTACCCAATAGATGACAGTAGCATCCTCCCACTGTTGCTTGATTATGATATATTCCGTTCAGGGCAGTGTTGCTCCAGTAAAGAACCACTGTGAAACCTGGCAGCACATTAAAATCATCTGGGAAGTTTGAAAACAAAAATGGTGCCCAGACCCTAACTTCCACTATGAGACTCTGATTTAGTTGTGAAGTGAGGCCTAGACTTTAGGTTATGTTGTGGTGTTTTAGCCTTTTTTGTTTGTTTGTTTGTTTAAGCTGATTCTAATATGCAGCAGGTTTGAGAAGCACCTCTGTGCAGAAGAATACTGCACTGGGACTCAGATTTCCTGAGCAGTTAATTAAATGATTAACCAAAGCATAGAAATCTCCAGTAAATTTAATCCTTTGGATTTTATTGTCTTCAGCATAAAAATAAAGAAATGGTCTTAATTTCTGAAGTTTTTAACTTAGAAAAGAATACCAAATTGTTTTATAGCCTTTTGTTTTCTTGTTTGAGATGCTAAGGTTGGAACCCAGGTCCTACAGCATGCCAGGCAAACACTAACTATTTAACTATACCCCCCCTTGCCCTAGCCTTTGGATGTTTTCTTCCTGTATAGCTTTTACTGACTAAAAGATCTTTGTTTTGTCCATTTCCTCAAGTCCTTCATGTTTTTTCAAATTTTATGTCTCTCTCCCTTTTGCTTTTTTCTATAATAATGCTTTAGTGAACTATATTATTCAATATCAATTTTATCTGATCATAATCATTCACTGTTATGTTATACCATATGTTGGTATGGTTATACCAAAACTGAAAACCCTGTTAAAGCTCCGGGAAGTTTAGATATAGTATTGCAGGTCTTTTGTTTGTTAACAAATTCAATAAATATTTTGAGTATATACCACCAGAAAAGTAGACCTTTTCACATAAAGCACATACCACCAGGAACAGTGATTTTCAAACTCAATTGCTGTTATGTAGAGGTTTTCCCAGTGTCTAAAGTATCATTTTGTTTTGGAGAAGAGCCTTCTTCTAGGGAAAAAGGTTGCCAACCAAGGACCTGGAGAAAAGGCCTGTAATACAGTGTGACTAGATCTTAAGGTCATTAATATTCCTGTCTCTCCTGTTAGGATAGACACCAAATAATGATGGTTTCCATTTATTGAGTGCTTGTTGTGGACAAGTAAGCACAATAACTGTGTGATGTGTAATGATGATTTACATTATTATCGAAAGCTAAAACTTAGGACAGGTAAAGTATCCTGCCTAGAATCATGTGACTAGATATTGACCAAGATAGAATTTGAATGTAGCTCATTTGACAACAGAGTTTGGGCTTTGAATTATACAGCATAGCACTGTTTCCCACATAAAAGGCTTCCACTGCCCTTAATTTAATCTTGATCTTATGCAGGTAAATAACGTTAATTAGGTGGATCTCAGTGGATTGTTAGCATCAGACTGATAGATTAGCAATTTCCTAGTTCGGTATCCAATATATGCTAATAGTCTCTAAATAATATTAGTTTTCCCAAATGTGTATTTTTCTTAAGTACATCAGTATCCTTGGTTTTAATTTTTGCCCTTAAGGTTTAGTTTGAATTAAATTACTGTGATTTCTTCTCTTACCTAGTGAGTGCCAGCCTTTTTTTTTTTAAACCAGGCATCAGAGAGAGAATTATACCCTAAAAAAAAGATGTTTTCTCATTCTCTTACAGTTGGTAATACCATTCTAGATAATTCTATTCTAGATGCACAGTTAATGTATTACAATGGATGGCTTACAGCATTAAGGCTTAATTTTCTCTTGAGACCTTCCTAAAAGGTTACAGTATGCATCAGATGGCTCTGCTATACAATATTTTACCAGATAATTTGAAATCAACTTTTATAGAGATTATTAAACTGTGGAAATGAGTTAATGGTGCTCAATCAAGCAACATTATAGACTTTCTCAAAAGGAATTAAACTATGTCAAAAGCAACCACTAAGATGCTGTCTTTTATATAAAAGTACAGGATTTAGAGTTCTGGTTTAGTGCACAATCTTAGAGAAGAATGGTGTTGCTGTATAGTTTTTTATTCCATCAAATAATGTTCCTCTCTGGAAAAACGGAGTTGACATGCATTTGCATTTAAAGTATTCCTTCTTTTCCAGAATTCTTAATTTTTCTCAAGGAATAACATTTATAAACAGATTTGAATAAAGATTAAATTGATATATTCCTCAAGAAGTAAGCATGAATTATAAAGCACTTTTGCTCTTGGCAAATTAGTAGAAATTGAGCTTTTTGTACATTTCCCTAATCTCTTTGGCTTATTTATGCTGATTACATGCAGGGAATTCTTTTTTTAAAAAATCTGTTTAGCCTTCATGTTGTTTACATGTTAGCTTTAGTGGATTCACTTGTGTTTCAATTGAGGAGAATTGATTTCTAAGCCCATAAATGTCCCTTTTTTAAAAGTTAAAGGTTTGATTGATACTATTAAATTGTTAAAGGCAAACTATGTGAAGGGGATATATATCTTTTTTTTTTTTTTTTACTTTGACGAGGTGGGAGTACTGCTTAAATTGTTTAAATGTTAAATGAGTTTATTATTTTTTTGAGCCATAAAGAGTTCAGTTGTTTGATAGTTAAGGTGGAATCTTACATCTTTTTCTTTTAGGTTGACAATTGCATTTTTTGCACTCTCCGGGCTGGATATGTTGGACTCCTTAGATGTGGTGAACAAAGATGATATAATAGAGTGGATTTACTCCCTTCAGGTCCTTCCCACAGAAGACAGTGAGTGAGTTTTTAGCATTTTATTTTGAGTGTGACTAGTTGTACCTGACATAACATGTGTTGAGCTAGCAAATCTTAATATTCATTCATATAATATTAACATATTTTATATATATGTTTTCCTTGTAATGTAGCACTCATTCTGTTGAGATACAACACATAACAAGTCTAAACAGTAATCTCTGGAGAGAATAATTTAGAGTTGTCAGAGATTAGAGATTCACAGTTATAGCTCTACACTATTTTGTACACTCCCATATCGATGACTGCTTGTTAATTATTTGTATTGAGTGTTTATGTATGATTAGTTCTATAGCATTCACTCCTCCTTCCCCACCATTTGTTTTGTTTCTTCAGTGAAAAACTCTGCAAAGTTTCATTTCAGTCTCTGGTCATGTTTAACTAGCATTTTTAAGTAGTTTCTTAGAGCTTTTACTTGTATTCCAGTCATTTTTTATACTTCTTAAAACAAAAAAAATTTTTTATTAACTTCAAAATTCCTAAATCACATGATCAACTAAATACATACATTTTATAAATTCTATTATATACTCTCTTAAGTATAAAAAAACCTAACAAATGTAACTTATACATGTTATAGCATCTAACCTTAAAATGATCCAACAGGGCTGGAAATGGAACTTGGTGGAAGAATGCATGCTTAGCATATGTGGTCTCTAGCACCACATGTGTATCAAAAAAGATTAAGCAAATAAACTTCTAGAAAATCATGCAGTTTGTCAGTGGTCAGCATTTATTAATTCAAACTATGGTTCATTGATTGAAGTAATTATGTATAAATCTCATCCAATGGCCTTTGGAGAAATCAGCTAAGCTTTTATTTAGAAAGAGATTTGGACTGGCAATGTGCTTCAGTGGTAGATTGCTTCCCTAGCATTTCTGAGGCCCTGAGTTTGATCCCAGCACTGAATGAAAAAAAAAGAGAAGTTTTATCTATTAACAGATGACTTGGAGCATAGTATATGGCTTTCTGCTCTCTGTTCTAGAAGTTCATAGTTTTTGTTTCTATATAATTTTAAAAATCTATACATATTTACCAATACTTGTTTAAAAATTAAGCATTTTTAACTGTGTATCTCAGAATAATATATAAATAATCAAGTCACTTTCCACTAGCTACATGAAGAAGTATATATGATAATTTGGTCAATAGTTATAGATTCCAACATTTTGGTTAGTCAGATTTACTGAATTTTTTGTTAAGAATAGTCAGCTAAACCTATAGAAAAGTGTTATGATAGATTGCAAACAGAGTCCTCAGTCTCTGGGAACCTGTGGCTGAGACCAAGTCATACTTAGTCCTAGTAATTTGCATAAAAAAGTAACTTACAGTACTCTATTTTTGCCAGGATTTTTTTTTCTACATAGTTTTTTTTTTTTTTTTTTTTTTGAGGAATGTGAACAAAAAATTTATTTGCTCATTTCTTGCATTTGAAGTACTCCTCGATGACATCTTTGGCCTGAGATTCTTTGCCATAGTCCTTAACCACCACACAACTGCAACCAACCACTTTCCGGGGTTTGCCTTCTCGGTCAATTTTACAGAGGCCTACCCATTCTCCTAGTTTCTTGTTGTCATCTACCTTAATTAGATTGATTTGATGCTCAGCACAAAGGGCCTCCACCAATTTGACATACATAGGCTCATTACAGTTTGACGCAAGCACACAGAGATGGGCCTGGCGCTTGTCTAAGGCTTTGGCAGCTTCGCGAATTCCACGTGCAAGGCCATCGTGGATGAGGGCGGTCTTCAGCACCTCTTGTAAAGCGGTATTGACGTCCATTACACCTCCAGCAGCAATGCCTCCCTCGGCCATGGCGGTGGGTTACGGGTGAAGCCGAATCTTGAACGAACCCGAGCCTCCGCCTCCGCCTGACTCAGCGGCGGCAGGGAAAGAGCCATAGTTTTTTTTTTTAATAGAGTTACACCATATGTGCATTCATACATGAACCTAGGGCATTGTTGTCCGTCACATTCCACCATCTGTCCTGCCCCCATGTCCCATCCCTTCCTTCCTCTCCCCTTTGTCCAAACTTTCTCATTTCTTCCCATGCCCCTTCCCACATTATGGATCAGCATCCGCTTATCAGAGAGAACATTCGGCCTTTGGTTTTTTAGAATTGGCTTACTTTGCTTAGCATGATGTTCTCCAACTCAATCCTTTTACCTGCAAATGCTGTAATTTTATTCTCTTTTAATGCTGAGTAATATTCCATTGTGTATATATACCACAGTTTCTTTATCCATTCATTTATTAAAGGACATCTAGGTTGGTTCCACAGTTTAGC
Source organism: Xerus rutilus (assembly GCA_028644305.1). NCBI lineage: Eukaryota > Metazoa > Chordata > Mammalia > Rodentia > Sciuridae > Xerus > Xerus rutilus. The sequence continues at coordinate 107,241,092 of CM053405.1, forward strand.
TATTGTGAATTGTGCTGCTGTAAACATTGAAGTGGCTCCATTACTGTAGTATGCCATTTTTAAGTCCCTTGGGTATAGACCAAGGAATAGGATGGCCAGGTCAAATGGTGGTTCCATTCCAAGTTTTCTAAGGAATCTCCATACTGCTTTCCAGATTGGTTGAACCAATTCGCAGTCCCACTAGCAGTGTATGAGTGTACCTTTTCCTCCACATCTTTGCCAACACTTGTTTGTATTCTTTTTTTTTTTTTTTTTTTTTTTTTGGTACTGGGGATTGAACTCAGGGGTACTCAACCACTGAGCCACATCCCCAGCCCTATTTTGTGTTTTACATAGAGACAGGGTCTCACTGAGTTGCTTAGCGCCTCGCCATTGCTGAGGCTGGCTTTGAACTCGCGATTCTCCTGTCTCAGCCTCCCAAATGTTTGTATTCTTGATAACTGCCATTCTGACTGGCATGAGATGAAATCTTGGAGTAGTTTTGATTTGCATTTCTCTAATTGCTAGAGATGAACACTTTTTCATGTATTTGTTGATTGATTATATATCTTCTGAGAAGTTTCTGTTCAGCTCCTTGGCCCATTTATTGATTGGGTTGTTTGGTTTTTTGGTGTTAAGTTTTTTGAGTTCTTTATATATCCTGGAGATTAGTGCTCTATCAGATGTGCATGTGGCAAAGATTTATTCCCAGAATGTCAGCTCTCTGTTCACTTTATTGATTGTTTCTTTTGCTGAGAAGAAGCTTTTTAGTTTGAATCCATCCCATTTATTTGATTGTGGATTTTATTTCTTGCACTTTAGGAGTCTTGTTAAGGAAGTCGGGGCCTAAGCCAACATGATGAAGATTTGGCCTACTTTTTCTTCTGTTTGGCATAGGATCTCTGGTCTAATTCCTAGGTCCTTGATCCACTTTGAGTTGAGTTTTGTGTATGGTGAGAGATAGGGGTTTAGTTTCATATGAATTTTCAGTTTTCCCAGCACCATTTGTTGAAGAGGCTATCTTTTCTCCAGTGTATTTATGTGCGTATATCTTTGTGTCTTCTATTCTGTACCATTGATCTACGTGTCTGTTTTGGTGCCAGTGCCATGTTGTTATTGTTACTGTTGCTCTGTAGTATAGTTTAAGGTCTGGTATTGTGATGCCTCCTGCTTCGCTCTTATTGCTAAGGATTTTTTTGGATATTCTGGGTTTCTTATTTTTCTAAATGAATTTCATGATTGCCTTTTCTATTTCTATAAAGAATGACGTTGGGATTTTAATTGGAATCGCGTTGAATTTGTATAGCGCTTTGGGTAGTATGGCCATTTTGAAGATATTGATTCTGTCTATCCGAGAGCATGGGAGATCTTTTCATCTTATAAGGTCTTCTTCAATTTTTTCCTTTAGTGTTCTGTAGTTTTCATTGTAAAGGTCTTTCACCTCTATTGTTAAATTGATTCCCAAGTATTTCATTTGGAGGGGAGGGTATTGTGAATGGGATAGTGTTTCTAATTTCTCTTCAGAGGATTCATCACTGATATATAGAAATGTGTTTGATTTATGGGTATTTATTTTATATCATGCTACTTTGCTGAATTCATTTATTCTAGAAATTTTCTGGTGGAATTTTTTGCATTCTCTAAAGAATCATGTCATTGGCTAATAATGGTAGTTTAACTTCTTTCCCTATTTGTATCCCTTTAATTTCTTCTGTCTGTCTAACTCTCTGGTGAGAGTTTCAAGGACTTGTTGAAAAGAAGTGGTGAAAGAGGAAATCCTTGTCTTGTTCCTGTTTTTAGAGGCAATTCTTCCAATTTTTCCCCATTGAGGATGATGTTGGCTTTCAGTTTTGCATAGATAGCTTTTACAATGTTGACGTATGTACCTACTATCCCTAGTTTTTCTAGCATTTTCAACATGAAGAGGTACTGTTTTGTCAAATGCTTTCTCAGCATCTATAGAGATTAGTCATATGATTCTTGACTTTGCTATTGATGTGATGAATTATTGATTTCCATATCTTGAACCAAACTTGCATACCTAGGATAAAACCCACTTGATCATGGTGCACTTTTTAATATGTTTTTGTATATGATTTGCGAGAATTTTATTGAGAATTTTTGCATCTGTGTTCATCAGGAATATTGGTCTGAAGTTTTCTTTCTTTGATGTGTCTTTGGTTTTGGAATCAGGGTGATACTAGCTTCATAGAATGAGTTTGGAAGGGTTCTCTCTTTTCTATTTCATGGAATAATTTGAGGAGTATTGGTATTAATTCTTCTTCGAAGGTCTTGTAGAACTCGGCTGAGAATCTGTTTGGTCCTGGGCTCTTCTTGGTGGTAAGCTTTTGATGGCATCTTCTATTTCCTAGCTTGAAATTGATCTGTTTATGTTGTGTATGTCCTCCTGATTCAGTTTGGGCAGATCATATGCCCCTAGAAATTTGTCGGTGTCTTCGGGATTTTTTATTTTACTGGAGTATATATTTTCAAAATAGTTTCTAATTATCTTCTGTATTTCAGTAGTGTCTGTTGTGATGTTTCCCTTTCCATCTTGAATTTTAGTACTTTGAGTTTTTTCTTTCCTTTTTGTTAGTGTAGCTAAGAATTTATCAATTTTATTTAGTTTTTCGAAGAACCAGCTTTTTGTTTTGTTTCCTTTGTTTCGATTTCATCCCTGATTTTAATTATTTTCTTTCTTCTACTTCTTTTGGTGTTGATTTGTTGTTCTTTTTCTAGAGCTTTGAGATGTAATGTCAGGTCTTTTATTTGTTGACTTTTTCTTCTTTTAATGAATGAGCTCAATGCAATGAACTTTCCTCTTAACCCAGCCTTCATAGCGTCCCAGAAATTTTGATATGTCGTATCAGAGTTCTCATTTACCTCTAATAATTTTTTATTTCCTCCATGATGTCTTCTGTTATGCATGCATCATTCAATAGTGTATTATTTAGTCTCCAGGTGATGGAGTAGCTTCTGTTTTTTATTTTATCATTGATTTCAAATTTCATTCCATTCTGGTCTGATAGAATGCAGGGTAGTATCTCTATTTTTTTTTTTTTTTTGTATTTTCTAAGACTTGGTTTGTGGCATAACATGGTCTATTTTAGAGAAGGATCCATGTGCTGCTGAGAAAGTGTATTCACTTGATGGATGAAATATTCTGTATATGTCTGTTAATTCTAAATTATTGATAGTATTATTAAGTTCTGTGGTTTCTTTGTTTGGTGTTTGTTTGGAAAATCTGTCCAGTGGTGAGAGAGATGTGTTGATGTCACGCAGTATTATTGTGTTGTGGTCTATTTGATTCTTGAAATTGAGAAGGATTTGTTTTGATACACGTGGATGCTCCATTGTTCAAGGCATAGATATTTTTTATTATGTCTTGTTTTTATTATGTCTATGTATAGTTCCCTTAAGCAGTATGAAATGTCCTTTTTTATCCCTTCTGACTATCTTTGGTTTGAAGTCTACTTTATCTGATATGAGGATGGAGACCCCTGCTTGTTTTTGCGGTCCATTGAGTGGTATGTTTTTTTTCCATTCTTTCCCCTTCAGTCTGTGGATGTCTTTTTCTATGAGATGAGCCTCTTGAAGACAACTTATTGTTGGGTCTTCTTTTTAATCCAATCTGCCAGTCTCTGTCTTTTGATTGATGAGTTTAGGCCATTAATATTCAGTGTTATTGAAATATGGTTTATATTCCCAGTCATTTTGTTTTATTTTTGGTTTTTAACTTGATTTGGTTTCTCCTTTGGTTGCTTTTCCTTTAGTGTAGTCCCTCCCTTTGCCAATTTTTATTGTTGTTTTTAATTTCCTCCTTATGAAATAATTTGCTGAGAATGTTCTCTAGTGCAGTCTTTCTCATTGCAAATTCTTTTAACTTTCATTTATCATGGAAGGTTTTTATTTCGTAGTCAAATTGGAAGCTTAATTTTGCCGGATTTAAGATTCTTGCTTGGCACCCATTTTCTTTTAGAGCTTGGTATATGTCATTCCCGGAGCTCCTGGCTTTGAGGGTCTGCGTTGAGAAATCTGCTGAAATCTGAATTGGTTTCCCTCTGTATGTAATCTGCACCTTGTCTCTTGCAGCTTTTAAAATTCTATCCTTATTGTGTATGGTAGGCATTTTCATTATAATGTGCTTTGGTGTGGACTGTTGTAGTTTTGTGCATTTGGTGTCCTGTAAGCCTCTTGTATTTGATTTTCCAATTCATTCTTTATGTTTGGGGAATTTTCTGATATTATTTCATTGAAGAGATTGTGCATTCCTTTGGTTTGTATCTCTGTGCCTTCTTCTATCCTGATAATTCTTAGGTTTGGTCTTTTGATGTTATCCCATATTTCTTGGATGTTTTGTTCATGGTTTCTTACCATCTTCATTGTGTGGTCAACTTTATTTTCAAGATTGTATATTTTGTCTTCATTGTCTGAGGTTCTATCTTCCAGGTTATCTAGTCTGTTGGTGATGCTTTCTATTGAATTTTTTATTTGGTTTATTGTTTCCTTCATTTCAAGGATGTCTACTTGGTTTTTGAAACTCTAGAATTTCTTTTTTGTTTGTTTGGTTTTTTTTGTACTGGGGATTTAACTCAGGGGCACTTGACCACTGAGCCACATCCCCAGTCCTATTTTGTGTTTTATGTAGAGACAGGGTCTCACTGAGTTGCTTAGTGCCTCGCCATTGCTGAGGCTGGCTTTGAACTCGCAATCCTCCTGTCTCAGCTTCCCAAAGTGCTGGGTTTACAGGTGTGCGCCACCATGCCTGTGCCCAGCTATGAAAGTCTAGAATTTTTGTTTTAAGGTCAGTGTTAGACAAATGTAAGATAGTATTACAGATTCAGCTTGTTTTTCTCCCCCAAAATATATGCCCTAGTCAGATTCTAGACTGAAGTTTCTTAAATGTATCTTACATAGTAAAGATAGGCAGTTGTACTGTAGCACATAGAAAAGCTCTTCTGTGACTTTTTCTTGAAACATACTTTAGTATTTCTTTTATTTAAAAATTGGCTCATTATCTTGAAATAAAGGGACAGTTGTCTCTGTAGCATAATTTGGACCATAACATTGTAGTAAGAGAATTTATGCCATATTATACAATTTCCAGATTATTAGTCACTTATTTGCCATGTTTCCTACCTCTATATTTATATTTCCCTCTGATTCTAAAGATTATTTGGTGGCTGCATGATTGAGCTGATTTTTAATGTATTTGTTAGTATGTATTTACTTCCCCCTATTAGTGAAATGAGATTTATTGTTGTTGTCAGTATAACACTTTAATACCTACTTTTTAAAGCCTGCATGCTTTTTTCATTTATTTAATCTTTGTTTTAAGAGATTTACTATTACCTGAAATTTGACATCTGTAGCAATTTTGTTTGCTGCATACCTATCAGAATGGCTTAAAAAGGGAAAGAAGAAAAGTAAGTGTTGACAAGAGTACAGAAATTGGAACTCTTAGATTGTTAAAGGAGTTTTATAACTACATTGGAAAACTAGGACTGGGCTGTAGCTCAGTGGTAGAGCTCCTGCCTACCATGCACAAAGCCTTGAGTTCAATCACAAGTACTGCTAAAAAGAAAAAAGAAAGGAAAACTATTTGGCAGTAGTTAAGAACATTGTACATTCTGTGACCCACATTTCCTCTCCTAGTATATTCCCAAAGAAATGAAAATGTGCTTACCCAAAGGATATGTGCTAGAATGTTTATAGCAGTATTTTTCATAAAATTCCAGAGCTAGGAACTGTACAAACAACTATCATTGATGTAATGATTAGCTGGCCTCTTCACACAATGGAAACCTCTGCAGTATGCGAATGAACAACCACAAGCAGTTCTTGAAATGAGTGTCAGAAATGTATTTGGAGAGCAAGTGCGTGCTTTTCTTTTGAATGCTTAAAATCTTCATGCAATTTACTGTGTCTTTGAGACTTATTAGAAAAATTCTGTTTCCTACTGTCATTTTCTTCTGTTCCATCGGTTTGAAGCCCTTTGCTAATTTTTTTTTCCCCTTGGGCATTGCTACTGAAAATATTTGTCATTTCTATCTGAATTATAAATGCCGAGAGCATTATCTGACTCCTCATATATTTTCTTCTTCTTTTTTTTTTTTGGTACTGGAGATTGAACTCAGGGGCACTCAACCACTGAGCCACATCCTCAGCCCTATTTTGTGTTTTATGTAGAGACAGGGTCTCACTGAGTTGCTTAGTGCCTCGCTGAGACTGGCTTTGAACTCGCAATTCTCCTGTCTCAGCCTCCCTAAGTGCTGGGATTACAGGTTTGCGCCACCGCACCCGGCTCCTCAAATATTTTCTTATTCATAAAATATTTGAAAACTGAGAAGAACTCTGCAACTTGTAGGTCTTTATTTGTCCTACTTTGTGATGTCACAAAAAAATTAGGGAATTTTAAAACCTAAGTGTTAAACAAAACCTGGAGACCATTAAGGAAAAATTTGATCAATTTGACTAAATATTTAGAAATTTTCTGTAGTGAAAGCTAATAAATTACATACGTGACAGACTTGGAGAAGATTGTGGCTTTAACAAAATTAGTGTCCAGACCATGAGGAATTCTTAATGAGTAAAGAAAAAAGATACACCATCCTTTAGAAAATGACAAAACTAATAGGTTGTTAACAAAAGAAGTACAGATAATCAGTAAACACATGAAAAGATGATTAATATTGGGGTGTGCAAATAAACAATGGTATTACATTATTTTTTACCTAACACATTAGTTTAGCAAAAGTTTTTAAGAGTTGGCAAGGATGTGGGACAGAGGCATTTTAGTATTCAGTTGGTGGAAGTAAAAATTATTACAGAATTTTAAAATGCAATTTAGCAGTTTAATTTTTTAACCCATCTGACATATTCTCATGTACAGTGGATTGAACAGTGGCCTGATAAGAATATGTCCACCCAGAACTTCACAATGTAACCTTATTTGGAATAAAAATCTTTGCAGATATAATTAAAGTAAGGATCCAGAAATGAGACTGGTATCTTTATAAGAGAAAGAAAAGGGAGATGAAACCAGAGGTGGAGGCTACGTTAAGACAGGTGGTTCAGAGTGATGCATCAACAGGCTAAGGAATGCCAAATAATGCCCGCAGCCACTAGAGTCAGAAGACATGAAATGATTTCTCCCTCAGAGCCTCCAGAAGGAAGTAACACTGCTAACACCTTGATTTTGGATTTCTGGGCTCTGGAACTATGAGAGAATATATTTTTGTTACTTAAATTGCCAGATTTGTGGGAATTTGTTAACTTGAGGAAACTAAGAAGAGTGTTTGATATATTGTTACAGTAACAAATTAGAAGCAAAGTAAATGTTCATCAAAACAGAACAGTTAGCCAGGCATGGTGGTGTATGCCTATAGTCCCAGAAGCTCAGGAGGCTGAGGGAGGATTGCAAGTTCAAAGCCAGCATGAGCAATTTAGTAAGATCGAGACCCTATCTCAAAAAATAAAAAGGGCTGGGTATGTGGCTCAGTGGTTAAGCATCCCTGGGTTCAATTCCCAAAAAAAAAGTGGAACAATTAAAAATGACCCAGTGAAGAATACTGCATAATAGTAAAGAATTGAGATAGATCTGTATATGTACTAACATGAAATTCTGTCCATCATATATAGTCAAATGCTAAAAGCATGCGCGAGAGCATAGTGGTCCATACCTACAGTCCCAGCTTTTGGGGAGGCTGAGCCTGAAGGATCATTTGAGCCAAGGTATTTAACACCATTGTGGGCATAGGGACCCTGTCTCAGAAAAAAAAAGAAAGATGTGTTGTTTTAATCATCTGTGAGTATAAATGTATAGGAAAACTCTAAAAGTATACATAGAAAAGTTTTGTGGAGTGGTATGTAGATGGGAGCAGAGCCAGGAGATGGCAAGAGAAGATACTTTAATTTTTTCTATATACTTATATATTTACATTGTGTATGATCTCTTTCTGTATTTAAAAAATTTTAAGTTAGAAAAAGCCTTAGCCTGACCTCTCTTTAAAACAACAAAAATTAAATGGTTAGAAACTAAAAGTTATATGGTTATAGACAAATACTGATTATTTGCTAATGACAGAAATGGTGTACATTTTTAAATATTTTGTCATTCTCATAGCACTCACATAATCATCAGATTTGTTCTTTCCCTCACCCAAAAGAGGAAACTAAGAGGCAAAGTAGATATCTGCCTAAGACCTTACTTAAACAGATGTTGACATAGACTTGAACTGAAATTTCAGGCTCTTAACTCCAAGTCTCAGTGCTGTTTTACTTACTGTTGTGGTATATAGGTCCCTAGTAGAGACTACTATGTATAACACTTATGGACATTGTTAATATTTAATCAGAATTAACTCTGGCCTTCACTTAACTCCAGGATTGTAAAGATCCTCCTGGCATCCTGGTAATAAGTGTGGTTAGACCATTGGAACATCAGGCCTTCTCATCAACCTCAGGAGAAAGTGTTTAGGAAACACAAGAGATCAGGCTAGGAATTGTGTATTCCCATTAGTATAGTATAATCTATCATTTTACAAATAAAGATATTTTCCAGAGGAAAATAAAGATATTTGTCCACATAACACAGCTAATTAATGTCAGAAGCAAGACTGGAATGAAATTTTCTATTTTCTAGTCCTTTGATATTTTTATTCAATGCAATAGATGCTATTTATCTTTGCTTTTCTGTGAGATGCAGATTTTGTCTTGAGAACTCAGGATGTCTTATGGCTTTAAAAGAAAATCTGATATCTTTCCTTAGAAAGTCCCATAAAATATTAGTATTAAGTGATTGGAAATAATAGATAAGAAGGTTGAATATTAAAATGTAAAATGTTTAGTTTTTTAGATTTGCTACCTTTTTTTAATAGCATACTTAAAATGTAATAGGAATGGTTTTATGCTTTAATTTAAATTAGGCATATTATGCATTTAAAGAATAATAGGCCATCAGTGAGAAACATCACAAAAGTTTTGCAGAAGTATTCCTAGTGTTCATTTATGTCTCTACCTATCTCATGTCTGGTGGGACAGCCCAGATGCAATTCTAAATTCTCAGTGTGCTATTTTGCTGGAGGAAATACTTTTAAGTCTTGACACCCGCCTTCACTTTAATTGGTCTGATTCTAAAACTAATCTTTGAAATTTAGAAAACAGATACAGAAAAATAATGTGTGTGTGTGTTTTTTTTTTTAAGAAATTAATTACCTTACCTGGGTCTGTCTTGACATTCTTAAACAAGGAGTTGGGTAAAATATGTTCTCTTACTAAGAAATTCTTATGTATCTGGAGATGTGAAGAATTATTTATATAGTCATAAAATATAAATGTTCCTTTTTAAATTACATTGCCATTTTTAAATTACATTCTTCACTTGAATTCTTTTTGCTTAATGCTAACTTTTAAAATGGAAATTAGAAAGTTAAGAACATGATCAAATCAGGTTTTGAATTACATTTTTTTTTTTTTTTTGGTACCAGAGATTGAACTCAGGGGCACTCGACCACTGAGCCACATCCCCAGCCCTATTTTGTGTTTTATGTAGAGACAGGGTCTCACTGAGTTGCTTAGCTCCTCACCGTTGCTGAGGCTGGCTTTGAACTCGCGATTCTCCTGTCTCAGCCTCCCTAAGTGCTGGGATTACAGGCTTGAGCCACCGCGCCCGGCTTTGAATTACATTTAAATAGCACAACCACCATTAATAGTGAGATGATGTTTTAGAACAAGAGTTGCCCTTTATTTATTGAAATACCTAAGTATAATTTGAATGTATTTTTATTTTATCTTTCATAGAACAGTTGTAAGAGGGTAAATACACTACTTAAGCAACTCTATTGATTGAAATAAATCTTATTTAACTCTCATTAAACTTCTTATTCCATAAGTTTATGGCCATTTTATTTTTTAAAGAATATCTGTATGTACTGTCTTATAATGCATGACATATAGTTGGTGGTTATTATTTAAAACCCTAAGTTTTAAAGTGAGATATGACATCAGGCAGGAGTCAGCTTAATAATTGTCTTTCAGTGCAGACTTAATAGCTAAAAACATATTCTTTAATTATAAACCCCTCTGCTTATTTACACAGAAGCACACATACTCATTTGCATCCATGCATACATTCTCAATTTTGTTGCTTCTCCTATCTACCCAACTTTCAATTTTCTTAAGCCACTTGGGTTTTTTTTTTTTTGGTACCAGGGATTGAACCAGGGGCACTTAACCACTGAACCACATCGCCAGCCCTTTCTAATTGAGACAGTCTCCCTAACTTGCGTAGGACCTCACTAAGTTGCTGAGGCTGTTTTTGGACTAGTGATCCTTCTGCCTCAGCTTCTGGAGGCACTGGGATTACAGGTGTGCACCACCATGTCCGACAAGCCACTTTATGATGGATTGCCACCAGAACAATTTCCATGTTGCACAAACTAGTCTATAAAGACTAGAAAGTAGAGGATGCATTCATTAAGTTGGTGGTTATCAATTGTTTTTTTAAACATGATTGTTCATGCTCCACATTTGTGGTTTTTATGCAAACCTTGAATAGGACCCAAGAATCTATATTTTTTTGAAATCTATCATTGATTCTGATGGGCAAACAGACCCACCAGAAAGGAACTTTTTTTGTTTTGCTGCTCTTGAGTAGGAACACTAGATGGTGCTATTAATAACCTCCAAAGAAGTTTAAACTTAACTTGGAGTATGGATTCAGTTAAAAATTAGAATGAATTGCTTTTATACCTTACTCAGTATCATGAAAATGTAAGATTACTAGAATTATTGCTATCCCAGCAACAGACAGCGTTTGATAGGAATCAGAAAGGAGTGCCTAATGAAATTAGAGTAGCAAGTGTTACCTCTTAATGAGCACTATTTAAAAAAAGAAGATTTAATTAGAATTAATAGAATTAATACATTTTTCATGGGTTCTTAGATATTTAGTCAAATTCCTTAAGAAGTGTTAAGATCTCTTTTTGTTGATGTTATTTATACCGAAATAAACAATTTCATTTTTCCAGCTTTGTAGTCCATAGACAATTTAGAAGAGGGCAAGAAATACACATTTTTTTCCCATGTACTGTGTCTGGTGCTTAAGATTATAAATGCTTTTTTCATAGTGACAGTATGTACTCTCCTTTTTGAAGAGAAAAGGCATTTTTACTTGAAAGATATTTTTGTTGATAATGTGCAATAAAAGCTGTTGATTCTTCCTGTTTCATTTTTGATAAGATATAATTGACTGATTTTAAATGGTTCCTGTTTATTAAGCTTCAGTCATTGCTAAAGTACAATCTAAACGTGTCCTTTTAACCCTTACAAGAACCTTGCAAGGGTTATATTTGCAATGTTCCTAGCTCAAAATGGAAGAAACTAACTCAGAGAGGTTGTTCTACGTGCCCATAGAACATAGTGCTAAGAAAAATAAAATCCAGAATTTGATTCCAAGAGTCCATACCATAGTCTCTTACCCTTATATGGCATTTTTGAGCATTACACTTCCTGCTTTTCACAAATAATATTGATGTAAGCAAGCTAGAATTCAAAAATGAGCAAGCAAGCAACATCTAAAAATGATATTTTACTCAAATAGATATTTTATTGAACACTTACTGTATGTCTGCGTTTATGTAAAACACCTTGCAGAATTGTCAAAATCAGCAGGGGAATTAATACAAGCTTTCTAATGAGAACATAAACTCAGACCCAAAAGATGGAATTAGAGCCTTCGTCCATCAAAAGTAGAAAGGGGATCAGATTTTTATGGAGAAGTTTCAACAGGTTGGTGGCTTGAAAGGAGAACCTTTAGAAAGGCAATCTGAAGTGGCTTGGGGTGGGAGACTGATTGTATATCTTATAGGCAAATATACCTTTTGACACTGCCCCTCACTCACCTTCAGAGTATTTAAAACAAGGATAAAGGGATTTGATCTGGGGTCTGTGTTAGGTGGTATTCTAAAGTTACCACCCCTACAAGATTCTTTTTCCCTGGTTATTCAAACACTAATCTAGGCACTGTTGTGAAGGGACTTTGTAATTGGGAATTAAGGTAATACTAATTAGCTGACCTTGAAATGTGGAGATTATCACGGATGATAAATATATACAGGTGGGCTCAGTATAATCACATGAGCAGCAGAGGAGTCAGTCATAGAAAATGTAGTGAAAGAAGAGAAAGCCAGACAAAGTATAACTATGGAAAACATTGGAGTTTTTACTGCTGACTGTTAAAGATTCATTTGCAAGAAGTGGGAAGAGGGACTCTAGTCACTAAGGGTGGATCCCTAGCTCATAGCCAGCAAAGAAATAGAAACCTTAGTCCCACATCTGCTAGGAACTTCCTTATGAGTTCCTAGCAGAACTCAACCTCAACCTGAATGAGCTTGGAGGCAGATTTTTTCCTACAGAGCCTCCAGTAAGTAAGTGATTTAGTTCTGCCACCTCTTTGATTTTAACCTGGTGAAACCTGTGTTGGACTTCTACCCTTCTAGAACTGTGAGATAGTGAATGCCTAAAGTTGATGAGTTTGCACTGATTTATTATGGGAACAGTGACTAATACAGAGGACAAAATACACCCTTGTTCATATCATCCTACACAGCTAAATTGTGTTGTTTATTCCCTTCCAGGCTTTGTTGAAAGATGTATCATTTACTACATTATAAATAATGAAAACACACTTTTGTATCCTGCTTTTTCTCTTACTTTGATCATAGACATTTCTCCATGTTGCTTTATAGTTTTATTAATAATTGCTTTTAATAGGAGCATAATGTTCCTTATAGTAGATAATAGCATGATATACTTAATATATTGGACTTTTATGTCATTTCTAGATTATCACCATTATTACACTGCAGCAAGCATTTCTGTGCTTATGATCTCATATTTGAAGTAGGTTCTCAGATATAAATAGTGACTTGGTCAGAGTGTATAGTTGTTTTAAGACTTTGTTACACATTGGCAAGTCTTATGGCTTACCAATTCATTAGCAAAATAAGAGAACCATGTTCACTAAAGTCATTATCACTATAAATAACTGTTGTAAATAAAAAGACTAATGAGAGAAGATAGTTGATAGAGAGTTTTAAATTTAGTGGTTTCTCATTTGTCCAAAGAATGCAGAAATAACTATTCTAAGTATTTCAAGCAATAGAAAGCTGAATAAAGTACAGTGCCTGATTTGAAGAAGCAGGAGAGTGAAAAACAGTTATTCTGAATTAGTCAGGTACTAGTTATAAGAGATATGAAAACAGTTCCTCATATCAGACCATATTTTTAAATCAGCTTAGTTTTTTATTAGTAGTTCAATTATAATCTGCTGATATATTCTGTCAGGATTATTTTTAATAGCCATTAAAATCATAATTATTATGGATGCAATTGTTTTTTTAAATTCCCAACTTATATTCCATTGGTGTCTTGAAGAATGAAAATGTTTAGACAGAAAAGAAGTGTGAATAAATGTACCTTGAATGAGTAGAGACTGAAGTGTTAACTTACAGTATTCTTTATGCTTCAAAACCATAACCTAGAACAAAGGCCCAATACTGAAATATATCATACATATTTTTCTTTATGGTTTTAGAGCAGTTTATACCTTTAGCTTGCTCTTATATTTAAAAAAAACAATGAGTTAAAGTAAAAGACACTGAGCTGGGTGCAGTGGCTCATACCTGTAATCCCAGTGATTCAGGGGGCTGAGATTGATCACAATCTGAGGCCAGCCTCAGCAACTTAGTGAAGTCCTGTCTCAAAATAAAAAAAGGACTGGGACTGTAGCTTAGTGGTAAAATGCCCGTGAGTTCAATTCCCAGTCCTGCCTGGCAAAAAAGGCAATTAAGGAAAGAAAAAGTAAAAGACGCTGAGTGGGAAGTTAGGATTCTAGACCTGTTTTGTTGACCTGAATATGTCTTAACCTTTGGTCTTCTGTTTTCTGATCTATATTTAGTGGGATTGACTATGTTGAGCAAATGAAAAATGGCCATGCAGGAGAAGTATGAAAGTATTTTGTATGCAATTGAGATAAGCTATAAATAAATGGTAATCACTACTTTGTCTCTAAGTGGTATTGAATTGAATGTCCTCAATTAAATAAGGACATTCTCATAAAGCACCTAGAATGGACTTGACATATGGTAAGCATTTAACATTAGCTAGCGTGAAAGTGGAGACAGTGACAAAGTTTTGATATTGAAATACTCTTTTTCTGAAAGATTGCATAATTAAACTGCTTTAAATTCTACACAAATAAGGTGTATTTTAAATGTTTTATTTTTTAGGATCAAATCTAAATCGCTGTGGTTTCCGAGGCTCTTCATACCTGGGTATTCCATTCAATCCATCAAAGGTTAGTTCTTTTTGGGTCAGAAGATAGGAGAAGGGATGTAGGATGATTTTAGTGAGAAAGGTGACTAAGAAATTATTCAGAAAGGACCAGGCTTCCAGGTTTTAATCAGGCTAAGTGCTATTTAATAATGTATATTATAAATTGAAACCTCTTAAAGGAAAACTCTACTCCCCTTCCTGTAAGAATTATATAAACACACAGAAATTTCTATTGTTTAATTAAAAAAAAAAAGCCTTTCTTACTGTTGTGACTAATTTGATGACTACCTGGATTTAAAGTTTATTAAACACTATGCAAACTTATCCTGTGTGAAATCACAGAGGTTGTTATACAAGAAAGTCATCTAAGTCATGGTGTTAATTTTCTAGTATTTGAAGCAGTACTTGGTGAACCCTAACAGAAGGGAAACTTATGGGAAGATGAATTAAGAATATACTCCTATCCAACTAAAAATAAACCTTTCTTCCTCATGTCCCCCTTTTTTGGGTGCTGGAGATCAAGCCCAGAGTCTGACACTTGCTGGGCAAGCTCTCTATAAATGATCTATATTCCTACCCTCCACTCAGACTCAAAGGAAGACTGTCTTAAACTGAGAATTAATGGGAAACTTTACATTTTTTAAGTGAAGTGTTCTTTTTTAAATAACCAATTAGTAGGATTGGCTGAATATTTGAAATTAATTATAAAACTATATGCTTTTGTGCATTGTGGCATATAGAGTTATTTGACATAACTTTTTGGTGGGGGGGGATGAACCAGATTGAACTCAGGGACACTCAACCACTGAGCCACATTCCCAGTCCTATTTTGTATTTTATTTAGAGACAGTGTCACCAAGTTGCTTAGCACATTGCTGTTGCTGAGGCTGGCTTTGAACTTGAGATCTTCCTTCCTCAGCCTCCTCAGCTGCTAGGATTACAGGCATGCTGCATCTGGCAATAAAACTTTTTTAATTCAGATTTTATGTATCCCAATGCCAACTCTCAGGGTCTTTATAGGATTTTTTTTTTTTAATATTTTGTTTTAGTTGTAGATGAACACAGTATCTTTATTTATTTTATGTGGTGCTGAGGATCGAACCCAGTGCCTCACGTATGCGAGGCAAGCGCTCAACCGCTGAGCCATTACCCCAGCCCCTTTATAGGATTTTTTACAAGGAGTCACATATTTTGTGAACTTAAGAAGTCTTTGATAACTGTTCATAGTTGCTTTTATTGAAACAGTCCAGTCAGGTCAAATTAATCACACCTACATTGTGGTAATAACTTTCTAAGTCTGACTTCCCATCTTTGTGCAATTAGTAGTCTAATAATTGTAAGAACCTAGGCTTCATAAAAGGTCTTTGCAAGCAATACCCATTTGAACTCTAAATATCTACATACTTCAAGTTGACACCATTTCCAGTTTTTCAATTTTAGTATTTTGAGTTTTTGTTTGCATTTGTTTTTTGCTATCCTAAGTGCTAGTGTTTTAGTAGGGATTCAGTTGAACTTTATATAGGAACAGAATGATTAGGTTTTTCAGCTGTATTTTTAAAAAATGTTTATATGATTACTACTTCAGTATTTAATTTACATTTGTGCTACGTGAAAATTTTTATTTGTTTTATAAATCTTTTTTGTTTAAAAGACTACATGCAAGCCTTGTGTGGAACACAGGTTTGAGGCCAGGTGGGGCAACTTAGTGAAACCCTGTCTCAAAATAAAGTAAAAAGGGCTGTTGATGTAGCTCAGTGATAGTGCTCTTGCCTGGCATGTGGGAGGCCCTGGGTTCAATCCCAAGCACCCCCTCTCAAAAAGACTTAAATTATTAAGTAATAAAATTGATTGAATATGAAGTTTAAATAATTTGAGTTGTTCAGATGTCATAATTACTTCCATAAAGCTTTTGAGGGCTCCAAGATAAATTTAAACATTGTGTTGCCTGAAATGTATGTGATGATATTTATACCAACATGTATATAAAAATGGAAGTTTGCTGGGCACAGTGGCACACACCTGTAATCCTAGTTACTGTAATCCTAGTCTAGTCTTGAGCCTGCCTCAAAATAAAAAATGAAGTGGGTTGGGGATATTAACACCTCATGTCAAACTAATTAATGAAATATTTTCATTTCAACTCATTAATTAATATATTTTCAATTTAGAATCCTGGAACAGCTCATCCTTATGATAGTGGCCACATAGCAATGACCTACACTGGCCTTTCTTGTTTAGTTATTCTTGGTGATGACTTAAGCAGAGTAAATAAAGAAGCTTGCTTAGCAGGCTTGAGAGCCCTTCAGCTGGAAGATGGGAGGTATGAGTCATTCCTTGTTATTTTTTTTGTTTGTTTTAATAAAAATATTTTGGAATTAAAAAAGACATAATACTAACTAGACCTTTAGAGGATCATGTACTGTTCTTAGAACTACTTAAAGTTTATTGAATACAGTTAAGTTCTTAATCAAAAATAATCCAGGAATTTTTTGTGCATGAAAATAAAAGTAATTTTATAATAGTGCAGCTCCTTTTTCTCTTCATTTTTAATTTCCCTTTTAAAGGGAAAAAATGGATATTTGGAAGCAAGTATACATTTAATCTGAACATTTCTTAACTATTGGTATCGGAGAAATGAACAAACATGACAATTTCAAAGGACAGAAAAAAATAGTGTACTGTTATTTAGTAGTTTGTATGGTGTATCTTAAAGAATTTTCCAAGAGTTTTAAGTTAAAACACTTTTTAGTCTACAAAGTAATAGAATGATGCAGTTTAAGGAAGACTTTGTAAACAAATCCTGCTGTATTTACATCTTTGTGCCATCTACTGATATTTCTATTCCTGTCAATGTTTTCAAAACACTGCTCCTTATGAAGGAAAAGTTAATGTAGACTTATAGAATAAAATTAAATTTGTTGGAAATATGACAGTACTTCAGCCAAAATGTATGATTAATATTTCACTATTGTCCTCAATTACTGTCACCTTGTCTTTATTTATAAAGAAATAGATAAGTAACATATTATTACTTCTGAGAAACTAGATACGTAACAGTTAAAACAATATGATCAATCAATTAATAGTTATCTACATAGTATATACATTTAGAAGAAATTTCACGTAGCAAAACATGGGCTTGGGAATTTCTTACTGCCCAATAGGACCCAGGTTTTCTCTTCTACTTTTTCTGCCATTAATTCTCAAATCAGTGTATTGCAGCTTCCTTCCTGAGGAGTAAAATAAGCTTATTCTGAATGGTGGCATCTGGGAAAATGTAACATGGTAGTATATAATACCACCCAGGAACCAGAACTTTGAAGTAGAATGTTGATTTAGAGATCATTTTATTTTATTCAGGTTAATAATCCTTTATGTAATACAAGTAGAACATGGTTTCTGAATGAATAAGATATTTTTGTAAGTAAAGACAAAGTAGGTGTTTCTAACTCCCTTGCAAAAATTTGTAGTCCAGCATTAATAGAAAATTACTTCACTGTTTCTATTTTCAGTTTTTGCGCTGTACCTGAAGGCAGTGAAAATGACATGCGATTTGTGTACTGTGCTTCGTGTATTTGCTATATGCTGAATAACTGGTCAGGCATGGATATGAAAAAGGCCATCACCTATATTAGAAGAAGTATGGTGAGTTATATTGATGACACTGACTAGTTTGGGTTATTATTGCTGGTATATGAGAGCTGCAGGAATAATGTATGCCTTATTTCTTCTACCAAGAATTTGGAAATAAGGGCAGTAAGATTTCTTGGTAATTCATGTATCAGAACACTGTATAGAAATAGTCTTAAAGAGTAGATTGACTCCTTGGCCATTAAAATTTAATAACTTTTATGTGTGTGTGTGTTTTTTTAACCTAAGATTTATTTTAAGGCTAATACCAAAATAAAAATCCTATTCTTTGACATAGTATAATTTAATCCTTTTATTGGCGATCGTGAGGAAAACTTAGTCTCAGTCATAATTATTCTTTGCTCTGTTTCATCTCACATACAAAACTGAAGTCTGAGCCAGGCATGGTGGCGCATGCCTGTAATCCCAGCACTTAGGGAGGCTGAGACAGGAGAATCGCGAGTTCAAAGCCAGCCTCAGCAATGGCGAGGCACTAAGCAACTCGGTGAGACCCTGTCTCTACATAAAACACAAAATAGGACGGGGATGTGGCTCAGTGGTTGAGTGCCCCTGAGTTCAATCTCCAGTACCAAAAAAAAAAACAAACTGAAGTCTGAACTGAATCTTAAGTTTTATATATTGTGGATTTATTTAAATTAAATTAAAATTAAAAGGAGAAGAAACAAAGAGAACCTGAAGAAATAGAAGTGCTGCTTATCTCAGGTTTATTAGTTCCCAAATAATGAAGTTTTTTTAAGTTTTGTAAATTAGAATTTTTGAGGCTAAGTCAACTTTTAGTTGGTATTTAGTATTTCATAATTAAAATGTAAGTTCTTAGAGGAATGGAATTGGTTTTAACTGAATATTTAACTGTGGCTCAAATTTTGTAGGGTCTACTATAACACAAAATTTTAAAAGCTGTGGATACAGAAAGAAAAGATCCTTAAAGGAACTTTAAAAGGAAAGGGGATTTATATTAGGAGATTGGGTGTATGCATTTTGGGCATGAATAGTGCAGAAGTAATACTGTCTTCTCAGTGCATTGTGTTCAGAGGCAAGCATGTTTATTTGCCTTATTTCTTCCAACTTAGTGAAGGTGGTATATTCCAGAGTTTTCTCTGTAAAGTTAACATTTTTCTTTTTGTAGTGTAGTATTTTATCCATTAGTGTTGTTAGTATGCATTGATGGTTTTCTAGCCCTAGTTTCTGTTCTGTAAATAGCAATTGAAATTCTCTTAGGAAAAATCTCAGTGCCTTCATTTACTTAGTTATATCGTCATGAACTCTAGATTCTTATTTTATTCACTGGATTATAATTGTTACTACCATTATTTGTTTTGATGCTCAGATTGCCTCAGATTTCACCAATGAGAACCTTTGAAACTGACTCAGTGTCCTTCAGACATGTTTTCTCATTCTTCGAGGACCTCCTTGCTTTCTGACACACTTATTCCAGGTTTATCTTTACTTCCCCAGTCTCAGCCCTGAAATCAGTGATTTTTTCATGGACTCCTAGTTTGTATTGGAGGATGATATTTAGGGATCTGATTACTGAGTGTGCTCATTAATTAGTACTGGAATATCATTACTTCTAGGCCCTCTCTTAGCTCATAGCTTTCAGACATATATACATTTAGGTAAGCATACGTAGATACCCTCTGTATACACATTCTCTGTCTTTTTATCAGTTTATTAAAAATCACAAGTCCATACAAATACCTCAGATTTAACACCATAGGGTTCATTTATTTTCCCTCTCTAATATAATTATATGTTATATTTGAAGTACAGTTAAGTTTGTTTCTGTTTGGATTCCTTCCATTTTGCACCCCCCCCCAGTTTATTAATTTTTGTTTATTAACATATGAAGCATTAATTTGGTTCTGAACGTCACAGCAAAAAGGTGCAATCATAGAAGTTTGACTCATTACTTTCTCTTCCATCTTCCAAACCCTTCTTGACCCCCAGATCTAACATCTTATTCCCTCCCATTCACTATAGGTAACCATTCTCATTAATTTTTCAATTTTCTTTTTTCTCTCTTTGATGAGAAGACATGTATATTTTATTTCTCCTTTTTTTTTTCTTGAAGTATAGCATACTATCATTTATTTGTTTGTTTTGGTAGTTTATTTTTTGTAAACTGAACAGTACACCTTAAAAATCATTTGTCAGTTCATATTTTCCTCATTCCTCTATGTTTATGTATTTTGTTAGAGATGTATTTTTTAGGATCAATTTGTAATTGTGGAATTGCTTGATCAAAAGCTAAATACAAGCTGGGCACAGTAGCACATGCCATAATCTCAGCAGCTCTGGAAACTGAGGCAGTAGGATCACAGGTTCAAAGCTAGCCTCAACAATTTAGCAAGACCGTTCCAAAATTTAAAAAAATGACTGAGAATGTGACTCACTGGTTACGCATCTTTGGGTTCAGTCCCTGGTACCAAGAAAAAGCTGAATATATGTGTAATTTTATTAGATATATCTCATTTTCTCTCCAAAGCAGATGGACCAGTTTGTATTCCTACCAATGTAGCAAGTGCCTATTTCTATACAGCCTTGCCAGTGGAATGTATTTTTATCTTTGTATCCTGGTGGTTGAAAATGATGTCAGTTTATTTTTAATTATGCATTTCTTTTATTATGAGCAAAATGGACCATTCTCAAGATCTATACAAAACCAGGCTGGAGGCCTGGCTTTGGGTTTGTTGTTGTTGTTGATGGTGGTATTTTTTAATCCATTGTTGTTCTTTTTTGAAAGAAACTTAGGTATTTCAGTTTTATGTATATTCTTTTGTGTTTAGTGATTTCCTGGATTTTTTTTCCCTTGGAAGAATTTATAGTTTAAGGCTACCTTAATGCAAGTAAGTATGATTTCTGAAATGGATGACTCATTTTAGTAGCAGGGAAAGAGTTGTGTGTTTTGTGCTTTTTCTGGCAAAAAAGAGGTTCTCTATTTCTGAGGTTCTGAGTTTTCCTTATTACCTGATCTTCAGAGGGCCTCTCTTCCTTTTTGACTTTCTTCACCGGAAGTCATGCCCTTTGAGCACTGCCACCTTGACTTGCGTACCATTTAAATCCCTAGTTTAAAAATTCAGTGCTGCATTTTACCAAGGCCTCTTTCACATCAAGCTGCCTTTGATTTGCACAGAAGTACCATAATAACCTTAATAACCATGCAAGCTGAAGTTATACAAAATGATTTTAATCATCAATGGGGAAAATGCTAACTGTTCTATAACCTTTAAAATTTTTTGCCAAAACAGGAAAAACTTACTGTCAGGAAGAGAGGTATGCAGAATTTTTAACAGTAAAATTAATATTTAGTACTCTGTAATTTTAAAACATTAGAAATACTGAGAAAGTGTTTTCTTTGAACAGTGCTTTGCCTTCTCATTATGTAACTTACTATATGGAGTGAGCACTTTTTAATTTGTCTAGGCCAATGATCGTGCTCCCTTCCAAGTTTCAGTCAGTTTTGAATGTGTTCTCTGTGTTTTCCATGTTGTGAAATATCTCTGAGATTGTTACTTTTTGCCAGCAGCACTTCTCTAGAATATCTTTATCCTTTTCATCTCAACCCCTTTCCTTACTCATATAGATATTTCACCTTCACTTATTTCTTGTGATTGCATATCTAGAACCTCTCAAACAGCAGCATTTTCAACATTTCAGTGACAAGTATTTCTTCCCTATTTGATTTCATGTTTACTTGCAGTGTTATTGCTTTTTTATTTCTTTACTTTTCATCTTTGGTGGCTAATCCTTTCATTTCATTATGCATTTTTGTAAAACAGCACGTGATTTTTGTCACTGAGAAACAAAGAAACAGTACAGCCACATGCTCACTGTGTGAACTGAACAGCATGCAATGACCAATTACTAACAGACTTTGAAAAGGAGGATGTAATTAGTCACTGGTTATGAAACATATCTGTTATTTATGTAGTGACATATGGACTGGAAAACTTACACTTTATGCAATTATAGTTAATATACTTACTGAAATTTGACACATTTTTATTTTTAAAGATATGGTAACTGGAATTTGTACGTATTGGAACTATGCAAAAGCAAGGTTTGTTATGTTTTTGGTATTAGAGTGAACTTTCTTTTTCAGGAAGTGATTTTTTAAGTGAATTTCGAACCTATCATTATTTTTGTCCCCCTTATTTTCCTTGTGAGTTTTTACAAATCACCTTTGCTTTCTAAAAAGTGTATCAGAGATTTGAGAGGTGGGTTGCTGAGATTTAATGTTTGTTTTTCTATAGACAGTTGGTAATCTGAAGCTTGAGAATTTCTTGTTGCTTTGCTAAAGTTTGAGTCTTTTAAATTTTATTGTTCTTTCTTTGTTTTGATTTTTGTAACAATATGGGGAGATTGAAATTTAGGCCATTCTTACCTTCCAGCAAGTCCAAACTGTCTCAACAGATTTGTTTCATGTTTAATAAAGTTTTATGACTCTAATATCCTTATATTTTCATTCAATTCTTATGTAGTTACAAATGGAAGTGGAGTAGGGGTCAAAGCTTTTTATTAGGTAAAAATTGAATATGCAGGTACTATCTTTGAACAATCTATTCTTAGAATTGTATGCATTTAGTGATTTGGCTTGGTGAATGAAAGACCAGGTACTTGGAAGATGCCTACTTCTTCTCTGGAGAACAGTACAAATTTTGAAAGATAGAAAGGAAAAATGAGATTTTTTTTTTTTAAAAACCCACAATGGCAACTTTTAGTTATTTATTATTTCATATTTTTTATATTTTTTCCTATTAAACTAAATAATATTTTTCTTTTTCAGTCCTATGACAATGGGCTGGCACAGGGAGCTGGACTTGAATCTCATGGTAAGACATCTTAAATGAATATGTAGTTTCTTTTGTTTCTTTAAATAGCCAATATAGAAAACCTCTGAAATTTGTCTCAGCCCTTGGGGTAGCCTTATTATCTTCTTTGTCACTTTTCTGCTTCTCTCTTTAGACACTATTGTAACTATTTGAAGTCTTTTGAGTCAACAGTCATTAAGGATTTATTCAAACTAGTGTTCATACAGTATTTTCTAGTAATTTATTCAAGTGTTAGCTGCACAAAATATTTTGGGATTATTTTAACCTTTATTAGAAAAAAGCAGGTTATTTTCTTTGGCCTAATGTTGAAAGACCAGACCAAAGAACATGAATCAATAAATTCATGAAGAGATGAAAATTTTTGTTCATTAATATAATTATCCATAGACATAAAACATTTTGCTGCTTAACATATATTTAAGAACAACATTAATAGTCTCTTAAATTTTCCTCACTTTTGGCAGAAGCCCAATAGTGAGATGATAGTCATTAAGTTTGTCAGCACATCAATAGCTTGAACTCTCTGAAATTGAAATTGCCATTCAGCAGTAAATAAGCTTGCATTCACCTTTTCTAAAAAAGAGTCCAGATCTTAGCAGTTCTCTGAAATTCAATTTTCTCTTCATCACAGCAGGGTTTGTTTTTTGTTTTGTTGTTTTTAATACACTCATTTATTGTCTCCATCCCTCTGCTAGCATGATAGAGTAGAAAAAAAAACAGATCAGTCTTTGGGCCATGATCCTGGAACCAGCTATGTGACTTTGGCTCCTCTCTTAAGCTCAGCACAATAAAAATAATTGTCTTTTTTGGCAGGGGGTGGGGAGGTACCAGGGATTGAACTCAGGCACTCAACCACTGAGCCACATCCCCAGCCCTGTTTTGTATTTTATTTAGAGACAGGGTCTCACTGAGTTGCTTAATGCCTCGCTTTTGCTGAGGCTGGCTTTGAACTCATGATCCTCCTGCCTCAGCCTTCCAAGCCACTGGGATTACAGGCGTGCACCACTGCACCCAGCTGTCTTTCTTTAGATTATAAAAGATAAAGGGGAAAGTTATTTGTAAACTGTAAAACATGTATAAAAATTTATTTTTAACATATATTCCTTGACCCCATATCCTTACATATCTCCTGGGACATTGTCCCGTCAGATATCTCCTCCTCCTCTTGCATCTTCACTCCTGTCTTCAATTTTGATATTTGTAGGTGTGTGTTACTAGGGGTATATAGAGGACTATCTTGGATTTTCCTCTGAAACCATACTATAATTTTGGCACCATAATTCTTGTGTGTGCCTAAATTACACACGATTGGTGGTAGGAAGAACTAGTGATAGAGATACTGGACAGGGCTCACTGGCCTATGCACATAGAATTCCATATGATGGCACCATTTATTGCAAAAAAAGTATTATTGCACAGCCAGTGGGGAGTTCAGGAACAATAAAGCTCAGATCTGCTTCCCTGGTCTGGTGGTATCAGGGGAATTTATAGGAAAGAGAAAAAAAGAAGCTGCCTGTCGATTGAATGTCAAAGGGATTGACATTCAATCATTCAATCAATTGACATTCAGCTTTCAGGGTGCTTTGCACAGTTGTAGATAGTCATCATGCCTCTTTATAGGTTGGTCACGTTTCTTTTCTGTAGGGAATTATTTTGAGCTTGTGATGTCAAAGGTTATAACTGGAGAGCTAACTTCTTTAGCACATGTTCATTCTTGACAAGCTGGTTTCATACTGTCCTTGCTTATCCAGCAAGAGAGAACTTTGTTATTTAAAGACTGTTCAGCCAGGCATGGTGGCGCAAACCTGAGTTCCAGGCCAGCCTCAGCAACTTGACGAGGCACTTAACAACTCAGCGAGATTCTTTCTCTAAATAAAATATTAAAAAGGGCTGGAGATGTGGCTCAGTAGTTAAGAACTCCTGGGTTCAATCCTCAGTACCAAAAAAAGAAAAAAAAAGACTTTGTCCAGGTGTGTCTAGGAAGTCTTAACCAGTTTCCATAGATCAGAAGTGATAACAATTGTAGTGATACTAAGAGAAAATAGGATGACTCTAAAAATTTCTGAAAAGATAGGATCTGGTGCTCACTACTGTAACACTCTATGTAACACCAGCTGGGCAGACATTTTGCCAGCACAGGAAACCTGTGGGACAGACACTTATTTCCAAGAAATTGGTTATGTTTTCTGGGATATGGAACAGAGAGGGGCTGCTCAAACATGATACTTTTGGAAGGCTCCTGTCAGGATAAAAATCTTCCTGAGGCATACAAGTCATTCTTTGGAGTTGGTTTGACCTGAATAAGTTGTAGCCATCAGGATCATCAATGATGCTGCAGTTCATGCCACTAAAAACTAATATCTGCCTTTTATCTGTACATTTGGCTTGGTAGGTTTGAAGCCTAAAGCCCTAGAAGAGAGTTTCCTAATCATAATGCCACAGTATCCTGATATATCTCAAATAGGTTGTAGTTATTTTCAAATACTTTATGTACTGTGAGGTGAGAGAGGCTGAAAAGTACTACCTGAGGACTCTGGCATAGCCTTCCTTTCCTCTTTCAGCACTCCCTATGCTAGCAGGTGAAACTTTTTCCTAAAATGAAGTCTTACAATTTGCCAACTTCATCAAGTGATTGTTTCCCCACTCTTTGCTTTTTATTGTTAATCTTTTTTGGAAAAGTCCAAATGTACTATTTGTCTATCTTTGCAGATTTTTTTTTTTTTTTTTTTTTGTACCGGGGATTGAACCCAGGTGTACTTAACCACTGAGCCACATCCCCAGCCCTTTTTTGTTATTTTGAAACAGGGTCTTGCTAAGTGCTTAGGGCCTTGGTAAGCTGCAGAAGCTGGCCTTAAACTTGTGATCCTCCTGCCTCAGCCTCCAGAGTTGCTGGGATTATGCACATGTGCCACTACATCTGACTTGTTCTTTAATTTTCCATGTAAGCCTTCAACAGTTTAAGAAGTTTTTCTTTTAAAGTCATGAGTATTTTACTTTTCAAATCCAGTGTGTTTCGCATATTTCTCATCTTCTATTCGTTGAAGCATTGGAAGCTGTTTACCTCCTCCCTTCTTTCTTGAAATATCATCTTCTGTTTGTATAGCTCTCTAATTAATTGTATGTGGTTCCTTTACCATCTTTGTTTTTTCCTCATGCCTCTTAACCTCAGTCCATCTTTCCCTTTTTCTTTAACTTTTTTCTTTAAAAAAATTTTTTTTGGTTGTACAGATTGATGAGATTTACTGTGATATATCCACATACACACACACACACACACACACACACACACGGTAAATTAATCATATCCATCCACCCTTCTACTTTCCCCCTACCCTGCATCCTGTAACCCCAATACCCTTGCCAGTCACCAGTAATCCCTCTTATTTCAGGTTGACTTTTTAAATTTGTCCTTTTTCAGTTTCCATATGAGAGAGAGAAAATACAATACTTGTCCTTCTGTTCCTATTTTGCTTAATAGCAAAATAATGCCCTCCATCTCCATCCATTTGGCTGCAAATGACAGGATTTCATTCTTCTGTATGGCTGAATAATAAGCTGTATGTTAAACACACATTACATTTTCTGTATTGATTTATCTGTCCATGGGCACCTGAGCTGATTCCCTGTTGTAGCTGTTATAAAAAATACCACTATAAACATGGGCATGCAGGTGTCTGTTTTATATGCTGACTTCATTTGCATAGTGGCTACTAGTTCACATTCTGTCTAGCAGTGTTATAAGGGTTTCTTTCTCTCCACATCCTTGCCTGCATTTATTATTTTTTGTTGTTGATAATAGCCATTCTGACTTGAATGAGATGGTATCTTGTAGTTTTGATTTGCATTTCCCTGATGGCTAATAATACTGGGCATTTTTCATTTATTTTATTGCCCTTTTGTACTTCCTCTTTTGTGAAGCATCTGTTCAGATCATTTGCCCATATTTTTAATTTGATTACTCATTTTTTGTTGTTTTTTCAGTTCTTTATTCTAGATACAAGCTCTCTGTCAGATGAATTACTGGCTAAATATCTTCTCCCGTTCTGTAGATTCTCTCTTCATTCTTGTTTCTCTGTTGTGCAGAAACTTTTTAGTTTCATGTAATCCTATTTGTTAATTTTTGCTTTTGTTTTCTGTGCTTTGGGAGTCCTGTTCAGAAAATCATTGCCTCTATCAATATCTTTAAGTTTTTTCCCCTATGTTTCTTCTGGTAGTTTCGGTTTCAGGTTTTACATTAAGGACTTTGATTCAATTTGAGTTGATTTTTGAACAGGGTAAGAGAGGTCAAGTTTCAGTCTTCTTATGGAAATTCAGTTTTTCTAGTACCATTTGTTAAAGAGGCTGTTCTTTTTTAAGTATATGTTTTGACAACTTTGTGAAGAATCAATTAGTGATAGACATGTGGATTTATTTCTGAGTTCTCCATTCTGTTCCACTGGTCTGTTTTTATGCCAATAGCATGCCATTTTTGTTAATGTGGCTCTGTAGTATGTCTTCAAGTCAGGTATTGTGATGCCTTTGGCTTTGCTCTTTTAGCTCAAGATTGTTTTGGCTATTTGGCTATTTTGTGCTTCCATATGAATTTTAGGGTGGTTTTTCTAGTTATATAAAGCATGTCATTAGTATTTTGATGCATTCGGTGTGCGGATTGCTTTGGGTAGTGTGGACATTTTAAACAGTATTCTCTCTATTCATGAACATGGAAGGTCTTTCTACCTTTTAGTATCTTTAGTTTCTTCATTGTTTTCCACTTTTCATTTTAAAAGTCTCACTTCTTTAGGTTTATTCCTAGGTATTTTGTGTGTGAGGCTGTTGTAAATGGGATCACTGTCATGGTTTCTTTACTATATTGGTATATAGTAAAGCTGCTGTTTGAGTGGGTTTTTTGTGGGGGAGATGTGCGGTATTGAACCCAGGGGCACTTTGCCCCAGCCCTTTTTATTTTTTGAAACAAGGCCTCACTAAGTTGCTGAGGCTAGCCTTAAACTTGAATTCCTCCTGCCTTTCAAGTTGCGGGGATTTCAGGTGTGTACCACCACATAGGGCAGCTGCTGATTTTATATCCTGCTTTACTACATTCATTTATCTATGAATAGGCTTTTGGTGGAGTCTTTAGGTTTTTATGTGCAAAAAATCTTAACATTTGCAAACAGATCACTTGGCTTTCCTTCCTTCCTATTCGTGTGTCTTTTATTTATTTCTCTTGCCTATTGAGATGATTGTGTAGTTTTTATCCTTCATTCTGTTTATGTAATGTATTAAGTTTATCGATTTCTGTGTGTTGAATAATCCTTACATTACTGAAATGAAGCTTGCTTAATCATGGTATGTAATATTCTTGTGTGCAGTTAATGTGCTACTGTGTGTAATGAGAATTTTTGTGTCTATGTTCATAAGGATATTCATCTATAGTTTTATTATTTATTTTTGAGTGTGTCCTCTTCAGGTTTTGTTAACAGTGTAATGCTGGCCTTACAGAGTAGTTTTGAAAGGGTTACCTATCTTTGAATTCTGTGAAATAGTTTGAGGAACATTCATTCATGTTAGTGCCTTTGAAGTTTTGGTACATTTCAGCAGTGAAACCATCCACTGCTGGGCTTTTTTTTTGTTGAGAGTCTTTATTACTGATTCAATCTCATTGCATGTTATTGGTCTATTCAGACTTTTTATATCCTCTTGGTTCAGTTCTGATAGGTCATATGAGTCCAAAAATTTTTGTATATTTCTGGATTTTCCAATTTGCTACCATATAGTTTTTCAAAATAATCCCAGAGATCCTTTAAATTTCTGTGTTACCATCAGAGGTTTTATTTATTTGCATCTTCCTGTCTTCTCTTGTTTAGTCAAGCTAAAGGTTTGTCAATTTTATTTTCTCAAATAACCAAATCTTTCTTAGTATTATTTGAGTTTCTATTTCATTTATTTCTGCTCTTATCTGTATTTCCTTCTACCAGTTTTGGGTTTTTTTCTGGCTTTTCTGAAACTCTGAGATGCATCATTAAGTTATTTATTTGAGATCCTTTTTTTCTTCTTTTTTTTTAATGTGGACACTAGCTGTAAATTACCTTCTTAGTGCTGATTTTGTGTATTCCACTGGTTTTGGTATATTGTGCTTTCATTTACATTTAATTCAAGTATTTTTCTAATTCCTTTCTTTCTCAGTGACCCACTATTTGTTCAAAAATGTGATCTTCAATCTCCATGTATCTATAATTTTTACAATTTATCATTTTATTTCTATTTTCTTTCCATTGTGATCAGAAAGATGAGGATTATTATTTTAGTTTTCTGAATTTATTAAGATTTGTTTTATGCTCTATATTCTCTATTTTAGAAAAAGTTCCATGCACTACTGAAAAGAATGTGTATTTTGGAGCTTATTTAGTGGAATTTTCTGTAAATGTCTGTTAAGTCCATTTGATCTATAGGATAATTACTCTGATGTTTATGATGATGTTATTTTGTTTTTGGTCTGAATGGTCTGTTGGTGAGGCACAGGGTATTCAAATTCCCCACTGTTATTGTATTCGAGCTTCTCTCTCTTCTAGGCCTAATATATTTTGTTATAAAATTGTGTTGTGCTGTGTAATAGCTAAGCTGTGGAGCCAACATAGGTGCCCTTCAACAGATGAATGGATAGAGAAATGTGGAATATATACACAATGGAGTATTACTCAGCCATGAAGAAGAACAACTTTGTAACATTTGCCAGTAAATGAGTAGACCTGGAGACTGTCGTGCTAAGTGAAATACGCCAGTCTCAAAAAGCCAAAAGTTGGATGTTTTCACTGATCTGTACAAACTAACCCACAATAAGGGGTAAATGGGGAAGAATAGATATTTAGTAGATTAGACAAAGGAGAATTAAGGGAAGGGAGAGGGAGAAGAAAAGGAAAGACAGTGGAATGAATCTGACATCTTATGTACATATATGAATACACCATTGTGAGTCTCACCATTGTGTACAACTACAAGAATGAGGTTCTAATTAGAATAAGATATATTCCATTGCTTGTGTAATTTCATCAAAATGAATTCCACTATCATAGAATTCATGACACTAAAAAGAACCAATAAATAAATAAATTGGATGCTCTGACAATTAGTGCGTAGAGATTTGTAATTATATCTTCTTCATGATTTGCTCTCTTGATCATTATATAGTGAACGTTGTTTCTTTCTACTGTTTTTGTCTTAATGTCTATTTTGTTATGTAGAAATATAATTGGTTGCTCGCTTTGGGATTCCATTTGCTTGGATTTTTTTTTTTTTTTTTTGGTCCTTTGTCTTTTCAATCTGTTTGTGTCCTTACTGGTGAAGAGAGTTTCTTGTAGGCATCATATTTGTTTTGTCTTGTTTTTTTAATCCATTAGCCAGCTTCTATCTTTTAATTGCAGATTTAAAGTTATTATTCAGAGTAACTGAAAGGTATGCACTTGTTGTTGACCTTTTATTGATT
This sequence comes from Xerus rutilus, assembly GCA_028644305.1. NCBI lineage: Eukaryota > Metazoa > Chordata > Mammalia > Rodentia > Sciuridae > Xerus > Xerus rutilus. Next base: position 107,271,350 of record CM053405.1, read on the forward strand.
TTCTTCCAGTTGTTTTAAATTTTTTTTTTTATTCAGTCTGTGGTTTGATTGTTTACTGTATCAATGTAAGATTTCTGTCGTCTTTCTCATTTGTGTATCTACTCTTCCAGTGGAATTTGTTCTTTCACATGCTTTCATGATGATAGTTACCTTTCTTCCACTTCTGGATGTAGAAATCTTTTAAGCATCTTTTGTGACACTGCTCATGAATGCTCACAGTTTATGATTACCTTAGAAAGTATTTCTCCTTCAATTTTGAAGGTTAGTCTGCTAGATAGAGTAAACTTGGTTGGGAGTTATTTTCTTTCAAGACTTAAAATACATCATTACATGTATTTGGCCTTTAGTGTTTCTGCTATGAAATCTGCTCTTCATGTAATGGGTTTGTCTTTAAATGTGACTTGACACTTTTCTCTTGCAGATTTTAGAATGCTTTCCCTTGTAATTTTGATAGTTTATTTTAATTTATTTATTCTACTTAGGTATACATGATAGCAGAATACATTTTTATTCATTGTACACGCATGGAGCACAACTTTTCATTTCTCTGGTTGTACGTGATGTAGAATCACATCATATATGCAGTCATACATGAAGCTAGGGCTATGATGTCCATCTCACTCCACCATCTTTACTGCCCCCATGCTCCTCCCTCCCATTTGACCAGAGTTCCTCCATTCTTCCCGTGTCCTCTCTTTCATTATACATCAGCATCCACTTACCAGAGAGAACATTTGGCCTTTGGTTTTTGGGATTGACTTACTTCACTTAGTGTGATATTTTCCAACTCCATCCATTTACCTGCAAATGCCATAATTTTTTTCTCTTTTATCGCTGAGTAATATTCCATTGTGTATATATACCACAGTTTCTTTATGTATTCATCTACTGAATGGCATCTAGGTTGGTTCCACGGTTTAGCTATTGTGAATTGAGCTGCTGTAAACATTGAAATGGCTGCGTCACCATAGTATACTGTTTTTAAGTCCTTTGGGTATAGACTGAGGAGTGAGATAGCAGGATCAAATGATAGTTCCATTCCAAGTTTTCTAAGGAATCTCCATACTGCTTTCCAGATTGCTTGAACCAATTTGCAGTCCCACCAGCAATGTATGAGCATGCCTTTTCCCCCAAATCCTCACCAACACTTATTCTTGTTTGTATTCTTGAAAATTGCCATTCTGACTAGCGTGAGATGAAATCTTAGAGTAGTTTTGATTTGCATTTCTCTAATTGCTTGAGATGTTGAACATTTTTTCATATGTCTGTTGTTCTTCTGAGAAGTGTCTGTTCAGCTCCTTGGCCCATTTGTTGATTGAGTTGTTTGTTTTTTTGGCGTTAAGTTTTTTGAGTTCTTTATATATCCTGGAGATTAGTGTTCTATCAGATGTATGTGTGGCAAAGATTTGTTCCCAGAATGTCAGCTCTCTGTTCACTTCATTGATTGTTTCTTTTGCTGAGAAGAAGCTTTTTAGTTTGAATCTATCCCATTTATTGATTCTTGATTTTACTTCTTGCACTTTAGGAGTCTTGTTAAGGACATGATGAAGATTTGGGCCTATTTTTTCTTCTCTTAGGCATAGGGTCTCTGGTCTAATTCCCAGGTCCTTGATCCACTTTGAGTTGAATTTTGAGCATGGTGAGAAATAGGGGTTTAGTTTCATTTTACTGCATATGGATTTCCAGTTTTCCCAGCACCATTTTTTGAAGAGGCTATCTTTTCTCCATTGTATGCTTTTGGCACCATTGTCTAGTATGAGATAACTGTATTTCAGTGGGTTAGTCTCTGTGTCTTCTGTTCTATACCATTGGTCTACATGTCTGTTTTGGTGCCAGTACCATGCTGTTTTTGTTACTATAGCTTTATAGTGTAGTTTAAGGTCTGGTATTGTGATGCCTCCTGCTTCACTCTTATTGCTAAGGATTGCTTTGGCTATTCTGGGTCTCTTGTTCTTCCAAATGAATTTCATGATTGCCTTTTCTGTTTCTATAAAGAATGACGTTGGGATTTTAATTGGAGTTGCATTGAATCTGTATAGTGCTTTGGGTAGTATGGCCATTTTGACAGTATGATTTTGATTCTGCCTATCCAAGAGCATGGGAGATTTTTCCATCTTCTAAGATCTTCAATTTCTTTCTTTAGTGTCCTGTATTTTTCATTGTAGAGGTCTTTCACCTCTTTTGTTGAATTGATTCCCAAGTATTTTATTTGCTCTCTTCTTTCTTTTTTGGAGTGATCAATTTTTGCCTGTATTTGATCGCTTAAGTTATTCTTTTCATTCGCAGATCATTTTAATTACGTACATTCTGAATTCTTTCTCTGACATTTCATTAACTGTGCTATCAATGGATTCAATTATTGTAGTATCTTGGTTTATTTGGGGCCACTTTTCTTCTCCCTTTTTTTTTATGTTGAATATGTGTCTTCCTTTCTTGCAATGCTGATCTGAGATATTGTGGTTTCTATCCTATTATCTTATAGTGACAGTACAGATTGCCTGTATCTCACTTTGGAGTTCACTTCCAGTCCCCAGCAGGTGTCCCCAGATGGACACTACTGCCACTAAAGATGGCGGCAGCAGTAGTGGAGGTAACTCAAGATGGCAGTGGGAGTGGCCCAAGATGGATGCAAGCACTTTCAGAGATGGGGCTAAAAGGGTGGGACTTAAAATGGCTTTGGGCTAATTGATCTGAGATACCGCACTTTGGCTTGGGGCTTCCTCCAGGCCCTGTCTGTTGACCCAAGGTCGAGACTAATACATGGGAAGAACTATGGGGATGGCTGTAGTGTACAAGATGGATACAGGAAGGGAGTAACAGGATGCATCCCCTCTATGTGCAGGAGCGGTCCTGGGCCTAGGCTCTCACACAGACTTGTTGAGACAGCCCTACACCTGATCTTGGCCTAGACTCCCTCAAGAATTTCATGTGGTGGGTCTAGGGCTGGCCTCCTGCGGATCTGCATGAGCTGAACTGGGGGCGGTCCCGGGCCTCAACCACAAGGGTCTCCAGAGGCAGTCCTTCACCTGGGTCTGGGCTCCCTTGTGGGTCCACAGATTCGTGGGTAGCAATCTCAGGCCTGAACCTTGGCTAGGCTCCCGTGGAGGTTCTTGAAGGTGGTCCTGGCCCTTGGCCTGTGCTCCCTCTGGTTGGCAGAGACTCTGGCGCAAAACTGGATGTGGTCGAAGTCCTTACTTAGGCCCGGTCTCCCGCTGGGGTCCCTGGAAGCCGTCTTCACCTGGGTCTGGGTTCTCCTGTGATTGGTGGCTAGCAGTCTTGGGTCTGCCCTTGGCTGTGCTCCCACAGCGGTCCCTGAAGGTGGTCCTGGGCCTTGGCCTGTGCTCCCACTGGTTGGCAGGGACTCTGGTGCGAACAATTTTGGTAGTTTGGCTTTAACGTGTTATAGTGAGGTTCTTTTCTGGTCATGTTTATTTGGGGTACTAAAGGCCTCCTCAACCGGGTATCTGTGTCTTTCCCATGATATAGGAGATTTTCTGCTATTATATTCTGAACAGATTTTCGATGCCCTTAAACTTTATTTGTTCCTTTTGAGGCATGCTGGTAATGTAGACATTTCATCTTTTAATGGTGTCCTACAGATCCTGAATACTTTCTTCATTTTTTTCCTGTGTGTCTGAATGTAATATTTTAAAATATCTATCTTCAAATTCTGATATTCTTTCTTTCACTTTATCTATTCTGTTATTGAGGCTTTCAGCTGAATTTTTTCTTTATCAGACTTGAACTTTTTATTTCTATGATTGTGTTTGGCTCTTTTAGAATCTCTCTCTGCTGAATTTCTTATTCATAGCCTGCATTGTCTTCCTTTATTTAACTGTTTACCTGTATTTGATTTCATTAAGCCTTTTAAATATTATTTTTTTAAATTCTTTATCAGGCATTTCATCTATTTTGTTACCTACAAACTGTTACTAGAGAGTATCATATTACCTTTTTTCTTCTTTCATATTTTTTGTGTTTCTGTGTAGAGATGTGTGTACCTGTTTGGATGAATATCTCTACCACTTTTACAGGATGGCCTTCTCACTAAGCAGTTTTCTCCAGAGGATGTTACCTGCTATCAGTTTGTTGTTTGATGTTGAGTTTACTTCTAGCTGGGCAGCATACTGTAATCTCCTGGTAGCTTTTTTGGTTGTGATTAGTGAGTTTTGTCACAATATTGTATCAGAGTCAGAGAGACTCACCGTCTTTGCCGGTTTTGCAAGAGTGGGGACCCTGTAGAAGTTCAGGCAGGTATTTGTAGGCAGCAGAGTGTGTGGGGTCTGCACTTTATGGTTAGTCTTAAAATAGAAGTGATGATCCCATCAGGTGATGGGAGTTTCTTCACGGCACTCTTGATATTGTTTCTATTACTTGAAAGGGTTTCTGTTACTGGGTGCTCCATTTGTGTTAAAGGGCCTGAAGTATTTGCCTTCTGATTAGACATTGGCATGGGTCCAGGTGCTTCACAAGACAGGGCAGGAGTCAGAACAACAGCCCTGTTCTGTGGTACTTATTCTCAGTGGTGTCAGGAAGGCATGATCAAACAAGGTGCAGGTCAGCCGATGTAGAGGACCTGTGTAGCTACAGTATCAGCAAAAGGTGAGTTATTCCACTTTGCTGCTACTGAGCACATGTGTGCATCAGGCCACAGATCCTCCCTAATTGTGTAGGTCTGAGGATGGCCTGGGGCTTTTCTCCTCTATTTCTTTTTTTCGGGGGGTAAGGGGGTACAGAAGATTAAACTCAGGGGCACTCAACCACTGAGCCACATGTCCAGCCCTGTTTTGTATTTTATTTGGAGACAGGGTCTCACTGAGTTGCTTAGCGCCTCACTTTGCTGAGACTGACTTTGAACTCACAATCTTCCTGCTTCAGCCTTCCAAGCCGCTGAGATTACACGTGTGCACTGCTGCACCTGGCTTCCCCCAATTCTTGACACTGAAGTGCCCACTGGGGCCTTGTATGGATATGGGTCAGAGCTGGAGCTGGGCAGAACTCCTCTCAGCTAGACGGGAATGTAGCTTAGTAGCAGAGTACCCACCTAGCATGTGTGAGGTCTTGGTCTTGATCTTCAGCACTGCCAAAAAAAAGAAAAACTATAACCAGATCCTCTACCATCACTACTACCAAAATGACAATGGGAAAAAAATTCCTCTCAGCTGAAATGTAGCCATGGTCTAAGTGAAATAAAATTTCTCTCTAGATTTTCTTGGGTTGAGCACCTTGTGAGCAGGGTGCCATCTGTGGCCAATGTGAGTCCACCCCCCGCCCCCCCCCACATCTTTCAGCTGTAGTGTCCACCAGGTGTAGAATGGTAGTGAGTCATGGCTGAAGCCCACTGAAATTCCTCTCAGCCAGGTGCCTGCCGAACCATTTAGAGTGGAATGCAGACTGTGCCAGGCAGTTTTCTCTCTTAACCTTCTTAGGCTCTGGACCCCAAGGGTTATGTATGGTTTATTTGTGATTGCCACAGGAATCCTGTGTAGGTGTCCAGGTAAAGGGCCATCGCAGACCTCACAAAGTTCTGTGCTGGGAGAGAGGCAGCAGGACCTGTGGGAACCACAGGTGCCCTCAGTCCTGGCACCTGTGCAGAACCAAATGTGACTCTGCTGTCTGATATCCCGTTTCTAGAGGGTGCCACCCTCTCCACTCCACTCTGAATTGTAGCTCCCCACCATTTGTCACTTTCAGCAGGTTTGTATCATTCACTGTACTGAGCCAGATCTGTCTCATGATCACCTGCTGGGGCAGTATAGTGGGATGATCATAGGGTTCCAAACATGGAAATATTTATGCAGGAATTTGTGACCCCCAGAGCAGCCCAGACTTAAACAGTAGGTCTCATCAGTGGCATCCTGGGAATTCCATGGGACATATAGTGAATTCCTTCTCCAAAGTCTGCCCACTGTGCAGACCCCAGACCTCTTGTCTATTTAGGCTATAAGCCTACCTTGTACCAGCTGTTGCACCAACAGAACTTGATGGGACTTTCAGTTTTATTCCTGTATAGGGGAAATTCCCCTCCCACATGGAGCCAGGCTGCTGGTGCTAGGGTATTTTGTCTTTCCTATGCTCTTATCCCCAGTGTCTGGATTTTATAAAGTTTCCACTCTTGTTGTTGGATTCTAGTAGTATCCCATAGTCACTGACCTCAGTATGCAGCTACACACCTGTTACATTGGTTCTGCTCCACAGAGGAACTAGAGAATGCTGGGTGCCTCTATCTTGCCATCTTGCCCCTCCACATCCTCATCTTTCTTATCTCAGTGCATTTGTTCTTGCTGTTCCTTATATATATTATCATCCAATTCCATCCCATATACCTAGCATATACCTGGCCTACCTTTACATCCTTCAGATCTTGGTTCAGACTATATTAGTTACAGCCCCTTATCTAAAATTGTTAATCACCCACACGGTCTATTTAGAATTGCAAGCCAACTATATATACCCCATTCTTTAACCACTTTTCTGGCTTTATTTTTCTCCATATCCCTAATATTTTGTGAGTGAACTATATTTTAACTGTTTATTGTCTGCCTTTTGCCTCTTAATTTGAGCATCATCAGAACAGATTTTTGCCTGTTTTTTCCTCTGATATATTTACCAAGTCTATAACAAGCTGGGCACATAGTGAAGGAACTAACTTTATCAATCATTTCTGCATTCATGGCACCCAAAACTGTTTCCAAATCTGCATTTGTTGCTTCTGTGCTGCATAGTCCCCTTTTCATCTACTCACCAGGCATATTGTCTGTACTATCATTTTAGCATCTCACACTGGATACTTTGAATTATTAACTCATATTAATTGTACAGATTACTGGGTTTGACTGAAATTTCCATATATGCATATATTGTACTTTGATTGTATCTACCTTCCCTGCTACCCCTTTCACTTGTCCCTTTCCCTTCCTCAATAGTCCCTTTTATATTTTCAGGTTTGTTTGTTTGTTTCAAGAATAGTTGGAGGATAAGAGAAAAGTCACCTACAAGTTTCAAGTTTTCATAAAAAAGGGAAAACACGAGTACTTGTTTTTTTGTGTCTGACTTATTTAACATAATGACCTCCAGTTGCATTTTTATTTATGGCTGAACAATACTCCATTTCTCTGTGTGTGTGTGTGTGTATGTGTGTGTGAGTGTGTGTACTTACACGCATGTACACACTATCTCTTCTTCATCCATTTTTCTGCTGTCAGGTACCTCAGCTGGTTCCATAACTTGTCAGTTGTGAATAGTGCCACAATGAACATGGGTGTATAAGTATCTCTTTTGTATATAGAATTCATTCCCTTTTGTTGTGTAGCTAGGAGTGGAATAAAAGGAACGATTATGCACTGTTGATGGGATTATAAATTAGTAGGGCCACTACGGAGGTTTCAAACTACACGCATTTAAAATCACCATCATCCTTCCCTTTCTCACAAGCCTGTTAGTGCTATGCAGGAATGTGGAATAACTAACCACAAGATCTACTGATTTTTTTCAGAGAAGCCAGCAGTCCAGGATTTGGGGTGTTCTCTAGATTTTTTGTTTTCAATTTGCTGGTTAAACCAGTTGTCACCCCCTTAGGTCACTAATTTATAATCTCTCATCTGTCGATTAAGAGCAAAATTATTTATCAAGCAGGAACTACGTGCTAGAACAGAAATGTGGAATCTCTTTGCCCTTAATTTCATCTAAACATTCAATTTCCTTGAATTTATTTCACTTAACCTTTTTATGTGGTTTTAAGTACAAACTGATGTACTTGTTTGTGTCTTTTTATTTAGTTTTCTCTAGCCATATGATTGTTGACTACCATAAATGATATATATCAGAGGACATAGTTTTTTTCAATATCTTGGTATATACAAATATATGTATGCTATGAGGATGCTTAAAACTGAGCTGCAAAACCTTATGGCAGGGCTGGGGCTGTAGCTCAGTGGCAGAGCGTTTGCCTAGCACATGTGAGGCACTGGGTTCAATCCTCAGCACCATGTAAAAATGAATAAAATGTAAAGGCACGGTGTCCATCTACAACTACCAAAAAAATTAAACAACAACAAAAAAATCTTATGGCATCAATAATTTAACCTGTAACTGTTAACACTGCTAAAACGTCAGTAGACCATAGCATACAGAACTAAGGTCTGTAGTACCTCCTTTACCCTGCACCTGGAAGAACAGGACTAGATTGTTAGGAGAAAACTTGTCATGCCTTCAAACTGCATATTTTTTTACTGTGGTATTCTTCATATATTGATTCTCCACAACTGCAGCATATCACTTCAGATGGCAAACTTTTAATCATTTCACTTGGAGATCTTTCTTTTATTATTCTTATTTATATGTACTTTAATATTCTCTTACTGTTACGTGCCTTAAATAATTTTTAATAGTCTTCAACTAAGGCAAAATGAATGAACAGAGTTTAACCTTTCCTTAATAAATTCTGATCATTATTATGAGACATACTCTAGTATTTCACTTTAATGAAGTATTGTGAAGTATGCAGAGTTCATTGACCTATTTAAGTTCGTGGGCTTGTTTTAAATCTTTTTTTTTTTCTTGGCACTGGAGATTGAATTCAGGGCCATTCGACCACTAAGCCACATCCCCAGCCCTATTTTGTGTTTTATGTAGAGACAGGGTCTCAGTTGCTTAGCGCCTCACTGTTGCTGAGGCTGGCTTTGAACTCATGATTCTCCTGTCTCAGCCTCCCTAAGTGCTGGGATTACAGGCTTGCGCCACCACACCCGGCTTAAATATTTCTTCATCTACTTATTGATAAGATATTGCTAGTTTGTTTCTCTACTGTCTTCTAATATTCTATTTTTAATCTACCACTTTAGAACTAGTTTTTCAGAATTTTATGTGAAAGGAGACTTTTTAAATTATTGATTTATAATTATACATAATAGTAGTATTCATTACACCATATTCATACATATACCTAACATAATTTGATCAGTTTCATTCCCCAGTACCTTCTCTTTCCCTTGCTCCTTCCTCCCTGATTATACTTGTACTTCTTTATTGATGGATCTTCCTTCTAGTAGTAGTAGTAGTAATAGCAATAGTTGCAATGCATTATGATTATATGTATAAGCAGGATTCATTGTGGACATAGCATAATTTGGTAGATTTTGTTCCCCAATACTTTGACACACACACACATACACACCATCACCATCACCTTCTTTTACCAAATTGGTCTGCCTTATTATCTCACAAAAACAAAAGACCCTTTAAGGGAAAGAGGCTTACCTGTTGGTAAATGAATTTTAGCTTGAAGCATAGACTTGGTGATAATTTTAGCTTGAAGCATAGATTTGGATACTTACAGCCCAAACTTACTTCTAGAGTTAACCATTTTCAAAAACTGAGAAAAATAAAGTGTTTTTACTTTGAATTGTGATTGTTTTCTTTAAAGAATCCTAACAAGTAGTTTAGAGTAATACTTAGCATGCCTCTTTTTTCCTTTTGGTATTTAAACACTATTTACTATCATTTAAAGGCTTGGCTATATACTATCATTTAGAGGCTTTATCTTTAATGATATAATAATACCTGAAGTCATGGGTAGGTTATCATGAAGGAGAAAATTAGTGAGTCATTGAAGAAGAAATATGAGTGATGGTTGCTTAATAGACATTATTTAAAGGCTTAAGATTTTGTTTTGCTTTTCTGTTTTAATTCACTCAGGAGTAGAATGGATCTCCCAACTAATTGGGGAAGATTCTAAAGATTAAATAATTGTTATCGTCAGTAACATTTTTAATGTGATAGCTCCCTTGAATTTTCTAGATGTAGTGCTCACTTTTCCTTTCTCAGAGAATACATCCAAGATTTGCAACACCAACAGGAAAGTTGAAGGAGGAGACATTAGGAACAATCTATTTAAATTGCTGAAATTAATAAAAATCACTAGGTGAAATTACAATAAATTGTAAATATATTTTCAAATTGTTTGGAGTTGACAAGAGATAATGCCAGTATAAAGTGTTGTTTCTTTTCTAGAAAGGTACTGACTTTTCATTTCCTGAGGAAAGTACAGTCATTCTTAGTATGGATGAGGGATTGTAAATGCTGATGCTCAAGTCTCTTATGTAAAATGGTGTGGGATTGGCATATAATGCCTTCTTGTATACTTTAAATAGTCTCTACATTTAATACCAAGTGCAATGTAAATGCTATATAATTTTTGTATTGTTTAGGGAATAATGATAAAGGAAAAAGTCTGTTCTGGACAGGCACAAATTTTTTTTTTCAAATATTTTTGATCTTTGGGTACATCCATGGATGAAAACCCCACAGATATGGAAGTTTAGACTCAGGTGATTGAGTTGGACAGAGACTTTGTAGTTCCAGATTTTAGTTCCAAATTTGTCATTAGCCATATAATTTTGAACAAATTTCTTAATCTTATTCTGGTTTTACTTTTTGTCATAATCAAAATGATTCTTATAGCTTTAAATTATTTTAAATTATCTTCTGTTTCATCAAATTAACACTAAAGACTTTAGTGGTTATTCTGAAATCAGTTGTCACTTAAGTTTCATTTTACTTTTTTCTAGAATTATTTAACTCCTTTTTGCCCCAGACATTTGTACTGTTTTTATAAGCATCTGATTTGAAATTTTTAGCATTGTGTGGTTTTGATTAACAGGAGGATCTACTTTTTGTGGCATTGCATCACTATGTTTAATGGGAAAACTAGAAGAAGTTTTTTCAGAAAAAGAGTTGAACAGAATAAAGAGATGGTGCATAATGAGGCAACAAAATGGTTATCATGGAAGACCTAATAAACCTGTGGACACCTGTTACTCTTTTTGGGTGGGAGCAACTCTAAAGGTAAGAAAAATAATAAAAATGAGAAACCTATACTTCATGTTAATATAAAATGTTTGGTCTTAGTCATATGCATTAAATACTGTTAAGTTTAGGCTACTGTTTTACTTGAAAGTTTTCCATCTTAATAAATTAAAGTGATAACAACTTGATTTTTATCACCTACTTAAAATTTATGTAGTGCTTGTTATATATCACCTTTCTAGTAGTTACAATGTCATTAAAATACTTGTTACTTAAGCTGACTAGAGGTCCATGTAGTGTAAGCATGTGTCTGAAAGTGATACCAGTGAAGGTTTTATGGAAAGTTACTAATCTTAAATGGCTTTTCAAGGAATGATCTGTGATTTATCCTAATTTTTTTCTCTTAAACAAAATTTATGTATATGGTTAAAACAAATTCAGAACAGAAAATGATTTACAGTGAAAGGAATAACATCGTAAAACCATCACTTTTTCATCATCCACAACATAAATTCTGTATTCATTAAATCATTAAACAATAACTTCCTATTCTCTTTTCCCAGCCCCTGCTAACATCTATTCTACTCTCTGTCTCTGTGAATTTGTCTGTTCTGGTTACTTCGTAAAAGTGGAATCATACTTTTTGTCCTTCTGTTATCTGCCTTATTTCACTTAGCATAATGTTTTTAGGGCCCATGTTTTGTAGCATATATCTAATTGTTGTTCTTTTTATGGCTGAATAATAATGCATTATATGTGTATGCCACATTTTGCTTATTTTCTGGGATTACTTGGGTTGTTCCACTTACTGGTTGTGTGAATATCGTTGCTATGAACATGGTGTACAATATATGATCAAGTCCTTGTTTTCATATTTGGGATGTATATACCCAGGAGTTGAATTGCTGGGTTAGATAGTGGTTCTGTGTTGAACTTTTTGAGGAATTGCCAAACTGTTTACCACAGCAACTGCCCTATTTTATATTCCCACCGTCCTCACCACATTTTTTTCTGTTTCGTGGTGGTGGTTATCATTCAGTTGGTTTTTGACTGGACATAAATCTTTATGACTGGCCATAAAGATTTTTCCCAGTGGTTTTTTTTTTTTGTAATAGTTTTATAGTTGTAGGACTTAAAAGTTTATCTTTCATTAATCTTGTGTTAATTTTTATACATACAAGACATAAAGTAAGATCCAACGTCATTCTTTTACATGTCAGTTTTCTCAGCACCTCTTTGATAGTTTGGCACCCTTGTCAAATCAGTTAACCATATTGGTGAGGATTAGTAAAACTTTGTAGTAAGTTTTGGAAGTGTACATCTTGTAAATTCCATTGTTTTTAAGATTATTTTGGCTGTTGGGGCCCCTTACAGTTTCATATGAATTTGGTGATTGAGTCCCATTTCTTAAGAAAAAAAGCGATAATTTTGATAGGGATTGTGTTGTATTTGTAGATATCTTTTAGTTGTATTGACATTTTGACAATGTTCATGAGCATGGGCTATCTTCCCATTTATATAGGTAGTTTTTAATTTCTTTCAGAAACGTTTATGGTTTTTAGTGTGTAGGTCTTTCGCCTCCTTGGCTAGATTTATTTCTCAGTATTTAATTATTTTAAATGCTTAAACAATCACTTTTTAAATTTGTATTTGGATTATTTATTGCTAACATTCAGAAACCCATTAATTTTTTATGGAATGGTTTTAGCAGCTGTTGAATATATTACATCACCTGTGTCAGTAAGGGATTATAAAATAGTGATAGTCTTATCATTCCTTCTAAATTTATTAACTAACATTCCTTTATAAAGAATTTTTACCTTAACATGAGGTATATTTTGTACAGAGAAAGGCAGATTATTTCTTTATAATTTTAATAGTATTTAGCACAGCAAGTAGGTTTCCTAGCATCCCCTCAAGCCTTGAAGTTTTCCAATGAAATGGAGTGTTTTTTTTAATACCTTTGTGAACTCATATATTTTAATGTTTTTGTTCCTGTGTGTGTGTGTGTGTGTGTGTGTGTGTGTGTAAAATGCTGGGGATTGAACCCAGGGCTTTGTGCATGAGAGACAAGCACCCTACCAACTGAGCTGCATATTCCCAGCCCTTGTCCTTTATTTTTTTCAATGCTCCGATTGTCCCATTTGTGGCCAGTAGGAACCCTTTTAAGTTGACTCGTGAAGGTTTTTGCTGTCATCTCAATAACCACTTTTAAACATTTCTTTTGTAGTTTTTGTGGACATTGCCAAAACTTAGTTTTATTTATTAGTTTGTTTGGTTGGTTTTTTTATTTGTTTGTTTGTTTTGGTACCAGGGATTGAACCTAGGGGCACTTAACCACTGAGCCACATCCCCAGCCTTTTTAAAAATATTTTATTTAGAGATAAGGTCTCATTAAGTTGCTTAGGGCCTTAGGGGCCTAAGCTAAGTTGCTGAGGCTGGATTTGAACTTGTTTACCTCCTGCCTCAGCTTCTTGAGCCCCTGGAATTACAGGCATACACAACCACGCCCAGCCTATGCTGATTTCTTGACTTAACAGCTTTAAACATTTTCTTTGATTCCTAGCTACAAAATGTTTAGGATGTAGCCTCCCCTTTTTTTCAGCATATTGTTGCTGACTACATTAGATTTCCCTCTGAAACTTTCCTCCTACCTTCCAAAACTGTAAGTTTACTTTTACTTCATTGTGTCACACTAGGTAACTATTCATATTGTGTGATTACTATCATCTTTTATGCTTTCTCTATAAGTAGATTCTACACTTTGGAAACCAGTAGTAAACACTTATTATGACAATGTAAATATTGTTCATTGTTGGAGCAAGTACAGTATTAAATTATAATTTCTCCGACTGGAGAAATAGCTCAATGATAGATCACTTGTCTAACATGCACAGGCCCTGTATTCGATCTCCAGTAGTATAAAAAAGAAAAAAAAGATAATTTCTTCTTTTAGGTAATGAATCATGATGCATGATTCTTAAGATAAATACATGTATGTCATAAATCATTAAGCCACAGTTTTCTATGTTGCAATCATATTTGTCTCACTTTTATCTTCTAACTAAAAAGCTGTAATTTTTTACTTTGCTCATAGAAAACTATCTCTAGCATCTAGTTAATAATTTTGCTCTTTTTTGAAATATTTTGAGTTCCAGTTACTATCAGTTTGCAAAAAATAGATCAAAAGCCTATCATAAAAGTTAAAATATAATTAGATAAAATGTTTTTTTTAAATGACTGATTATGTTGAGTAGGTTGAAGAAGTTGTGTTTTGAATGCAGCTTAATGTGGTACAAAGAGCCTAGCTGGGCCTGGTTCAAAAGAAGGAAATAGTAGATCAATAAAAGGAGAGTAGATTTTGCAAAGAAGAGAAAAAAAGATCATGTAGCTGACTAATTTTAAGTGCTGAAAAGTCCCCAGAGATTTCCTCTGTGAGCCTTAGCTAGAAAAAATCATATCTAAATGATGCATACCTGAAATGTGAGCCAAAGGCCAATATAAAAGTTTTACATCAATTAATTTTTTCCTTTCAGCTTCTGAAAATTTTTCAATACACTAACTTTGAGAAAAATAGAAATTACATCTTATCAACTCAAGATCGCCTTGTAGGGGGATTTGCCAAATGGCCAGACAGTCATCCAGGTAATTATTTTCTGAATGAGTATGGCATAGTATTTATTTTTTGATTAGATCTTTAGCTTCTTTATCAGAAAGATATCCAATAGAAAATGTTGCCGCAGCTCTAAAGTTACATTTAATGATGTTTTTCAAAAAAATAGATCATTTAAGTTTGAGGCCGATTTAGGGTTGTATAAAGGAAGGGATTGATTATCAAGATGTATCAATATAGTATGCATTTTTTCCCAAAATACTTAGCAGTGGTTTTTTGTTTTGTTTTGTTTTGTTTTTGGTACTGGGGATTGAACTCAAGGACATTCGACCACTGAGCCACATCCCCAACCCTATTTTGTGTTGTTTTTTTTGTTTTTTTGTTTTATGTAGAGACAGAGTCTCACTGAGTTGCTTAGCACTTTGCCTTTGCTGAAGCTTGCTTTGAACTTGGAATTCTCCTGTCTCATCCCCCCGAAGTAATGGGATTACAGGTGTTCGCCACTGCGCCCGGCTGCAATGCTTTATGTAATGTGTGACTATAAGACAGATGATCTGAATGGTTTTGTTTTTGTTTTTTTTTTTCCCAAAATAGGATTATTTGACCATCCAAAATCATTAAGATTATTAACTATGACTTGAGCTAATTAATTACTCTCAGTCCTGAAGGGAACCAGTTTTCATCCTTTCAGAAATCATTTTAAAAAAAAAACAAAACCCTCAAATTCCCTCACTGCTCATACTCTTGTTCTATAAAGAATTACTGTAAATATATGGAATTAGATGTAAGAAATTGTTCTTACTGAGAAAGCACTTCAAAAACTGTATTTTGCCTTTGTTAAAATTTGTTTTTAATGTAGTGTTGTACGTGTGTAGCTAAAATATTTTATAACACACATAGGTGGCCTATTAGGATTTTAAAATTGCCTTTTTTTCAGATGCTTTGCATGCATACTTTGGGATCTGTGGCCTGTCACTAATGGAGGAAAGTGGAATTTGTAAAGTTCATCCTGCTCTGAATGTAAGCACACGGACTTCTGAACGCCTTAGAGATCTTCATCAAAGCTGGAAAACCAAGGACTCTAAACAGTGCTCAGAGAATGTACATCTCTCCACATGACTGACTTTGGATTGGGGGAGTGGGATTCGTAGCATAACTGTAGCTCAAGGTTAAAAGCCATGTATAACCAAGTGTGCTCTTTTTTTTAAGGGTTAGAGTCTTGCAATCAAATCTCGTCCTGATATCACTTTGGAAAATGGTCTTGAGCCAGTAACCTTTCTATTAGGTTTCAAGAAAATCTTTGTTGAAGTTTGAACCACAGAGGATTCTGTTGTGGTTCTTAAATGTTTATACAATATTTCTAAGAAGTTCTTTGAGGTAAATTAACTGTACATATGTAGTCTTTTTAAAAACTCATTAAAAATTGTATCTTATAAAGTGAACACAAATCTTCAAAACAAGTTTATACTTCATATAGTATAGCATTGATAATCTTCAGGTGAGGACTTAGTGATCATTTAAAAATCTTGACTGCTAATGTTAAAAAAATTGCTTTAATGAATTAAGTATCTGGGATTAGTCTTTGAAAACAGATAATCCCATAATTTTTTTTAAAAGAATGTTTTATTTTGTCTTATTCTGAAGTGTGCCAATTAAACTTATGTGGCCAATATAAATGAAATTAATAACTTAATAGAAGAGTAAATAAGCTTAACTAATATGGTAGTTTTCTAAAGGGAGATTGTTTTAAGAAGACTATTATGTAACTGAGGAAAAGTTATTTGACTGTGATTATGAATGAGAAAGTCTTGTGCTGTGTGGATCTTTATGTAGACATTACTGCAGTGACTACCAGTTGTTTTATCTCATTTCATTAGTTGTCTTTTCTAGGGGTGGGGGAAAAAACATTCTTATTTAGAAGGAAAAACAGTGTTTTTGTTTATATTCTGAGATTCATGATACTGAAAATTATACTTTTATAACAGTTACTTTTAGCCATTTGAAATTTTTGTTTGTTGACACCAGTGTGTTATCAGTTGTTCTTACTTCAGACTATCAGGTTGAGAATCCCTAATCCAAATATCTGAAATCTAGAATACTCCAAAATCCAAATTTTTTGAGTGCCAACACGACACTCAAGTGAAAAATTATCTGACCTCTTGTGACAGATCATGGTGAAATTATAATAAGCACAGTAAAAATGTATAAAATTAGCTTCAGCTATTTATGTATAAGGTATATATGAAACAAATTCATTGTGTTCAGACTTAAGTCTCATCCACAGGATATCATATACATGCACATATTCTAAAATCTGGTGGGGGGAATTGAAAATCTGAAACACTTCCGTTCCTAAGCATCTTGGCTAAGGAATATTCAACTTGAAATCATTTTCTAGCTTTTCAAATTAAGTAAAACTTTAAATGCAAAAACAGAACCACTCAAGTAGATTCAGTGGTATAGCTCCATACATAATCATAGTAGTTTATATTTTTATATTTTCAGGTAAGTGGGAGGGGAATGTAACCAGAGGTTAAGAATTGGAATTGCGCTTTTGTTCATTATTTTATATTAATTCACTCAACTAGCTAATCGCAAAGGTGATGATGTAAAGACTTCATTAGTAGTCCACTTGTCAATAAATCACATCTATCATTTAGTCACATTCAGAGAGATGAGTCTAATGTGGAGAAGGAAGTCTCACTAAAAGAGCTGGATTTAAGTTAGTCTTGGTAATGATAAATTTGAATCATTAGTTCTACAGACATCAATATAAAAACTAAGTTGTAAGTGTTACTCTTTAGGAATTACAATATTTTCAATTTATTTTAATTTCTTGCCTAATTTCAAGAATATTCTAAAATAATCCTTCCCAAGGGAAACCTAGCAGGTACTTGGAAAAATGATTAGAATCATTGGTATGTTTAGTTTTAAAGTGGAGTTTGCAAAGTCAGATGTATTTTATTAGAAATAAAATAGGGCTGGGGGTGTAGCTCAGTGATACATTGTTTGTCTAGCATGTGTGATGCCCTGAGTTCAATTCCCAGCTCCACCCAACAAAAAGGAAGAAAGAAATTGTCCAGTGGTGGGGAAAAAATAGACTTACCAGAAGATGTTATTCTTCCATGAGTTATTCCAGTTGCTTCTATTTAAATATCTGCAAGTTAAGATATCCCTATCTCAAATTCAGTGATCTTTTAGAGATTGAGAATTAAGCTATTAGATATTTTCTAACTCCTTGAATAATTTAATAGCAAAAGAATATTAATAATAGAGTGATTGTAATTGATATACCTTGGGAGACAAAATTCCTTGTAAAACTTTATGGGCCAGTGAATATTCACTTTTCACCAAAACATACTGACCAAAACATACTGGGCTGTTGTGATTTTTGGAAAGACTAAAGTAATTAACAAGAAAAGCATTGATTAATAAAGTAAATTATAGACAGTATTTTACAAATATATTTTGTCCTTTAGAAACGGTGATGTAATGAATACAAAAATAGTGATGTAACTATGAATATCAGAATCTCAAATAGTATTCCCAGAGTCTCTAAATTTTCTCATTCCTAGCAGGTTTTTTTTGTTTCGTTTTTATTACTTTTTGGTTTTTTGTTTTGTTTTTTTAGAAGACAGTAGAAGCTACTATTAACCTATTTATCATCCATGGTGTTATAAGTAGTCTAAATTCAAGTAGAAATCTTGTTAATAAAGATGTATAGTGTGAAAATTCTTGGATCTGATCATATTTGATCGTTAATAAGATGCTCTGGAGTCAGGTAGTTTGAGCTTACATCCCAAATCAGCATTATCTTGGACTTCAGGTAAATAAGGAAAATAGTAAAACTTAATTCACAGGATTGGTTAAGGATTAGATGAGGTATTACATATAAATACTTAGCATAGTGCCTGAAATCCAGCATATTCTTAATTATAGTGTCACAATCAAAATTATTTTTAAAACCTCTAATCTACAGTAGGGGTCTTAGCAGAGTGTAAACTCAAGGAAGATGATGGCAGCAGTATAGTTTTTAATCTCTCTATAAGAAGACAGAGAGTAATTGGGGTAGCCAGAGATCCATTGTCTACAAAACTAGATAGCAGGGTATTCCCATGAACCTCAAAATACAAGTAAATGAAAATAAAACACTGACCCATGTGGTTTCACTATCTGTTAGGAAGTGTAAGGAAGGCATCTGGTTTCTGAAGCCTTGTGAGTTAGAGAACTATGACATTGCTCAGAGCTTCTCACTATAAAGTGCAATGGGCCACCCTGAGAACAGAAGCTGAAATGGGGAAGGGTTCTACAGAATTCAATCTGCAAGTAAGTGTGAAAGCAATATGATAAGATCTAATGGTTACACTAGAGCAGCCTGGATCTTATACTGTATACTTTTTAAAAAAATAATAAGACACAACCCAGCACTGCAAGAAACTGCTGGAATAGAATGCAGAGTGGACAGGACAGGTACAATGGGATAAAAGAAAGAGATGGTCAAGATGAATGTTGGAAGAAGGCCAATAGACAAAATATATAAAAACAAACACAATCTTTTAAATCATTGTGAGGGAAAAAAGGGAGCTCTGGGTTCATGAAGCTGAAAAAGTTAACCTAGAGTACTCCTTCCCAAAAGCACAGGAAAACTCACTTTTTAAAAAAACTAACAGAATTGCTGTCAATCCCATTGAAAGTCAGTATAAGAAGAAGGAAAATAAGTAAATCAACATTCCACAATGAAAATACACCAGAGAGACATGACTACAAGACAAGTACAAACCTAATGCTTCAAAACAAAAAGCAATTATGAGAGCAATTATAGTATCTAGTGTGGTATCAGTAGTCTTAAAAGCTGAAGTAAGCACAATGAAGGAATTAGTAAAGATAAAAAGTATTGATCCCCAGCACTGCAGAGAAAAGCAAAAGTAATTGGTAGAAAACCAGAATCAGCAGTAGAGCCAATAAACTGACAAGCTGATTCTTTTACCCGGTTGGATGAGGAAGTTCAATGAAATAGACAAACTATGAGCTAACTTATTTAAGAAAAAAAGGAGGAAGCACAAATAAGAAAAACTTAAAATAAGAGGGAATAACCATAAAACAAGAATTTTTTGAACTGTCTATACAAATTAGAAAGCTTTTTAGAGAAAAAATGTAAATTGCCAAAATTTAATATATAGAGAAAATGGAAACAAACCAGGCATAGAAGAAACAAGTAATTAAAGGACTTCCTACCACAAATAAGCATTAGGCCCAGATTGTAATTTTTAATCAAACATTTAAGATCATGTATTCCCAGTGTTGCTTAAATAATTACAGAGTAGACAAAGAATCTTGAACCTTAAATTGCAAAAGAGAAACTTTTCCAAATTCATTGTTAATTGAGTATGATAGCATTGATTGAAAAACCTGACAAAAATTATACTAAAAATTCTAGGCCAATAACGTGAGTATCAATGATTTATTAGCAAACAATCCAACAGTACTTTCAAAAAGTATTAATCATGACCAAGTTCAGTTTATTTTAGGAAATGCGAGGATAATTCAGTATTAATATATTACAAGCTAAAGATAAAATTATGGTTACCTTTGCAGAAGACATCTGATAGAATTAAGCACTCAAAGTGTAGAAACTGATGAATAACTCGCTAACATTGTGTTTATGCTCAAAAGCGGCTTTCCAACCAAACTCAGGAACAAGACATGCTCACTATCTCCTCTACTGTTTAACACTGTGTTTATAATTTTAGCCAAGGAAGTTAAACAAAACAAAGACAACTAAAAAAAATGTAAAGCTATTTACGGATATGATTATATATATCTGGAAAACCCAAAGGAATTTATATATAAACTATATATACTATAAAATAACTTAGTGAAGTAGCTATTAAGTACAATTAACAAATAATCAGTAGCCTTCACCAGTCACGAGAGTACCTACTCTGATTTCATTTATTAAGTTTAGAATAGGCAACGTTCATGTATGTTTTCAGAAATCACTCCTTTCAGCTACTACCTCCCTTACAAAAGGTAAGTGCTATTGAGACTTAGTCATCAACTAATTTTGTCTGGTTTTGAACTTTATATAAGTGGACCCATGTTGTGTACGTCATATTTTTTACCTGGCTTCTTTGGCTCTAGGAGAATACAAGGAGGCTGTATGGTGCTGGTAATGTTTTGTTTTATGATCTTAGGTGCTGGTTACATAGGTGCATTCATTTTATGAGTATTAAGCTGTACACATGATTTTGGCACTGTTCTGTATGTATAATTATAGATAAATAAAAATATTTAGTAAAAAGAATAATATGTATGTGTATATGGATGTATATACACAAACCTAAACGAGTTAGATTTACTTCAAAAGAAGACCCCTGTTATGATTGCCAAAAAAAAAAAAGTATAATACCTGATGTCTAAAACGTATATGAGAAATCTTTTTTTCAAAACACTAAGACTTCGAAGTACCAAAAAAAAAAAGACTTGAACAAGTGAAAAACTACACTTATATTCTTAGATAAGAACATTCAATATCCAAATAGGATTTTCTCTTTAGGTTAATTTGTAAATTTAATGACATCCCATTAATGTTATGCTTGTTTTCATTTGTTTTTATTTGGGAGAACATATTAGAATAACAGTGGGAAAAAAGAAGAATGAGAGGGCACTGCTCCTACCAGACATTAAAATATACTCTTAATCCTCCTTTGTAAAAGCTATCAGAATTTAAAATGTGCACTCTTTGCCCCAGTAATTTTGTAATTGTAAATTAGCTTAAACGTTCAAATAGGCAATGTTACATTTTCAAAGATACTACAGCGATATTTTTGTAAGTTGTGAGAAATGCACTGATGATGATGCATTTATGCAGTGCAATACTATGCAATAAAGTGTGGACACACAACATATGGCTGAATGGATTATGTTGGGTATATGTTATACCAGACATATAAATAGGCAGTCCAGTGGAACAGAAGCAAATTCCAGGAATAGTGGCATATTATAATACAGTAAGAGAAAACAGATCAGTGAGGAAAATGACTTAAGTGATACTGGTATGACTAGTGCTTCATTAGTCAGAATTTTATATATACATATAAAATCTCCATTCACTTTGAACGTTTGCTTTTTACACTGGCCTCTTAGTTTTATAATTTTAAAAAGAAAGTAATATTTCTCTTCATCCTCACACCCAGCATGTACTTCCTAAGACAAATCCTGTAGACCTCTCTGTGTGTGTACAGAGGGAGAATATGTTAAGTGACTGTAGTTAAGCATTACTCATCCAATATTTTATACAAACTTAGACAAATACACAGATATATGGATGCATACACACAAAGATATGAGATTAGATTGAGTCCGTAAGATAACTTTTCCATTCAACAATGAGTGCCTTATGATATCCATATTTTTAATATTTTTGTAGTATTGCATTTTATAAATATCAGTGCCTTATTTTCACAATTATGAATATGTTGCTATTAAGATCCTTGAAAACATGTCATTGCCTGTTTGTGTATTTCTTTAAATTTATAAATATGGAATTGCTGGAGCAAAAAATGTACATTTTAAATTCTAGTAGTGTTTCCCATACTGCTTTCTAAGAAAAGCATACTAGTGCACGTATGCCTTGACATTGAGAATTTAAATATCAAAAAATAGTTATCTAGTAATAAAACTGCATCTACTTGTAACTCAGAATTGTGGCTTTAGAAAAGACTTTTAATGGCTTAGTTCCTCACTCTTTTTTAATTATAGATCTGTGCCCCAAGTATGAAATAACTTACAGGATCTGTGTGTGTGTGTGTGTGTGTAACAGTGCTACAACTTGAGTGCACATTTTCTTTCTCCAGAACAGGGTACTTTTGTTCTTTTCATGCCACATTTCTTTGAGGTGTATCCCCAACCTCTTGCATTTTTTCACATTTTTCATGATGTTCTACTAATTTTTTTAAATTTTTGTTAAAGCTAAATTAAGGGTTGCCATTTAAAGTATGTGATTAAGTGATTGATAATGTATGCAGCTTTTTTTGTTTGTTTTATTGTGGAGCATTGAACCCAGGAGCGCCCAACCATTGAGCAACATCTTCAGCCCTTTTATAGATTTTATTTAGAAAGAGGGTCTCGCTAATTTGCTTAGAATATACTGTGGCTTTGGAAGATGTGTTCACTGAAGAAGCTAGTGAGAGGTGTGTCTCCAACTTTATCTCAAAGTAAAAGGTTTTATCAAAGTATGCAGAGTGCTTGGGATGTAACTCAGTGGCAGAGCACTTGCTTAGTATGTATGAATCCCTGTGTTCAATCCCCAGAACTGGGGAGGGGAATCAAAAAATGAGTATGCAGGGCTGGGGATGCAGCTCAGTGGTAACAGTTCTCAGTGGTAAGAGTTCTCTAGCATGCATGGGGCTCTGGGTTCCATTCCCAGCACCACAAAAAAAAAAAAAATTGCAAAAGTGTATGTGGGGACATGAAAATCATGTAAAACTCACTGGAGAAACCGTGAAGTGAAAGGAAAAAAGATATGTTGCAAGCTTAGGCTCAAATTCAGTTTCTCATTTAATCCTACATGAGCAAGTCGGGAGTTTGGTAGAGCTTTATAAAATGAGTGAAGGAAAGGAATGAAGGAAAATATGACTAATCAAATTGATGAGGTGCACATGAGTAGGTTTCTAGAATGTTAGTGTATTTTTCTTCTTGTCATTTAAATTCCAGCAATTGAGTAACACTAGAATATTTGCTTTTTTTTTTTTTTTAACTGGGGACAAGGGACACGTTACCACTGAGCTACATCCCCAACCCTTGTTTATTTTTTAGTTTGAGACAGGGTCTTGCCAAATTGCTGAGGCTAGCCTCTAACTTCTGATTTTTCTACCTCCTCCCAGGTCACTGGGATTACAGACATGCACCACCAAACCCAAACCCAAATAAGATTTTTTTGCAGAATATCCTTTTCTGCTCCAGAACATACTGTAGGAAATCAGTTAAATTATGGAAATAGTCATATGATTGTTGAGGCAATATCTTTTGCTTTTATGACTCTTAATATTCATTTTAATAGTTCCTATATCAAGGGACATTAAGGTTGTTTCCAACTCACAAATGTTGCTGTGAACATCATTCATTTCATTTCTGTGGAGTTCCTGAAAGAAAATATCTGGACTAAAGGATATCTGCTTTAAAAATATTTGTAGTTACTGCCTAATTGCCATCCAGAAACAATAAAGCCATTTCTTAACTCATCAATAAGGTAGTAGAATGTAGTACCATTGAATTTTATCAATCTTAAAAGTGTTTTCATTCTGAGTGGGGGGAAAAAATGTTTTGTCAATAATGTGTATAAAACAAATTTTAAGTTTGGGGAGAGGGTTCACTTTTTTATATGTGTTATATGAGTGAATGCCAGTTGTATATTTGTGAGAGTGAAATAATACTGTCTGTGCATTAGCATAGGACTTACAACACTAGTTTTCTTTGTTTTTTATTCTTCTTAGTTATACATGACAGTAGAATGTATTTTGACATACATATAAAGAGTATAACTCCCCATTCTTGTTCTGTGATGTGGAATTACATTGGTTGTGTATTCATATATGCACATAGGAAAGTTATGTCCAGCTCATTCTAGTATCTTTCCTATTCCCTTTTCCGCTCCTTTCCCTTTCTTCCCCTTTGTCTAATCCAAAATACTTCTAGTCTCCCCCACCCCGCATTGTGATTTTAGCATCTACATATCAGAGAAAATATTTGGTGTTTTGTTGTTTGGGATTGACTTATTTCGCTTAGCATGGTAGTCTACAGTTCCATCCATTTACTGGCAAATGCCATAGTTTCATTTCTTTTTATGGCTGACAAGTATTTCATTGTGTAAATGTACCACACTTTATTTCCCCATTCATCTGTTGAAGGGCACCATGGCTGGTTCCATAGCTTAGCTATTGTGAATTGAGCTGCTATAAACATTGATGTGGCAGCATCACTCTAGTCTGCTAATTTTAAATCCTTTGGGTATAAACCAGGGAGTGGGAAAATTGAGTCAAATGGTGGTTCCATTCTGTTGTCCATTCAGATTTGAGAACAGTCACTGACTAAGAAAAAGCAGCTTGGGTAGGAAAAAGAGAGTGCTCTCTTAAGTATTTGCAAATAAAGATAGGGTTTGGGGAGTTGGGGTTGTGGCTCAGTGCTGGTGCCCTTGCCTCACTTGTGTGAGGCACTGGGTACAATTCTCAGCATTGCAAATAAATAAATGAATAAAATAAAGGTCCATCAACTAAAAAAAATTTTTTTAAAAAAGGTAGGATTTTTACTCAACAGTGAACTGAGTATAATTCAAGAATGTGATTTTTTACCCCCACCCTAAAAATGTTGCAATGATAATAGTCTGTAGGGTTGAAATTTTAATATATAACATTTTTTCAAATGCACCAATAGTCTTCATTTACTCATGTCTTTGGACATCAAAGGATGGGGGAGGCTACAGAGATGGGGCCTTTTGAATATGTCAACTAACAATCTCAGTCTCCACAGAAATAGAAGAAATCAGTCTTTTTTTCTTTCTGCTTGTTGATGTTTTATGTGACTCCCTATGTTGGGAGTGCAGAGCTTCTATTGCAGGTTTCTGCTGTGGTCTGATCCCTGGATTAGTGCCTCCTGAAGTATCTGCTACTGGTCTAATGTGGCTTTTTAAGGTGGGTTGCTGGCTATTTGCTTCTGGTTTCACAGTCCCAACATTATGACTTCATGCCAATCCAAGACCTCATTCTATCTAATTGATATTAGCGACTTGATCTCTTTATCCTCCACCTGCCACACATACACATATTCACTACTTTCTGGCATACGTAGAAATTGCTAGATGATCTTGATGCCTGGAGCACTCATCTATTTCATATGTAGGTGCCCCCCCCACCACCACCTTAACTTCAATGCTACTGAACCACCCTGGATAGCAGGTGAGCCTCATTGAATGACCCTGTACAGAAGGTAAGCCTGTTTCTCTTGGCCTATACCTCTATGCTAAACCTGGAGAAGGTCACTGAGTCACTGAACACATTACAAATTACTTTTTTTTTATGATATCAGGAATTGAACCCAGAGGTGCTTAACTGCTGAGCCATATCCTCAGCCTTTTGAGACAGGGTCTCACAAAGTTGCTTAGGTCCTCGCTACATTGCTAAGGCTGTCCTCAAACTTGAGATCCTCCTGCCTCTGCCTCCCAAGCCGCTGGGATTGCAGGCATACACCACTGCACCTGGCACAAGTCTACATATTTATAAGTTACAAATCAAACTATCAAATTATTAGATTGTTTTCCTAGATTGACAGGTACATCTTCATCATTACAGAACTGAAAAAATAGTAAGTCATACCAAATAACTAGCATAAATCTAAAGTTGACTCCATTTTCTACCCCAGGCTGCTGCTGTCTGGAGCAAAGTGAAAGGGAAAGAATTTCTCTGACTTGCTGGCTTGCCAGCTCTGGCTCCCTGTAATCACAAGGGATAAACACAGGATAAACATCCACTTTCTCTTGGAGTGCGGAGGAAAGTTGTGGTTCTTTCATGCCTGCCCAGTCTCTTCTCTTTGCCTACCTGTATGCACTCTTCATTGGAGCTTAAGGTTTCTTTAAAAAGAAAGTAAACTTCACCCAGTCTGAGTCAGACAATCTGATGTGCACAGTAGGTATCCAGCCTCCTATTCCAAACCATTACCCTTTCAATTTTCTCAGAGAAATTTGAGGCTGTAAGGCCAGATTCAAATTTAGAAATCTCAGCCTCTGTTCCCAGCCCATACATAGCCCACTCTTTTCCCCATATCTTGAGGAATCAAATTACCCTTGTGGGGGCTTCCTAGCCCCTTTTCCCAAGTTCCCTATGATGCTTAGCTCCACATACATCTGCTTATTCATCATACCTTCGGTCTAGGGCTCTATAACCTAGCAGCACAGTCTGAAAAGGACAAAGGGAAGAAAAGTCCAGGAAGTCCCTGGGAGTGGGCTGGGACAGGGAATTATAGAATTTCTGGTACTTAGGCTATGGCTAAAAAGTGTTCTCACAGGTTTCTCTAATGTGCAGGGCCCTCGTTGCCCAGATCTAAGAGCAGTACTGAAAGGCCACCAATCTTTGTGTAGTTAATTTCTTTCATATCTGTCTAGACCTTGCTATTTCCACACACCTCTTCTGTCCATCTTTTCTCCTTTCTGCATGTTCTCAGGGCTGGGAGTAATAGGATTTCCTTGCTTTGTCTGTGGCAGAGACTTACCTCTTTTTTTTGTACCAGGGATTGAACTCAGGAGTGCTCAACCACTGAGACACATCCCCAACCCTATTTTGTGTTTTATGTAGAGACAGAGTCTCACTAAGTTGCTTAGCACCTCGCCTTTGCTGAGGCTCCTTTGAACTCATGATTCTCCTGTCTCAGCCTCCCAAAGTGCTGGGATTACAGGCTTGCAACACCGCGCCCAGCTAACCTTTCTTTATTTCCTTACTTTTAATAATTGGAACTTAAGAAAATTAGGAAATTCTCTGAAGTGACAAAGTCAAACTATAATTTTTTGCTGCAAATTCAAAAGCTAAATATTTCCTTCCTTCACCCTTGCTGTAATGGTCTAAACCCCTCAAGGTAAATGGGTGCCTCTGGTAGAATAGGAAAAGCAAAGGCCAAAAAAAAAAAAAAAGTACTTTTTTCAAATTTAGTTTCCCTAATTACCAAATTACTTTAATAGAAATAGAATGGCTAAGATGGATCTTCAGAGCAGAACTCTACAAGAGGAGAAGTAACACCAATCTCTCAAATTATTCCATGAAATTGAAAAGGAGGGAACACTCCCATATTCTATGAAGCCAGTATAATCTTATACCAAAACCACACAAAGACACAGAAAACTACAAACCAATATCCTTGATGACCATAGATGCAAAGATCCTCAATAAAATACTAGCAGATTTTATTCAAAAACATTAAGATAACATACTATGATCAAGTGGGTTTCATTCCAGGGATGCAAGGTTGGGTAGTATGTGCAAATCAATAAATGTAATTCATCACTTAAATAGAATTAAGAACAAGAATCACATGATTATCTCAATAGATGCAGAAGAGGCTTTTAATAAAATTTAGCCACCATTCCTGTTAAAGACAAAAGGGATAGAAGGAACTTGTCTCAACATTATAAAGGCAATATGTGACAAAGCTAATGTCACACTGAATGCAGAAAAACTGAACACTTTTCCTTTAAAATCAGAAACAAGACAAGAATGTCCACTATTAGCACTTCTTTACAATATAGTTCTCAAAACTCTAGCCAGAGCAATCAGGCAAAAGAAGAAAAAGGGATCAAATGAGAAGCCAAGCTATCACTGTTTGCTGATGACATGATCCAATATTTAGAAGACAAATTCCACCAGTAGACTTATAGAGCCAATAAATGAATTTGGTAAAGTAGGATACAAGTCCAACACTCATAAATCAATAGGTTTTCTGTATTCCAACAGCAATTCAGCTGATAAATCAGGGAAACCATCCTTTCATAAATAATAACCTTGGGGGGAAAAAAAACAATGTGGGAATTAATCTAACCAAGGCAATGAAAGAACTCTACAATGAAAACTGTAGAACACTAAAAAAAATTGAAGACAACCTCAGAGAGGAAAAGACTTTCCATGTTCTTGGATAGGCAGAATTAATATTTTCAAAATGGTTTTACCACCAAAAGCAGTATACACATTCAGTGCAATCCCTATCAAAAAATACCAATGACATTCTTCATAGAACCAGAAAAATCAGTCTTTAAATTCATTTGGAAAAATAAGACCTAGAATGCCCAAAGCAATTCTGAACAAGAAGCGTGAGGCAGGGGGATATCAGAATATCCAATCTCAAATTATATTACAGAGCTATATAAACAGAAACAGCATGGTTCTGGCATCAAAATATATGTGAAGACCAATAGATTAGAAGGCACAAACCCAAATATAGCCATCTGATACTTGACAAAGGTGCCAAAAATGTATGTTGGAGAAAAGACAACCGTTTAAATGGTGCTAGAAAAACTGATTATCAATATGCAGAAGAATGAAACTGGACCCTTATCTCTCACCCTGCACAAAAATTAACTCCAAGCCGGGCGCAGTTGCACAAGCCTGTAATCCTAGCACTTTGGGAGGCTGAGATAGGAGAATCACGAGTTCAAAGCCAGCCTCAGCAACAGCGAGGTGCTAAGCAACTCGGTGAGACCCTGTCTCTATATAAAACACAAAATAGGGCTGGGGATGTGGCTCAGTGGTTGAGTATCCCTGATTCAATACTGGTACCCCAGTACCAAAAAAAAAAAAATCAACTCCAAGTGGATCAAAGACCTAGGAATTACACCAGAAATGATACAACTCATAGAAGAAAATGTAGGTTAAACATGCCAGCATATAGGCACTGGCAATGACTTTCTCAATAGAATCCCCTAAGGCTCAAGAAATAAAATCAAGGATCAATAAGTGAGATATCATCAAATTAAAAAGCTTCTCTACAGCAAAGGAAAAGATTAGGAGTGAAGAAAGAGCCTACAAAATGGTGAAAAAATCTTTGCCAGCCACTCTTCTGACAGGATTAATATCCAGAATATATAAAGAATTGAAAAAATAAAATACTAAGAAAGCAGCCCCATCAATAAATGGGCAAAAGAACTAAACAAATTTCCCAAAAGAAGAAATACAAATGGCCAACAAATGTATGAAACAATGTTCAACATCTCTGTTAATTAGGGAAATGCAAATCAAAATTAAGATTTCATTTCACTTCTGTCAGGATGGCAATTAACCAAGAACACAATAATGCTGATGAGGAGATGAGGGAAAGATATGCTCATATGTCGCTGGTATTTTCAACAAGTCAATGGCATGAGGAAAGTAGAAAGATTAATAAACTGTTGAAGGTTAAAAGAAATGTAAGAGACATAGCAATCAAATGCAACATGTGGACCTTATTTGGGTTCTACTTTGAACAAACAACTTTTTAGACATCTTTGAACTAATTAGGAAATTTGGATATATATTAGCTACTCGATAATATTTAAGCATTATTTTTGTTAGTTGTGATATAATGGTTGTCATATAAGAAAATTTCCTTGTATTTTAAAGAATAACTGGGACAATATTAAAATTTTGCTTTAGCCAGGCTCAGTGGTGTACACCTGTATTCCCAGTGGCTCTGGAGGCTGAGGCAGGAGCATCACAAGTTCAAAGCCAGTCTCAGCAACTTAGCAAGGCCCTCAGCAATTTAGCAAAGACCCTGTCTCAAAAAATAAAAAAGGATGGGGATGTGGCTCAGGGATTAAGTGCCCCTGGGTTTAATCCCTGGTACCAAAACAAACAAAAAAAGTTAACTTTTAAAAGACTAGTGGCTGCTGGGTACTGTGCATATGTCTGTGATCATGGCTATTCTGAGATTGAGGCAGGGGATCACAGGTTTGAGGCCAACCTCAACAACTTAGCAAGACCTTGTCTCAAAAGGGTTAAGGATTTAGCTAAGTGGCAGAGCACTTCCCAAGCATGTGCAAGGCTCTGTTCAATCCTCAGTACTGCAAAAAGACTGCAGTGGAACTTACACTTCAAACCAAGAGAGTAGCGGAGATGAGCCTTATGTTCTTCCTGAATAAACTAAAACCCTGGATGAAATATATGAACTGGTGGTTATCAAGACATTGGTCATCAGGCAATGGAAAGTGATCCCTGTGAAATGAACAAATGAGGTGAGCAGTTGCCCTAGTTTATTACCTTGTTTATCTCCAGACCACCATACAGAAAAGAGAGACCCAGATAGAGAAAGTAAAGAAGGTTTCTGGGAGATCAAGATGTCCAGAGTTTGTAGGTCAAAGTGCCAGGAAAGAACTGCACAGAGACCAAATCTGAACATATACAGGGAAGTCTCTTCCAACTAGACTAAATAGAAGACTTCCAGACTCTGAGCATTGAATACAGTATTCAAAATGATCTTACCTCAGTGATGGTAGTAATTTAGCCCTTCACTACATACTGTAGTTTCACCTAATCTTAAAAATTAGACCTCAAAAGATCAAACTACTTCCAAGTAGCTGTCCCAGAACAAATACAAAAATATCCAGAATTCAACAAAGTGAAACAATGTCTCAATCAAAACTTATCAGGCACACAAATTATAAAAATATGACTCCAGTTGAGAGAAATCAATCAACAGAAACTAGCACAGAAATGACACAGATGTTAGGATTAGAAGATAAGAGCATAAACATAGTTATTTTCATATATTCCATATGTTCAACAAGTTAGGAGGATTAAACATGTCAAGTAGAGACATGGGAAATATGAAAAAGACCCAAGTCAGTTTTTAGATATGAAATCTATAGTGTCTGAGATGAAGAATTCCCTGGATGATACTAGCAACAAATTAGACTGCAGGGGGAAAAAATGGACTTGAAGACATAAGAGTAGAAATTGTAAAATGAAATGCAGAGAAAAGATTATTTTTGAAAAGTGAAAAGAATTTCATGGATTGTGGGACAACTTCAAGCAGCCTAATAAATGTGCATGTAGTTGGAGTCTTAAAAGTGGGTAGAGGGGGATGCAGGAAAGAATAGTTGAAATGGCCAAAATCGCCCCATATTTAATAAAAAGTATTAAATTCACAGATCTAAGACTCTCAAACTCCAAGTATAAGGAAAAAATTTGATCAAAACCAATGGTAAAGAGAAAATCTTAAAAACCAGAGGAAAAACAGTATAACAAAGATAAATGTATGACAGCAGATTTCTCATCAGAAATAATGCAAGTGAGAAAACAGGTGTTGGATCTTTACTGAAAAAGTCAGCCTAGAGTTCTGTAACCAATGAAAATACCTTTTAAAAAAAAGACATTAGAAGAGGAAAAGATAAAGCAAGTATGGCAAAATGTTAAAAGTTCTGAGGTCTGGGTTAATGGTAAATTGTTATGCCATTACCATTGTTTGAAAACTTTGATACTACAGAGTTTTAAAAATGCTAATTTGAGTGTCTCCAACTGCAAGCTAATCACTCTCAGTTATGCCACTTCCTTGGCTTTTTATTTATTTGTTTTGTAACTCTTAGGGGAATTCCTTTTTTTAAATTTCTTTCCACATCTTTATTGGTGCATTATAGTTGTACATAATAATGGGATTTCTTGTTACATAGTCATACATGCACAAAATATAAATATGTAATTTGGCCAATATCATTCCCCAGTATTTCCCCTTGCCCTCCCCTCTTTCCATTCTTGGCTTTTTTTTTTTTTTTTTTGGTACCAGGGATTGAACTCAGGGGCATTCAACCACTGAGCCACATCCCCAGCCCTACTTTTTGCATTTTATTTAGAGACAGGGTCTCACTGATTTGCTTAGCAGCTCTCGTTTGCTGAGGCTGAATTTGCGATCCTCCTGTCTGAGCCTCCCAAGCTGCTGGGATTCCTTGGCTTTTTATGCAAGACTATCTTTTGTTAGCTAGCTGGCCCCAGAAGGTATTTAAGTTTGTATAACATTTAATAGAGCTTGAAAGGACTATTTCTAAATACATATCCACACACTGAAATTTATGTGTCATTAGAATAACCTAGTAAACCTATAACACATTTAGATTTCAAGGACTTACCCCTGAAGCTTTTTGTTTTTATTCAGAAGGCTTTGATGGAGACAGGCTTGATTTTTCTTGTTTGCTTTATTTTAATTTCCATGGATCATTGTTATGATAAACCATGTTTGGAAATCACTATATGAAATAACTCATAAGGTTCCTTCTAATGTGAAGAGTATAGGTCTTAAAATGGCAGACTAATAATTGTACTCTGTCTCTAAGCAAAGGTTTGGGGCAGTGTCTTTAAGTTTCTAGTAAAATATTCTTTTCTTGGGAGTTTCATCAGTAGTAGGAAGAGTGAAGTTTAAAAAGAATAAAGACCAGCAGCTCTTTACCTTCTACGTTAGGCCTAGCCACAGTACTTCATGTTCAACACTAAAGAAGGAAGGTGTTTTTGTTGGAAACAATTCTGAAGTAAGTTATTACATTGAAAATGTATTTTATCTGTACATCTTTCATAGATGAAAGCTAAAAAGTAAGGATTTCTGCAAGACCTATTAAATATAAGTAGACAAATGAGTTTCAGGAAGCCTTGCCTTTAAGTGTTTATGAATGAGATTGTACTACCCATTTGGAGACGAAACAGTACAGAACAATAAAGCCCCAAACCAAATCATTTCCTCTCATTTGTACAACAGGCATGTAGTACCAACATAACTTTAGAGTCTAAATGAGTTGGAGAGCTCAGTCCAATTTATCAAAATGAGGTTTTATGTAAGTCATCAGAGATTGCAGACTAGGTTGTAACTGTTGAATGTTTAATAGTCATTGTATTTATGGAAGACAGTAATGCTTCTATGCTTATAAATACATAATAGCATAATGGAAGCCCTCCATTAAATGTTACTAGTTTCCATAGTACATATCTGGAATGTGCTTTGTCCCAGAGTTCTATGATATGGTAGGAGGAGAGAAGGTGGAGAGAGGGGCATCAAAGAAGATACTTGACTGTATAAAAACAAATGTCTGGAACAAATGTCTTTTCCTCCACTTCCTTTGTATTTTGTAATGCTGCAACTCATTTTAGTTGTTTCACTATTGTCTGAAGAGGTGACAGAAATTATCTACTGAGGAAACAATTGAAAAAATTAACTTATAGGCAATATTTTATCTCAAAGACTGATTTCCTTACTAACATTCTAGGCAATTTAGCAACCTGGATTTAAACTTCAGAAGACCTAAAGACATTAATCTTTCCCCCTGAAACACATACTGTAAGATCACAAGTTCAAAGCCAGCCTCAGAAACTTAGCAAAACCCTGTCTCAAAATAAAAAAAGGGCTGGAGATGTGGCTCAGTGATTAAGCACTCCTACATTCAATCCCTAGTACCAAAAAAAGCACGGGAGTTGGGATATGACTCAGTGGTACAGTGCCTCTGGGTTCAATCCTCAGTACCAACCTCACCCCCAAATGAAACACACTACCTGCTTCAGCTGATTGAGGCCAAGTGAGACACTAGCCCATCTTCAAGTCTTACTTCCACCCTGTAACTCTCTAGTACTGACTATAGATTTATTACAGTACTTACCACATTGTACCATAATTCTCTGTTTACTGTCAACTTTACCAAGAGACTGGAAATGCTTAGAGTATATGACAATATATAGTTTATTAAACCTCTCATGGGAAGAAAGGGTGCCAGGAAGTATCTCCCAGATCTGGTTCACACCTAAAGAAAAAATGCCTCAGCTTTGTCATCAACAGGTATAAGAAAATGCCATTGATCTCCATTATCTCAATTCACTAATCAGTGCTAACAATGTAAATAAGAATTCAAGGCTGTCCCCACTCTCCTGGGAGTGCCAATGTATTTTACAGTTCAGAAAATCTTGCACAAGCTTCCTTTCTTCATTCATGCCTCAGAGACAGGAGTAAGCCAAATTACTTGGACTGTGATTTTGCTGCCCATGTGTATCAAAGTCCCTTCATGATCTCACAAAAACTGGGCCACTGAATGTAAGATTTATGCCCTGGTGAGAAAACTGGCTTTAGAGCTGTACCACTACTGGTAACTCATCAAAAGAGCCCTTGAGTCTGTAAGAAAACACACAGCAGAGTCCTGACAGAACTAAGACACGTTTTCCCTAGCCAGGATTCACCTGCAATTCAGGCTTAGATTTTTCCCTGGGGCTAAACAACCATCTCTCTGATGAGGTGCCTTTCCTCCCAGCTCCCTCAACATGGGCACGCCTGTCATGCACTTTGCTTCTCTTATACTAAAATTGCCTATTGATAATATCCCCCACCACACACTCCAACTGCACCATGTGGTCCCTGAGCAGCAGGGAACTGAATCATTTTCTGTTTTAGATTCCTAGGGCTTACATGGTAGGTGCTAGCTAACATCTGTTGAATTGAAGGGAACTGAATTCATCTAAGCAGATTTCTCTGCCCCACCTCTCAAGGCACTGGAGAGGTAAACAATCAGGACTCCACACCCAACTATGATCCTGTTCCAGTGACCTTTATCAAGCCATTCCCTATGCTGTGTATCACAGGAATCATAAAATTCCCACCTAGATCAGCAGAAACAATAAAACCCAATGTGTACCTTTCTATAAAGTGTCCACAGTTCTTCAGAAGAGAGGAAGGAATGTTCAAGTTTTCTATAAAAAGAGGTATAGTATATCAGCCAGCTGAGTGGAATCTCACAAATAGGATAGGACTTTACTACATTGCCCAAGCTTGCTTTGTTTTTCTTTTTAAGTAAACGTTTTACATTAGAACAGCTTTAGATTTACAGAAAAAAAAATTGCAGAGTTCCCAAATACTCTGTGCCCAGTTTCTCCATTATTAACATCTAACATTAGTATGGTACATTTACTAGAAGTAATGAACTCATATTGATACATCATGGTTAATTATATTCAGATTTCCTCAGTTTTTTCCTGGTACCCTTTTTTGTTCCAGGACTACATCCAGGATACCAGCTGCTTTTAGTCATCATGTCTCCTCTTGGCTGTGACAGTTTCTGAGACATTCCTTGTTTTGATGCCTTGGACAGTTTTAAAGAGTACTGGTCAGGTATTTTGTAGAATGTACCTCAACTGGGATTTGTCTGCTGTTTTTCTCATGGTTCGACTGCAGTTATGGGTTTGAAGGAAGAAAATGACAGAGGTAAAAGGACATTTTTCTTTCTGCTTATAAAAGTCCTGTGTCAATCCCACCCATACTTCCTTCCATTGCCCCCAAACTCTTATTACATCAGTAGACTGTTAGGATCCAGGACAGAAGGCATTATTGCAGTGTATAATATAGGAAGTGATGCTTACCCTGTTGGATATCACTAGCAGCAAGGCAATCCTCAGAAAAACTTCCCTGAAGGGCTGACTTTAGATTCTCAGGCCAGAGGTTCTCCAGGGCTCTTGATAGTGAGCTGAGACAACAGGCACCCCAACCAAAGGCAACAAGCCTCTGGCATGGAAGAGAACAATTCAGCTGAGTAGTAGAAGACATCCCTTTCTAAGTGATGAAAGACTGGACTGTGGGGCAACAGGAACAGTAAAATGACCACAGTCAAAGACACTTGGGCAAAGAAACACACCCAGGCACAGCAGAGTGGTTGAAACTTGAAAAGTGAAGGCAGAAAATTGCGTTTAAGGATATAGACAGGGGAAATGGGTAGTGTCTGGGAGCCTGGATTCTCATTTGGCACTGCCACTGCTTTGTCTGGTGACTGAGTCACTTCACTGTTTGGGCCTCAGGTGAGTAGTTCTGAATAGTGGATATAATAGTGTAGTGGCAGCCCCTCCTCCACAGAAAATCTTAATTAAGCTTCTATACATAAATCTTCATCATAATTGATCTTAGGACTGTTAGCAAAAGAGTCTCTACAAAAGAGTTCAATGTAGTTAAACTTCCTACTTACGGTTGTTCTGCCTTACTTGGCCACCAGCCTGAAAGGATCAGCACTCCAGGTGCTGAACGCCCTTTACTAGTTTTTTCCACAAACTTTTATGGACTATTTAGTATAGTAACAATATAATAGGTTATAGAAGTGTGTTTGCAAATGCAAAGTGTGGTAGGAAAGACAGGTCCTTAACAAAGCCTCTGGCCTTGAGCCAGAGCTTCACAGAGATGTTTACATTTCAAAGATGAGAGAAGATGTTACTAATTGGGCTCCATGGTAACAGCTGGCAGGAGGAGGAAAGAAAGAAGTAGCCCTCCTCTTCTCAGGAGCTGTCCTTGAAAAGTTAATTTGTCCAGAACAGTGACAGAAAAAGCTGTTTTTGTGTGAACTTCTGCAGACTGTGAACTTCTGTGAACTCAATTTTCTGCCTTCATTTTTCAAGCCTCCCCTTACACACTGGGTATAAAGTTCTCAAACTGCCTGAACTCTGGGTTCAGGGGGATTAACTGATTACAGCAAAAGCTTTACCCTCTGAATCGGCTGCGGTCAAATAAAACTGTTTCCTGCTGTCTTTGGTGTCTGCTCCGTTGGTCTCACCACAATAGTACCCGCCTTGTAGGGTTTTATGAGGATCAAAAGAGATAATAAGGCAGCACTGACAGCAGTGCTTCACCCATAGTGAGTGCTCAATACATACTAATTGTTATGATTATATTAAGATTGAAGTGGAGCTAATCTCCCAGGCATGAGAGTTAAAGCCCTAAGATTCAAAAGTTTCTAGATAAACTAGTTGGGGGAAAAAATTCAGATTTCTTGAAAAAAATTCAGGAAACTCATTTTAAAAAACAAAAAATAACCAAACACAAAATTTTAGCTCTAACTCTCACACACCTGCTGACAGATGGGCTCAGTCACCGGGAGAAGGCATATGCTTGGTATTTCTTGGAAGGATGGCTGAGTCATAGTTTCTTATGTCTCCCCCCATGCAATTTGAATCTCGAATCATATTTACAGGGCCATTAACCAGGGATAAGTATGCTGCACTGTCAAGGGGCACGAATGAGATCCAAGCC
This sequence comes from Xerus rutilus, assembly GCA_028644305.1. Lineage (NCBI taxonomy): Eukaryota > Metazoa > Chordata > Mammalia > Rodentia > Sciuridae > Xerus > Xerus rutilus. Next base: position 107,308,305 of record CM053405.1, read on the forward strand.
AACTTGGCCCTTCTGAAAACAGTGTACTTAGAGCCAGCCAGCTAATAATGATTTGCCACTGCAAACAAGCTTCTATATTCACTTTCATCCTGGAAAAGATTAGAGCAACTCAAGTATATTAAAGTGCTTTTAATCTGTGAAGTACTTTTTAAAAAAGTATTATTTTAGTTGTGGATGGACACAATACTTTTATTTTTATGTGGTGCTGAGGGTCGCAGCCAGTGCCTTACATGTGCTAGAGAAATGCTCTACCACTGAGCTACAACCCCAGCCCCTGTGAAGTACTTTTAATTGAGCAACATGATAGGTACTGTTAATATCTCTATTTTAACAGACAGATCTCTGTCTGTGACTCTGACGAAGGTGGTGAGAAATGCAGTGATTGTTTTCCTCTTCATACACCTTTTGCAAATATGATAAAAATAGTAAAGAGGAGTCACTGAGCCCTCAGTTTGTGCTGGTTACAATTCTATGCTTTTTATATGTATTAATTCACTTAATCCATGTAATGACTCTGAGTCAATACTGTTATTATGCCCATTGTTAAAAATGAATAAACTGAGGTGCAAAGAAGTTAAAAGAACTGTTAAAAATTAAACAGCTATAATGCAACTATTTCAGCTGGGACTTAGGTTTGATTGTATGTAACATCAAACCCAACATGGTTTAAACAAGTTAGTTTAATTTCCTCTTGAATAAAAGGTGGGAGGTAGTAATCTAGAGTTAAAGTGGCAGCTCCACCACTTACATTCAGACTCATCTCTCTTTCTTCCCTAATCTTCTTACTGCATGACTTCCAACATTAGGTTTTCCTCAATAGTCCAAGACCATGATTGGAGTGCCAAGTATCAGAACTGTGTGTCAGTTGAAAGAAAAGAAAGAGAGAAAGAGATGGCCTCTTGGTTTATCCACAACTCCCACCTAAGAACTTCTCATAACATCTTATTGACTACCACTCCTGCAAAGAAGGCTGGAATATACATTTTTAAAAGTCAGGCACATTTGTCAAGGTTCTGTAACAAAGGAGAAGGACCTATGCACCACAAAATAATGCTTCTCAGACTATAACTGTGCTGTTGGTTGGCAGATGAAGAGAAATCAGTATTACTGTTTTTACTTCCCACTTGGAGTAGTCATTTGGAAAACACAAACAAGGTAGGTCATATAATTTAAAAAATTAGAACTTTCCTTTATCCACAATTTACTTAAAATTGATGAAATTCTTTAACTTCATAGAATTTAAATAGTCACTTTAGATTCTTACAACCAAGATTAAAAGAAAGAAATAATATAGCCATATATAGTGGTGAATGCCTGTAATCCCAGCAACTCTTGAGGCTGAGGCAGGAGGATTTCGGGTTCTAGGCCAACCTCAGCAAATTAGCAAGACCTTGTCTCAAAATTAAAAAAAAAAAAAAAAAAAGGACTAGGATGTAGCTCAGTGGTAAATGCCCCTGGGTTCAATTCCTATTACTGCAAAAAAAAAAAAAGTATTTGTGTGCAATAATTTTCTTCCTTATTTTTGTTCTGAAATTTTAATCTGAAGAGCCCCTGCAAATATTAGTCTCAGATTTCTCTTTCAAAGAGTAAATGTCCAGTTTTCATTTGTCTTTTTAAGGAAGAAAAAGGAAAATAATATTTGAATTAAATATTTAGAGAATTTCCAAATTTAGTTATGCTAGTTATGGCTAAAACCTTTCTTTTGACCTCAGTTTCTATGGTTGTAAAGCAGATACATTCAGTTGTTCATCCATCCATTCATTCATTGAATAAATACTTATTTGGAACTTCATAGACATCAGATATTTTATATTTGATAGTCATTTTGTTTCATTGTTAACAACATAATGGGGTAATGTAAATAAAAGTTTGTTATTTTTATGAGTATTTTTATGGTTAAATAGAAAGTATTTCTTTTCATACAGGTAAACCAAACTGGTCTTGATGGTACATTGGAAAAAGAAATTTAAATTTCTCTTAGAATTATATGACATAAATATTTCAACAAAGTATTTTTTACCCAGAAAAAGGCATATTTTATATTATGAATCTTTACATATTAGAAGATAAATATTAGTAAGTTTCCTTTTAAGAGTTAACATACTGCAAAATCCCTTTCTGAAACACAAAGCTCTCCCCTAGCAAACCAATGCAACTCTGGAATAAATATATTTGCAGAAAACAAGTTTTCTCATTTATACTATTGTAGCCATATCGCTTCTCTAAGGAAATATAAATATTGATACTATGTTGCATAAATGTGTTAGGAAGAAAATCATAGTATGAATTGCCTAAAATGGAAAATATAACATATATATATAATATATATTCTATAATATATATAAATGTAATATATTAAATATATAAATATTAAATATATTAAATATATAAATATAATAAAAATGTTTCCCCTGATAGAATTAAAAACTGTGCATGTCATTGTGCTGTTGATTATTTTTAGTTTGTTACTAATTCTGACTATCTTCTGACACTAGGCAGTCATGCAAATAATCCAATGCACCTTTCATTTGCAGAGTGCACAGCTCACAGTGATAGTGGGAGGAACTCAGAGCACCTGGGTACTATGAAACCCCAGCTGGAAATCTGTGACCTGGTGTGGGCATTGGGGGAATGGGTACCATAAATAGTTGGTGTTCTTAAAATACAGTATGTTCACTTCAAATCACAAAAATCAAAACCCCCATTTCAAATGTAGATTCAAAAAAGAACCAAACAATGTAAGGCAGAGTTCATGAGGCAGAAAGCTTCAAGAACAAAGTCTTTTGTGGAAAGGGAATAAATATAGTGTTTATTTTTTAAAAGCAGAAATGGTTAATACAATTTTCAACATGTCTTCCTTTTGTGTCCTTCATATTATTCAGAAAAAGGTAATTTAAGAGAAAAAAAATGCCATACCTCTTTATCTGCCTTTGCTGACCAGCTTGTAGTTTAGAAATAGGTAAAAATGTGCCTGGCCAAAAGCTTGTCCTTCCTGTTCCTCAAAGTCAGTATTATTTTTATGGTATGATGCTTACAGAGTACTTTTCCTAGCATTTTTTCTGCTTTGTGAATTTCTTCTCAGATATTTCCCATCTCTATAATGAAAGAAAAGTCCCCAAGCCCTACCAAATACTCAGTTTAATCAATGAATCATTAGCCTGTATTGGTGGTGTTCTTGATTTCCACTTAATGGCAAGATGAGCCAGGTGCCCTTGTTAGGGAGCTGTGGCATAAGAAAAAGGAATTTTTAAAAATATGTCTTGGAGGTAAAATAGAAAAATAGTCATGCTTTATAATGTCTGCCCCAGCTAATGAATTCCATATTCAATAATCAGACAGTAGCCAATCTTTTACTAATCAGTACTTCTTAATATATCCCATCTCCTTATTTAATGCCCACTAAAAGAATACTAGATATGAATGTGAGATACTGAAATTATCCCTCTTCCCCCCTGTCCATAGTATCCCTCCACCAACACCTACAAAACAAACAGCATTCTGAAGAAAATAAAGAACAACAGTTAAGTGGGCTCCTAGAATCAGCCCATCTGTCTTATTCCCAGCACGTATAAGTAACTTCCTTTATCTCTGGTTTAGAGCTCTCAAAGCAACAATTCCAGAATACTTCAGAATGATTTTTTTTTTTAAATGATGCTTAGTTATGAGGCAGGAGGAGTAACACCATAGATCTTTGTCCCAGGAAGATGACTAAGGTTCTGCTGGAAGATTCTTCAGCCTTGAGAGTGAATTTTTGTGGTAGTAACAAAACCAGACCTGGCGACAGAAGCAGATCAAAGAAACTAAAAGCGGAGTATGTGGTTAAATTATTTATGATGATGCTGCAGCTGTATTGATCAGAGGCAGTTTTGTCTCTTGGCCCTGCCTTCCCTATACCTACAGAAGCTGTCCACCCAGAGAATTGTGTCTCAGTCTGCAAGTGAGGGTGGTGGCAGAGGGGGTGTGGGTAGCTAATCAGAACCTTAGTTACAAGAAGACCGGTTACCCAATATAGTTCTACCATATCTAATGACAAACAAACTGATGATCTCTCCACATATCTCATTTCCTAGGAAAGAAATAGTATATCATTTCACCCTGTGCCCTGCAGGAAAAAAAAGTTCTGCCCTACCTGCCAAGATCATATTACCTCAGCATCAAAAAACTCAATACAAAATGGAAGCTTTCAAAACACAGCATGGTATTAAAAGGATATTAATATTTTGCAAATCTTATTTATTGTATTCCCTGCTGAACCTTTACTGCCAGGCACACAGTAGGTGGTCAGCCATGTTTAATGTACTATTTAATGAAGGAATGTTGTTGGCATATTGAGAGTTAGGCACCCAAGGCCTAAATCCTTGTCTCACGGCTTGTCTCAGGAGGCCACTGGCTCCCAGGATAGCCTGTGCTAGCTATCCTAGCCTTCCTCCTGGGCAAAGTCCTACTTGCCAGAGGAATAACTTACTCCTACAGGCTGAGGATGAATACAGGATATGTGCACACAGTTCCCACTTTGCTATTTCAGAAACCTCTAAGGCAAGGATTGATCTTTTTTACTTATACAACAATCCCAAGGAATTTGCTGACCTCTTTGGGCTAAAGACTGTGATAAACCTCTGAAGAAAGGGACGTATTAGAAGATACACTGTCCTTTTCACCTGAAGGGAAAGGGGTCTTGAAAACTTTGTTCTTAATGCTTCTGAGGCAATTAGCATTCCATTATTCCATTTGGAAGGTGAGGTTGAGGGGAGTTCCTGTTCAGATGTAGAAGAAAAAAGAAAATGTTGGTAGGTGACCAAACTGATTTATTCCAAGAGGGAATCCTAAGAATTTGTCCCAAATGATTTTTGGAAAATCACCTAGGAAAGGCATATTGTGACATATCTCCATTATAGACAACTTTGGCTAATGTACTGCCTTTCTTCCTAATAATAAACACCTTATGGAGCTAGATAAACAACTACATAATAGAACGAGGAAAACACAGGTGTCCCTAGTGTTCTGATAGAATTTAAATTGATTTAAGAGTCCTGGAAATAATCAGTTTCCAACAAAAGCCTATAAATGGCATCAATTTTGGATCTTGAATCAAGATGAAGGTCAGAGTCCATGCTAATGTCTCTGCCTCTCCCATCCCAAATTTCAACAATTGATAGATATTTCATTTTTAAATCCATAGCAGTACTAGAAACACAAATGGATACACGGGTTGGGCCAAAAATTATTACAAAAATAAATATGTGAGGCAGATGAAAAGATATCAACAGGGAAGTTACCACCTAAAAAATGGAATGAGTCCAAATGTGCTGCTAACTCAGAAAGGGCACAGATAGAGAACAGCAAAAGCCCTGGGCTGCCAGAAAGTGATCAGCAGACATTAAAGCAAAAATGCTCCATCCATCAGATTGAGGAATGTGTTATAGAATTAAAACCAAGCAGGATATAAACCAGGTGAAATTATCACTGGGAAAATGATCAATATAACTCATTCTGTTATTAGATTAAAAATGGAAACCAAATAATCATGTAAATAGATGCCCCAAAAAGACATTTGATAAAATTCAATATACGTATCTAATAAAGTTTCTTTCACATACTAGGTTTACAAAGAAACTTCCTAACCCAATAAAGTTAAATAAATAAATATATTTATATATAATTATATTTATATATTATATGTATATAATTTTCTTGGAAAAAAATGGTATATAATTTCACCCTATACCCTGCAAAGAACTGTTTCCATTAAAGTCAGAAATAAAACAAAAATGGCTGCTCTGGTTTCTGCTATCCAACATTATATTAGAAGTTCTAGCAAGTAAAATATGACAAAATATGATCTTCAAATATTGGCAAAGAAGAGGAAAAAATGATCTATATGTAAATTCAGATAATATAATTGTCTTTTTAAGAATTTCTAATAGAATCAACAAACCACTAGAAATACTGAGACCCCAACAAGAGGACCAGAGACCAGATCAACAGACAAAATCCAGAGCTTTTCTAACCACTAGCACTATCCATAAAGCTATATACTCAAACAAAGATTCTAGTAAGTTATAAGTATTAATACTTAAGACTTTCCCTAAGGGTATGATTATTAAAAACGACCTGAACAAAAAGACCTGCAATGCTATGTTATTGGATAACAAGATACCAAATGGCCAACATCTATCTTCTTTTGTTTAAATCTATAAATCTAAAACATTGAATTAATCTCTGTCTCCCTTTCAGAAAAAGTTTGCTGATTCCCACACTATACCATAAAAAGTCTCAATGTTTTCAAAAATACTGAAATCATCCAAAAGATGGTCTTTATTTAAACAGAATCGGATAAAAAATCAACACAATAAATATAGAAAATCTAAAATATTTGAGAATTTGGAAAAATTTGGAAATTAAACAATGCATTTGTAAATAATCCATGTATCAAAGGAAAGATCACAATGGAAAATTAGAAAATGTTTCTAACTGAATGAAAACAAGAACAAAACCTATAAAAGTTTATGGAGGGCTGAGGTCGTGGCTCAGTTGTAGAATGCTTGCCTCACATGTGTGAGGCACTGGGTCCGATTCTCAGCACCATATAAAAATAAATGAATAAAAATAAAGGTCCATCAACAACTAAAAAATATTTTTTAAAAAGTTTATGGAATATAGCTTACTATATTATATATTACAATATGTAATAGAGAAAGAATGAATGCTTTTACCCCAAGTTTTGGAATAAGGCAAGGATCTCCACCCTTGCCACATTCACTCAATATTGTACTAGATGTTTTAACTAGAGCAATAAAACAAGGAAATTAAAAGCACACAGATTATAAAGGAAAAAATTAATTTTTTAAAAAAATTACAGATAATATAAGAATCTACATGTTCTAGTTTCACTCCCAATAATATTTAAAAGAATAAAATACCTAGGAATACATAAATAAGTGTAATATCTGAACACTAAAAGCTATAGATCGTTGCTGAAAGACAGTAAATAAAATCTCAATAAAAGGAGATATTCCAATATTTAAAATCAGATTATGAGATTGCATAACTCCACAATTTAATAAAAAACACAAAACTATAGACTTACAATTAATTGACTTTATGATATTAAATTATGCACCTCAACAAAACTGTTAAAAAATAGTGGAATTTTTTTAGTTTTTAAAAATGTTTTTATTAGTGCATTGTAGTTATACATAATAGTGGAGTTTATTTTAACATAATCATACATGCAATGAAATATAGTTTGCTCCATTTTGGTCCCCTGTATTTCCTCTTTCCTTCTTCTCCTTCCTCCCCCTATTTCCCTTCCTCTACTGATCTTCTTTCTAGTTATTGTTTTTTTCCAATTGGTGCTTTATAGATATAAATAAAGGTGGAATTCATTGTGGCATATTCATATATGTAGCTAGCATAATTTAGTCAATTTCATTCTGCAGTTCCTCCCTTTTCTTGTCTCTCCTCCTTTTTCCTCAAGCCCCTTCTTCTACTCTATGGATTTTCCCTCTGTTTTTGTGAAATCTGTCCTGTTCTTTTTCCCTATCTTTGCTCTATCTTCTGCATATGAAAGAAAACATCTGACCCTTGACTTTCTGAGTTTGGCTTATTTCACTCAACATGGTAGTTCCGCCCATTTACCAGGAAATGCCATAATTTCCTTCTTCTTTAAGGCTACATTTATCATATTTTCTTTATACATTCATCTGTTTATGGGCATCTTGGCTAGCTTCATAACTTGGCTATTGTGAATTATGTTGTTATAAACATTGATGTTACTGTATAACTATAGTATGCTGATTTGAGCTCTTTTGAATAAATATCAAAGAATAAGATAGCTGGGTCATATGGTAATTCCATTCCTAGTTGCTTGAGGAGTCTCTTTACTGCTTTCCAAAATGGTTGTACTAATGGGCAGTTCCATCAACAATACTTGACTATACCTTTTCCCCCACATCCTTGTCAGCATTTATTATTATTATTTGTATTCTTGGTGATTGGCATTTTATCTAGAGTGAGATGAAATCTTGATGTAGTTTTGATTTGCATTTCTCTGATTTACAGGGATATTGAACATTTTTGCATACATATTTTGGCCATTAAATAGTTTTTATAGATATGTATTTATATTGACATTTTTGAAATAAAAACTGAAGTAAATGTGAGGGTTTAGCTGGGCGCGGTGGCACAAGCCTATAATCTCAGCACTTAGGGAGGCTGAGACAGGAGAATCGCGAGTTCAAAGCCAGCCTCAGCAACAGCAAGGCACTAAGAAACTCAGTGAGACCCTATCTCTACATAAAAACACAAAATAGGGCTGGGGATGTGGCTCAGTGGTAGAGTGCCCCTAAGTTCAATCTCTAGTACCAAAAAAAAAAAAATGTGAGGGTTTATGAAAAGTAAAGTATTTTTAGATTTCTTCTTTTAATCTCTTTAGAAAGCTAAACATTGATCACGAAAGATTTTAACTTTTAAATCTTCACAAATACAATTTCTTCATTTGATGGAATTTCAAATGGATTTTCTTTGATGGAAATTGTCAAGTATCAGATTTTCCACAGCAAGGAACCCTTTAATATTTTGGTCTGCTTAGTGTGAAAAATTCACACATCACATAATCCCTCTATTAAATATCTTCCTCTTAAGTGGGAAGTTTCCTGTGAAGCAGCATCTGTCATGTTAATTTCATTATTTTTTGAGGAACATGAATTAACTTTGGGTAAGGTAAAATAATCGACATGATATTAATTTTTGTGCTTAGAAGAAAGTGAAATTAAAAAGCAATTTTTATTCAATAGCTATTGACTGACCCTATGTCTTTGAAATCCATGCAAAGAATTTCAGGATAAATTTTAATGTTGTCTTCATTTTGTGTATCTGTCTTTCTTTATTTGGGTACAAGAAATTGAACCCAGCAGGGATTAATCACTGAGTCACATCACTGAGTCACATCCCCAGTCTGTTTTATATTTTATTTAGAAACAGGGTCTCACTAAATTGCTTTGAGCCTTGCTAAATTGCTGAGGCTGGCTTTGAAATTGTGATTGGTTTTGACTAGTCCTGACTGCTTCCTGCTCTTGGCCTGCCCTCAGCCTCCTGAGCTGCTGGGATTACAGGTATGCACCACTATGCCCAGCTACCTGTCATCTTTGAAAGATCTCTAATGCTGTTTGGTGTTCTTCACACACTGATGACAAGATACCACCTGGTATCTGAGTAAAGGCTTAGGACCAAACCTGTATTCTAACTTCTGGACACTGGCATGGGCACTTTCATGGGCAATTTTCTGACACCACAGCAGCTGATTCTAAAACATTCTTGGCCTGGTAGAGGGATTCAGGCAACTGATAAGGATACTTTGCTGGAGCAAGTGATGAGGTGGACAACCCTTTCATAATAGCCTCTTCTTCAGAGAGGAGAGTGGCAGCAAGTGCTGCCAGGTGGCAAAGGGATCCCTCAAATCAAATATCTTAGCATTAAGAGCAGGAAGCAGTTAGGACTAGTCAAAACCAGAAATTTTACAGAAGAGAACAGTGAAACTCAGAAAGTTGAATGGACTTAACCCAAAGTGTAGCCCAAACTGTTTCCTATCTAATATCTGTCTCCCCTTCTTCCTCACTAACAGTTGATGTTGTTTCAGAGTGGCAATATTCCCAGAGTACCATAATCACCCTCCCAGCCTTCCTTCAACCAGGGGTGGACATATGACCCAGTTCTTATGTTGAAGAGATGTAAGATAAGGTTGAATGGGGTTGCAGGAAAAAGTTTTTTAAGGGGAAACACTTGGCCTGTATGTCCTTTTGTTTCTCCTTTCCTTCTGCATGTAATGCAGACATAAGATTAGCTGCTCAGATCTAACACAGTGTCTTTAATCATGTGAGAATCCATTCTGGGTGTGAAAAACCTTTTCTTTTAGAGTAATACCTCTCTCTGGTAACCCATCAAGTATTGCTAATACTGGAAAGGAATCCATTCATGGATGCTACAGAGTGTATATGAATTGTACTGTTTTCCTTATGGAAGCAAGAACACAAACTTGAGAAGGACAAGAAAGACCTAAGCTCTAGTCCAAGAAACATTACTTTCCACAAGGCTCTAGCTGTGAACATCCAGCACATTAACTGTTGTTGCTTGCTCTAAGAGGCTGGCAACTCACAGAAGAAAGTAGCACTCTGAAGAAGCAGCAAAGTTCTGGTAGAGCAGCTGAACAACATTACTGGAGCATTAAGGAGAAGTGTAATAAAGGAGTGAGGGGTAATGGGGTAGCAGAGGAGGAGAGGAAAGAGCATTTGGGCCAGAGAGGAGAAATTAAAAAGTGACCAAAAGGAAAGGTAAAACAAACAAAACCTATGGTTTATTGAGCCTGGGAAACTTGCAGGTGCCTATAAAATAGGTCATTTCCACACACCACCCTGCTTTCTGATGCCCAGCCCAGGGCAAACTCTGCCAACCTGCTTAAGAAAAGTGGTTTAACTCTTGTAGTAAATCTTGCTTTTGTCTAATCTAATTATCGCTGGCAGTTTTTACCTTTTAATTAAAACTCAAGCCCTTATCCTTTTTCTCTTTTTCAAGAAAGATAAGAGACTGCCCAGAGCAGAGTAATAAGACTAGGACTGACTTTATTTAGCCTTTTCAAGGAGGCAAAGATTGGCAGGTATGGTCTTAAGAGGCCATTTCAGCTGCAGTCTTCTAGGGCAGCGGCTATTATAAACAGAAGTAAAAAATATAAGAAACTGCTCTGTTTAACTCAATCAAGGAAACAATTATAAAAGTCAGTGGATAGTAACTGAAGGTGAGAGTGTCCAGGAGCTTTGCTGTCATGACATTTTTTTTTTTTTTTTTTGGTTGTCGTCGTCAAGGGAAAGTCGAGTATCAAGAGGATATGAAGATACTATCGACCTTACACACTTAGAGTGTTTAAAATACAATCCTTGTGTTTGTTCTCATCTCAGAAGCCCTGGGCTTCGTCTTTGTTACCTATTGGATTTCAGGAAGGCTGACTTGAGATGCGGTGTTGCCATTTCCTGGGCTTTTTTTTTTTTTTTTCCGGAGCCAGCAGCCATATCCTTTGTTGTGTCTCCTCTGCATTCATTTTTCTCTGCCCTCGCACCTCCAGACAGTGTGATGGGGATGTTTGCTGGTCTTTTCGCTGGGAGGCCGCGACCGTCAGTCTCCTTGGCATTCGATAAAGGACCGCTTTAAAAAGCCAGTGAATGACGGGGCTGGGTGCGCGCCACCTCGGGAACCGACCCGCTTTGTGAGCGCGTTTGTTTGTCTCCGCGGTGGTAGCACCGCTGGCGCGAGGCGCGGGCCGCGACCCCCGAGGAGGCGGGGCCTCTGTGCGCCCGGCTCCGCCTGGAAAGGGTTTCACAGTCGTCGCCGCCCTCATTTGTTCGGTTAGATCGCGCTGCCCCGACGCTTCACCCAGAGCCAAGTACACCGGACAAGGCTGCCCAGGAGTCCTCTATAGCCTTCATTCCACCCAACTCCTCTTCGGACTCTTGTCCTCCACTTCTTCACTTTTTCTCATTAACAGCATACTGGAGGGGCGCTTGGCAAAACTCAAACCAAAAACAGAGAAAGGAGAGGGAAGAAAAGAAAAAATTCGATGAACCTGTTTTGGTTCTCCAGAGTTTGTGAAGGCCATAACCATGTCGGAGTCGGGGGAGATAAGTGAATTTGGCTACATCATGGAATTGCTAGCCAAAGGCAAGGTAAGTGCTTGGGCGCGCGGTGTCATGCCCCGGGTTCTTCCTCTGGATACTACCCGGCCTGTAGCCACGGGTCCGTTTAGGCGCCTGGGGAGGATGGAGGCTAGATCCCAGGGTCCGCGCCCGCAGCCCAGGCGTCCCAGCTGCTGCTGAATGCAAAGTAGCAGCCGTTTCTTTATTTCGAGGCATCTCTGAAATGAGCCGTGGGATACTTCAGAGCGCGTTTGGAGCCAGCTGGGCAACAGCGGGGGCGAGAGCCCGCTGTGTGAAGATATGGGGACGATGACCACACATTGGTCAAGGGGACTCTCCTTTGGCACCCAGGGCTGTCCAAACGTGGTGATTTCGAGTGAGTGACCTCGCCTGTCCAGGCGCGGAGGCGGAAGGTGGGTCTCACCCGCCAGCGAATAGGCCCGGAGGGCGGGGTCGGGTTCAGCTCTCAGTCTGTCGTTGTGGAGGATAAATAGCAGCAGCAACCCAGTTCGTCCTGCCTCGGCGTTTTCAGCGCTTCTTCCAGGTCTTTAAGCGCTGCCCCAGGCGGGGAATATTTCAAGCCGCCTTCTTTTAGTGGGGAGAGGGGATGCTGGAGGAGCCATCTGTCAGTCCCGCACCTGTCCTGAAGCCTTTTGGGACCCAGGCTGGCCGCAGTGGGTGGTGCTCCGCCATCACGCCCTCACCTCCGCCGGGAAGAGCCTGTATTGGGTAGAGAACTTTGCGAGAAGCTGTGCTCCGTGTAGTGTACGAAAAACTGCCCAGAGAGGCTTCTAAGTGGTTTGCAAACTGGACGCGTCGTGAAATACAGACAGCACCTCTCACTACCCACCCGACTCAGGCGGCGAGAAGGTGGTAAAAGGCGTTTGTTTTTGCCCTGTACCCCTGGAGCTCCGAGAAGATAGCAGAACCCAACTCCCTGCGCGCATTCATCAGAAAGGAGAAAGATGATTCTGCGGGCCCTGGTCTGAGCCCTTGAAACTTCAGTCCCACACCCTACTAATTCCAACAGCTGATGTAGAGCAGAGAATAGTTTGTTTCAGACCAGACAGTCCTGTGGGCTCCTAGACTAAAGAGTCCCAGGTGAACCAACTCCTCCCTGACTTCTATACTCCAACAACTAAATACAGGCATCTGAAATAGAATACTCGTTAACATTTTGAAGGTGTTTGTGTGAAGGGAGTGCCTTGGGGCTCCGCTTCAGTTTGTAGACCGGGGCAGAAGTACAACGGAGAATGCTTGTTCTACTTCTCTTCCATCTTGCTCCTCAAGAGGCATTCCGCGTGCGCATGGGAACACCCTGGCCCATACATCTTCCTTGTCTCAAACAACCTTTTGACCATCTACAGACCTAGAATGTGCACTGCAGCCCCCTCCTCCCTCTAGGAAATGAACCCCGCGGAAAGAAGTACAGAAGAAAGGGTTGTCTCCCAGCTAAGAGGAGCACAGCCAGAGGAAGGCCAGAACATGACCCTCTGGAGAGCAGGATGCAAAGACGGACCCTGGCTGCCCAGTTCTAAGTGCTGATGCCTGACAGAGACATCTGTTTGGGAGCTGGGGGTTTAGGGATGCCTTTTGTTGATCTCATACAGACCACTTTTGATGAGATGGGGAACAGGATGATAAATAGGTGAGTTTAAGCTTGTGTTCTGGCATTCTTCAAAATAAGCCAGAATTGTATTAGTTGGTTAACTAATATAGTTTCATCCAAACAAATCAATTGCATCCAAACCCAGAAATTCTGAGAGAATATTTCTGGGGTGGGCCTAGGGATAGGCATATTAACAACACCCTGGGTGACTATGAAGCTGTTGAACTTACTATAAACATTAAATGGAGAGGTAGGGTGAACCATTAGTGAATCTTGAAACACTTTAGAATAAATTGAGATACACAAAAACAGAAACAGACCCCATCAGAACAGCAATGTGTTCATCACAATATGTTCTGTGTAATGAAACCAGAAAATAATTTTCTAGTTTCCTGCCCTGGATTTCTCTGCCTCTCACTCTTGACTAGTCAGAGCTTCTCTGGGCTTTAGCAGTGGGCCTGTAGCCAGTATGAACACTCTCACCTGACTTCCATAGGTGGAGAGGCCAAGTGTCCCATGTCATCTCAGGTTAGAAAGCAGGCTCCCCCTGTGAGACCAACAGACAGTTCCTCCCTCTGTTTTTTATTGGGATGGAGGTATCAGGAGTTGATTCCTAAACATTTGTTTCAAGTTTATTCCTTATCCATTCTCCTAAGCCCCTATCTCCATTAAAACCCCTTGTTTTGTGTATGATAATACAGACTTTGGACACCTAATATTAGCCATGAAATAACAAACCTTTGAGACTGACTTGTTTTATTTTCCTCGGGGGAGTTAGGTTTCACTTTGTAGTTCAGGTTTGTAATGTAATGAATAGTGTGAAACTGGTCTAATTATGAAAGTAAAAAGAGATCAGAGGCCTATAGTCTGCCAGCGTTCTCCCTGGTCTCTCAAAGTTGAGACCAGTGAGTGACATAATTTCTTTCACTTTCCCTCCAGATGTCATTTAATCCTTGCAGGAATTCTCAAAACTCTGTACATGAGTTAATTTAAAATACATGGCTTTAAAATCTTACAAAATTAATACATGCTTGTTGCAAAGTATCCTAACTTTTCAGAAGGCTTTACAGAGGAAACACTGGAGGTTCATTCCCACTTCTAATCCATGCCCAGAGGCAGAAATTTATATGACTATTTCAAATTAAATTAGTTTTATTATGTATTCACTGATGTGGGAGATGAGCCTTTCCTCTTAGGGTAACCTAAAACCCACATGCTAAACTTGATCAGCTTATTTTACTTATTGTGATGCTTACTTTAATATTTAAAGTACAGAGTGATCTCTACCATTGCTATCTTTCAGCTTATCAAACAATCTATAGGTACACAGTAGCAAATACTTATAAATCTCAAGAGTTTTAAAAATCAGTATAATTGTATTTCACTATCAGTGAAATTTTTGCCATTTCTATTTCTTTTGCAACTCATCTCTTTGGACTAAAGAGCTTTTCCAATCTGTGGTCAATATCCGAGATTACTCAGGAGGTATTTTCAAACTGCTTTGATCTCTTCAAAGATTTGCCTCATTAATTTTTTATTATCTTCATATACCTCTTCTGTTCGACTCCCAAGCATTATTTTGGATTCAAATAATGAAGATTTTTTTGGGGAGGGTACTGGGGATTGAACTCAAGGGTACTTGACCACTGAGCCACATCCTCAGCTCTATTTTATGTTTTATGTAGAGACAAGCTCTGAGTTGCTTAGTGCCTTGCCATTGCTGATGCTGGCTTTGAACTTGCAATTCTTCTGTCTCAGCTTCCCAAAGTGCTGGGATTACAGGTGTGCGCCACCACACCTGGCTTCAAATAATTAAGATTTGAAGATGAAGAATAGAGCAATTTAAGTTTAATGTGCTTCTTTAAATTTCCAGTATTTATCATATTTATGTTTACATATAAATGTTTAAAAAGTACTTCTTGTCTCCTGTAGTTTAATAGTTTCTGTTTGAACACATTTCAAGAGTAGAATAGTGTGAACAAAATTAAGGGGACTTTGGAAAACTCACATTTAATTTTGTTAGAGAAATAGACAATGATACCATTATATGGTGAATTATTAACCTTGAACATCTTGAGGCACATAAAATTTGAGAATTTTTACAAACACAAAATTGACTCTAAAACAAGAAGACACTTATAGTCTGAAAGAATTAGGTTTAGAATATTTGTAAATCCAGAATAATGTAAAGTCTTAAATATCTCTTGGACCAAAAAAATAAACACACACCAAATGAGCTGTTCCAGAAGGCTGAATAGATGGTTGCTCACACAACTAAAATTTAAACTGGGGTGATAATGGTAAGGTTGTGTCCACTGTAAAGTATTCTTCAAAATATTTTATTTTATACATTAGGACTGAATGAAATGTGGAGGGTAGGGAAGAAGATTTAGAGTTTTGCAATATCATTTGAAAATAGCTAATTTCATGACTATCATAAATTTTCTCTTTTAACTATATTGTTCTAAAACTTTTTGAAGAGAAAGGGATCTCCTAAACTACACTGTAAAAGAATGAGCCAGATATTTTGTGAAATTATAAATTACATCTTGTATACATACCTGTGGGCAATGCAATAAGGATGCTAGGGTAACATCCAGTTTTCATCTTGGCTGTTTGATATCAAGCCATGCAATTGTATACATATTAATCTCTGGGTAGAGGTGGGGAGGACTGGTGGTTGTTACCTGTCCCCTCTGAAGAGAATTATACCTATTTCACAGGATTACTACAAGGATTAATGAATATGTTATATGACCTTCCTACTATTGTTATTGGCACATAATAGGTCCTTAGTAACATAGGTTGTTACCATTAGCTATTATGGTAACAGAGTTAGATCTTGAGATACCTTATATCCAAACTGTGTGATCATTAGTAAGTGGAAGTAAAATTTCCAGATAAAATACAGAATATAAAGTAAAATTTGTATTACATATCAACACATAATTTTACTACAGGTATGGTATGTTTCATGCAATTTTGGGGACATATTTATACTAAAAATTTTTATAACATATCTGTAATTCAAATTTTACTCAGTGTGCTCTGTTTTTATTTGCTGGTTCTACAACTCTTGAGGAAGGATGATAAGATTTGGCTAAAGAGGACCTTCTAGACAATCTTAAAATATCACCAATGTTGTTCACTTCAAGTTCATCAGGAGACTCCTTTGCCTACCAGTTATGCAGCAAGTACACTCTGGCTATTAACAGAGAAAAGTCTGCCAGAGCAGCATTGTGTTTCTCTCATTTTCCCAGTATCAAATTGTTGATCTGGTGCTACTGTTTAGTAGCTAAATGCCTACTGGATTTTGTTTTAAATAAAAGCTTAAATGGTTGGAGAGATAAGACTTACAAAATGTCAAACATCAGTGGTATGAAATGAAGAGTATATAGTTGTGTTAAACCAAGCAGGAAGACACTTAAAAGCTAAAGGAGTTACACTGTAGAGACAATCAATGTAAACTAGATTAATGAAGGAGGCTCTAGAATTGTAGCTTGAAAGATGAGTGGGATTTGGCGACACAGTAGAAATCTGAACTTCCTGGCTCTCTGGACTCCTCTCCCCTGACTTTGTTCCCATAGAAACACTTTTATAACTGGTAAATTGGCATGTCAGAGGCTTGTGTCAATAATTGATAGACAGTGGCATTCATTATGCCTTTACCTCTAACTTCCTAATTCCCAGCAGAATGGACAGTGTGTGTGCCAATCTACTATAAAACCTAGATTAATTTCTATTTTCCTTATCTCCCTTAAGTCCAGGAGCTCTCTTGATTTTATACCAGTGTTGTAGAATGACTAGGGGTTCCCAACAGGGGCAAGGTGTAGGGGTAATGTGGTCATATCACTTTCTCTTTCTTGATCAGGACATATTAACAGAACTGTACCCTGATTGTCTGATCTCAGACCAAACAGTTAATATGGGAAGAGACTAGGTCAGCATTCAAGGTAACAAGTTTGTATTTTAAATTTCAAATAATGAACCTGTACTGAGCTTCTGTTTTACCAAAACCTGAGTTGTGTGTATATGTTTGAGGCCTACAGGGGCTTGTTGACTTTTTGGACTTCATTAGGAAGTCCAAAAGTTCTATCACGCCTGTGACAGAAGAGCAAATAAGTAACACCAACAAGTGCAAGACATCACAATGAATTCAAGAGTTGAAAGTCTGGTCTTGGAGATTGATAGGAATGGGTTAAGCTACTTTCTCATGAATTTTGACTCAGATTTTAAAAGAAACTATTGGGGAAAAAGAGGTGCTAGGATACTCTTAACTGGCAAGGGGTAGGTGCCAAGGGAGAGCCATTTCTCTGTAAAAGCCTTTAAAATCTTCAACATCTACAGAAATCATTGGTATTCCTAGCCCTCTATCCTTTATCAGATTTATTTTGTGTTATTGCAAGTTTACCATGTCTCCTAAAAACCCTGCCACCAACATATATGCATATACATATATATCCCTCTCCTCCTTACATTCTCAAACCAAGCTGCTTGTTGTCCAGCACTATAGCTTATTCTGCCTCTGTCCAATTGGAGTCACAAGGACAGCATTGCCCATATAGGAAGTCATCTGTAAATATCTAGAGTCTGCTGCACTCTAAGCATGCAGAGAGAAGGCTCAGGTTGGGCAGGGGAATTCGCCAGGAGGATGAGAAAGAACAGAAACTGAGAAGAAATAGTATGATTTGAAGGCTGACCAGGGGTAGAGAGGAAAGAAGAGAGGATATTCATACACACACACACAGGATTTTAACTGAAGAATGAGGAAAGGTCTTGGTGCCTGTGTGTGGGAGGCTAGGTTGTATGGGAGTTGAGAGAGAAGTTGAAGAAAGCGTGGTAGACGGTCAAGCAGGATAGAAACCCCGAGAAAAATGGGAAGTGGAGGTTTTAAATGGTCGTTTTCATATTTGCTGTCATCTTACCAATATACTCCTCCACCTTTTTGCTTTTAATATATAAATAAAGGATTTTTTTACATAAAATGTTTTAGAAATTATCCATGCACACATTAAACAATACAAATACAAAAGTAAGCCCTGCATTCTTGATTCCATCTCCTTAATTCTCTGCAATAATGTGAATTTTTTTGTGCTTTAGAGACACTTTTATTTAACTGCCTGTACAAGCATATATACCTGCTTGAAAGTTTTTGTCGAGTGGCAGCATATGAATTCATATGACTTTACATTTTCAAAACACTGTACTTTAGGCATTCTTTATCATCGGTACATTCATCTTAATTGCTCTATAGTATTCCATGACGTGGATGCATATTATGGAAGATAAGTGTTTAGTTACTATAAGTCCCCAAATAAGATCTTTACATGCATATTTTTGTGTACACATGCACGTATTACAATAGGAACATTCTTAGATAGGAATAACTGTCAAAAAGTGTTAACAATTTTTGCAAAATTTTCCTTCAGATAAACTGTACCAGTGTACACTATCACAAAAAGTTTGCAAGTACATAGTTCCCCACATTTTGGCAAGTGTTCTTTTAAAAAAATTTTTTTTAGTTGTTGATGGACCTTTATTTATATGTGGTGTTGAGAATCGAATCCAGTGCCTCACACATGCTAGGCAAGCACTCTTCCACTGAGCTACAACCCCAGCTCTTGGCAAGTGTTTTAAAATAATTTTTGGAACTTGTTAACTATATGAAAATATTTCAGTGAAGTTTGATTTGCATAATGGGAGGCCTTTAAAATTTATTTTCACCAAGTATTGTCTATACAAGTTTATCTTAAGTTCATTTCATGAAACCATCTAATATATTTTACCTTGCCAACAAGTAGTTTTTTGGGCCCACAACACTATTCAAGTGTGCTGATATGAAATTACAGCTGGTGGGGATTTATTTAATCCAAAGATCAGTATTAGAAAGTCTTATTACTTAAATAGTTGAGCCTTTAAAATATATCTATGTAGGCACGTGGTGTACGGAATGATTTAGGTACCCAAATGACACAAGCATTTGCTGTTTTCCTCATTTCCCTGTTGATTAGGGCTCTTGAGAACATGAGGAAAGAAAGAAGCCCTCTGGGGTCTATCAGCTGCGGCCAAGGATCTAATTTGAACCAGAACAACCTAGTCATTACTTGGCCAGGCACTTATCCTCTTTACCTCTCATCTGTAAAGTGAGGATGTTCCATTAAAGATAATTGCAATAGTTCCTTGCTGTTCTCAATTCTACACTACTACCGTCATTTAGCTGCGTAGTTGGAGAAGAGGCTACCGCTGCTGACTTGGCTGTGGGAAGACGGCGGAACTTGGCCACAGCAGAGACTTCTCCCAAACAGGAAATTAAAAATGGGAAGCATTTCAAAACCTAAAGATGCGTCTCTACAGTTCTGTGGTCCCTTCACTCAGTTTAGGGCACCTGTTTTTTCAATTTAATACTGAAAGAGATGTGGCAGCTGGAAAGGCAGTGGTGTGATCTAGTAAGTTTCCAACAATCCCAGGTTAATTCTTTCTCCGTGTGCACTGGAAAGGCAGTCGTATGATCTAGTAACACACTTCAAATATCTTAGGTTAACTTACTCTCCGTGTGAGCTGGAAACAGGAGAGAAGAAACGTGAATCTCGGCAGCTGAAATAAACTCCGCTAAGTCTCTGCATGCATATGCTGTTCAGGACCCTCTGCTCTCGGTTCTCAGGGGAGAAAAACAAGGGGTGCTGCGGGGCTGGGGGCATTCCCTTACCCCTATCTCTCCAACTAAATTCTTGGCCAGCACCCAGGAGCACTATTCCTACCCCGCGGGCTGTCCCATTACCAGTGAACAGGAACGTGTGGTGCGTGACGGGACCACGCCCTGGTGAGAAGCAGCAGAAAGCAATGGTAATTTATTCCTAAGAGAATGTTAAGTACCGCCAAAAACCAATCAAGTCGCGAAAGAGGGACAAGAGTTAGGTGGGGACGGAAACCTACTGGTGGAGGGGAATCCCCAAGCCGGTGGTGGTAAGAGTGGGCGGTGTCTAGCTCTGGTCACCTCCGGAGCGCGGCTCCGCGGTGCCCTCGCTCCCTCTGCGGAGTTCAGGGCCAGGAGGTGTCACTAGTTTGTGGGGTCTCCAACCGCGCTTTTGGAAAGTGAAACGAGGAGCAGAGGGGCCGTGCCAGGCCGGTAGCGAGGGATGCAGCTGGTTGCATCCTGCGGCAGCACAGCAGGACCACAACACCCGGGCCCCGCCCTGGCGCCACCCTCGGCTCCACCGCCCTCACTTCCGCCCCTAGAAGCTTCCAACCCCGGCAGGGGGCAATGAGCCGCGGCCGGTGTAGGAGTGAGGGGCGCGGGAGCCGGAAAGGTGGAGGCGGAGAGCGCCCGGACCCCACGCGGAGCCACACCCACCGCTGGCCTGGCGCCCCCCTATCTTCCCCAGCGCTCCGCCGGCCTGTGGCCCCGCCCTCTTTGTGCGGCGGGAGCTGTTGCCTGGGCGACGGCCCCGCCCCGGCCCCGCCCCCGCGGCGCCCCGCCCTGGTCTCCGTGCGGCCGCGGGCCCAGCTGCAGTCCGCAGGAGCCGCCGCCGCAGCCGGCCGTGGGGCGGGTTTCCCGGGGCCGTCGCTGGGAGCAAAGCTGACTCTCCCGCGCCTGTGCTTTCGCCTGCCCGCCCCGGCTTGTTCCTCGCCTGGTCGGTCCGCTGGCCGGATCCGGCTGACCAGCTTGCCCTCCGGCTCTGAACCGAGGCACCACTGCCGCCGCAGGGACCCGCCCACCAGACCCTGCTTGGGGCGGCCAGTCTGCCTGTTGGGACTCTGCCGTTGATGACACCTGGCAGAAGGCTACCATGGAGGGGGATGCTTCTGACTCTCTGGTGAGTGGGAGCCTAAAGGCTGCCTCCTCTCGCCTCGGTGGCGGCGCGCGGGGACACCTGGGGCTTTCTCTGCCCTCCACCCCGAGCCGAGAGTGAGTCTCTCGGAGCCGCGAGGGCTGTGGTGTGGTGGCCCCGCTTCCTCTTCCCCTGCCCCCGCCCTTTATTAAACACGCTGGGAGAGAAGGACATGTCATCCTGTAGGCCCAGAGGAGGGCGCGGGTGGGTGATTGCCCACCTGAGCACCTCGGGGAATCCCGTCAAGGCTCTTTAATGAGATTCAGGCTGGAGAATTCCCTTTAGAGAGGCGGGTGCGTGACCCGTCCCCTTTTGTCTGGGAGCGACTTGGGGCTCCCGCGGACCCTGGCCAGGTGCTGCCGCAGTGAGCAAGGCTCTTTAGCTTTGCCTGCTCGCGGGGTGGGGCCTCCTGGAACCCTGGCAGCCGTCGAGCTACTAGAGTTTTTGTTTGGAGAGTAGTATCTACACTTATCCGAAGTTTTCCAGTGAACCCCTTTGAAGAGCGAATGAGCCTCCACATCACATTTCTCTTAGATTATTTCTCCTTCAATAAATACAAATGGACACTTAATTTTTCTCTTGTGTAAGAAATACTTTATTTTGATTATAAAGCCAAATTCAAGACAGTGAATGCTTCATGTACAAGAAAAATGTATTTTAGATCTTCCTGTGAGAGGTAAACCTTAAGCAAGGTATTATTTTATACACAAATGGGGTGTGAAAATCAATTTTGGACATTCAGTACAATATTTTCCTTTGAATTATTGTCAAACTCTTTGTGAAATGAGATACACTGAATATCCTATATCTTTAGTGTAAATTGTAGGTGTGGCTTTCTCATTTCCAGATTTATTAAAATTCTAACATGGGCCTTTATTAAATCAGTGATGCAGCAAGAGAACTACATTGAACGACAGTGATAAAAGCAGTTGGCTGTAGTGTTAATAAATCATTAAGAATTGTTAAAATTCTTTATATCTCTTTAAGGGAAATACTTGAGCATGCATTTTTATTTAAGATAAGTTATACTCCATGCATGTATAATATGTCAAAATACATTACTGTCATATATACCTAAAAAGAAGAAATTAAGAAATGTTAAAAAAATGTGGATTAATTAAATTTTAACTTTCTGTGTATTTGTACTAGTTGAAATCATTGTAAGGTTAAGAATTGAAATGAGGTTGAGTCCTTTAATATTAGATGCCATTAAAATTGCAGAGATGCTGACAATAGATTCATAGCATTTGAAATTCAGGTTACGTGAGAAAACACACAGAGCAAGGAAAGAGAAGCAGTATGAAATCGTTCAACTTTTTTAGTTATAAGAATTTAAAATGTATCTCATTTAAAATAAAGAATGAAAGCCTATAGTATTGAAGCACTAATAATTGTGCCTTTTAGTCCTCTACATCCTTTTAATATTCATTAAGTGCTTTTATGGTAACAGTTTTGATATATAACATGAGAGCCTCAAGCATTTTAGCTGTATTATAGAATATGAAAAATGGTCATTTAATACACAAAATTGCTGATAACTCAGCTTGTAAATAGATTTCAACTGGGATTCTGTGAACGTATAGGCTAACCTAGTTTTTATCAGATTTTGTTATTTGCCACTCTCAAAATTTAATGTACCAAGTAGGAATACAATCTGTTCTTAGTGTTATATTTGAACTACTTTATTGAAGTAATCTACTTATAGAATATTACTGAAGTCCTAAATCACTGAGTTTTTCATGATGATTTGAATGACTTTTTTGGTTTTTGATAGAATATTATGGTCCACTGATATTTTATGCCAAATTTTTCCTCTTATAATTTTCTTACTTTTGTCTCATGTCTGATCAGTTTTCTTTTTTCCAGTACTGAGGATTAAACCCAGGCTCTCACATGTGCTAGGCAAGTACTCTACTGCTGAAGTACATACCCAGGCCTTTTTTTTTTTTTTTGGTATTGATGATTGAACTCAGGGGTACTCGACCACTGAGCCACATCCCCAGCCCTATTTTGTGCTTTATTTAAAGACAGGGTCTCACTGAATTGCTTAGCACCTCACCATTGCTGAGGCTGGCTTTGAACTTGCGATTCTCCTATCTCAGCCTCCCAAAGTGCTAGGATTACAGACATGTGCCACCATGCTCGGCCCTAGGCCTTTTTTATTTTTTATTTTGAAATAAGGTCTTACTATGGTTCCCAGGCCAGACTTGAACTTGAGATCTTCCTGCCTCAGCCTTCTAGGAGCTGGGATTATAGGTGCCTGCCACCGTAGATTTTCATTTCTGAGCTATGGATGTTGAAGGGAGGTAGATGGCATAGAATTCGGTAATCTGAGGGAACTTCAGATTTTTAAAAATCTCTTAATTCTTTTAAACCACATGCATTTCTTCAAGAGCTATAAGCATGTTATATATTGCCACCTAAGATCGTTTGACTGATTTTCTTTTTAATTTTAAGGTGACTATTAAGAATATCGAAAGAGAGCTCATTTGCCCAGCATGCAAGGAGTTGTTTACCCACCCACTGATTCTGCCTTGTCAACATAGTATCTGTCATAAATGTGTAAAAGAACTCTTACTGACTCTTGATGATTCATTCAATGATGTGGGATCAGACAACTCCAATCAGAGCAGTCCTCGACTTCGGCTTCCCTCCCCTAGCATGGATAAAATTGACAGGATTAACAGACCAGGTATGTGGCAGAACCATAGGTGCGGCTGGGGTGAGGAATTTATGTGTTTAGGTATAACTGTGGAAATAAAATTGTTTTTATCATTTTGAATGTTAATTTTTTCAGGTGGATACATTAAAACCATAATTATAAGGGATTACCCCCAATTAAAATGTGAAAATGAATTTTTGTTGTTTTTTGATATGCACTTAAAGCATATATTGGATATTAACACTGATTTTATGATAAACCTCTTATTAACTGTGTCTGTATTTTTCTTTTTTTTTTGATACTGGGGATTGAACTTGGGGGTACTCGACCACTGAGCCACATCCTCAGCCCTATTTTGTATTTTATTTAGAGACAGGGTTTCACTGAGTTTCTTAGCACCTCGCTGTTGCAGGCTTTGAACTTGAGATTCTCCTGTCTCCGCCTCCCAATGTGTCTGTATTTTAGGGATGTTCTGACCCTGTGGTATCCTTGATGTGATAAAACAATGGACCAGCAAGATACTTACTAGAGAAATATCCATATATGGTAATATCCAAATAAATACTGCAGAATTAAAAATGGAACTTCATAATGGCTAATCCTGGAAAACTTTTAATAGAGAAATTATTTGGTATCATTTGAGAATTTTATTTTCTTTAGCCATTCTTAATTTTTAAAAAAAGGATTTTAAGCATCACAAGTAGTATAATTCTATAATAATGTATAGAAGTAGATCAGATTTGATGTAGAGCACATATACTGTACCTTTATCATATTACCAACATTTAAATTGTTTCCTGTTGAGATAGTGTTACTTTTTCCTAGGTAACTATTGCAGGATTAATGTATTACAAAATTAATTTAAAATCACTGGAGATGGTGACATTCTTAGTACACATATCAGTACTGAGGACCAAGGTGGGAAAAAACACTACAGCCTCCAGTTAAGCACGTCCTTTGTAGTACGTGGATGGCCATAAATTACAGATCTCAGAGCTTCAGCTCTGCCCAATTTGAGCTTTGAAATTTTAAGTTTAACTGTCTACTCTGTCAGTTTCTTTCTCTTACAGTATAGGAGTAAATTTTTAATCATGTAAACTTTTTTTTTTCAGAGAAGGATGTCTTTCTCTAAGTTGCATTTTAAGGAATGCCATATTTTTTTGCTCCAACCTAACATGTGGAGTCTTCTTGTGTGGTATTTATGTATGGGTTCCATCAGAATGGATAAATATCCTTTAAGGGCGATACTATGATATTTTGAAAATGTATTTTTCTTTAAATTTCAATTACTGATTACTTGGAAGATATTTTACACATATGAAAATTGTACACATATGCCAAAAAGGAGCATTTAGCAAGTGCAAGAGGGCAGGGAGCATTAGCACAGAGAGTATTGTGTTTTTTGTGAAGTCATTACTTTCATGTTTTCGTTCTGGCTATAAATCTGGCACACTGAGGAAGGGAAAAAAGACAGTCATACTAACAGATAAAACTTGATGTTCTGATGGTAGATTGTCATTGGGTAGGTGGAGATTCTTGCCTGATTGACCATAAAAATTTAGTTTTTGTTTATTAATACTTAGCACAGATAATTGAGTGGAATTTTTCTACCTATAATTAGGTTGTACTCATATTTCATGAAATCCTGCATTTTATGTGGGCTTTTAATCCTAAAATGTTTTCAGGAACAAAGTACTCTATAGATGCTTAATATGTGTCAAATGAATGCTGAATGACAAATCTCTGCTACAGTATTCATATAGAAAGCATAGCCCAGTGAAAAATAAATAATAATGCAATAATAGTGTCATTTTTCCAGGACAATAGCTCCATTCCATACATTCCACTGTGGAACAAGAGTTCATTCTACCATGTATTCTACTAGGTTAAAACTAGAGTTACTGAGGTGTGTTCCTCTCTCTTCTTTATGAAGAACCATGAAGATGGGTTATATCCTGAGGAGAGAGTTAGGATGGTGAAGGTATTCTACTAGGTTAAAACTAGAGTTACTGAGGTGTGTTCCTCTCTCTTCTTTATGAAGAACCATGAAGATGGGTTATATCCTGAGGAGAGAGTTAGGATGGTGAAGAGTTTGAAAACTTTTGTGTGAAGAACAATTACAGGAGATAAGAATATTTAAATTGGGAAAGGATGACTCTGGAATTTGATGAATATGAGAATGAGTGGGCTGCTTAATTATATCTGATCCTTGTCACTAGAAGTATTTAAATCAGATGTTAAAATTTAGGTCACAAGCATAATAAATACGGAAGCATTCTTAATTTTACTACTTTGGTAGAGATACAAAGACGAATAATGCATTTTCCCATTAGCTCAACTACTATAAGAAAACTAGCAGCCAATTGCTTCTAGACCTCCTTGTTGTAGATAGTGGGCCACAGTTTGACTGTG
Organism: Xerus rutilus; assembly: GCA_028644305.1. Classification (NCBI taxonomy): domain Eukaryota; kingdom Metazoa; phylum Chordata; class Mammalia; order Rodentia; family Sciuridae; genus Xerus; species Xerus rutilus. The sequence continues at coordinate 107,334,498 of CM053405.1, forward strand.
GAGATTAGAATGGTTGCCTTGTTAAAGAGGGTAGAAGCTGCTTGGCACCAGATTGTCAAATTTACTGTCTTATCACAAACCTGGCAATTCAAATTATTTAAGAATGCCATGCCAGCTCAACATAGGGCAGAACTGCTAAAACATGTCTTTGGCTCTGACTCCTCCAGCTCTTGGGTCATCAATGTATGTAGTCTTTATTTTAAATAATGTATGGGTGACCAGTATCTGCTAATATTGTAAAGGAGGATTCTGCTTTGAGTGGTGTGCTGAGAAAGTTCTGTCATCTGCCAGATTTGTCCAGCACTGAAGTTCTTTGCCTTATTGAATACCAGCTGCATTCATTCAGTTAACAAATATTTTGAGTGCTCACTGGTTACCAGATAAGATTAAATGATGAAGGATGAATAAAATAGACCTGTACTTCTGAAAAAGTGTATAATAAATAGGCTAGCATTGCACAAAGCTTCATAAGGTAGACCAGATTAAGAGCATAATTCTTTGTCAAGCACACATACTGAGTAATTGAATAGATAAACTTAGAGAGGACCTAAAGGGCGAGAATGCCCCCAATATGGTAATCATTCCTGGAGGTTTGTATTAATGAATATAAATTTTAGGATCATTTTCCACATGATTGCATCAGGTTTAAACTAATAGAACCCAGTGTATTACAGATGTAATGTTACTTACCCTCCATTTGAACATTTGTCTGCAATTTTTCTTTGGATAGATTTATGGATTCATGGGTCAGTAGTGTCATTTCCCACCTTTTTTTCTGACAGGCCTTTTCTTTGTTTTTATCAGTCATACCTAATTGAGAATGAAAACAGAAACATTGACAGGTATTAGAATGGGAAGAATAGAATTCCAAAAACTATTATTGCTGTTGGTTAAATAAAGGATTAGATTTGGGCTGTCCAGTGTAGTAGTGACTAGCAACATACAGCTGTTGAGTGCTTGAAATGTGATTAGTCTGAAGTGAGATGTGCTATAAGTATAAAATGAATTTAAAAGACTTAAGATAAAAAAGACTAAAATATTTATATTGATTACATTTTGAAATGACAGTACTTTGAATATAGTGGTTTAAATAATGTTATCAAAATTAATTGCACTTGTTTCTTAAACTTTTTTATGTGGCAACTGGAAAATTTAAAATTACCTATATTTTAATTGTGGCTCCTGTATTTCATTTGGATAATATTGCTTTAGATGTGTGATAAACGTTTTAAAATAAAAGGAGAGTAAAGTGTGTGTACATAGCACAATTGCATATTATGTAAAAAGAAATATATTGCCTCATGCTTCTGATCATATATGTGCAAGTTTTCCCCATTTTAATTTTTCTGAAATGGAAAACATACTCAGTTCTAGTAATGTTTATTTACAGAAAAAGATGCCCAATTTCAGTAATTTTTTTTTTAGTTTTTAGGCCAGTAAAAGACAAACTTGAGAACTTGATTTTGCTTTTTTTCCTAACAGTTACCAGAAATAGGATTGTTTAAAAACACAAATCTATAGGACAAACTATAGGTCTCTTAAGCACTGCACCAACAATGATGAATTCTGAATTCTAATAGCTTGAATGTTTTATATTGCTAGCTTCATAAATATCATGTGTACTGGGAAAAACACATTTTTACTTGTTAATTCAATAATGGTATTATGTACAGGACACAGTTACTGCTTTATCTTTTGTTAACAAGTTGTGAATCTTCTCTTTGAAATTAAATTCTAAATCCAGCTTTCTGTTCATTGTTCACAGCTTCACAACGGAGATCTTTGGGGTGGAGAGGTAGAAAATGCTTTATTGCTTTTGTGGCCGAAGGCAGTATAGTGTTAGACTGAGATTATGTTATCTTGTGTATACATAAAGTTCTTTAACATCAGTGGTCAAGTCTTCAAAATTATATAGAAAATGAACAAATTGTACTGAAATGACTTAAAGGTCAACAGGACTAAATTTTCAAGCAAGTTCTGATGTTTTGAAGGGAGAACACTGATTATTAGGGCTTATATTTTGTTGGTATGCATAAGACATTTTTTAAAGAAAATAATATGTATTCCTTTTGCTTGTTTTCTTAAATATATGGTACCTGAAAATTCCTTACATCTACTTAGTGGAACAAAGTTTAATATAGCAACATTGGGGAGGGTAAATAAGCCAGTACTTTCTCATGTATTTGAAATTTTGATTATATTTGTTGATCATTTTTGCGGTTAATAACAATTGTTGCTTGTTTTGTGCATATGATGTCTTTTTATGTTAATGTTTAAAGTATTTGGCATCAGAGTTTTAACACTGAAGTCTTACCCACTTGTGGGTAAATAATAAACCCTCCTCTTTTAGGCTTTCTGAAGTATTCTGTGTGAAAGATGGACCAACCTATCAATTTTTTTTAACTCCAGTTGACCTTTAAAGTAAAATGGACTACTTTTCTTGTAAAATGCTGGTGGTACCCTCTTGCTCTTTGGAGAATAAGAAAGACCTGAAATGTTATCCCTTTTCTGTTTTTCTTGCCTTCTTTTGCATCTGTTGATTTTAAAATTTTATAGCCACTTCTAGAAGTCACATGTCATTCTTTAGGGAGGCTTTAGTAAGTCTCTGACAATTTTAAATGTTGAAATTTAGTAACTAGAAGGAGAGAAAAGAACAGTTTTCCTAAAATAAATTAAATTTTTCTATGATGATGAGGAGGAGAGAAAAGAACAGTTTTCCTAAAATAAATTAAATTTTTCTATGATGATGATGATGATGATGATGTTGATGATGTTGCTGCTGTTGTTGTTTTGGCACTAGAGATTGAACCTAGGGGAACTTTACCACTGAACTAAATCCCTGGTCCTTTTTATTTTTTATTTTGAGACAGGATCTCACCAAGTTGCTGAGTGTTTTGCTAAGTTGCTGAGGCTAGCCTCGAACTTGTGATCCTCCTGCCTCAGCCTCCTGCCTTGCTGGTATTATAGCTGTCACTACTGTACCCAGCTTAGAATAAGTTTATTTCTTATTACATGTTTTTGATTCAGAAGGTAGCTGAGAAAAATAGTTTTTGCAAGTTGAAGAATGCTAATATTCAAAGAGTAAATGTAATGCATAGACATTAGATGGTCAGAATATGCCAAAAGAAACATTAAGGTGGTAGTGTAAGGTATCAGCTCATTGCCAAACACAAGAAGCCCAACATGAATGTCTTGTGTGGGGAGTAGCAGTCTACCAGTTGGCCAGGTGTAACAGTTATTTGCAGGGGAAAAGAATGGTAACTAGCCAAAGTTTGGAACTTGTTAGGAATTGATTCTTATTCTTTTGAAATACTTTATTTTCTTTTTGATATTTAAATGGTAAAATATATGACTGAAAGTTGACTGTTTTGAAGAATTTGCTATAAACCAGTTTGCTTGCTTTTTACTGTCTTTGAAGTGGAGATATATAGGGAAAAGAGTAGATTTTGCAAGTTAATAATCTTAATATAATTTGCAAATATTGTGGTCCTACAAATTGACTATTGCTTGTTCTACATTACTTCCTTACCATTGCAAGCCATCATTAGTTTTCTTTTTCGTTATATCATGCAATAAAGCAGTATTATTCAGTAGAACTCTTTATGATAATGGAAATGTTCAACCCTGCAACCATGCAATCTGGTAGCCACTAGCCCCTAGTGCTCTTGAGTATTTGGCCTATAACTTGTGCAACCAGAGAACTGAATTTTAAATTTTATTTAACAATTAAAATAGCCACATTGGATAAAAAGTTGAAAGGTGACTCTATTACACTGTATTCTTAGTTCTACTATCTTAATTTTTTCATTAGGTTTACTTCCCCAGAATATCCTTGAATCTGTCCTGTTTACTTTTTTTGCCCTAAACATATATTGCTTTTATGAAAACAATGGTAGAAGTATATGACAGGTGAAATAAAATGTAAAAGTTCTTTAGCATTCATGAGAAAAATTTGAGAGCTTTCAAGATGTATGTAGAAAAATAGCCGATAGATCTATTCAAATAAGGTTAAAAATACTCATGCCTTGATTTAATATTTTACCTGATTTAAGAAGTCCAGTGTGATGCTTTACTCTTTATTTATGACTATAAAAATAAGTTAGCAGGGGTATACAGAAAAGGGATGAAACATCTTTTTTGAAATTTCTAAACATAAAGACCAAAATCTGAGTATCACCAGTATACATGTTAAAGCATGATTTTGTTGTCATGATTTAATTTTGTTTTATCTCATCACTTAATTGATCACAACCTTCATAAACCAATAATAGCCTTTTTAAATAAAAACATTGTTGAGATTAGTTGTTCATTCATTTAAATTCTCATCACCTTGTTCATGTGTGGAAGCATGCAATTGATTGTGAATTTCCATTTGTTAAAACTTGACCACTGCACTATACCTCTTCCAGAGTTGTTCAGTTTTTTTTAACTAAATGAAATATTCATTGCATGTGTTTTAAAAACAGCTTTGCTGCTTATTTCATTATATGCCTGTTGTGTGAAACATCTTGGACTGTATTGCATGTTCTTAAAATTATTACAAGAATGTATATTTAGGTGGACATTTCAAATTTTTATGGGATATAAAATGCATACGTTTTCATATGCATTAAAGTTAAAATATCTTTAGAGATATTAAAAAATTCTGCATGTTTGTTGTGTAAGTAGCTTTGGGGGCTTAATGGCATTTTAGCATGCTGTAAAGTCACTTCAAATAAGTATTATTGTGGGCTGATTGTTATGTTTTACCTATAGTGATATCATGCCAGGCATCAAGAGAGTGATCATAGTCATGTGCAAAGGCAATATTAATGTGGACATTAAATGTGACAGACTGAGTTTAACCATTCGTTTTTTGGTATTGGATACATTGTAGTATAAAAGGAGGCTGTAAATTATGAAGTTTGTGTTTATATTAAGTGAGTTATTTTGTGGGCAATCAAGCTTACATTAAAGAATAGGTTTTTAAATGGGAGGAAGGAATATAGTGTGCATGCGCCTATGTTCAATGGATGTTGGATTCATGTGAACTACTTGAGGATAAGGACTGTTATGCTTTGGTTTCTTGATTTTTTTAAAAATCAAGATGATAATACTAAATAAAATTATGGTGTTTTATATCATAAAATTATTTGTAATACAACTATTATAACAAATAATTAATCTTAATGATTCTTTGTTTCAGGTCATAAGAAGATAATAAATGGTTGGTCTCTCTTAAAGTTACTAAATTCTAGGCCATGAATGAGTTTTTTTACTCTTTTGTAGATTTCATTCACTTAACTAATGATCTTGCCTACTGAATTTTTCTAAATAAAACAATACTACAGGGGGAAACCTTCTATTATAGTGGTTCTTAAATTTTTGTGATCACATATTCTTTTGAGAATATAATAAAAGTTATAGATTGTTCAACCATAAAGTATATATAAATAAATAAATGGATGGAAAATTTTATGAACAGTATCAAGTAGTTCGTGGATCTGCTGGGAGATTATCCATGGGCCTTGGCTTAAAGACTTGTGCTCTTTTTTGCATCTACCCATTTCCTCTCAGTCAGCTAAGACTGTGTTCATTTAAATGCCTTTGTTTATGGTATATAAAATTAACTATAAATGTTAATTATGTAATTTCAAAAGATCCTGATCCCATGTAGTATTGTATTATATGTTTTATCTTTATATCTGTATTTGTTTCAATATTGGTTTTATATGGGATTTACTATAGAGTATATTCCTTTTCTCTTTGATGTGATAACTAATAAGTTGAGCTTGTCTTTTACATACAAAAGCAAAATAGTTTTTAGAAAAGAATGCAGAACTCAAATGGAACCACTTTGGTAGTATGCTTTCAGAATAGATTTGTAGATAAATCCTTCTAAAACATGACTCCTCTTTTCTTCATTTTAATCATTTTCCTACTGATGTAACTAAACAAGGATTTACTAATTATACAGGCTGGAAGCGTAATTCATTGACCCCTAAGACAACTACTTTCCCTTGCCCTGGCTGTGAACATAATGTGGATCTTGGAGAACGAGGAATCAATGGTCTGTTTCGAAATTTCACTTTGGAAACTATTGTCGAGAGATACCGGCAGGCAGCTAGGGCAGCCACAGCCATTATGTGTGACCTTTGTAAACCACCACCTCAAGAATCCACAAAAAGTTGCATGGACTGTAGTGCAAGCTACTGCAATGAATGCTTCAAAATTTATCATCCTTGGGGAACTGTAAAAGCTCAGCATGAGTATGTGGGCCCCACCACTAACTTTAGACCCAAGGTAAGTTAGAATGTTATACTTACTGTTATAAAAGAGGTTATTATGAGTCTGGAAAAAAGAAAGTAACATTAAAAGTACACCCAGTCATCTTATTTGGAGTTATTTTGTATGGGGCAGAAAATCTCCAGCTTAGAAGGCAAAACTTGGGTTTCATTCCATTACAATCCAGTGTCATCCAGTACAATAAATGAATCTTCATACTGATAACTCTGAGTAATAGGGGAAAAATTATCTCTGTGATTGGAATGTTTTAGGAAGCTTTTTTGCTTTAGTGTAATAAACTCATAATTGCCTGCAAGATTTGAAAAGGTTGGGAAACACATTTTTCTAATGTTTTTAGCTAGCTTAAATTATACTATGAATAAATAAAGGGCAATTGCAGCTTGATATTCTCAATATTCTGAAGTTTATGGTATAATGGTTATATAATATCTCAGGTAGAATATGTATTTCTTAAACATTCTGGGTAATTTGTCTAGTAATGCTCACAAGAAACGTCGGTCTTGTCATATGCCCGGCTGTGTGACTGGAAAGCAGAATGATTTTTGGATATCTTCATTTTCTGATTTATATGTATTTTTAAACTTTGATTCTTTTAAAGTTTTTATTTCTTACAATTTAGTAATTTGTAAGAATATGAAAGTATAATTCCATTCTTAAGTGTTAGGCCTTCAAATTATATTAAAAAAGAGGGAAAATCTCCAAAGTTATCTTGAAACTATGAGCTGTTTCTTAAATAGTGTAGGACTGGTAGAGTAAAGCAAAAACAATCTACACTTCCACATTCTGAATGACTCTTCTTAAACTACCTGAGTCTGATGATAGATTTATCAAATAGCTTTTGATGTTCTTCATCTCATTTTAAATGCTCAAGGTCACTAAGAATTTATGACTTCTACTTGGTGTTTCAATGTTTCCTTTAAAAGATTAATTAAATCAATTAATACTATTCTATCATGAAAGTATCTATAATTATTAAATGAATCATATTAAGCTTGAGTTTTTGTGAGTTAAGGATTCCATTAAGTTTTGAGCATAAACTACAGTCTTATACTTCCATTTGCCAATGTGGTGAAAGATTGATAAGAACCAGAGAAATATAAGTAAGGTTATATTGAAAGAAGTATTTTTCCCTTTAGTAGGTGTATTATTTAATATGGTATAATTCTAAAAGGAATCCCTTGTGCTATAGAATATTTGTATTTAACTTTCAGGGTTTTTTTAAAATCGTTTCTTGTAGAAAGCCAAACTTTGTATTTTACTTCATGTATAATGATTTTCAAAATGTAGGAATCTGGACATTCTGAAAAGCTTGAGATATTTTGAAAAGCTTGAGATATTTTCTACTGTTTTTTCCTCCTGAATCTATATTGGTATTAAGATTTTTAATATTGTACTTTTTAAAAATACTTATAATTTATCAGACCAATTTTAGTTGGCTAAAATCCAGTCTGTTGGAATCAAAGAACTTTTAAATTTCATTAACATACTAAAAATACTCCCTTGTTTGAAGTGAAAACAATTATTTACATAAAATTTCAAATGCATCTACAATGATAAATTACAGAGTAAATAAAAATGTAGAACTGTGTAGAAAAACACATTTGGTCAGTGTAGTTGTAATTGGTTTATAAAAGTTAACACATTGGAAGCTTACATCATAATGTGTTCCAAGATTCTCTTAGCAACAGACTTCTTGTAGGGGTGGTCAGGCTGTAGATTCTCATAAGTTGTTCTGGTATCTTATAGGAATATCCATCAAGATCATTAAGAATTTCCTAGTCTGTGTGGTCAGAGGGCCTTTCTAGCTTGGTTAATCTTTCTGCTAGAACGAACCTTTCACTTTCTTATCACCACGTTTAGGAGAAAAAAATCTATATATTTAAACTGAAAGATGGTAATTCTAAATCAGAAAATTCTTTACTAGACCTTATTTTTTTAATATTTTTATTTATTTAAGTGACTGTTTATTGATTTTATAATGTAAATGTTTGTATTTTGGGACTTTGTCAGATTACTTGAGACCTAGATGCTTAATCATATTTTATTCCTTACTCAATAGATTTTAATGTGCCCAGAACATGAAACGGAGAGAATAAACATGTACTGTGAATTATGTAGGAGGCCAGTTTGTCATCTCTGTAAGTTGGGTGGTAATCATTCCAACCACCGTGTAACCACCATGAGCAGTGCCTACAAAACCTTAAAGGTAGGAACTTGTTTATTTTGTTTGGAACTGAATTTCGATTCTTTGTAACTTTATGCCTTTAAGTTTTATTATGAAATCATGGCTTGCAGAGTGATCCATTTTACAGAAATGAGTTAACAATGTAAAATGTTACTTAATAATCTACTGACTGATCGAATTACTTCCTGTTAACTTCATACATGACCCTTATAAAACTTGAAAAGTTTGATCAGTCGCAAAGTAGGCAATGGTGTAATCCTACTTTTTTATTTGATTATTTTTCCTTTAAGCAGTATATTAAAGAGGAATTAATTCGTCTATGAACCTACTACCCATTTTAGTTATCTCCTATCTTTAACAGTATGTATATTTTTGATCTATATCTAATTGCATAAATATACAGTTTTATATTTTGTATTTTATATCTTGTCTACTAATTCTCTCACCTCTGCCATGACTGGGTTAATTTTAATTGATTTTTTTCTCATTACACTTCATATTTCTCTTTGCTTGCCTGGTAATTTTTTATTGGCTGCCATGTATTGTAAATTTTACCTTGGTGTTGGATCTTTTTGTATTCCTAAAATAGTCCTTGCTTGTGTGAGGGTTGGTGTGTGCTGGGGGTGACCTTGTACAAGCTAGGCAAGTGCTCTACCACTGAGCTACATCTGCAACCTCAAATATTCTTGAGTTTTTATTGGATATGTGATTAAGTTACTTAGAAACTTTTTTGGGTCTTGCTTTTAAACTTTGTTAGGCAGGACAGAATGGCATTTAGTTCTAGGGCTAATTTTACTTGATTATGGAGGTAAAACACTTTGGTTACCCTTTCTGATGGCCAATAATTCTGAAGGTTTTTAAATTATTTTGTCTGGCTAGTGGAGAACAGGCACTACCCCCAGCCTTGTGTGAGTTCCTGGAATTGTTCCCTCTCTGTTCCTTTTGGGTCATATTTTCCCTGTCCCTTTGCAACACAGACACACACACAGACACACACACACAAGTTGGTTGATACTCTGCTTTGCACATCTCTTTATAGTTATCTCTTCTTCAGTAGTAAACCTTACAGGCATGGGCTTCCTGTACTCCCGTCTTCATCTACGCTCATGGGAGACCTTGGTCCCCATTTGAGTTCTCTTCTGTACTAGGCCATAGAAACCTCCAGAAAGTAAGCTAAGGCAATCACAGGCTCATCTTGTTGCCCATCTTTCAAGGAAAGGTCTTTTCTTTGTTTCTTGATGTCCAGTGTCTTGAGAGCTGTTTTATATTTTGTTAGTTGTTTCAAATGGGAGAGTAAATCCATTTTTTTTTGTCACTTTGCCTCCATAACCTGCCCCACATATCACTATTTGTAATTAAATTTAACTCCTTTTTAAAGGCTTTAGTTATGTTTTAACCTTACATGAGCTGTTCAATTTTTTTTATTACCTGGACTCAATCTTCAATAATAGTGTACACTTAAGCTATTGTGTTAGAGCAAACTGTGTTTCTCTTCTGTTCTCTGAGCAGAAGTGGGTTTTCTAAACTTTTCATACACAGTTTGAGATTAAAGAACATAGAGGCTCATTTCAGTTTTCTCATCACAGAGAGTTAGAATCTTTAGTTTACCTTCTCTACAGCTGTATCTGCAGTAGGTAATGGACATTTTACAGAAGAATGTTTCCTGAGGAATTTTTGCTAGTTTTGTTTCCTATTGATTATTTCCTTAAATTTCCAAAGGAAGGATTTAAGAATCTCGTTTCTATACCACCATCTGTTCTGGTTTTGATTTTAGGTAAGTTATCAACAATGAGGACCTAGAAAAGTAAAAAAAATATAAACATCCCTGCAAATAGTCCTTATTGAATCAGGACGTAAATAATACAGCATTTGTATTTTAGGATATGTGAGATATTATTTGTACAGTTTTTGTGAAATTTGCAGTGAATGGTATTGTCATGTTTTCTGAAATAACTTTGGCACTTGACTGAAATGTATCATTATATACTCTTTCTTCCCAACATTTTTGTTTTGAACCTTTTCAGAGGTAGAGCAAAGCCATCATCTTTAAAATTGTAGAGCTGAGAGCAGGGACCATCCTAGTTATGTATCATTTCTACATAAAAGTATTCATTGTGAGTATTGAATGACTTTCCTTTCCTCTCTTCCTTGTTTATTGTCTCTAATGTTTCTATCATACCATTGATTAAGGATGTGATTCAAAGAGGAAAAGAGTGGTTCTTAAACTTTTGGAGTGTTACCCTCACCTGGGGCACCTAGTACAACTATAGAGGCCAACTCTGTACACTTCAAGGGGCTTAGGCCTCTATATTCTTTAATCATGCTCAGGAGACTCAGATTGGAACCACCATTTAAAGGAAGGCTTCTGAGAAATTGTGAGTTCTGGAGAAATTAGCCTCTGACCAGTTCTTGGAGAACTGGAGTACTGAGTTATTTAAAATGAGTTCCACCATTGCGTAAGCTTCCTATAGGTAGGAGCCTTGTCATTTTACATTTTACTTTTATTGTCAATGTCTGATTCTATTTTTGGAGGCCTGTGAATAATGACATGCAACATACTGATTCTTGGTTAAAACAGTGATAGTTTGTTTAATACAGTCTGCCTAGGTCTGAAGTCATTGGAAAGAGTAAGGCTGTCTCAGACAAAGGATATAGCTGGCCGTAGACTTTTTCTAAGCCTTAAAACTCAGTGGGGATGAATGATGGTGCTGAGACTATGTTTCTGAATTTGTCATCTATTCTTGTCTGGTCCTTACCTCTTTGGAAGAATCAACATGTTTTAGCCCAGTTAACTTATCTTAGCCTTCTTATAATTTAGGCTGTCTTAGAACTAAGCCTCACTTCAGTTTACATGACCAAATTCAGCTCTTTGCCATTGTGGTTAAAAAAAAAAAAAAGAGTACTACCACCAGTATGGAGTACTTCTTGTCCCAGCCTGGGCCCAACAGGGACAGTATTAGAAGACTACTATTTGACTTGCAGCTTGGTGCTGGAGAAATGGCCCTCAGCCCATGGAATAGTGATTGGTGTCCTATGCAGTGAGGAAGTTTCTAGTTCAGTTGTTGACTGTATGATGATGTACTTTCATGAGCTTTTGTTTCCTCATTTGTAAAATTCTGGGTTAAAACACAAGATTTTATGACTTTTCTGGTCACATTTTGTCTTTAATGAAGCCATAAATCTTGTTCCTTTGCCTAACAGGTCCTTCTTCTCTCCAGTGAGCCATCAAGGACACTCACTGTGTCTAATTCCTCTGAAAGAGATAGTTCCTTCAGAACTCGTCACTTTTATTTTACACACATTCTCTGTCTTTATGCGGTCTAAGTAAAAACAAAAGAGGAAGATGGTAGGCTTAGGAGACTCACTTCTTCAATTGCTAAAAGTGATCTGGGTCCCTCTTCCTTTCTTGCCCACTCTTTCCATTTCAGATCATCAGCAGTGACTGAGACACTAAATTGCTCAGATCCTGTTGGGCCTGCAGCTTATGAGATGTTTCCTGGTTGTACTTATTGTTATTCAGACTCCAAAAACTTTGTCCAACTTCTTATGCTCTGGTGCTTTCAGGGCTTTATTTTGTAAGATATACTTCAGATATAATGCATAGTGTCTTTTCCAGGCTAGGCTAGGGATCACACCAAAACCTGTAATGTTATTTCTATGGAAAATGATAGACTCCCTTATAACCAATTGTTCAGTAAACTTTGGGAATTGAATATTTTAAAAATAGGTCTGTATTTTCATTATTGTGCAATTATTTAATGAATATATAGGCTGGGTTAGGCCAGGAAGATTATTTTGAACTGTTATTTGTTGCTTTTTCCATTATGGGTGAGGAGGTGTAAGTAAATTATTAAATCTGATGGAAAACAGGACTAAATTTCTGCTCTTCCATTTTACTTAGAGGCCTTAGGAGGAAGCATTCTGGGACTGCTAATGAAATAACAAAAATGTACTATTTGTATATTTAGAACTTTTAAAATTGTATTTAGAATTTTGATTAAGCATCACTATTATTTTTTCCAACCTGATTTTTTTTTTTTTTTTTTTTTTTTGGTGGTACTAGGCATACTCTACTCTTGAGCTACATTCTATATCCATGGACTTTTTTTTTTTTTTGAGACAAGGTCCCGCTACATTGTGCAGGCTCACCTTGAACTTGTAATTCTTCTGCCTCAGCCTACTGAGCAGTTGAGATGAGAAGTGTGTGCCACTGTGTCTGCTTCCAACCTGATTTTAATCTTCTGCATATCATTGGGGCCTCTGTGCTTAAAGGCTAGTAACTATTTACCCTAGGTTCATAAGGATGACCACCAGATGGTTGATTTTACCATCTGTTCATCATAGAGGATGAATACTGTATAATTTAAAAAAATTCTGCAAGGCCTTTCCTAAGCTTGTTTTTGTACATTTGTTATGAATATGTTTCAACAGGAAAAGCTTTCAAAGGATATTGATTACCTTATTGGTAAGGAGGGTCAGGTGAAGAGTCAAATTTCTGAACTAAACTTGTTAATGAAAGAAACAGAGGTAAGTGACAGACTGGTTTGTATATTCTTCATTTATTCATTTAGACATTCATTTATTTGTTCATAAACTCCTAAGAGTGTTATGTGCACTGGGAACACAAAATTGTGTTAGGTCTCACTCTTGCTTTTCTGGGACTAGCAAAACAAATGTAAAAAATAAATTATAATGTTATGTAATCAGTGCTATGATAGTGATTAAGTGATACTGGAACAGAGGAAAGAGTGACTATGGGATACATAGCAGTGTATAAAAAAGTAGTAATAATGGAAATGATAGATTTTACAATTATCTGTATTTTAATACATTAATAGATTGCCTTTGAAAAATGTAGTACTACATTGCAGGCTACATATACTACATTGCATGTATAGGATCATATGTTTAAAAGTGCAGATGTTGCTGAGTACATGCTCTTCATTTGTTTATGGAAAAACAGTATTAGGATGTTCATGGCTTCTTAGTTTGTGATAGTCACAAAGTGGAAACTGCCCAAATGCCCGTCAGTAGTGAAATACAAATAGCAATACGACTGAAGGATCCATAACCACACGCAATAGTGTTGAGCAATCTAGCAATAATATTGAAAGGAAGATGCCAGATATAAACGGGTACATACTCTGTGATGACGTTTATAAAAAGTACCCCAATGGTGATACCAGATCACAAGTTTAAAATTCAGAGTAGTCATCATTGATAGGGGAGAATTAGTGCTCGTGGAGGTTTTAAGGGCGACTTCTAGGATGCCAGTGATGTGCTTTAATGTGGATGCTATGTTGGATGCTGTTTGCAAGCATATGTTTATAAAGATTCATCTATCTATACTTCTATGTATAACCTGTTTTTTCATTAAAAAAGAAGAAAAAGTGATAGTGTATTTAAAATGTAGTTGATGAGGATAGGACTGGGTTATTTTAAAATTCCAAATATTCTTCACTGGCTTTGATGTATACCTATTTTTATTCTATATTTGAAACAAAGCTAAGAACCACTATTCCTGATCACTTTAAAAGTTATAATTGCACATGCTTGTAGGTTGCGCACGCCTATAATTCCAGCAGCTCAGGAGGCTGAGACAGGAGGATTATGAGTTCAGAGCCAGCCTCAGCAAAAGCGAGGTGCTAAGCAACTCAGTGAGACCCTGTCTCTAAATTAAAAAAAAAAAAAAAAAAAAGGACTGGGGATGTGGCTCAGTGGTCAAGTGCCACTGAGTGCAGTCCCAGGTACAAAGGGAAAAAAAAAAGTTAAAAATATCCTGCTCTGTATGGGACTGTTACTTTTCAGAATTTTTTTTTTTTTATCTTTCATCACTTTGCTTCGTAGATTGTTTCAGTCATGCTTCACTTCAGAATAAAGGGAAATCTAGGATTTATTTTGGATTTGTCATCCAGTAGGTAGAAAATCGAGGAACTTAGGCCACAAGTGTTCATGTTGCACTAATTTCTTAAGATCCTGGAGAAATTGGTGAACTTTTTTCTACTTTTGGCCTGAGTAGGCTTATCGGTAAGAATCTTCTACACTAGAGAATTTGTCTCTGTTCTTGACTTTTATTCAGTGGTCATAGTGGCACCTTGTATCTACAGTTATAATTGGCTGGAAAAAAGTCTTAATCTTTGTATAATATTTCTGAGCTTGATGTTGTGATATGTCATGGAAATTTTATCAAACTGTCACTATTCTCTGCCCCTTCATTTTTTAGTAAGCATAACTTCTGGGATTAAATAAACAGAGGAAATTTGGAAAAAGTTTTGTTCTATTATAATTGCTGGCCAGAAGCCACTGGAAAGTGCATAGTGCACTGTTACCACAGATAGCCAGCTTTTAAGAATGTTCTGATAGACATTTTTTTGTTGGTTCTATTATGATAAGTGATCTGTTCATTTTCAAAATCATGTTGAGCTTTTGAATTGACAATATTTAATAAATACTACAGATGGGACCATTTTTGACAAAGTAAATGAACTATACAATGATAAGGATGTTTAGAGTGTGTTACATTGTAATATGCATTTTATGTAAATAGTCTTTTGTAAGCTTCACAAAAAAAAATTGAAGGGAGCAGGTGAGAGGTGCTAGGCATTGATCCCAGGGTCTTGTACATGATAGGCACATATTTTATCACTGAGCTATACCTCTAGCCCAGTCCACAGTTTTCAAAAGAGAAAAACTCAGCTGGGCGCAGTGGCGCAAGCCTGTAATCCCAGCACTTAGGGAGGCTGAGACAGGAGAATCGCGAGTTCAAACCCAGCCTCAGCAACAACATGGTGCTAAGCAACTCAGTGAGACCCTGTCTCTACATAAAACACAAAATAGGGCTGAGGATGTGCCTCAGTGGTCGAATGCCCCTGAGTTCAATCTCCAGTACCCAACCCCCCCAAAAAAGAGAAAAACTCATATATAGAGAAGTTAAATAATTTGTATAAGGTCACACAGCCATCAGGATTTATATTACAATTAAGTTAATTTGAAGAAGAGACATTTTTATATCTTAGTGAAGTTTTTTTTTTTTTTTTTTTTTTAGTTTTGTGACTGTGATTTAACCTTAACAAAATTAGAGTAGCATAGAAAGGATTTAAAAAAAATTCCTGAGTGAATTCAAAACTCTGGATATGTGTTTTCTTACATCTTTGGTTAAATCAGTTCATTTCTGCTTCAGATTCCTTCCTTTATATATAACTGAAAATTATGTTTTTGTTTAATCAAATAAATTGTCTATTGCTGGACTTTGGAGGGAAAAAGCCTAATGAAGTACAGTATTATAAAATTACAAAGTAAGCATGAACAAAACTTTTCAGTTGTTCTTTGCTAAGTATATTTGATGCCCAACTATTGTTTTGAAAATTTCAGAAACATTTTTTCTTTGGTAATTTCATCATCACATAGATAAATACAATTATGTGGGACTTTGTGAGAAGACATTTGGGTTTTGCTGATGAAGTAATGCTTGTTTATCTTATAATAGTGCAATGGAGAGAGGGCTAAAGAAGAAGCAATTACACATTTTGAAAAGCTGTTTGAAATTCTAGAAGAGAGGAAATCATCTGTTCTGAAAGCAATTGATGCATCTAAGAAACTCAGATTGGACAAATTTCAAACTCAAGTGGAAGAATATCAAGGACTTCTAGAGAACAATGGGCTTGTGGGTTATGCTCAGGAAGTGCTTAAGGAGACCGATCAGTCTTGCTTTGTACAGACAGCAAAGCAGCTCCACCTTAGGTATTTTCTCTTACTGGTTACTTTAGAATCTTTTTGGCAATGTCATTCAGTGCCGCTGTGTATTTCCACTTTAGCTCCAGAGTGGTTCATAATGCTATGTTATTGTGAAGTATGCCTTTCTTCATTCTTAGCTTGAGTGTTGAGTGAAGTGTAAGTTTTATTTTGTTCATCACATTGCAGATATTTAGTCTGATTTGTCTTTTTAAAGAATCATATTTATGTAAGATGTATCTGTCTGCAGAATACATAAAGCTACAGAATCTTTGAAGAGCTTTAGACCCGCAGCTCAGACGTCTTTTGAAGACTATGTTGTTAATACAGCTAAACAAACAGAACTTCTTGGAGAATTATCATTTTTCTCTAGTGGTAAGTCTTAGTGAAGGCAAAACATCATTTTAGTCTGAACTTACACTGTAAAGAAAAAACACAATTCTTGCCAGTGCATGCCTGTTATCCCAGCCACTTGTAAGGCTGAGACAGGAAGATTGCAAGTTCAAGACCAGCCTGTGCAACTTAGAGAGACTTTTTCTCAAGACAAAATTTTAAAAGGGTGGGATATAGCTCAATAGTAGAGTGCTTGCCTAGCTTGCACAAGGTCCTGGGTTCAGTCCCCAGTACTGAAGAAACAACAACAAAACTCCCACAATTTTATTTATTTTGACATTAAAAAGCAGCATCTCAGTTGCTCAGGATTATTATGTCCTGAAGTTATATCCCATTCATGTTTTTATAATTAGCTTTTTATGCATAAAAATATATTCTATTGGGCTGTGGCTGTGGCTCAGTGGTACAGCGCTTGCCTCGCATGCGTGAGGCACTGGGTTCCATCCTCAGCACCACATAAAAATAAATAAAGACATTGCGTCCATCTACAACCAAAAAACTATTAAAAAAATTAACTTATAAAAAAATATATATTCTATTGGCTGCTGTGTATTTAAACATTGCATAAATGACATCAAGTGGTGTGTATCCCTTTTGTAAATCGCTTTTTAAAAATAAGGTATTTATTAACACATGAAATTTCTAGTTTAAGGTTGTATATATTTAGCTGTATATGTTTATAATATTTAGTAAATAAATAAATCATTTCCCTACTGAGAAACAATTTTTTTCTACTTTTTCTCTATTATAAGTGATGCTGTGTTGAATGTCTTTGTCAGGGTTTTTTTTTTTTTTTGTATGTGTGAGTTTCTCACTGGTAGAAACCTAGAAATGCAATCTGTATGGCTAAAATTAACCATAGGGAATTTAGGTGTTTACATTGTTTGCTGGGCCTGCCATAACAAAGGACCACAGGTTGAGTGGCTTAAACAGCAGCACTTGCATCACAATTCTGATGGCTAAAAGTCTAAGTCCAAAGTGTTGATATGGTTGGTTTCTTCTGAAGCCGCTCTCCTTGGCTTATGGATGGTCATCTTTTCCCTGTGTCTTCACGTGGTCCTCCCTCTGTACAGGTCTAGGTCTTAATCTCTCCTTATTAGGGATATCAGGACCCATTGTAATGACCACATTTTAATTTAATTTCCTCTTTAAAGACCTAGTCTGTGAATGCAATCACATTCTAAGGCTTGTACCCTATTCTGGGGGTTAGGATTTTAGCCTATGAATTTGGTGGGAACACAGTTCAACCCATAATACTTAGTTTGTGTTTTACTACCCTTCCCAGGGAGGACTTTCTTTCCTTTTTGCCTTCTCACATCTTATCTTATTCATCTCCCTCAGCTTCTAGTTATGGTGAATGACCAGAGTCCTTAGAAAGTTTTAATCTAATTGCTCTGTAGGTATAGATTTGTGGATTTGTACATTCAAAGGAAATTTGTTAAAAGGTAAACACACCACAGGATTACTGTGACCTGCTTTTTTTTTTTTAAAACCTATACTGAATCTTATATTATTTATAATGAATATCTTATTTTTCCAAATAGATATTTATTATTTCAAATGCTGATTTCTACTTCATTCACTGTACTCGCTGTTTCCAAACTGTATACCTGAATTGTTTTTATGAGTCCAAGTCCATCCTTTCCTGTGGATCCAAAAACTAACTAAAAGGGTGAGGTTGAGTGTAGGTAATCTTGGATTATCCCCAGTGTATATAGCTGAGATCCGCTTAAAGGATGGATGAGAGTGAATAGTAGTCACCCAGCTTCCTGCTAATGCATGTTTCCTTAATTTTTCCCTATATACACATTTGTTTTTACAAGCTTTGCTTCTAGAAAAGAAATGAAAGGGTATGGGTATTTATATGCTATTTTGTAACTTGTTTTGTTTTTTAACCTTTAGAATGTATTTTAGATGATTTTTCCAGATCTAATTGTGGCTGTATAATGTTCAGGTGTATAACTGCATCCTTCACAGACACACACACACACACATATATATATATATATATATATATAACATATATATATATGCTGCTTATATGTAGCTAGAGGATAAGGAGAAGAAACTGTTTTTCATTTCATATCCCCCCTCCTTTTAACAAGTTGTATATGTGTGTGTATATGTGCATGCATGTGTAACTTTTATTGCATATTGTTCTTATAAATTTCCAAGTTTAGAAACTTAGTCTTAGGATTATGCATACACACAAAGGAGTATCTTAATCATTGTATTTTTAGTGAAACATTAGAAACCTGTTTTGTGAAGTAAATGTTAATATACCTGTACAATGGAATATTTTAGGGAAAAAATATGGACAGAAACTATACAAAATTGTGATTATCTTTGAATTGCCTATGTTTTTGTTTAGTTTCTGATTTTCTTGCAAAAATGTTTCATATTTATACTAAAAAAATTGCTTTGCAGTTCTACAGAAAAGAATATGAAAGGAAATTACATAATGTCCATTGAGAATTTGTTTGAAATAGCACTTAGATTTCAAAATATTAGAATAATTGTTCATGGGAGGCTATAAATGAAAAATGTCAAGTCCAGAGCTGTTATTTAGTACATGGAAGGCATGTAGTTAAAATATGTGGTTTCTGGTATTTCAGAATTAATAATGATAATAATTAAAGCTGTAATTCAGTTTTAATTTTTGTCTTTTTATTTTTATTTTAGTTATAAATACACATACCTTCTTTTATATATATATATATATATATTTTTCTTACATGTGGTATTATAAATTTACAAAATTCTTGGACAGGCTGGGTCGGGTGGCACATAACCTGTAATTCCAGCTATTTGGGAGACAGGATGATCAGAAGATTTTACACCAGCCTGGCAAAATTTATGAGACTTTTTTTCAAAAACTAAAAATAAAAACATCTGGGGATGCAGCCCAGTGGTGGCAGAATGCTTACTTATCATGTGCAAGGTCCTGGGTTCAGTCCTCCAGTAGCACAGAAAAGAAAAGAGAAAATCCTTGGGTAGTATGGAAGTCCTTGTCAGTGCATCATTTTACTGAGGAAAAATACAGGTTTGGAAATATCAGTATTTTAATGTTGTTTTCTGTTTCATAATTCTTTTAGGCATAGATGTGCCTGAGATCAATGAAGAACAGAGCAAAGTTTATAACAATGCCTTGATAAATTGGCACCATCCAGAAAAGGACAAAGCTGACAGCTATGTTCTTGAGTATCGGAAGATCAATAAAGATGAAGAAATGATGCCATGGAATGAGATAGAAGTGTGTGGAACAAGCAAAGTTGTCTCTGATCTTGAGGAAAACTGTCACTATGCTTTCAGAGTGAGAGCTTACAAGGGTTCCATCTGTAGTCCCTGCAGCAGAGAACTGATTCTTCATACTCCTCCAGCTCCAGGTATTGGGAATACTGAGAATTTAAAAAGGGTAAACTAGAGTGAGACTTTGATTGTATCAACTAGTCAGTATCTCCACTTAGACAGACCTACATTGAAACCAGCTCTTCCTTCTAAAAGACTACAGACAAGCTGGGCCTGGTGGTGCATGCCTGCAATTCCAGCAGCTTGGGAGGCAGAAGCAAGAGGACTGTGAGTTCAAAGCCAGCCTCAGCAATTTAGTGAGGCCCTAAGCAGCTCAGCGAGACCCTGTCTGTAAATAAAATATATTAAAAAAAAAAAAAGGGCTGGGGATGTGGTTCAGTGGTTAAGTGCTCCTGGGTTCAATCTCTGTACCAAAAAAAAAAAAAGACTCTAGACAAGTAGATTCCATACTCAGCTAGGATTTAGAAATGAACTGAATAGTTGAATTTCACCTTTTCACCCTGTTAGGCTGAGAACAGGGTTAGATTTTGACTGATGTCAGGCAGAGAGAAACATGAAACGAAGACATGTGAGTTAGCAGAGGGCTAAATTGATGTTAAAATTGCATCAGTGCTACTTTAAAATCTTAAAATAGTAATGATTTTTTTGGTCAGTTTATGAAAAGCTTTAACATGTAGGATCTAGGTACATATTTTAAAAATTTATTGATATACTATCCTGAAATTTAATTTTGGTTTAACCTAATTCTGACTTGCCTAGGTTTTCTAACTCAGTGTGATTCTCAGCACATTGGGATAGGAAGCATATATTAGAACCACGTGGATAGCTTTGACCCTATACTCAAAGTTCCTTGTCTCCAGCTGCCCTTCCTCACTACTCTAAGTTAAAATTCATAGATACTATTTATAGAGTGAAGATTTTCATGAATTGAAATGACTTACAGGCTAGTTGATGTTCACCACAGTGTGTCCATGGATGAGAGATTTTACTACCAAAGTTGTGCCGAGTTTGGCTAGCAGGAAAACATTTTGCCCTGTAAAGTCTCTGCCTTAGAGATACTTCACTTGGTTTTTAGAATTCATTGCTCCATGCTCATATTTGGTGGCTTATGTACCTATATTTTTTGTACTCTGTCCTCTCTTTTTTTGACCAAAATAGAGAGGGTAGCAGTGCATTATGCACTATATTTTCAAGTGTCTTGTGACTTTAAAAAAAATTAGAATACATATACATAGGATAGTAAACACTTTATGGTTTATGCTATTTCCTCTTTTCCTTTCTAGTGTGTTTAACCGAAACTGGAAGAAAAAGAATCTTGGACATTGTTGCCGTATTTAGTAATGTAGTTGGGTGGGGCAGAAGGAAAGGAATTGGTAAGGGCTATTGTCCTTTTCTTCAGGAGAAGCCATATGAATAAGGTGACCCTTTAAATTTATTGTGCACACCCAGTGGCTTTGGAAATTGACAGGAAGCAGGAATAATTATGCCA
Organism: Xerus rutilus; assembly: GCA_028644305.1. NCBI lineage: Eukaryota > Metazoa > Chordata > Mammalia > Rodentia > Sciuridae > Xerus > Xerus rutilus. The sequence goes on from CM053405.1 coordinate 107,355,890, forward strand.
GGACACTAGGCATTACCAGAAAGACTGGTCTGCCTGTATTTGGGAAATGACTTCAGCTTGCTAGCAGCCATTTTTTAAAAACATTTATTTATTTATTCTATTTAGGTTTACATGATAGCAGAATGCATTTTGATTCATCGTACACAGATGGAGCACAACTTTTCATTTCTCTGGTTGTATGTGATGTAGAATCACAGCATACATGCGGTCATACATAAAGCTAGGGCTCTGATGTCCATCATATTCCACCATCTTTACTGTCCCCCTGCCCCCTCCCACCCCATGACCAAAATTCCTCCATTCTTCCCGTGTCCTCCCTCACATTATGGATCAGCATCCACTCATCAAAGAGAACATTTAGCATTTGGTTTTCTGAGATTGGCTTACTTCACTTAGCATGATATTCTCCAACTCCATCCATTTACCACTAGCAGCCATTTTTAAAAATTGTGGTATAATATAAAATTTACCATTTGTCATCTCTGTAAATGTACAGTTCAATGACATTGAGTACAACTATCACCTCTCCTATCATCCCAAACTGAAAGTTTGTACCCATTGAATGATAACATCCTGTTCCCCTCCTCCCAGAGTCGACAATCTCTTACTTTCCATCTATGAATTGGCCTGTTCTCAGTGTCTCATATAAGTGGAACTGTGCAATATCTGTCCTTTCACATCTGGGTTATTTCAGGTTTCATTCATGTTATAGCAGGTGTCATCATTTCCTTTTTTTTTTTTTTTTTTTGTAGTACCAGGGATTAAACTCAGGAGCACTCGACCACTGAGCCACATCCCCAGCCCTGTTTTGTGTTGTATGTAGAGACAGGATCTCACTGAGTTGCTTAGTGCCTTGCCGTTGCTGAGGCTGGCTTTGAACTCGTGATTCTCCTGTCTCAGCCTCCCAAAGTACTGGGATTACAGGCATGCGCCACAGCGCCTGGCTAGAATTTCCTTCCTTTTCAAGGCTGGATAATATTCTGTTGTATGTGTATACCACGTTTTTTCCCATTCATTTGTTGATGGACATTTGTGTTGTTTCTATGTTGGTTATCATCCGATGTTATGCTTAATGGATTTCAGTTGGTAAGAGATTATGAGAGTTATATGATCTCCATTCTGTAGATGAGGAAATTAAATTTTAGGACAAACATGGTTAAATGTTTGAGCAGGGTTGCAAACCTAGGTCTTTCTGAACCCAAAGCCCATTTTTTTGTTTTTGTAAATACTACAATGTTTCTTATGTTTGCCATATTGATTCAGTCAGGAAAAGGCCTTATTAAAATAGCAAACATTTTCTAAATTTTAAAATTTCGAATAGATATTTAAGGAAATGAGTAGATTTTTTAAAATTAGAGATTTATAGCTATACATAGTAGTTGGGTCATCCTGACAAATTCATATATGCATGGATATCAGTTTCAGTTCACAATCCTCCCCCTTCTGTCTCCCCCTTTTCCCTTCCATCCTCCCTCCTCTCTCCCATTTTTCTTCCTCTTTTCTACTAGATTCCTTTTGCTCATCTATTAATTTACATTTGATTGGTTCTTTGTTATCCTATCCCTCTCTCCCCCTTTCCTTTATTTTACTGTAACTTCCACATATGAGAGAAACATTGGAGTTTCTGAGTTTGGCTAATTTCACTTAGCCTGATATTCTCTATTTCCAACCATTAGCCAGCAAATGCTATAATTTCATTCTTTTTTATGGCTAAGTAGAACTCTATTCTGTTATATGTAACCCAATTTCTTAATCCATTTATCTATTGATGGGTGTCTGGGTTGATTTCATAATTTAGCTATTGTGAATTGTGCTGCTATAAACATTGGGTTGACTGTGTTGCTATAGTATGCCAATTTTTGATCTTTGGGGAAAATATCAAGGAGTAGGATAGCTGGGTCATGTGGTGGTTTCATCTGCAGTTTTTTAAGGAATCTCCATATTGCTTTCCAGAGTGGTGGTACTAGTCTGCAGCCCCACAAACAATGTACGAGTGTGCCTTTTTCCCTACAACCTTACCAGCATTTATTATTGTTTGTATTCTTGATCATTGCCATTCTAACTGGACTGAGATGAAATCTTAGTGTAGTTTTGATTTGCATTTCCCTGATTACTTATAAATGTTGAACATTTTTTCATATATTTGTTGGCTATTTGTATTTGTTCTTTTGAGAAATTTGTTTAGTTATTTTGCCCATTTGTTGATGGGTTTACTTTTAATTTTTAAATTTTTTTGGTGTTAAACTTTTTGAGTTCTTTAATAGTCTGGATATTAATCTCTAGTTGGAGGAGCAGTTGGTCAAGACTTCCTTCTCATTCTGTAGCCTATCTCCTCATGCTCTTAATCATTTCTTTTGCTGTGCAGAAGATTTTTATTTTTATGACATCCTACTTATTGATTTTTGGTTTTATTTCTTTTGCTTTGGGGATCTTGTTAAGGAAGTTGGATATGATGGAGTGTTGATGACCCAATGTTTTCTTGTAGCAGTTTTAAAGTTTCTTGTGTAGTTTGTAAGTCTTTGATCCATTTCGATTTGAATTTTGTACAGGGTGAGAGAGATGGGTCTAGTTTCATTTTTCTACATATAGATATAGTTTTCCCAGCATTATTTGTTAGAAAGGCTGTTTTTTCTCCAAGATATATTTTTGGCACCTTTGTCAAATATCAGACAGTTGTGGGTAAGTGGATTTGTCTTTGTGTCTTTATTCTATTCCACTGGCCTTTGTGTCTATTTTGATGACAATACCATGCTGTTTTTGTTACTTAGCTCTGTAGTACAATATCAGATCAGCTATTGTGATGCCTCTTCCTTCCCTTTTCTTGCTTGGTATTGCTTTGGCTATTCTGGATCTCTTATTCTTCCAAATGACTGTAAGAATTATTTTTTTTCTAATTCAATGAAGAATGTCATTGGTATTTTGATGGGGATTGCATGGAATCTGTATATTACTTTTGGTAGTATGGCCATTTTGACAATGTTGATTCTGACTGTTCAAGAACATGGGATGCCTTTCCATCTTCTTCATTGTCTTCTTCAGTTCCTTTAAGTGTTCTATTATTTTTGTTGTAGAGCTCTTTTTACCTCCTTAGATTAATTCCCAAGTGGTTTGTTTTTTTTTTAAGGTAATTGTGAATGAGATAGTTTTCCTGATTTCTTCCTTGGCTGAATCACTGTTGGAGGTAGGAAAGCTATTGATTTATGGATGTTGATTTTGTATCCGGCTACTTTGCTAAACTCATTTACAAGCTCTAGAAGTCTTTGGTCATGTTTTTTGGGTTTTCTAGGACAGGATAATATTGTTGGCAAGAGAGAGATATTGACTTCTTCTTTTCCTATTTGTATCCCTTTGATTTCCTTTTCTTGCCTGATTGCTCTAATGTTTCGAGGACTATATTGAGTAGAAGTGGTTATGGACAGCTTTGTCTTGTTCCTGAATTTAAAGGAAATGTTTTGTCTTTTTTTCATTTAGTATGATGTTGGCTTTGGGTTTGTCATAAATGGGCCTTTACAATATTAAAGTAAGTGCTTGTGAATTCTTATTCTTGTTGTGAAAAGTTTTTATTTCCCCCTAGAATTTGAAACTTGAGTTTTGCTGGGTATAGGAACCTTGACTTGGCAGTTGTTTTCTTTTAGATCTTGAAATATCTCATTCCAGGACCTCCTTGATTTTACTGTCTGAACTGAAAAAGTAGTGAGCCTTATTGGTTTGCCTCTAAATGGGACCTGAGGTTTCTCTTGTGGCATTTAATATTCTTATTTTCTATGTGAGGCATTTTGATTATGTTATGTCTTGGCAAGCTTCTCATTTGACTAGGTCTGTTTGGGGTCTTGTAGGTGAATGCCTATGTCATTTCTTATACGGGAAAAGTTTTTTGCAACATCTCTTTGAAAATGTTCTTTATGCCTTTAGTTTGTATCTCCATGTTCCCTTGTGTCCCACTGATTCTCAGGTTTGGTCTTTCAGTGTTATCCCAGAGTTCTTGTATATTCTAGTATTTTTTGTCATGTTCTATATTTTTCCCTTTATTGCATTCTGTGTATATAACCTATCTTCAAGGCCTGCAGTTCTGTCTTCAAGGTCTGAGGTTCTGTTTTCTACACAATCTAATCTATCAGTGATTCCTTCAGTTGAGTTTTTAATTTGATTTGTGTCTCATTTCTAGGAGTTCTGCTTGGTTCCTTTTCACTATTTCTATTTCTTTATTAAAATGGTCTTTTATGTCCTATACTTGCTTTCTTAATTCCTTCCTTAGATCTTCTAGTTCATTGAACGTTTTAATAGTCAGTTTTTTATAATCTTTGTGTGCTTTTGTTCACTTCACTATCAGTGAGATTCTTTTTTGAGGAATTGTGGATTTGAGGAGGATTTGTTTGCCTGTTTTCTCATGTTTTCAGAGGTCTTGTGTGTGTCCTTTTGTGTGTACTTATCTCATTTGTTTTGGAACTTATGGTTTTGATTTGTGAGTAGATGCCAAGGTTTGGGACCCTGAGGTTCCTCTCTGACTTTTACCCTTGAGTCCTTGTTGTTGGTTTGGGGCTTTTGTTTCCTTCCTTCTTTAAGTTGGAGTAATTTCAGAGAATGTTTAGTTCAGCAGCAGAATCTCTAACCTGTGAACTTTTAGTGTCCCTGTAGGTTCCCAGCACCTTACAGAATGGGATGAAATAAATAATAGTAACAACTATTGCAAACATTACAATGCATTAAAGTAAATACCCAGTACCTACTATGATATCTTCAACATTAAATGACCACCAGTAAATAGGAATTATGGGTTCAAGAATTGTGAACAATAAAAACAATAACCATGTACTAGATCTGGCTTTAAAGCAAACAGCAGGTGTCAGTTGTATAATTCACATCAGTAACAACTGTATCAGCATTCCTGGTAGGGGCATGATAAACCAATTAGTTCTGAAAGATGGTAAAAATAAAGCTAATTAGGGGGAAAGAATGTGATAGGAAGTTAGAAAAGAGTTTACAGTTTCAAAAAGTGAACAGAGATGCAGGTGATTTTTGATAGAGAAGGAAGAAAAAAATAGAAGAAGCAAAGTATTGGGAGAGAGCACAATAGAATTTGGCCATTAGCAGGAGAAGAGAGAAAAAGAAACAAGAGAAAAATAAACAAATGAAAATAATACAAAACCCCAAAACCTGAACCCTCAAAAGACAATGCTTGGAAAAATACATTAAAAAATGCTAAAAATGAGAAAAAAACTAAGAGTATGAATATATATCCCTGAAACAATTAATACAACCGGAATTCACATACATGCACATGTACACACAAATACATTCACACACATAAAGAATAAAAATAAATTAAAAAATTAGAAAAAGCTTAAATATCTTAATGAAGATCAAAGGAATCATTTGCTCTGAGGTCAAAATAGTTGACCATATTAGATGGTCACTGTCTGTGTCCAGAGTCTTTCATTCCAATTCTTGAGTTATGTACTGATAGAGCAAGGAGTGGGACTTGTTAAACTTTCCTGTTATTTTGTGTTGCTTTCTGAGCTGCCAGTGTCCTAAGATGGAAGCTGTTTGATATAAGAGTCAGCTTCCTTCTCACCAGTATGAGATGGGAGGGGTTAGGAAGTAGTGTCAGTGGGAATTTTGTCCATTTGAACCAGTTTTGCACACTCCCAGTGTATTGTTCTGCATCATTCTGTGAGGGAGTTCCCAGCTAGTGATGCTGACATCTAAACATGTCTCAGGGGCTTTGTTGGGTGGTGCCTTCTTCAGAGAGACTAGAATGACCTGCCCCTAGGACTAGATAGTACCCAGTCTTTTATACAGGTCTGGTTCTCAGGAGCCTCTGGAAAAATCCATTTGTGGAGAAGGAGGCTGATCCTCCACTCATTGCTGCCCAGGAGCAAGCATTCCTGGGATTAGTCCCTGAGTGTATTCACCCACTTGCTTATATTTCCAGTCCACTTCAGTTGGTTACATGGGCTGCCCGACACAAAGGAGAAGCAAGTTGGGCTCTCCTTTGCCTTTAGGACTCGAATCCCCCTGGGTACAGTCTACTCAATGCCTGTTTCACTTATGTTCCATCAGGCCCAACCTAGGTCACTTTTAGTGAATGCCTGCTGGGATATTGTGGCTGAGACCAGTTGAGATATGGAGCATGCTTTTTAAGTACCAGCGCATAGTGCAGCCTCTATCTCTGTTATGACGATATCACCCCAAGATGGCTACTGCCTCAGCTCTCCATGGCCAGTTGAGATATGGAGCATGCTTTTTAAGTACCAGCGCACAGTGCAGCCTCTAGATCAGCTAAGATTAGGCAGAATTTTTGATCTCAGGCCTTTCTGTACCCAGACTGTGTCATGTCCCCATCCCTCTACCTTGTTTGAGGCGAATCTACACTGGTAGCACCCATGTGTCAGCCAGGTGTGCTCTTTGTTCTTCGTTTATGGTACCCAAAATTCTGAGTCCCTAGGCCACCTTGTCCAATATTGAATTTTAGTGAAATCCCTCTTTCAACCACCTCACTGAGAAGCTGTACACCTGCTGTTTTGGTCTCATGTCGATGGCACAGCTTAGAATGTAGCTTTCCTCTACGCTGCCATCTTCCAGGCCCCATGAGTAGATATTTATGAAAATGCAGTGCCTCTTAATTTAAGGATAAAAGAACAAATCCAGTAATGCAAATATTTATGATAGATTTAATATCTCTATTCCATAGAGGTGCATTCATAAATTTTTACATACATGAAAATACTTTCTCCTGCTTTTGAGATTTCAGAAGATTTTCAGGTATAGAGAATATACTGGAAGTTGTTGGTAAGCTGGGGTTTTGGGTTGACATAGTTGCCTGGGTGGCATGACACCCTCCTCTTCCTCTTTTCATTAATCTCTATTTTAAAAACATCATTTTTTTCAAATCATAGAAATGCTAATAAATAATTTTCAGGCTAATTTTACATTAATTTTAAGCTTTCTTCAGTTTTCAGTTTCCTCTTTGATGAAAAATGTGGCTATAATAATGAACACCTCCTGCTGAATTTGAAGAGAGACCGGGTAGAGAGTAGAGCTGGATTTAATATTCTGCTGGCTGCGGAACGTATCCAAGTGGGTTATTACACAAGCTTAGACTACATCATTGGAGACATTGGAATTACAAAAGGAAAACACTTTTGGGCCTTCCGTGTGGAGCCATATTCATACCTGGTGAAAGCAGGAGTCGCTTCCAGTGATAAACTACAAGAATGGCTCCATTCTCCCCGGGATGCAGTTAGTCCAAGGTAGACCTTTTACTGATGTAGAGCGTGATAATGTTTTTGAAAGTAAATATCCTTTGTTAGCAAGATAAGCCTGAAAATAGACGGACTTATCTCTTATTCTTGGGGTATATGTTTCCTAGATTTAGTTATTTTGGCAGTGCTTGGGTGGCTGGCTTAGGAAAGGAGTTAGGTTATCTCTCATTGGATAATGAGAGCAGCAGTAAATTTTTGATGCTCCAAGGAAATAATTTTGTTTTAGATGGCTTGATTATGATATCACCTCACAGTTTTAAATTTTGAAAGTCTCATACATGGTATGATAAAAATTGCCTATATATAGAAAAATGCCTCTAATTGCTATACTTCATAGTTGATACAAGTTGTTCTTTGGTTGTGGGACCCAGTTTCTTTAAGCTTTCCCATATGTCCTTAACAAAATTGGGTCATGTTATAGACATGTTTAACAACAAAGAATTCTGATTCCCTATTGATGGAATAATGGATATTGTCCAGTTTAGTTTCTTTTGGAATGGGATAAGAAGAACTAACATAGTTAATTTTTGGCCACTTATGTGAACAGTATACCAGATTAATAATATGATAGGACCAATTTTGTTTTTGCCCAGCGATGAGAAATTTTACATAATGCCAGATATTATCATAGGGAAGTAGTTAATTAAACATAGTGACATACCCAATTGATAAAATAGTGGATTTAATGTTTAAAAAGTTCATAAGAAATACTAGAAGTGATCAGACTTGATTAAAATAATTGTTGCAGTGTGATCTCAAATATATAAGAAGCAAGCTCTACACAGGTAAAAAATGGAAGGATCTGGGGAGGCTGAGGCAGGAGGATTGCATGTTCAAAGCCAACCTCATCAAGCCTGAAGCAACTTAGTGAGACCATATCTAAAAAATCAAAAAGGGCTGGGGATGTGGCTCAGTGCTAAAGCTCCCCTGGGTTCAATTGCTGGCACACACACACACACAAAAAAAGAAATAAAGAAAAGGATCATATATCAATATTTTGTGAGGTTTTATTATTTTACAATGGGGAGGGGAGACTTCTTGATGTAGAAATTTCATTTAGGAAATAGAGTTCTCAAGAAGAATGACATATGCTTTTTTTTCCTCTTGTTTTAGTTTGAAGTGCCCATTTATTTTACATGGCCCGGTAATTCCTTGGATAGGGCACACATCTTGCCTTTGTGTTTTTTTATACATGACTGTGTACCATGAATATTTAATCTTTGACCAGTTGCTTCACTTCTCTCTCCCTTTATTACTTTTGATAGACCAATGTTATTTTTAGTTTTCACTTGAGTGTACATGGAGGTAAAAATGGATGATGTCTTATGACATGGAATTGGGGGCTGAGCATGCTTTCAATTGTTTTAATAGAAAACACATGATGTAGAAGTTATTTCTACTTTAAGTCAATTTACATTTTGTGAAAATGTTTTGAAGATACTTGAAGACTTGATGAAGGTACACATATTGTGTTTGTGATTGTATTTTAGATATGAGCAAGACAGTGGGCATGACAGCGGAAGTGAAGATGCCAGTTTTGATTCTTCACAACCTTTTACATTAGTTACTGTAGGCATGAAGAAATTTTTTATACCCAAGTCACCTACTTCTTCTAATGAACCTGAAAATAGAGTTCTTCCCATGCCAACAAGTATAGGGATTTTCCTGGACTATGATAAAGGCAGAGTGAGTTTCTATGATATGGATCATATGAAGTGCCTTTATGAGCGCCAGGTGGACTGTTCACATACGATGTATCCAGCGTTCGCATTAATGGGCAGTGGAGGAATTCAGCTTGAAGAACCCATCACAGCGAAGTACCTGGACTACCATGAGGACATGTAGTTGAAATATCCATTGTGACTGGGATGAAAAATGTTAACAAAGCAATGCCTTGATGTTAGCCTTTGTAACTAATTGGATAACACCCAAGTCTTGGTCACACACCTGTTTGTAGTGTCTGATTCTTCTTAAAAGACCGAAAACCTAAACAGCCTCGTTTCTTCCACGTTACTGTTCTGCCTTTCACAAATGACAGAGTAAAGGCATTCTTTCCTGGTTAATACTGAACAGTTAACTTTGCAACTGAATCGTCTTTCTCTTTGGTTAACTTTGCAACTGAATCATCTTTCTCTTTGTGTACAGGGAATCTAATTTATTTATATCAACTGGTATTGCTGATACATTCCTTTTTTGGGTCGGGGGGGATACAAAACTATTTATTATGTTTTTTTGGTTTTTTATTTTAATATCATGTTTATGTCTTAATACAGTTTTAAATGGCTGTGGGTAGAAGTACTAAGCAGTGTGTCTTTCATTTGATTTTAGTAGCAAAACAAAGTTATAGATAGATAAAAAGACCATAAAATGGTAACATATTTAAGTGGAAAATTATATATTTCAAAGTATATTAGTAGTATGCAACCTGGAAAATGAGTACTGCTGTTTTGTTTTGTTTTTTCCCCTTAAGACCACAGACTATATTGATCAGGACATCTAAAAGGTTCCTTTAGCTATAATACCTGTTAACTGGCATGTGTAGTAAACATGGTGTCTGATAGAAAACATCAAATTCTTGGCTAATTCATGAAACTTTTCACTCATATAATTTTTTTCAGAAAATTTTATCACAGTTTTTCTCACTGTATGAAAATATTTGTGCTTACTTTAAAGAATTAGTTTTCAGAAATATTAGTTAAGATGGACTGATATCGCCATCATATTCTTTTGCCCTCCTATTGTGTGTTGTGATTTTCATTTTATGACACAACTATACATATCAGATTTTCCTAATTTATTTACGAGTTTGAAAAGTTCATGATATATTTTCTGTAGTGTTAAATATATTGCAAAACGTGGAGTACTAATTGTTCAGTTGTATGGCATTTTCGATGGCTCATTGGTAACAAGTGTTTGTAGTATAAGCAACTAAACACAAATTTAATGGTTAAGGAATAATGACTAAAATCATAATGATCATATGTACCCTTTTAAAATTTGCAGTTTCTTTCAATTTGAAGAATTATATTTTCAGCCAGGCACAGTGGCACACGCCTGTGATCTCTGCGCTTTGGGAGGCTGAGACAGGAGAATCGCCAGTTGAAAGCCAGCCTCAGCAAGGGCGAGGCGCTAAGCAACTCAGTGAGACCCTGCCTTTACATAAAACACAAAATAGGGCTGGGGATGTGGCTCAGTGATCGGGTATCCCTGAGTTCAATCCCCAGTGCCAAACAAAAAAGAATTACATTTTCTCTCAGATGTTCATTTTTGAAAGATGTTCTTTTAAATTTTTATTTAAGCTGTCTATTTTTTTAAGTTAAAATGTTCAGAAACTAAGACATATATTTTAGCACAGATCATTTATGGAATGCTATTGACATATTTTAATGGAGTAACCCAAACTCACAGGGTCTGTTTTTTATTTTTAATTTTCAGTGGAAATCTCTTATTCAGGCTAGTAGCACTGCATAAGTTCCTCCCATGCCCCCAAAGCACGTAGAAAATATAGTGGAGAATTTAGTAGTCTTTGTTCCTTTCCCATCTATGTATAGCACTTTATCACATAGGCTAAACTAAGAAAATATGCAGTGTTATGTGGATCACTGTGCAATGAAGCTGCTGAAGTCGTACATGTGGTTAAGTTTGACACTCCTGAGCCTTGTGTAAGCACATACCACGTAGGCATTTTTAAATCTAAAGCTTTAACAGGAATAAGAAAGCTGTTTCAAACATTGTATAGTTATATATAAGTTGTTCAACAGAATTTCTTTTTAATAAAAATTAAAGGAAAGTCAAGTGTAATTATTCAGATCTGTACTTCAGGAATGTTTAGTATGTTTATATGGAAAATTGAAACAAAATGTTAAAAGACATAGCTGCACATAGTAACAGCTAAAGTTTTGTATGAAATTATTTTGGGTGGTGGTTTATTAGCTTTAGTCCTGTTGTGGAAGTGATCATGAGAAAAGCTTAACATGAAACTGATATATATCAGTTGTTGATCAATTGCTCTAATATTTCTTTTCTGGTTGTATAGTAGATTAGATTTTGTCTGGATGAGTGGCCATTTACTTCACATTCAAGCTCTTGGATTATGGGGCTCTGGTATTTGTGTTCAGTGGTGGATCATAGGTTACTAATGCTTGATGGGTTTTAATATTTTTAAGAAGAGTAAATTCAAGGCTATCCCTATGATACTGTATAATAACTTAATTCTCATATCATAGTTGCTTTTTAAAAAAAACAGTAGGAGTCTCTATAATCCTTATCTCCTTTTTGGGATGAAACATAATCTGGACCTATTAAATCTTTAGTCAGGGACTATAATCTGGTTAGGCTCTGGGAGTATGTCCCCTGTAGGAATGTAATCAATCTTCTGTAGAAAAGAGTGAGAATTACTCATAGGCAGGAATACTTTAAAGAAATTATGCTCTCCATTTTAAAGAAGAGTTATCTACTATTTATGGAAACATTCTGACAAATTGGAGTTTTTCTTGGGATTATTTTGCTTTAAAAAATAAATGAAGAAATTTAGTTCTTTTAAAATTTAGGTTTGGAACTATTTAATTCATTTTTGTGAAAAACTTAATTCCTGCAATCTATGAGACATTGTGCTATGCACTGGGTATAAAGTGAACAAGACAGCCTATCTAGGTACTTCCTTGATGGAATTTAACTTCTAGCGTGGAGAGATGACCAAAATAAGGAAGGGGCTAGAGAATGCTTGACATGGGAGCCAACATGAGATCTGGTGATCAGGGAAGCCCTTCGAAGGAGAATGATAAAAGTTTGACACCTAATTGCTAAGGAGCGAGCCATGGCAAACTGAAGTGAAGAGCATTCCCAGTAGAGGCCACAAGAACAGAAAAGCCTTTGGGATGATGAATCCTTTAGAGTTCTGGCAGGTAATAGAATTCTTCCCAGATGGTTCAAATTAAAAGTTCTAGAAAGGGTTGCTTAAAGATATGGGCAGGGGCTGGGGTTATGGCGCAGTGGTAGCATGCTCGCCTGGCACGCGGGAGGCATTGGGTTCGATCCTCAGCACCACATAAAAATAAAGATATTCTGTCCACCTATAACTAAAAAATAAATATTTAAAAAAAATGAAGATATGGGCAGTGGTAAAGGAAGATACAAGCAATGATGAAGCACTGGAAAGACTTAGCCATAGCCTTTAGCTACTACTGCCATTAAAATGGTAAGGTAAGGACAGGAAGTACTGTTCCTGCTGCTTAGATCTTAGACTTAGGGTCTTTTTCTTTTCCACATTTTTTATTGGTGCATTATAGTTGTATATAATGATGGGATTTGTTGTTACATATTCACACATGCACACACTATAACAATATAATTTGGCCAGTGTCACTCCCCAGCAGTTCCTTTCTCCCTCCCTACTTCTCACCTGTTTGTCCCTTTCCTCTGCTGATCTTTCTTTAATTTTCATGAGATCCTTGACTTTCCACCTTTCTTTTCCCTTTTTCTCTAGCTTCTGCATATGAGAGAAAACATGACTCTTGACCTTCTGGGTTTGGCTTATTTCACTTAATATAATGGTCTCAAGTTCCATCCATTTTCCTGCAAATGGCATAATTGCATTTTTCTTTTTGACCGAGTAAAACTCCATTGTGTATAAATGCCACATTGTCTATCCATCGATTGATGGATACCTTGGCTGGTAATACAGTTAGGCTATTATGAATTATGCTGCTATAAACATGAATATGCATGTATCACTGTAGTGTATGAGTGACTAATTCTTTAGAATAAATAGGAGTGATATAGCTGGGTCATATGATGGTTCCATTCCTGATTTAAAAAAGGATATTTATGATCTGAAGTGTCAGACCATATGCAAATAAAAGGAACTGACTTGAAAACTTAGAAAGCTGTGCAAGTTTTCCTATGTAGCATTCTGATATTTGGTTTTCAGTTAACTGTTTTCATGTGGAGATCATGTGTGAGATGAATGATGGGTGCTTTATGAGTTTGCCATCCTTTGAAATCTTGGACTTGGAATAGAAAAGAATAATTGAGAGCTATGTGAAGGAAAAAGTATATTTAAAGTTTTGGCTAGATTTAATTCCAATATAGAAGTAAGACTGTATAATATTGTCAAAATACATTGAAATGTGCCATACACAAATTGTAGCTGGTGTTGGGGATTGATCTCAGTGAAGCAGTCTACTACTAAGCTACTTCCCCAGCCCTAGATTCCCTTTTTAAAACCTAGCTAAATTCAATGGTTGGTTCGTTTTCTACAGGCCACTGCATGCTTTTGAAAGACCTTAACACATTCCTTGGTATATATATTGTCATGTGGTTCAAATGTGATCTGTGCCTATACTGATTGGCCAGATACATCACATGGAGACCTTTCTTTAAGTTTTGAGCTCCTAAAACAAGAGTCTTAGCACAGAGCTAATATCCTTTGAAATACTATACCTGCCTTGTAATCTTAAAATGGAGCAACATTCTTTTTCTAACTTTTCTATTAGCACTATGAAAGTATGTTATAATCTCAAAGTAATATGGATATATTGTAATATCTCTAAAATACTAAATAGTTTGTATAGTCAAATAATGATAAAAGATTCATAAAACATCAGACTTCTAATCCCCTCACCTCCATCCAGCTTCTTAGTGATATTAACTTTTTATATTATTTATTTTCTAGTATTAAGTATAATTTGCCAATACCATGTGTTAAATGATTATTTTAATACTAAGTATTGTTCAATATTCAGTCCAGTAGGTGAATTATGACCGCATTTCTCATTTTTTCTGTGGTGTTAAATTGTCTATGACATTTACTTGGTTGTCTTTAAATCTGTTGTTCAGCACCTTCCAAAACTGTATAGAATGCTTCAGGCAAGAAGACATTTACAAATTGTTTCTATTTGTTTAATCTTGAGGAGTCTCTGTACGAACTTTTGTCTTCCCATTCAATATGGACTGGTTAGTTCCTGGGCCTACTTTTGGGGGTTCCCTTTGCCTTCTACCTTAGGAATAACCCCTAAATTGAATCCCATTTCCTGGATCCCATGCCTCTCTTCTAGTTGGTTTGTGACCTCATTGTAGTAAAGCATATTCTCTAGTCAGTGTCTTGAGAGAAGTTTCAGGGAACATAGAATTTAAGAAATTTTACATGTTCTGAAATCTTTTTTTTTTTCAAAATATGAAAGATTATATTTAGTAGGTCTTTTAATAACAATTACAGAAATATTCATCAAAAGCATATTTCCTTTACAAAATTGCTCAGCTTCTAGGACATAGCCTTAATAAAGTTTTACAAATACAAATTACAAATCTCACGAACATGTTATCTGACCAATCTATACTTGTTTAAATTTATTTTAGGTGTTCTTTTATATTTTTAAAAATTTATTTATTCTACTTGGGTATACATGAGAGCAGAATGCATTTTGATTCATTGTACACAGATGGAGCACAACTTTTCATTTCTCTGGTTGTATGTGATTTAGAATCACATCATATATGCAGTCATACATGAAGCTAGGCTATGATGTCCATCTCACTCCACCAGCTTTACTGTCCCCATGCCCCCTCCCTCTTCTCTCTCCTTTGACCAAAGTTCTTCCATTCTTCCTGTGTCCAATTAACAGTTCAAAACCATTTTCCTGGGCATAGGTTTTTCAAGGTATAGTTATGTTGTCTACTAGTACCCAGTGTTAATTTGTTTATATGTTTATATATTTATATATTTGCAGTACTAGACACTGAGCCCAGGACCTTGCATATACTTGACAAGTGCTTCCCATCACCAGCCCCTAGCTCCCAGTCTTGTTAATTGAGTCTGATGCCATTTTGCTTTTTTTTTTTTCTTTCTCCTAAGTACTAGGGATTGAACACAGGGCTTTATGCGTGTTAGGCAAGTGTTCTACCCTGAGTTACCTTCCTGGCCCTTGATTCTTTGCATGTGACCTTTTTGTCTTCTTTCAAAGCTTTTAGCTCTTTTTTTTTCCTATGAGGTTTTGAACTTTCATAATATTTCTTAGTATAGGTTATTTTCTCTCCATGTTTTAAGGTATTGGTTATTCCCTTCAGTTCTGGGAGTTTTCTTGTGTTACTTTTTTGGTGATTTTTTCCCCCTTCAATTTCACATCACTACTTTTTTGGAGTTCTCCAACTAGTCACATAGTAGACTGCTTCACATTTTAATGTTTCACTGCTTAAACATTTTGATAACATACAACTTTTGTTTTATTGATGTTGTATTTTTTTCTTGCCACTCTTAAACTTTAAATTAGTGTTGTAAAAGGGGTCTACTTCATGCTTTGAATATAAATCTTGCTATTCAACCACTAGTGGCTTATTTCACAATCACAAAACTGCTATGCACATCCATGCGCAAGTTTTTGTGGATATAAGTTTTCAACTCTAGCTCTCCATGGAGCTAGATTGCTGGATCATATAGTAAGAATGTGTTTAGTTTTCTTAGAAACTACTAAGCTGCCTTCTAAAATGTACTATTTTGCATTATCTGTTTAGGCTCTTCCTCTACCCCATCTTCTGTCTGTATTAAATATTGAAGAATTAAAGACTGATTAGTAGCTTTGTATGTAAGGGCTTATTGACGAGTGGCCTTCATTATGGCATAGTCAAGTTGGATTCTTCCCACAATTCAGTATCTGCATGCAGGTCTTTTCTTTGGGATATTCACTTTTTCTAATGAAAGATCCTTTAATCATTTCACTGGATAATGGTCCTCCAGAACTGGACTAGGGACTAAGCTGTGAAGTTAGTCCCTAGTCACTCAATAAGTAAATCTTCCTTCTCATGACCTTTCCTATGGACTTAGTGTCCCTGAATGAGGAGCATCTCCTGTTTTATGCAGAAACTCTACCTGCTATCATCTTTGTAAGTTGCTGGTAGTGGTAAGAACTCAGGTGGAGGGGAGAGGTAAATTTCTGATAATGTAAGGTGGAGCTGGAAAACGATAGGTGGGGTTTAAATACTCCATATCAGTCTTTGTTTGCTCTACTTTAAAACATTCAGGATCCAACTTCTGCTACCTCTACTGTTAAAACCAACCTTCTAACTATCTTACTAACAGGTCTTAATTCATGTAAAATTCACAAGACCAGGAGATTAATTAAGCCACTCAGCAAGGCTTTATTGGAAGGCGAGCCCTCGGACCATCTCCCCGTCCATCAGAGCGGGTCGGGAGAAATGGCGTCGGAGATTCTGTACACAGAGAATTTCAACAAAACCCGGTCAGGAAGGGGAGGGGTTGGGTACAGGAAGAGAAGGTCATAGTCCTTCCTGATGGGTCAGGAAAACTCGCTGATTGACAGGAGGCGTGTCCACTAGTGACATCACATCTGGCTTGCAGCTCTGCTGACCAGCTTCCTTATTTGGGCATCTTGGACCCTGACCAAACCTGACACTTCTTTAGTCCTATATTAGTTGGACAGCTAAGTTCTGCTATTGACAAACTCTGAAACTTGGAAATTTAATGAAAATTTATTTATCTCTCAAAATCTATAGATCAGTAAAGGCTCTCCTCCAATGGAGATACAAGTTCCCTTCATTTTGTGACATTACCTGAGCACATGGTTTCTAAAGGTTGTTACAGTAGAAAAAGAACCTAGAAGAGTCCTAACAGCTACAAATGCCTTAATACATAATTTGTACTCATGTTTCATTGGCTGGGACTGATCACACAGTGCTAACTAATAGGCATGGGGGTGTTACCTGGTAAGTGCCCAGGAAAAACAGAACCAGATAAGGTAGAGCACTAACAATTTCTCAGGTCTGATACATTCTGTTCTTAACTGAGAACACCTGAGTGATCCTTCTAAAAATGTACAAGCCACTTCATTATCACTTTTGCTATTCCTAATATTCATACAATCTCTCACTGTGGGAGCATCTCCATACCTTCCCACCCCTCCCTTCCATCCTTCCCCATTCTATGCTAATAGACTGTGCTCTTGCCAAAGAGCACCCCTTTGTTTGTGACCTTTGGATCTGATTGGTCCAAGAGTGCATTTAAGCTTCTATAGTTTCTAGAATAAACTGGTGTTTTTTGCTCCTCGCCCCGGTGTGTTTCTTGTCCCGGGTACCTCTGCGTCTTGCTGGGGCGAAGCAAATTTTTACCTACACCCCGGTGCCTGGGGAGATTGGCTCCACAGATCGCCACTGTCCAGTTTCGTCTAGCCCGGGGACCCCTTCTCCGTCTCTCTTGGACTCCAACTCATTGAGAAGCCACGTGGCCTTTTCCTCCCCCCCTCTTATCAAAGCGACACCTCACCACTTTTGTCTATTGTTTAGATGTCAGATTTTTGATAAGAAACATCTAACCACTCTATTAAAATTATACCTGTCCACCTCCATTCTACTTCCCTTCCCCTGCTTCTTTTTCCACAGGACTTCTTTTTTGTTTTGTCTCACAGTGATGGGATGGAACTCAGGACCTCATGCATATTAGGTAGGCTCTCTGTCACTGAGCTACATTCCCAGTCCTTCCATAGGACTTCTAAATTTCACTTTTGTCAATGTTTTATTTAGCCTTTTTGTTGCTGTGACCAAAAGACTTGACGAGAACAATTAGAGAAGGAAAAGTTTATTTGGCACTCACAGTTTCAGAGGTCTCTGTCCAAAGATGATGGCTCCATAACTCTGGGCCCTGAGGTGAGGCAGAACATCATGGAGGAAGGGTATGGCAGTGGAAAGCAGCTCAGAACATAGCAATCAGGAACCACAGAGAAAGCTCCAATCACCAGGGACAAACTACCCCCAAAGGCACACCCCCGGGGACCTATCTCCTCCAGGCGCACACTGCCTACCTACAGTTTACTGCCCAGATAATCCATATCAGAGGGTTAATAGGGCTCTCCTAACCCAATCATTTCACCTCTAAACTTTCTTGTATCACACATGAGCTTTTTGGGGGGCACTTTAAACCATAATAGTCTGCTTCCATAAATATGTAAGCTCCACAAAGGCAGGATTTTTACCATGTTTTTATTACTACTGGACTCAATCTCCCTTGATTTTTCAGTCCTGTGACTCAGCTCTGCCCTCGTGAATGTGGGTACCTGCTATTCCAGAGCCTCTCAGGACCTGGGTGGATACGTCAACTTGATTTTCATGAGCTTCTCCCTCTGCAGGTTTTTAGATTTGATCTTCATTGACATTCCTTGATCTCTCTCTCCATTATAGTTCACACATATAGATGTCTCATAGTTGCATGGTAGTTGGGGTTTCCTTTCTGTTTCTTGTTTACTTTTGAGGTGATTTTCAAGAGGAAGGAGGAGGTGGATAGGCCTTGGCCATTTTGAAACTGGAAAAAGTATTTTTGGAATGGTAATTTTAGCTAGATGACAGGGCATTAACTATTCATTGGGTCCATAATAAATAGAACTTTTTCTAGATCTTAATTTATGACACACTAGCGATTGCTCCTTGATTCTTAAAAAGCAATACCATAGTTTTTGTTTTATTTTTAAATAGTAGAGCTATGGTGTAGGGCAAAAGTGTTCCTTATATTTTGCAGAAGATTCTTTTTCTTAAAAATAACTTAAAATCGAACTTCTATTGTATTTAATGAATAGTTTCAATATTTAATGGTATCTACTAAGAGTCTTTTATGTATGTTTGTGATGCTGGGGGTTGAATTCAGGTCCTTGCACATGCTAAGCACGTATTCTACCACTGTGGTATACCCTCTACCAAGAGTTTTAAGGTGTTATTAACTCCTTAAATTGTCCCTGCACTTGGATTCTTTACACTCTAGGTGATCCCTTTGTTTTAAGCAGAGTACATCTGTACTATGTAGAAGCATTTATGCTCTAGAAATCATTTTTCTTACAAAATCTGAGTTACTAGCTTTGCCAAAGGCTTTGATATTTGAGTGTTCAAAATCCTTTAAGCATACCTAGTATGCCTTTAAATGTACAGTGATAGTGAATTTAAAAAACATCCTTAAACTTGGGTGTGGGGGCCTATAGTCCCATCTACTTGGAAGGCTTAGGCAGGAGGGCCATTTGAGCCTAGGAGCTGGAAGCCAGCCTGGGCAACAAAGCAAGACCCCTTGGGCAGTGGTGGTGGTGGGAAATTCTTAAGTTGTAAATGTTAGTACATTGTAGTCCGTATCTAAAAAGTTGATTTCAGCAGTTTTCAGGTTTGGGGAAAGAGAGAAAACCCTATGAGCAAATAATTTAGCTGATTGTTAAATTAGGTATTTGTCTTATTTTTGGCTAAAGGAATTGCCACAGCATTTTGTGCCCATCTGACTGAATCTAACAGGACATTCTATGGATGTTGCACAAATAGTAATAGTGGTTAGTACAGATTTTTGGAACCTAAGTGGTTTAGATTCATGTCTTAGGTTTGTCATAATAGCTGTGTGATATTAATCAAGTTACTTAACCTGTGAACTCCATGTTATAAAATAGTTTCTAGTGCCAGGTACTATCGGTAAATTTGATGAAGTATACGAAGTATTTAATGTAGTGTCTGGAGTAAGTAAGTACTCATTGTATGGTGGTTTCTCATATATTACTTTTAAAAAGCATTTCTGAAAATAGGATTTTACATTTGAATAGAAAATTATACTAGGGAAATCATAAATAGTACGTTCAACTATTACTTGTATAGTTATCCACCTTCACATGACTGCAGCCATCGTCGTAACAGCCTGTTTGGTGACCCAGTACACATTCTCAAGCCCTATAGAACAAATTAAGTTATTAAGGTAGTGAACTGAACATGTTGTGCCAGCCACTGATGCCTGTACTGATTCTTAACTGATGTTGGATGTTAATTGTTTCTGAGAAAGGCCAGCTACGCTCTAGCAGGCTACCACCTACCTTTGTGTAGCTCAGCCTATAAATTCCTTTCTCTACCTTGAGGTGCAGGGATCTTCCCGAATTGCTGCCACCCAAGACATGCTCTCGTCCATAGACTTTAATGATCTGTCCTTTGTGTAGTGCTGACTGTGTCTGCTTTTTTCTTCAGTCTCTGCCCCTTACATTTTTTGGTGACTGGTTCAGGACCAGATTTTTCCAAAATAATTTGCTTATCATCCTGCAAAACAAACTGCAGAGTTATATTAATAACTTGAGATATAATTCAGTTTGTCAGATAAAAAAATAAACTGATAAGACAATATGGTCCAGGTGTGTTTCTTTGTTATTGCATAATAATGAACAAGAGCTCATAATATTCAAAAGAAAAGGACTTATGTAATCTGTGTCAAGTTCCAGGGTCCAAAGTAAACTTAGCTCACAACAGATTTCTTTGGAAGCTCCTGCACCTGCTGATGGTCTTGCTTAGTTAAAAAGCAGTTTGTACTAGAGAGCTGTGATGCTCACACACTAGTGTGCACATGGGTCACTGGGGCTTGTTAAAATGCTGATTCTGATTTAGTTGGTCTTAGGTGGGGCCTGAGAACCTGCTTTAAAAAAAAAAAAAGAAAAAAGAAAAAAAACAAGTCCAGGTGAAGCCAGGGCTGCAGAACCACAGATCATGAGTCACTGGGCTTTGGCGAGCAATTCCTCTGTGCATGTATGGATGGGGAGCTGAGGTAGGAGGTTGAACAATATAATTTAGTTCACAGTGAAAATTTAGCAGGTTCAACTGGAATGGGAACCATCATCTGAGGCAGGCCTCTTCATCTTTATAGGTAAGGTCAAAATAATCTCTTTAAGAAGTTCTAAATCAGTTTGGGCTTTGGATAAACATTTAATCGCTATTCCAAATATATGGTACAATATAGGAGAAAGTTTGGACTTGTGAACCCTGCTGGGATTTAGACCTTGGGAAATAGATTTGGGATCCCAGCAGGCTAAAGAAGATGCGAGCTGCAGTTGGGATTGGGGATATGCTTTAGTTGAGGCTGGCAGCAGCCTGCCCCACTCAGTCTTTTCCTTAGGCATCTTGTATACACAGGCCAAACAAAGAAGTCACAGTGCTAGCAAGTTGCATAAGTGAATGAATGCACGCTCACGAGCAGATGTGTATGACTTTGAGTACATACTGAAAACATAGCTGGCCAGAAGTCTCCGGAGAGGGCCTAAGTATAGCCATCTTGGCCTGCACTACAACTTCCCAAATTAAATGGAGGGCTTATAGGCACATCAGCTATTTAAAACCAAGAAATCTCAGATATTCCAGAATGTGTATGAGTAGAATTCTCTTGAACCTGATCCTTTTATCCTTCATAATGTTACAATGAGTTAATTTCAAAATATATCTACACCTGACTGAAAAATTTGTTAGAAAGGATTTATCATTTCAAAAGCCTTGCTATTTGCTGGGCTGGGGATGTAGTTCAGTGGTGGAACACTTGCCCAGAGTGCACAAAGCCCTGGCTTCAATCCCCAGCACTACACACACACATGCACAAATCACATTGGTGAGTGGTGTGTTCTACAACCTATGATAACTGCTTTGTATAGATCTTACTTTAATTTTCTTACAATCCTAAGAGAAGTGTATCATTTTACCCATTTTACAGGTGAAGAAGACTGATCAATAACCTAAGTATCAAAGCTTATAAATGGCAGAGCTGAGATATTAAAAACTAGTTCCCGAAGCTCAACTTTGAACTATTATCCAATCTTCCTGTAAACCCATTTAAATATTGAGAAATGTTTATCAAATATGTGATAATGATAACTGAAAATAGAATTTCTACCATTAGCTTCTTGGGGAGGATGGGGGATGCTGGGAATTGAACCCAGGGTCTTTGGAGTCCTAGGCAAATGTTCTACCATGACCTACACCCCAGCCTTCATTAACTCCTAGGAAACAAGTTTTTAATGATGGCATAGGTTTTCAGTTAGGTTGTTCTGTCTGTCTTTGCTCTTCTAAATTTTATATTTCAAAAAATGTCATTGGTACAAGGATTTCCAATTGGCCCCCAGGAGGGATGTACTCGCATATGTTTTGTTCCCTCATCTGTAAATGTAACAAATACCTATTTTGTGAGCAGGTGAGTGGGCGGGGGGGAAGCTTGTTTTTTAATTCCTTTCTGCTTTTCTGTAGGACATGTCCTTTCATATCAGGTTCACTTCACACCTGTTCCTTGCCCTGCCTTTGGAAGTGTTTGAATTATCCAACGTTCACACACAGTTTGGAAGAGATGTATAGCAAATTGGGAAGATGAGAAATTCCCAATCTTTTAATTATCTTTAGTAGACTCAGTTTGTGTACTTTCAAAGGAAACCTCTGAAGTTGGTAATGCAAACAATTTGAAAAGATTTTAGTGTTAAGAAGTCATCTTCATGGGAAATTTTCAGATTCAGATGATTTATTCTAAAATGAATGGAATTCCAGCTAAGGAGAATCCTTCAAGGTATAGAATTACTCAGTAGCACTTTGTCCGGTCATTAGTGGAGATGTGTGAACTGCTGTCACACTAACTCTGTCTTTATTCATTATCTGATTATTCTATTATGCCCTTTGCCTTTTGCCTTTACCTTAAATTATAAGTCATTTAAAAAATAATTATAATGTAATGTGTGAACAGTTTCTTTTGAGTTCCACTTGGGACAATTTCTGTAACTCCTCCAATTTTTTTTTTTTTTCCTCATCAGTTTTAATTCAACAAAGAGCTGGAATAACCTCTTTCCAGAATCCTTGGATATAGACTTCAAAGCTGGTTTCAACCTGTCCTCAGTTCATTTGTATATAGTTTGGGAACTAAAATTACTCGATGCTTTAAAAAGTTATTTATGGAACTAGAATAATTCCAGTGTATATTAACCATTTTCTTTTCATATCTCAGCATCCCACTTATATGTAATCCAATTTAGGGGCAATAGAAATGAAGGCTCACATATTTGTAAAAAAATAACCATGTTGAACAAAATATTTTCTTTCCTTTCCTTTTTTTTTTTTTTTGTGGTGCTCAGGATTGAACTCAGGCCCTTGTGCATGCAAAGCAAGCACTTTACCAACTGAGATGTATCCCCAGCCTGCAAAATATTTTCTTGATGGAGATAAATGATATAAGGTTCAATTATTTAAATCAATTGTCAGTTGCTAAATTAATCTAGAATTGAAATAGACTCATCTAGACCTTATTTATGGATTTGTTTACTATTTTGAGATTATGATAACCCATGAGCGTTTTTTCCAATGACCATTTTTCTAAGGTTATTCCTAAGATGTTGTAACCTGAATTCCTAGCGAATAGGGACATTAGGCCAACTTTAGCATTTAGGTGATTATCCACTTGGAGCTAGACATCTGAGGAATCTAGCATCAATAGAAAAAACAGATATGTTGTGACAGAGTAGGACTGAAGAATTAGGTTCTTATGTGTACTATTAAAATATTACCTGAAATAAGAACAGTTATCCTGGTCTCCTTCATTAAGAGACTAGATTGCAAATATGAGGAGGATTTTAACTTAAAGATCAGATCTCGTATAAGCACATGAGTTAAGTCTGTAGAGGAAGATTAGAGAATCCAGATAATTGCATTTTTCTCATAACGACATTCTGGAGGAGAATTCTGAGTCATCTTAGACCAACTGTGTTCGCTTTCAGGATTTTAGGATTTTCTCACTTCGGTATATTAATTGACTAACCACGAATAACATTGTGGAGCCCTCTCACATCCTCCTAATCCCTTAGCTCCTCTCATCTTTGCACAAGACTTCAGTAACCACCTGTCTCCCAGTGGTTCTCAGTTTCCTGTCTCCGGCCTCCCAAATCTATTTAGACAACCATCTACTTTGCAGGGACACTTGTCTGTCGCAGTACCTTAAAAACTGCCATTTCCCGAACCCTTAACCTTTGCTTTCCCAACCCGGGACTTCATTTAAAAAGAAGAGCTATTAATCTTTTGAAAGAATAGTGGGTAGAAGAGAGAATTTTTATAGAGTCCTTTTGGTACTTTTGATTGATTATTAAATACAGAAGAAAATTGTGTCAGCAATTGATTAGCAATTGGCTTTTATTCTGAATGCCTAATAAGGCATAAAGAATAACAGCTTTTATGGCAGATTCGCTCTACCCCCACTCCTGTCAGTGTCATTTAAATTCTGGCTCAGTGGCTTGCCTGGATTTTGCCAGCAGTGTTCTCATTCGGCATTCCTACTGCCTAGGGATCTTGGTGTGATATAGAGAACTTTGCATCAAGGCGGACTTGGGCTCAAATTGCAGCTGTCATTACTAAGGAGTAACCTTGACAAAGCTTCACAACCCTTCAGAAACTGTCCTCATCTGCAAATGGGGAGGGGGAAAATACCTATTTTATAGGGTTTTTGAGGATTTGATGAAGTAATGTCTTACCTGGCATATAAATAAGCAACAAATATTAATCCTCTCTCACCTTTACGGACTGGGAATAAACTTCACAAAGAAACAGTTTCTTTATAAACCCAGGAGTTTATGATTCTCTTACCAGATGGAATTTATTTGCTGGCTCCCATCAGTAACATGAGCATGTCCTTTGATCTTGTTAGATTGAGGAAATACTTTTTTCCTTTTGTTTTCTTCTCTCCCTGACCCCCTTCTTGTGGTTAATTGCCCTGTTAATACAGAAATGTTCAAAGAAAAAGAAAATTTTTCCTCTTTAATAGGTTTTGTTGTTTGTTGTAGTGCTGGCATTGAACCCAGGATGATCTACATTCTGAGCAAGCAATAAACCACTGTTATACCTTCAGCCCCTTAGCAGTTTTATTTATTTATTTCAAAACTTTTATTGGTGCATTGGAATTACTCGTATTAGTGGGATTTATTGTTACATAGTCATACATGCATACAATACAATTTGGTCAATTTCATTTCTCATTATCTCCCTGTTCCCTCTCCTCTTCCCTCCCCCTGGTCCCCTTCCTCAATTCTATTGGTCTCCTATTTTCATGATATCTACCTCACTCCATTTCCCCCTTTTTTCTCTCTAGTTCCACATATGAAAGAAAACTTTCTGAGTTTGACTTATTTCACTTAACATAATGTTCTCGAGTTCCATTTCATTTTTTAAGCTAGACCAGTAGATGAGATGATAAAAATGTGTCCTTAGATTGTTGTTTTTCTTTGTTAACAATTACCTTGGGCCTGCTTTTGAGGTGCAACCTCTCAGTAGCTTGCCTGGCATTGTATTTGGCATATAGTAGGTGCTCAGCAAATACCAGGTCCCATCAGCCTGCCAACTGTTGGCACTTCAACATTTACACCTAGTTTATAATAATGACTTTTTACTGTACCCTGGGGCTCCCAGATGCATCAGATCTGTCTTCAGGAACAGGTGTGCTCTAACGATCCCCTCTGCTGTCAGTGACTCTGGGGAAATGCTATTTGGTGGTGCCAGAAATGCTCTGTAATCCTAGCAGTGTGCAGTCGAGTGGATTCGCTGGCTTTTGTCGTTTTGCTTCCTGGTTCCTGAATCATCACTGCCGGTGTCCAGAGTTTTGAGGCAATCTTTCTGGGGCTGGCATCAGGAAAGGGAACAGAAGAAATGCATTATTACCTCCCCTCCCCCAAACAATCATCAATTTATTTCCCTTAGACTTATCAAATCTCAAAGTTCACTGCGTTAGTTTCCTAGGGCTGCTGCAATAAAGTAACACAAACTGGTCGACTTAGAACAAAACAGATCTGTTGAAATAAGGGTGTGGTTGGGGCTAAGTTCTCTCTGAAATCTGTAGAAGAATCTTTCCTTTTTTTTTTTTTTTTTTGGTATTAGGGATTGAACTCAGGTACTTGACCACTGAGCCACATCCCCAGACCTATTTTTTGTGTTTTATTTAGAGACAGGGTCTCACTGAGTTGCTTAGCGCCTTGCCATCGCTGAGGCTGGCTTTGAACTTGTGATTCTCCTGCTCAGCCTCCCAAAGTGCTGGGATTACAGGCATGCGCCACTGCGCCCTGCGAATCCTTCCTTTTCTGAAAGTAAGGTGTTTCTTACTTTCTGGCAGTGTAGTTGTCTGGCATGCATAAGGCCCCTAATTCAACCCCCAGGACTCCAAAGGAAAAAAGAAAAAAAAGAAAAAGACTTAAATAGGCACATCACAAAAGAAAATCAAAAGGCCAATAAACAGATATGCAAAATAAGATCACTTTGCAATATCACTAACACATTCAATTGACAAATATATTTGATTGTTTTTTGGTACCAGGGATTGAAACCAGAGGCACCTAACCATTGAGTCAAATCCCCAGCTGTTTTTATTTTTTATTTTAAGACAGATTCACACTAAATTGTGTAGGCCCTCACTAAGTTGGGATTATAGCCATGCACCACCACACCTGGATAAATTGACAAAATTTTTAAAGTCCAACATAATCAAGTATTTGCAAGGTTATGGATCAATGGAAACTCATTTGTTGCTGGTGGGAAGATACATTTGGAAAATCACCTTTAATCTAGTAAATTTGAAGATTTGTGTACAGTGACTTAGCAGTTCTCTGCACAGGTGTATGTTCTAGAAAACTTCATGATTATGTGCATCTTAATACATGTACAAGAAAGCTTATAGTCCCAACCTAGAATCCAGATATCCATGAACAATAGAATAAAAAATAAACCATGAAACACTTGTGCAATGGGATGCTATAGACAGCAATGAACTATAACTACATAAGTGAGTGAATCTCACAATGTCATGTAGGTGCTTTATGTATGTATGATGTTGATAGCAGGTTTTAAAACAGACAACACTTAAATTTACTAGAACAAAAGTCCCAAGGGGGAAGGTCTTCATTATCATTATTTCAAATGCTTTAGAATAGAGCCTGGCATATATTAGATGCTTAGCGACTATTTCTTGAGTGGCTTTAATTACATTGTTTATGTGGGAATAAAACATATTTAAAAAGTTCATTATCATAAAAGCCCAGCTGGGGTTACCTCTAGAGATGAAGGAAGTTGTGGCTGGTAAAATGTCTTCTAGGATGCTGGTAATTTCCTACTTTGAGTGCTGATTATATGAGTATTTAATTTATCCTTTAAACTATATATTTGTTTTATGTGCTTTTATGTATGCAATATTTTGGTCTCCTTTTATATACTTATTTTGGATAGGTGAGAGGAAGGTGCATGTGGAGACTTTGCAAAGTCATCTGGCAACCAACTGTGCTCACTGGGACTGCATGTGGCTATGTGACATTGGTGACCATAGAGCTTTTCATGTGTTTGCACCAGAATTTCTTGGTAGTAGCTTAGGCAGTAAAGTGATGTGCGTTTGATTTCTCCCTTTAGCACTTACTGCTTATGTAAATGGAAGACTTGGAACTAGGCAGTTTCCTCAACTGTGAAATAGGGCTCATCAGAGGTCCCTTATAGAGGATTAAATAAGATAAACCATAAAAGGCATTTTCACTGTGAGGGCTCAGCTGTGGTGCTTTTGTGTGAATTGGGAAAGGCACCTTCCTGCTGTCAGAGACTGCCTTGGGGATACACAGCCTGGAGAGCAGATGACGCTGTTGTATCAATTTAAAATGGCATCTCTTCCAGGCAGAGGCCCCAAGTGTTGGGCCCCACTTCACTGTGCTGAGCGTGTGGTGAATAAGCTGCAAAACCATGCAGCAGCCTTGGTGTTTGCAAACAGTAAACATTTAATGTAATTTCCCTGACGTGGATCCCAATCCCATCCCTTCAAAAGATGAGCTGTGTTCAGGGAATTGGCTGAGCTGCCAAGGTAGAAATAGAGCCTCAATTCCTCCTGTTGGAGAAGTTTAACTTTTTATACCAGCCAAAGGAATAATTTTCTGTTGTTTTTATTGTGTTTTTAATATGACTTCACTGGAAAAAGCAAGGTTTTGTGATTTCAGCTCGGCTCTCAAGCTGGGTCTGCATGATAACTCTCTAAGATCAGTTTCCTTGTCTTCAAAATGGGAGTTGAACTGAACTATGGTTTCTGTACCTTACTGAGTGAAGCCAGGAGTGTTTTAGAGTTAGCAGAACAAGATATGATATGGAGTGGTGGTGCTGAATGGATGAGCTAGGGGTCTCTCCCTCATCCTTCCAACTACAGATATAACTTATTTTTTAAAATTTGAGTTTCTGTGTAAACTTTATTTAAAGACAGGTTTCACTGGGCCTTGATTTCTGTAGTCCATATGCTCTAATATTCTGACTCTTATGACTTGCCCATGACAGAAAATTATATAAAGTGTGGGGGTCAAGCTCTGCTCCTTTCCTCCATTCAAAAGGAATGACCTTGAACAAAGTATTACCTCATAGAATTCAGGACTGCTGTGAAAGTAAAATGAATAATTCATTTAGCAGAAAAATAAATGCCCCAATGTTAACTATTTTAATTGTGAATTAGATGGAGCCCTGTATCACAGATTTCAACTTTACATAAACCTCATAGTTTCACTCCCAAGATAGTTTTCCCAAAGAACAACCTGACCTTGTTCAGTAGTTTGCTGGGGAACCTATATTTATGCAATTTTAGACATGAGGGAAGAGCCCACTACTCTGGAAAAATGAGATTATGTGTTTCCAAGCATTTGGGAAGTAAGAGGGACTGTTCCTGTGATTCTCCTAATAAAGCTTAATTAATAAAATCCCCACCCTCTCTCCTTCCCTGCTGTAGAATGATTCTGTTTGACCACATCTGGAAATGTGAAGGAAATAACCTCTTCCCTTTTAAATTCACAGTTTCTCAATGAAATTCACCCTCTGCCTCCCAGTGCTGGGAATAGAACCCAGGGCCTCATGTAAAACACTGAACTACATCTCCAGCCAAAAATTCCCTCTTCAAAAAACAAAGTGGAGCTTTGTTTTTGTGGCTTCTTGATAGACAGACTGCAAGAGGCTGATGAAGGTTTTGAGCTTTGCTGACAGAATTATTCACATTGAACGTTGTAAGTTCTAACAGCTCAGGCAAAAATTAGAACTAAAAAACTACTTTTGGGGTTTTGAAAAAAAATAGTTGGTGATCAGGTCTTCCACAGCCCATAAATGAATTCTGGATGGCTTCTAATTTCATGTACTATTTGGAGTTTTCCCTTTAATTGGATTAATTCGCTAACTGGGAGTAATAAAGCAATAACAACAACAAAAATTTGTGCAAATGGAGAGTAGATTCTGAATGAGAATATTGCCCTCTAGTGCAGAATCGTAACCTAGCTAGGAGCACCCTGAAATAGCCAAACACTCTCAGGCTTTCCATGTTTGCCCCAAAGACCCAGATTATTGTTCTGATTTTGATTTAGAGATGGGTCTTCAAAAGAATTAACAGTATTACATGGTGTCAGATAGACATGGAAATACTCAATTGCCCTTTGAGTATCGTTTGGAAAACCTCCAGGGACTATACTTTTATGTAAGCATGAAGTAGAGGTGGTGGCACTTTTGGAAGTAGCTGCTGTTTTAATGAAGAGGTTTGGCTCACAAGACTTTCTCTCACATGTGTGGCAAGTGGTTGCTTCCCTTACTGTATGAACCTTGTCACTAGGATGTAGAACTCATCATCTTTCATAGACAATATCTTCTTATATCTTTTAGGTACCTTGGCTTTAAACTGGTTTCAATTATGAATATAATGTCAGGGTATGGATTCAGTTTTTTAATTCTGCAAACTTGAACTTTGTCTCATGTGCCAGACAAAAGATTTTTTTTGAGTTTTGTTATTAGGGAGAGAAAGTAGGTTAATGTGGCTCCTCTTCTGGAAACTATTGGTCAGGGTCCAGCCAGAGACAAAAAAACCCACATGATATTGAAAAGGAAGAGTTAAAGTATTAATGATTACCTGGGATTGGAGTAATAGGGAATTCTTACTAAGGAGGACTTTAAAGAATATAGGAATAGCAGTAGTGGGGCACAGTCACTCCTCGAGGACTGAGAGACAGATCACCAAGGAGGGAACAAAGCTCAAAAGACCATCCTCAAGCCCACCCCCCGACCCTGTCAGGCTTCCTCACCTCATTGCAGAGAGTGCAGCCCTTTTTGACCTCATCAATGGTAGGGAAAATGTTGAGGTGCCATGTTGATGGACCTTGTTAGAAACAGGCCTTCTGAGATGCTAAGGGAGGCTCTTTCTTCAGCAGGAGGTACTATGCCTTGGGATAGAAGTGGATGTCACAGAAAGCTACCTACAGGGAGCTTCAAGAGATGCAGGCTATTGGCTGCCTGCAGCCACATGCAGTGTAAGCCATGAGTCATGGAAACTGAGTATACTTCAGGAGCTTTCTGAAGAGCCCACCAGAATCTAGACCTAAATCCTCGTCTTCCTTCTTCAGTGTTCCTTTAATGCTCCCTAATGAGAAAGCTTAACATTGTCCCAGCTGTAAAAGAAATATTCATAGGTTCCTTTGTTTTATTGGGGAGCAGGCAAATTTCAAAGGTGACTTTGAAAGTCAACAAATTGAGAGGTAATTGACAGACCAAATTGTCTTCATTTAATCTTAGAAAGTTGCCACTTTTGAAGAATGCATTCAGGGGACAAACCTGTCATCCTGGCAATGCAACCTCTGCTCTCTCCCTCTCACTGTCCCACTTAAGCCGTCAGTGCCAGACACAGACATTATCAACATGAATCAAACATTTTCTGACTTTGTTCTCATAGATTCATGGGGAGAAGAGCCCCTACAATGAGTAACTAACCCTGGCCAGAGGAAGCCCACTGGCAGAGAATGGGACCTGGGGAGCCCTTTGGGAAGTGTGAATAACTTGTGAAGATGAATAAATGAAAATCATTAGGAAGTTGATAAGCTAGTAGTGCACTAAGGCTGGTGAGAGGTGAGCCTAGGGAGACAAGGAGGGAAGTCCCCAGAGGGCTGTACAAGAGAGTGACAGGGTCAGACTGTGTTGTAGAGGCCACTCTAACAGTATGTGGAAGAGGATCTCTTAAAAGACTATTATTTCTACACTTAATAGAAAAAAAATAGGCCCAAATCTTTATCATGTCGGATTAGGACCTTACTTCCTTAACAAGACTTCCTTAGCACAAGAAGTAAAATCAAGAATCAATAAATGGAATGGAGCCAGGTGTGGTGGGGCATGCCTGTAATCCCAGCACTTTGAGAGGCTGAGACAGGAGGATTGCGAGTTCAAACCAGCCTCAGCAACAGTGAGGCGCTAAGCAACTCAATGAGACCCTGTCTCTACATAAAACACAAAATAGGGCTGGGGATGTGGCTCAGTTGTCAAATGCCCCTGAGTTCAATCCCTGGTACCACAAAATAAATAAACAAATAAACAAACAAATAAATAAGATGGATTCAAACTAAAAACTTCTCAGCAAAAGAAACATTGAAGTGAACAGAGAGCCGACATTTTGGGAACAAATCTTTGCCACACACACATCTGATAGAGCACTAATCTCCAAGATATATGAAGAACTCAAAAAACTTAACACCAAAAAAACAAACAACACAATCAATACATGGGCCAAGGAGCTGAACAGAAACTTCTCAGAAGAAGATATGCAATCGATCAATAGACATATGAAAAAAGTTCAACATCTCTAGCAATTAGAGAAATGCAAATCAAAACTACACTAAGATTTCATCTCATGCCAGTCAGAATGGCAATTATCAAGAATACAGACAACAATAGGTGTTGGCGAGGTTGTGGGGGGAAAGGCCCACTCATACATTGCTGGTGGGACTGCAAATTGGTACAACCCATCCGGAAAGCAGTATGGATATTCCTTAGAAAACTTGGAATGGAAGCACCATTTGACCCAGCTATCCCACTTCTTGGTCTATACCCAAAAGACTTAAAAACCGCATACTACAGAGACGCAGCCGCTTCAATGTTTATAGCAGCTAAACTGTGGAACCAACCTAGATGCCTTTCAATAGATGAATGGATAAAGAAACTGTGGTATATATACACAATGGAATATCACTCAGCAATAAAAGAGAATAAAATTATAGCATTTGCAAGTAAATGGATGGAGTTGGAGATTATCATGCTAAGTGAAGTAAGCCAATCCCAAAAAACCAAAAGTCAAATGTTCTCTCTGATAAGTGGATGCCGATCCATAATGTGGGGGAGGACACAGGAAGAATGGAGGAATTTTGGTCACAGAGGTGGGAGGGGGGAGGGGGCAGGGGGACAGTAAAGATGGTGCCTATCCAAGAGCATGGGAGATCTTTTCATCTTCTAAGGTCTTCTTCAATTTCTTTCTTTAGTGCCCTGTAGTTTTCACTTTAGAGGTCTTTCACCTCATTTGTTAAATTGATATACAAATATTTTATTTTAATTTTTGAGGCTGTTATGAATGGGGTAGTTTTCCTAATGTCTCTTTCAGTAGATTCATCACTGATGTATAGGAACACATTTGATTTATGGGTGTTAATTTTATATCCTCTACTTTGCTGAATTCATTTATTAGTTCTAGAAGTTTTCTGCTGTAATTTTTTGTATCTTGTAAATATAGAATTATGTTGTTGTCAAATAATGGTAGTTTGCATTCTTATTTTCCTATTCATATCCTGTTAATTTCTTTCCTCTATATAATTGTTCTGGCTAGAATTTCAAGGATAATGTTGAATAGAAGTGGTGAAAGAGGGCATCTTTGTCTTCTTCCACTTCTTAGAGGGAATGCTTTCAAAATTCTCCATTTAGAATGATGTTGGCCTTGGGTTTAGCATATATAGCTTTTATAATGTTAAGGTATATTCTTCCTGTCCCTAGTTTTTCTAGTGTTTTGTGCAAGAAAACTTTTTTGCACAAATAATTTCTCTACATCTACTGAGATGATCATGATTCTTTATGATATGATTCTATATGATTTGATGAATTATGTTTATTGATTTCCATATGTTGAACCAACCTGTATTTTGCCAAATAATTTCTCTACATCTACTGAGATGATCATATGATTCTTTATGATATGATTCTATATGATTTGATGAATTATGTTTATTGATTTCCATATGTTGAACCAACCTTGCATTCCTGGATGAACCCCACTTGATCTTGGTGCACTATCCTTTTAATATGTTTTTATATGAGATTTGCCAGAATGTTATTGAGAAGTTTTGCATCTATGTTCATCAGGAATACTGGTCTGAAGTTTTCTTTCCTTGATGTGTCTTTGTCTGGTTTTGGTTCAGGGTGATACTAACTTCATAGAATGAATTTGGAAGGGTTCCCTCCTTTTCTATTTCACAGAATCATTTGAGGAGTATTGGTGTTAATTCTTCTTTGAAGGTCTTGTGGAACTTGGCTGAGAATCCATCTGGTTTTCTGCTGTAATTTTTTGTATCTTGTAAATATAGAATTATGTTGTTGGCAAATAATGGTAGTTTGCATTCTTATTTTCTTAATTGGTAGGCTTTTGATGGCATCTTCTACGTCATTGTCTGAAATTAATATATTTAAATTACCCTGATAGATGGTTTGGATAGGTCATATGTCTCTAGAAATTTGTCAATAGCTTCATGATATTCTATTTTTTTGGAGTATAAATTTTCAAAATAATTTCTAATTATCTTTTGTATTTCAGTAAAGACTGTCATAATATTTCCTTTTTCATCACAAATTTTAGTAATCTGAGTTTTCTCTCTCTCTTTATTAGCATGGCTAAGGGTTTATCAATTTTATTTGTTAAATCCTTTTCTTACTTTTAATATCTATAGAATTTTTGATGACATCCCTCCTTTTATTCCTGACACAGGTTTAGTATCTCTAGCCTAAAAATTCAAAATCTAAAATGCTTTGAATCTGAATTGGATTTTGAAGTGTTTCAGATTTTGAATTTTTGGATTAGTAGTGCTCAACCAATAAAATCTATGCAAATATTCCCAAACTTGAAAAACTATGACTCTGAAACACTTCTGGTCCCAGGAAATTCAGCTAAGAGAAATTCAGCATGTAGTATCTCTTCATTTTAATTTTTCCCATCAGTCTGGTTATGGCATTATAAATTTTATCAGTCTCTTCCAACAGCCAATTCTGGTCACACTGATTTTCTCTAATTTTTGCCCACTTTTTATTTCATTGATTTTTGCTCTTTTCCTTGGAATTTCATTCCTTCTAGTAAATAAAAAGTGGACTTAATTTTCTTTTTCCCCCAGTTTAAGCAGGCAACTTAGATCATTGTAGACCTTTCCTCTTTTCTAATATAAGCACTTAATACTATACATTTTTCCTAGCACTGCTTTAGCTACATTCCATAAATTTTAACATGTTTTGTTTTGATTTTCATTCAATTTAAAATATTTTCTAATTTCCTTTGTGATTTCTTCTTTCATCTATGTGCTATTTAAAAGTGTATTCCTTAATTTCCATATATTTGGAGATTTTCCAGTTGTTTATTTTAGTAATTTCTCATTTAATTCTGTTGTCATAAGTGTATATACTCTGCATGATTTTAATTTTTACAGTTCCTTGAGGCTTGTTTTATGGTCCTCAATGTGGTTTATCTTGGTGAAAGTTTCATGTTCATTGAAGAGAATGTTGATGAGTGGAATGTTCTGTAGATTTCAAAAAGGTTAAGTTGGTTGATAGAGGTATTAAAATTGTGTTCCTGTTGACTTTATATCTACTTGTTCTGAGAATTACGGAGAAGGGAGTATTGAAATCTTCAAGTATAATCTGCATTAGTTTATTTTTTCACTTCCATATTCTGAGAATGGTGCATCCTCACAAATGTAGGTTCTGATCTAGGGGAGCTAAGATACAATCTGATAATCTGCATTTCCAACTTCTTATCTACTGTTTTCCAATTTCCCTGATGATAAATATTACTTGGTTATTAACATACAAATTATTGGGCCTTACTGCAGGCACACCAAAACAGAATTTCTGGGTAAGGATCCTGGAAGTCTGGATGTCTAAACAGTATCCAATAGTGTGCATGAGATAAATTTGAGTGGGTAGGAGATAACTATGTAGCTTAATTCTTATAAACACCTATCTTCTGTTAATTTTTTCTTGATTATTTAACCACCAGCTTTTCTTTGGTATAGAGATAACTAGTCCCAGTTTATCAGACTTCTCGTTTCCTTTTGAACAATCTACAACTATCTCTTTTTCTATGAGGTATTTGGGCACACCACAAAGTTAGGGAGGCACAGAGGCCTGGTTAACTAAAGATACCTGAAGATTAGCATGCTCATCTGAAATTTAGACTCTGAACATTCTTCCTTTTGCTCTAACATCCTCACAGATGTGACTGTGAGGCTAATCAGAGCAATCCAAGTTTCCACATCAGTTGTTTTCAAACTGTGCTTTACCTTGTGCTTAGGGGCCAACTGGGCCACTGGGGAAACAAGAATGCTTGAGACCCAATGGACTTGAAAAGTACAATCATTCTCCTTGGTCTTTGATATTACTGGATGTTCCCATAAGATTCTGATTGAATGAGTTCTTCTACTAAAACAAAATCAGATACTAACAGCAACAACAATGATAACAATTTAAAAACCTGTGCCAGAGCTTATTAAAATACAATCCTTATCATTTGTATTACTGTTACTGATCTGTGCCTAAAAACAGAAATTCTGAAAAACCACGTTTTACATAATTATAAAACAGGAAACAAGAAAAAAGTAAACATGTATCAATAATTGCATATACTCCCTTGTCAAGAATTTTCTTGACAGGAGGGAACTTCAATTTTAACAATGTGTTGATGAGAATAATTATGAATTTTGCATAGACTACTTTCTCACTCCATCTATTTTAAGTCTGTCTCTCTTCCCCTACCCAACACCTTCTAGATGTCAGATACCTTGGGACATATTCATACAAATAGGACCTCTGGTGCAACATTTTTGTCACCACACCAGATAGTCACCACAAAGTATGGTAGGAGTACTACCACCATGCATATTCCAGAACAACTGATAGTAGCTACTATATAGAAAAGGATTATGAATCATATATATACCCTCTCAAACCCAAAGTAAATGTGTCCCCAACTCAGCTTAGCCTTAGCCACATTCCAAAAATGTCCTTGGTCACTCTAGTGCCTCTTGACATAAGGGGGAAGTGTGTTGGGGTGGGGGTGGTTAGTCATAGTGAGAAGAGATAGCTGTCTTATATTTTTTCTTTGCAAATTTTACAAAAACATGTGAACATGTGAGCATGCTGCTGGTGCCCTTTCTAGGACCTCTGAAGCTTCACCAAGTGCAGGGCCTCAGAAATTTACCCTCTTAGCCTTGTGGTAAGTCTACCTCTGGCTACCAATTCACCAAAATGGCACAGTGTGCTGGTTGCCAAATCCTGTGATGACTGTTAGTCCTTTTCTTATTCTAAATGTCATTCAAATTGTGTAACACCCTTCCTCCTCCTTTCTCCTCCTTTTCCACCTCCTGCACCCCTCCTCCCTTCTTCTCCCTCCTTCTTCTTCCTCCTCCTTTTCTTTTGAATCCAGGGCCTTGCACATGTTAGCACAAATGCTACCTCTGCACTACACCCTTAGACCCAGTCACTCCCTTTTTATGGAAATGTTTTTTGCTTTTGGTTTCTACCACCCAGTACTCTCCTGGGTCTTTCTGTTTAATAGGCTGTTCCTCCTCTGTCTGTTTTGTGGGCTACTTCTGTGTTCACACTCATTGTGGTGACCTCCTCTACCCTATCATAGTATACACCAGGTACTAAATGATGCTGCCCAAATTTATACTGTAAAGACTAGACGACCAGAAGGAGATGAATTAAAGCTGCTCGGCAAGGCTTTATTGGAAATACACGCTCTTGGGCTGAATTCGCCCGTCCATCAGAGTGTGTCCAGGAGAAAAGACGCTGGGGCTACTCTGTAGGGAGAATTCGAGAAGCCTGGTCAGGAAGGGGAGGGCTTGAGGGCAGGAAGAGAAGGCCAGAGTCCTTCCTGGATAAGTCAGGAAAAAATTGGTGATTGACAGGAGGCTTGTCTACTGGTGGCATCAGCGTCTGGCTGGCCACTCCCGCAGCTGCTGACCGGTCCCCCTAATTGGACATCCTAGACCCTGACCCGATCTAACATATACCTCTGGTCTGGACATCTCCCAGAAGTTGAAATGTGTTAGTTGTCTGCCTACTCATTACTCAACTTGGATATCTAATGGGAATCTAAAAATTTAAAAATAATTTTGTTCAAAATTAAACCCAATCATGAACCCATCTTCTCCAATGCTTCTGCTCGGTAGGTCAGTAAAAACCTATGAGTTACCTCTTGATCCTTTTCTGCCTCCCCTACCTCAGCTGTCCATTGGCCAGTGCCTCCATCCCACCTTCAAAATGTGTGGAGTGTGACCATTTTCACTCTCTCCACCACAGTCACTCTAACCAAGACAATCAATTGGTCCTTCTCCTCCTTCTCAAGACAGTCTATTGCTTAAACTACTATAATTGTATCCCAGCTGCTATTTCTACCCCCTGCAGATAAATTTCCTTTATTTTCTGCTCAGAATCCCCTAATGGCTCTCCAGCACATTCAGGCACACAATTTAAAGTCCATTTATGACTTGTGAGTCTCCACAGTCATTCTCAAAGTGTGGTCCCTTGGCCAGCAGCATCAACATTACCTGGAGACTCGTTAGAAATGCAAATTCCCAGGCCCAACCTATTGAAGCAGAAACTTAGGGTGGCCTGAATCTGTTTTCACACACACACAGGGTGTGTGGATGATTCTGAGGCTAATGAAAATTTGAGAAACACAAATGTACATCACCTGTGCCATGGCTGGTTCCCTCACTCCTCATATTTCTATATCACTGCTGGAACAGGATGAGTGAAATCCTCAGAGTTTTGGCACCCGTAGTGTCTCAGCCTAAACTCTTTCCCAACCTGTGAACAGCTGAGTCCTCACTTCCAGCAGGGCTCTGCTCACGTGTT
The DNA here is from genome assembly GCA_028644305.1 of Xerus rutilus. Lineage (NCBI taxonomy): Eukaryota > Metazoa > Chordata > Mammalia > Rodentia > Sciuridae > Xerus > Xerus rutilus. The sequence continues at coordinate 107,393,851 of CM053405.1, forward strand.
GTCCACTCTTTTCCAAATCATACTCCTTCCCTCAGTGTTTTTCCTCTCAGCACTTGTTGCCACCTTGGCACAAGCAATGTCACTCCAGCAAGGCCTGTGCTCCCAGACAAGCCTCGGACTACTTCTCCTGGGAACAATAACAATTCTGGAAATAATTACCTGGGGGAAATAAACAATTGGCCCATTCTGAGAAATTCTGTAAAACAAAAAGAGATTATGAATATATAACCAAGCGTACACAATTATGTCCTGACTGGCCTTACAAAAACAAAACTAATTATACTGAAATAGCTAAGGCAAACAGGGAGTTCATGAAAATGCTCCATTATTAACTTCCCCACCTAAACCAAAAACTTTAAGATTACTCAAAAGTAGAAATTCCCATGAGAGTGGTTCCTATGATCCAGGGACTACCATATGTGGCTTACAAAATTGGAGGACGATTATGGTTCCCCACTAGAGAGCTGAAGTAAACAAGATGACTTTTCCACCCCCCCACTGACCCTTCTTTACCCTATACTGGAATTTATGATGAAAATGGCAGATGTGGTAAATATTAATGGTACATGGGTTGACGTACAAACTAGCCCTTTCTTAAGAGACAGGGACAATTTCATCCCTGGTGTTTGAAAAACAAGAAAAATAGAAATGACCTAATCAAACAGCAAAATAGATATTATAGGAAATTACCTTGCAGACATTGCCTAAGAGAATATGAATAAAAATTAAACCTACCACTTGATAGATATAGTGGGAGACAAAAAATAGCATTCTGTACCTTTCCTTTTTTATTTAGCATGATAACCTTTACTTACACAGACACCTTGTCTCTCACCTTTGTATAACTTTAAGATTGTATAAAGTCAATAGAGTTATGAAGAAATTATGTAGCACACCAATAGGAAAAGTGAAAGAACATGTACAGAAACAAAATTCTCTGTAATAGACTAAACACAAATAGACAAGGAAAAACAATGTTCTGGACTTCCTTGTAGAAATATATAAAAAATAAACCTCATGGTCATTCAAGAAAAAGACCTTCTGATGCAGTAATGGAGTTCGTCTCATCTCTCCATTGTGCCAACTCTACGTCACCTTCAGGACCCCGGGACCCGCTGGGGCTGGACCTTGGCACCACCTGTCATGTTTTGTATGTTTATTATCTCTGTGAACTCTGAGATTAGGGATTTTGTCCCCTTCTGGTCCATTTCCAGCACCTGGGACACTGTCTAGCCCATAGTAGGAGCTCAATGAATTCTCTTTAAAAAAAAAATTTTTTTTTAGCTGTAGATAGACACAATACATTTATTTATTTATTTATTTTTATGTGGTGCTGAGGATTGAACCCAGTGCCTCACACATGCTAGGGAAGCATTTTACCACTAAGCTACAGCCCCAGCCCAATGAATTCTTACTGAATGAATTAATGAGCTGATGATGTTTAGTTAGTGGAGGAGTCACTTCTTATCTCTCCCTAGTAAGGATTTCCTCAGTATTTCTAGTTTCTTTATGCACTTGACCTCGGCAGATCTTGGTCCAGTTTGGATATATATATATTTTTCTTTTTTTTTTTTTTTGGTACTGGGGATTGAACTCACGGGGACTCAACCCCTGAGCCACATCCCCAGCCCTATTTTTTTGTGTTTTATGTAGAGACAGGGTCTCACTGAGTTGCTTAGTGCCTCGCCATTGCTGAGGCTGGCTTTGAACTCGCGATTCTCCTGTCTCAGCCTCCCTAAGTGCTGGGATTACAAGCGTGAGCCACTGCGCCCGGCTATATATTTTTCTTATCTGTAAAACTAAGAGGAGAGTGATAAAGCCCCAGCTTTGGTTTTAGTCTTTTTCTTTTTTTTAACTTAACTCTCTAATTCTGCTTCAGTTGCGGACTTTGGGCAGGGTTTGAGTTCCAAGAGCAACAATGCCTTCATTTGTGAAATAAAGACAGTTCCCAATGCTCAAATAGAGATAAATTGAGGATTAAATGCATATAAATAGGGTTCACAGCACCTGACACTAGCTAAAGACATGTTAGTTTTCTTTAGAATTTAGCGTCTGGTTTTCTGAACAATGGAGATACCATCAGAGGGCAGTGGAATTAGTCTGAATATCTCCTAGTCAGTGGGAGGTGGTTTGGAAGGAGGAAGAACCTCATGTGCTTAGAAAACTCAGTTTAAAGCAGTTCTTTTCCTGAGGTGGTCAGCATTTGGTGACTTTATGTGTGTGTTTCTTGTTCTAGGAAAAATGTTCTTGCCTTCCCCAAGGTGGTAATTCATCTGTGACCAACTCTGCTTTCACTGTTAAAACCCAGCAAGGCATGCAAATACAAAAAGGTATGCAAATTCACAGCAGCATGCAAAGGTGGAGCCCACCATGTATAGATGTCCATCCTGTGGGAAGATGCTGCTGTATTTTTTTTTTTTTTTTGACTACTGAAACTAATTCTGTGGGAAGTTTCTTTGATATGGAGAGTTTGTGAAATTCTGGAGAGGCTCCAGAAGCTGAGGTGGTGAGCCAACAAGATCTGCTAGGGCTGTCTGTGATGGAACCTTTCAGCCAGGCTTCCTCAGGGGCTTTCATCCAAGCCATTGACACCTTAGCCATCAACCTATTTTAGAACCCAGGTATGTTTTTTCCCACCTCTATGTTGTTCAACAGTGCCTGTGAACATGTGTGGCCAGGGCCATGCTGACTTTGGCACCACTGGAAAGACTAGACTCACAGTCCTTCTCTGCCAGCGCCCGCGCCAGCACAAAGGGATACCGAGTCAGCGAGGGAGCCTCGGATGAAAATCACTCACACACACACACACAGAACAAGGCAAGAGAGACTCCTTTATTGAGCTCACATCCCTCTTTATATATGCTAAGAGGCCTTTTGTCCTCCAAGCCTACAGGGTGCATAGGGTGTGACTATTCCATTAGCACCTTGCTGCTATTCACAGGAATGCAGCTATTGTTACCAAAAGCACATGATTGAAAAACTTGATATTGTACTTATGTACTGTGGAAGCCCTCAGGCCAGCTCTCTCCCACAATTCCCCCTCTCTTTTCCTAGAGCCTGGCTTAGGTCGTGGGAACTCTGGAACACAGCTTACCCGTCATGGGAGAGTATACCTTCTGATGATATGGTATATTTCCTGTCTTAGGTTGTTTGTGACCACGCCCCCATCTTACCTGTCATTGGCTTTCCTAGGATTGTGCCAAGCCCAGCTAGATTTGGGCAGAGGGGTCATTTTTATAAAGAGCTATCATGGCCTGATATTGATTTTGAATTGATCTTACAATTTTGCAAGACCACCATCCCAACAGTACTATGGCAAACAACAGGAGTACAATCAAGGCTATTGACCCAGCCCACTGATGTAACATTGTTTCAAACTTTTGCAAAGCAGAGAGAACTGCACCAGAATCCATTAAATCAACCTGAGTCTCAATTTGGGCTAACAATTGAAAAGTAAAGTTTAAATATAGCCGATTCCAGGGTCCTGCTAAATACTGATTTAACTGAAACAAAGCACTAGACAATTTCCTTGAAAATGATTGTTGATGGCCTGTTGTGATGTAAGTGCATCAGCAGTACGGCGTGCTAACTTCTCCACCATTACAGCCGTCGCAGCAGACTGGGCTAGTGTGATTCCCAAACAGCAGCAGCAGCACTCACACGGCCAGCGACAGGGCAGGCTCCATGGTGTAGCAGCGTGCTGCACTGGGAGGGGAGCGTGCGAGCTCCCGCTGCTTGTCACCGCATCTGGCTGGCTCAGCGCTCTCCGCTGCTGCCCGGGGAGCCGGTAGGCAGCAGGGATGGTCGCGACTGCTGCAGCTGTAATCCCAAAATCCCGTGGAGCTCTGTAAAGTTGCACTAGGAAGAAAGGCTTAGACACATTAACAGGATAACATTTTCAAGCAAAACACGTGGTGAGGAATCAGTAATTACTTTTTACCCCTGGGTGGAGTTATTGTGATCATTAACCCATAGAGGGGACTAAGCATTCTTGGGAAATATGCAAACTGAGCCTCTAGTGCATGTCAAAATGGGATCCGGGCCACACCATGCTTCAGTTTGTAGATCCTTCCAACGGGCAAGGCCCAGACCAGGGCGGCAAGGACTCCAATGCCGCAGGGCTGCTGAGTGTCCATTGGAAACAACATTCAAAAAATTTAAGATATAGAGGACATGAGCAAATCTACCACGTGGAAGGGAATTCCCTCTCCTTTCTTTTGGAAAGATAGGTTTTAATAGTTAGATGAGTACCTTTAATGATTGCTTGCCCGTGGGGATTCTTATGCATAATCTTGTCTTAAGAACTTTGGGCACTCCCATGAAAGCAAAGGCTTGTAAACAGTGAGCCTTCACATTTTTGACCTTTTTATCCGAATGAATTGAGGCATAAATAATGAACAAGGGTTTTTTACGGTGCCAAAGCAAGTATGGAAGAACCCATAGAAATGGTGGCAAGGTCATCTCTGCATAATCTGATATAATCATTAAGACTTTTGTCTCTATGAGCACAGAGGGCTTGCTGACAGTGTTTATTTGTATTCTCATACGCAAGCTGCTTAATTACTGGCATGGCATCAGTAACATTTCCAAATAATCTCCTGGCCAATTGTATTAACCTATCTGCAAAATCAGCAAAAGGTTTGAAGTGCCCTTGTAGACTTTCTCCAGCTGCTAAATTAGGCAGGGCCCTCCATGCTTTAGTAGCGGCCGTGGCTATTTGAGCATATATCCCTGGATCATACACTATTTGAGCTTGCACATTGTTATATTGCCCTAGTCCAGCAAGCATGTCTGGGTTTCGTTGTGGGAAACCAGCCTGAGCATTTCTGGCAGCTGTTATTTTACATTGCTCATGATATTCGCCCTTCCAAATAAGATAGTCACCTCCGGATAAAACTGCTCGGGTTAACTGTTGCCAATCTGACGGAGTGAGATTTAAAGATGAAAAGGATTCAAAAATGGCTAAAGTGAAGGGCGCATGAGGGCCATATTGTACCACAGCATTCTTTAAACCTTTTACATCCTTGAAATCCAACGGCTGATGTTGCCTGACTGTCCTTGTTGCTTTTGCACTTGTATTACTGGGAACATCACGCCTCCTGATTGAGGCTCTGGAGGCGCCGAAGGACGGGCAGGCCTCCTAGACTCATATCCTGGATTAAAGGGAGGTGGTCTTCCCACTGAATAATGCTTTGGTTCCTGCCTACATTGTTCTTTTAATTCCCACTCCTGTAATCTCTCTTGCAATGTCTGGATATCCTGTTCCAATTGCAATTCCTCATCTTCCTCCTCATCCTCTCCTTCTTTCCCTTCCTTGCTATCTATTTCAACTTCTTTAAGGGACTGGGTACTCCTTTCTAGCCCCGTACCCTGTTTCCTCAACAGACTTTTGATCTGATTTTCCAACAATTCCCTACTGTGGGTAGTGCCCATCTTTACCTGCACTATTAACAATTACCAGTTTCCAACAATTCCCTACTGTGGGTAGTGCCCATCTTTACCTGCACTATTAACAATTCACCCCTACTTACTGGCCAGTCCCGGAGTGTCCGTTGGCGTTCCTTCCCTTCTTCCGGACTCAGTGGAACCTCCAGATGTCAGCACCTGCACCAGCACAAAGGGAAACCGAGTCAGGCGAGGGAGCCTCGGATGAGAATCACTCACATACACACACACACAGAACAAGGCAAGAGAGACTCCTTTATTGAGCTCATGTCCCTCTTTATATATGCTAAGAGGCCTTTTGTCCTCCAAGCCTACAGGGTGCATAGGGTGTGACTATTCCATTAGCACCTTGCTGCTATTCACAGGAATGCGGCTATTGTTACATTATGGAACTATGGCCAAAAGCACATGATTGAAAAACCTGATATTGTTGTACTTATGTACTGCGGAAGCCCTCAGGCCAGCTCTCTCCCACACTTCTCTTTTGGGGGTCCTCACCCTGGTCTCAACTCTCCTTTCTGAGGCCTTGAAAAACATCCTCCCCAAAAGATGACAGTGGAAGATGACTTTATCCTTATTCCTGATTGCATTAGAAGTCAAGGGCCTTGGAGATCTCCGTTAACTTTTAAAACCTGCACTTTGGTGGAGGAGATGAGGGACATAATGTTCACTGCAACCTGTTAGGGTATCGGCCAGCCAGACACAAACACCTCTGTACAGCCAGGAGATCCTTTATTCAGGGGAGTGGGCACCCGGGAGAAGGAAAGAGGAAAAAGAGAAAGAGGGGACGCGCGGGGGGGGATTTTATAGAGTCCACTACAAAACCGCGTGGCGAGCTAGGGATTGGTCACTTTAAAATTGGGGGCAGGTAAGCAGTGGCGGTCTTCTTTCTGATGTGCTAACCTGAGCAGTTAGGCTTTGTTTCCCAGGTGGAAGATTCCGGAGCGGAACCCCCTGGGGCAGGGACTGCCTTATGCTTTTAGAGAGGGGATGTGAAAATTAATTACAAAAGGGCTGTTTTTTACCTTACATAATCTTTCTAGGGTCCTCAATTGCAGCTTTGGCTGCTGTGTTCTTGTGTGGCTCTCAGTTCCAGGGAATGCAAGGGATTCTACTGATTTACTCTGCTCTTTGTGAAATCTGGAATTTCGTTGTTTTATTTTTTATCAAAAATAACTATTTTATTTTGTAATTTTTTTCAAGCTTCCTACGACAAACATGCAAAATATCCAAACCAAAGAAACCAAATACTCCCCATGGGATTGTCAAAACATTAACTTGACTAAAACACAGCTACTAATGAGTGATTCTTTTTTTGTTTTCTCTGCAGCTTCCTAGGACTTTGTGAACTCCAGGTGACAGTATTATAAGTTGTTCTGGAGTTTAAATTTGTCAGTTCAGCCCCCGTGTAGCACTCCTCTTTCCTTCCTGTGCTCACTGTGAAACCATGGCGCCCAGGGCAGGCTTTTCTCAGATTCCTCTACAATTTATAGCAGTTTCACTGCCATTGATAAATGCTGATTTCTTTAACCACTGGAGCATTTAAATTTTGCTCTAGAGTCAGCATAGAATTTCAAATATCTGCTAAGAGCTGACAATCTCTTTCAGGGCAAATATGTTGGTGGAGCTTATGAATAAAGATTGCTAATCATCTGTCTCCTATGCTTATTTATTAAGGATATCAACCCTTTGCCATATATATTGCCAGAGTTTTTTTGGTTTTGTTTTTTAAATCCTGTTTATCACCTTTTTTTTTTTTTTTGTAGTTGTAGATGGACAGAATGCCTTTATTTTTTGTGTTTATTTTTATGTGGTGCTAAGGATGGAACCCAGTGCCTCACACATGCTAGGCAAGTGCTCTGCCTCTGAGCTACAGTCCCCACCCTCGCTTAACTTTTGATATTCTATTTTTATGGTATATTTTGTCCCTCAGATAAGTTTTGACAAGCTAAGTCCTTTAATCTTTTCACCTATGGTCTTTCCTCTGATGTATGCTGTTTTTCCCCAGTAAAAAGGAAAATTTTCTCCTTTCCTTTTTCATTCTTGTGTTGTTGGCATCTTTGGTCTTATTAGATTCAGAGGGCAGGTCAGACCCAGGGCCTTTCAGGTAATTGCTGCTGATATCCCAACACGTAGCTGAAGCTTTTCTTCCAAACCGAGTTCAGTTTATGAGGGCTGTACTTTTAAAACGCAGCTTCTTTAGTCTAGGCTTTCTCCAGCCACAGAAGAACCAAGTGAGTTTTCCTAGCCTTCTTTTTTGGACCCAGTGAGTGGCATTGGGGAAAAGGATTGGCAGCACCCAGGATGTGATCTTGCCACCCCAGTAGATTTTGTGACCTGAGAGCCATGCTGTGCGGGGAACTCAGGACTCAACAGTGAATAAATGTCTTAGTTGGATCCTCAGCACTTTGACTCTATTGATTTCTCCTTAAAATTTTTTCTTCCTCAGCTTCAACATAGCAATGATCATTTCTGTGCATTACCCTTTTATAGTAGTAATCTGGATAGACATTTGTCTTTCAGGTAACATTGCAATATATATATGTTTTACTGTAATTCTACACACTTATCATTTTCATTGAACACATATCATTCTACTAGCTGGATAATATCATAAGTTCCTTGCCCTTTAATTTATCCTTTAGTCAAAGATTTGGGATATAGGAAATTAATGAGGGAGGTGATCCTAGGAAACAATGAGTGGAAGTGGGGAAGTGAGACAGGCCAAGGAAGAAAGCCATTGAGGCTACATAAATACTGGGTTACTTCCAGAGCTAACTGTGGCTCGGGCTCATTAGGATACTCCTAAGAAATTGTGGATCACAACCCAGAGTTTTCTCACCAAACAGCTGAGAAAGCGGAGGACATTATTAACTCCAGTTCTTCATTGGTTGAGGACCATACTGGGATGTAAACTCTGTTTGTCTGCTCCATGCCTATGGGCCAAGAACACTCCAGGACAGAGTGCTTATGGGCAAAAGAATTCAGGAAGCCAATGGACAGTGTGGGAAGTGTCATAAGATGACCTCCAGGGTGGTCATCCAGGGACATAGGCATGGGCAGATCTTCCAGTGTGTCCTTTGTATTGCTCATGACTGTGCTCATGTCCACTCTGCCACTGATTCTTTTTCAAGATGGCTTATAATCATAATCCCTAATATAAGGACAGTTGGTGGGACAATGATGCAGTTGTTCCCCTGGCTGTAATGACATTCATCCTCTATCATAAACTGCTCTTCCTGGATTCCCCAGAATATTTCTACTGGTCTGGATTGTTCACCTAAAACAGTGACAGATTTTGCCCATGTAAGGCTATGGAAGCACTAGGAGGCACCCGATGAATCATTTAAGTTCTTAGACATGTTCTTCCTTGCTCCTATTGTCTCCTTATCATAATCTTGGTAAGTTATTGCCACTACTGTGCTAACTCCTCTATAAAATTTTCATCAGAGACCTGTTCAGTAGGCACAGAGGGCACATGCCTGTCATTAGACCTGTCTGTGACATCAGGTTGAATAGCAGTAGGCTTGGGTTACAGCAGTCCATTCATACTCAAAGTTCTTCTTGGTCACAGCTTTCTTATCAGCCTGTTCTTTCTTTTCAGTCTTTTCAGTATCCTGTAGAAGTAGAGATTAGACATGACCCCCCCCCCCCATGAATGATCTGGAGGGATGGTGCCATATATGCACAGAAGTTTCTCAGTCTAGTATCCACCATATCGGACCCACCAATTGAATCCCTTGTTGTTGCAGGGGATGGCAATGTCCACATAACATGTGAGACAATCTGTGTTTCACATTGCATCAGTAGGCAGGGTGACACAAGATTCCTCTGTGAGAGGCTGGTAGTCAGCCCTGGGTCAGTAACCACCAGAAGACATGGCTCCCAAAAGACTCCCTGGACCTGCTTAGTGAAGGTTCCAGAAGTGATGTATCCAGCAATAGGGGCAGCTCCACTGTAGCAGAAGACATCAGCACAGGCCATTGGCCAATGTTCCTGGAGGAAGGGATGCTGATCTCAGCAGAGTTCTCAGTGGTAGAAGGGGCTAGCTGGAACTTCTCCCAGGTCCTGCTTAGATTAACGATATAGATGCTATCATCTTTCTTTTGTATGTGTACTACTCCATCCAGAGGTGATTTACAGCAAGGAATTTGAGGGCACCCTCCTCTTTCATTTGTAAGACATCAGGGTCTCCAGGTATTGAGGAAGTTTTTCTTTAAGTTATGACAGGAATCTAGAACACCACCATCTGGATCCCTCTTTGAGTAGCTCAGAAAGCTAGTGTTCCCTGATGTTATGGTTTAGATGTGAGGTATGTCTCACAAATTCATGTGTGTAACAGTGAAACAAAGTTTAGAGGTGAAATGATTGGGTTATAAGAGGCTTCACCTAATCAATAGACTAATCTGCTCATATGGACTAAAAACTAGGTGGTGACTATAGACAGGTAGGGTATGGCTAAAGGAGTTAGGTCACTGGAGGCATGCTTTTGGGGTATATATTTTGTTCCTGGTGAGTGAAGTCGCTATGGTTCCTGATTGCCATGTCCTGAGCTGCTTTCCTCTGCCACACTCTTCCACCATGAAGATGTGCCTCTCCTCTGGGACCCAGAGCTATGGAATCAGCCATCTATGGTCTGAGACCTCTGAAACCGTGAGCCAAATATAATTTTCCTCCTCTAAAATTGTCTTTCTGGGACATATTCTTGTCTGAATAAACTACCTGGTATTTGTATTTCACCTCTAAGGACAACAATGTCTAATTTTGCGGAATTTAAAGTTACAAGGACAGGATGCTCAAAATATACATGTGGATCACTGGAAGTGATGGTGAGAGGTGTTGTCTTATCTTGAGCTACTGTAACAAAGTACCATAGACTTGGTAGCTTATAAACAACAGAAATTTGCCTCTCACAGTTGTGGAGGCTGGGATGTTTAAGATGAAGATAAATAGTCCCTCCTTAGAAAGGAACTGAAAACGACACAAGTTAACTTTATAGTAGAAATGTAACAGAACTGAATTATTTGAGCCACCTCATCTAGAAAACAAACTAAATTCTCATGTATACCTGAAAAGTTGAGATTTTCTCAGGTCAGAATACTGAGGAAATCAGTTGGTAGTGTGAGTAGATGATTTTGAGGTAAGTGCTTCCACATGCATATAAAATTCCATAATAAAGGAGTTATATCACATAATTTGTTTAGCTTCAATAGAAATGTGTTTTATCTAGCATTTTGCTAGAAAACATGATTTTGGTGTGTGGGTCATGGAGGCTCATCAAAACTAAAGGCTTACCTCTCTGTAGTGAATAAATGACTTAAAGATGAGTCCTGAACACCAGATTGGATAGGGAGGAATAGGGAGAAGGAAGGTGAGGGGATGGTAATGGGAAAGGCAGTAGAATGAATTGGACATAACTTTCCTATGTTCATATATGAATACACAACCACTGTAGCTCCATATCCAGTACAACCACAAGAATGGAAAGTTATACTCCATGTATGTATATATCAAATACATTCTACTTCCATGGATAACTAAAAAGAACAAGTTAAAAAAAAGGAAAAAAAAAGAGATGAGTCCTGAAGCTAACAGAAGAAAGAAGGCAGTGCTATGGGTATATATCTCTTCGCTGTTTCTGAGTCTCTGAATTGTTGTCTACTGCTGAGTAGTTTGAAAATCTGGGCAGTTTTTTCAGGTTGCTTTAAGCTAGAGAAGAGTGAGTGAAGTCAAGGGTTAATTGCCTCTAAATGACAAGAAAAAATTATAAAGCATTGGACTAGCAGCCTCCTCACTTTCTCCACTTCCCATCCCTGCATTCTTCTCTGCCTAGGGTAAACTTTCACTTTTTCAGGAAAGAAAGCACTTGCCTCTCATTGGCATATCCAGATTGCCAGCCATATGCTTCTTGCACTTTAGGTCATTATTAGGGAAAATAAGAGTTTTTTGAACACTAGCACTATGATCCCATGTCAGTTGATCTGATAATAGAGATGGCTGCAAAGTGGCTAATGGTCAAGCAGTATAGATGTGCTGGACAATGGGGAGGTCCATGTCCTGGCTGGGATCTGGGGGGCACTGAGATTTTGTCATGCTGCCTAGAATGGGGGCAAGACTCTGCCCTTGAAATTTTATTCCTGCCTTTGGTGTACCCCCTTAAATGAAGCATAGGAGCCATTTTCTTGTCTAGCTCCAGCTCCTGTGTGAACTGGACCTATCAGGGACTCTAACTTTTAAAACTATCTTTCTGACTTTGTCTTTTTTTTTTACACTAATTATTCTAGACATTAATTTCTCAGGTGGCTTACATCCTCCTCAGCAGGAAGAAGAATCTACCATAGTAGACACTGGCTATCTCCCTTTAAGTGGTACTCAAACATATGGCCCGATAATTCAGAGTATATAATAATGCAGGTAAGCCATCCACCACCTCAAAATAATAATTGGTGCACCAGCATCAAGGGGGGGGGGAAGAGAGAGAGAGCGCGAGCGTGTGTGGGGAGGTGGGAAATTCTTAAAAGTGAATTTTTGATACCCTGATAGAAAACTGGAGCAAAACTCATCCAGAAAAAAAAGTCTATTCACTTAAAATCCTTGTTAAAATAGAAATGAGGAAGAAAGGATGTGTTTTCTACCCATTTTCAGAAATGCTTGGGCAATTTAAACTGAGCGGACAAATTTCCCGCCACAGTCATCTCCCAAAAGTATCCTTACAGAATGCTGCTAGAGAGCAGCCTAGTTTGGGAGAGACAAAACCCAGCTGAATAATCATGGAAATTTAAAATGCTGGGACAGACAGACTACCCTAACCACAGACTGGCAGGATCTCTAACCTGCACGGTGCCACCTAGGAATGCTGCAAAAAAAATGGCGACTCTAACCAACTTGGGTACCAAATGCGACCTAGTTTGATTTATCCTGTTCCATGATTGGTCCTTCGCTAGCTAAAGCCTGCCTTTTGGGTGAAAATTATTTGCTGTAGAACAAACACCAGTGTGGAGCAGGTGGGAAGGCCAGCAGCACCAGGCAGGCACAGCCAGCCAAGGGAAGCTCTAAGGGTGACAACAGCTCACGAGACTGGTGAACATTGCAGGGTCATGGTCCAAACGACTTCCAGCTGGCAATGCCAAGAACAATCATGGCCACTCCCAGTCCAACAGAATCCCGCCAGAGCTACCCATATTCTAGTTTCAGCACTGGAAACACTCAAGGCAGGACAGTGCACAGGGTGGGAGCCCCAGGGCTGCAGGCAGAATTTCGCTTCACATGGAGAGCACGGGGAACTGACTGTAGCCACGTGGCAGCAGCAATATGGCGAATTCTTTCTGGGTAGGCTTCTTCCAAGCCCTGCCTCCTGGCTTTCCCAAAGTGCACTTTCACTGGCTTCCTCTTAGTCCCTCCCACCATCCAGCAAGTGGGCCTTCCAGCCCCACCCACCAGCTTTGCAGTCTCTGTTCCTTAAAGGCAAACACTCAGCTGCAAAAGTTATATTTTACATTTCAGAATAAATACTGAAAAAAAATCTTAACAGGCAAAATCCAAGCCAATGAACTCTTGCATCTTTGACAACAGCTCTCTGTTAATTTTTCCTAATGCTAAGTTAAATAAACTATATTTCCTAATCCCCTCAACAGGTTTCTTCAAGGAACTTCTTTTCTTTACAGCTATGCTATGAAGGAAGAGTTGCAAAATTATTACATAGATAAAAGATGCTCTACATATGTTTTCTCACACATTATTTTTCTTTTTAGGAATATCGTTAAAGATAAATTTGACAATTATGAGAATAAAGCCAGCAATCTGAAATGTTTAATTTCACAATGCCAAAATTTTATTCTTCTGATTTCTAATATATATGCCCAGGGAGTATATTTTAATCACACTACATGATGTCAAAGTTAACATAGATAAAAGAGTGCAGTTGTGATATTTAAAGTAAAATAAGAATGGATGTGAATAATTTTAAATCACATGATTTAATAAAATTCAATTAAAATTGGGTGATTAAATAAAAATAAACAATGTCTTCAGTCTTAATGCATATTTTTTCCAGCTGGTTAAATGATCTATATAGTTTTTAATTCCTAGGATAACTGACGTATATGTCTATTTACTTCTAACAGTTTTTCTTCAATAGGAAAAACAAAACTGATATTGTTATTTGCATTTGCTTGATGCTCTAACTTCTACAGTCAAAAATAAATGTATTAAATTTAGAGCAAATATAATTAATTATATAAACACTTACTTTAGGAGATACTTATTGACTTATAAAGTTAAGATGCTACCTATATAATCTGAACTCCTAAATATTGTGTATGTTTTCATAAGATGGTAGACAGATATAATTCTATATACGAAGTATCCAATATTCAATTGGAATATTTCTCCCTCTTAAAATACAATAATTTGTCTAGATTCAAAGATTTACAGGAATTGTTCCAGAATGTAACCAAAAAGAGGATTCTACAGAGAAGAAAGAAAGATTGGAAAATTCTAGGAGGAAAGAAAGAAATGCTTCTACAGAGAGGAAAGAAAGATTGGAGAATTCTAGAAGGAAGAAAGAAAACATTTCTGGGTAAAGAGGTCTTTATGTATTGAAGGCTTTGATGATAGGAAGGAAAAGATTTTTAACCATCCAGAAAAATCTTTGTATGGTTATATATAAGAAGATCTAAGTAAGTGATTTAGAAGGTTTGAGTAGGTAGAGAACAACTTTATATGTAACTAACTTGGTTATAAATACATGGAACAATCAAAAATATTTAAGGCTTTTCCCTAAGCTCAAATATTAATATGCTAATGTAAACCAAAATACAGACTAATTTCTTATGCCTGGGAAGTTTTATTATTTAGAAAAAAAAGTAATTTTAAAGAAATTAAGGCTCGGCCGCTCCCAAGCCCCGTCCATGAGGGAGCGCTGTGAGAACAGGCTGCTTGGTAGTGTTGAGCAGATGGTGGGAGTTTCTCAGGCTTGAGCAACAGTATTTTAAAGGACCTGTCTGCCGCTGTCATTTTTACTTTTAAGGTTCTGATCAAATTGGGTGAGGGCACAAAATAACCACTTACCCCTTCTCACCGAGGAAGAGCGGGACAAAGGGTATGACACAGTCACAAGGCTGAGTGAAAAGATACTTGAAGGCCTTTTGTAAAGGCTTCTTTGTGGCAGTGCCTGTGGCAGTGACTTTCTTGGATGGAGTTGCCCGTGTGGCAAGAGTGGAAGGAGCATCAATGCAGCCTTCTATGAATCCTGGAGGAAGCCAGTCATCAGATGTGGTACTTTCAAACCATTGGAAAGGAAAGAATTTTGAAGTACAACGTGGTGACATTGTGTCATTGGTGTCTCCTAAAAAAATCCAGAACAAAAAATCATTAAGAGAGTTATTGCTCTTAAAGGACATATTATAAGAACTATGGGACACAAAAACCGGTATGCAAAGTCCCCCGTGGTCATATCTGGGTTGAAGGTGATCATCATGGACACAGTTTTGACAGTAATTCTTTTGGGCCGGTTTCCCTGGGACTTCTGCATGCCCAGCTACTCCTATCCTGTGGCCCCAGAACGCTGGCAGAAACTGGAATCTGTTCTTCCTCCAGAGCGCATACTGGTTAAGAATGAAGAGGAAGGACTGCATGGCTCCACCAGGCTGCCCACATGAGGAGACAATTATAGTGGGAGGGGTGCACCCCAAAAGGGTAAAGCTCCCTACAATATGATGCTATGCAAGAAACAATTACCACATTGAGGTGATCTATATTCTTAAAGTTTTAAAATATTAAACAGTATTAAATGACACTGGATTCTGTGTTAAATTTTAGTACTCTATTGTTTATTGCACCCCCAAATGCAAATCTTTAGAAATACGAAAGTATTGCATCTATATCTTAAAGGAGGTAACCTTGATTTCTTGTTGTACATACTTACTCTGTTGATTGGGTTTTGATTTTGTGTCTTGTGCTGAAAGATTTTTAAAATGCATATTCAATGATAATAATTTGTCATTTATTGTTAAGATAGAACATGAAAAGACATACATATAATAATAGGAATTGCATTGTCATTGAAAGTATCTACAGTGCAGTGACTGCCAGATAAAATGGAAGCAAACAGTGATGTTAAAATAAAACAATGATTTGTTCAAAAAAAAAAAGAAATTAAGGCTCATACAGTTTCAATTAAATAATATTTTCAAATACCACCTTAAATTTCAAAATTTAAAAGCTAAATTTGATTGATTTGAAAACATCAATGTAATTATGATAATTATTGCTAATTCTTATATATCAATTGTATCTCTGTTTCCTAAATATATGTCTTTAAAGTATAAGGTTTAAGAGAACATCTTACTAAACTGATGCTATCCAAACTAAAGTTTTATATAATGGTCTCTTACCAACTCATGCAGTGATGACCAAATAATTAAAAATCTAATTACATGACTTAATCTTGTATAATTATATAAATATATTATAGAACTTTTATGTTACTCTCTACGCTAAGAAGTAAACTTTGCTATAATTTTTAAAAAACAATTGAGAGACACTAGCTTATTTAAAGGATAACATTATCAGATATAAAAATGTTTTACTATCTTCCCTCAAGAAGGGGTTAAAAGTTCTCTTATTTTATCCATTTCCTGCTTTGGTTTGTCAACTAGTTTGTATTGACCCAAAAGAATACATACTAAAGTTTATAGACTGATATTCAAATGAGAAACTAAGATTAATTTCAAAACTAAGATATCTTACCTAACTTTTGCCAAGAGACTCATTGCTACAAAAATTACAAAGTATATATAACCATCTCTTAAAATTCTACTGTCCACAGATAACTGCTGTTAATTTCTCATACATAGCCTTCTAAACTGTTTTCTATACATATAGATATACATATTTTATAAATGTAGATTATACTGATATTCTCAAAATTTATAAAATCATTTTAAAGTTATACATAAAAACGTTTATTGAATCATTTATTATTGTTTAAATAGTTGTACAAAACCAGACCATTGTCTACAATGTAAGCCTAATAATGCTCTGACTTATATCAATTTTTTTCTTCAGTTTTAAATAATAAAAAGGGGCAAAACAGAACCCTATATGTCCCTATTAAATCTTATAAAATTATTTTTTAAAAATTTTTCTTTAAATTGTGACACTGACAGTCTCACTGCTGCCGAGCAACACATGGAGCAATAGGATAAATCATATTTCAAAGGGTAGAGCCTATACTCATCTCTTTCCAGAAAAATCAACCTGTCATCATGGAGACAGCTGAAAAGCCTGACACAGGAAGGTAAATCTCCAACCACAGTGCTTAACAGCCATGCAGATTTTATTGAGTTGTCAGGAATGTAAAATCTATGGAAAAACTTCCCCAAACCCACCTCTAATGTGGACTGGAGAATCCATCCCAGTATTTACTAATGATACTCCTATGATGGATAGTTTTACAGATACTCATGTTACACCCATCCACGTGACTGGATTTAAGTATACTTGCTACAGTAGGAACCTGACTATATATTGGTACCATTATGAACATGCTGGCTATTTAAAGGTAACATTTGAGAAAAAAATAACATAAGAAGCACCTAAACCAGCCAATCATTCAGGTCCTTAGAATTTAAGGTTATATGTATGAACAATTATTAAAATGGGATGATTATTGAAATGGAACTTTCTCATAATAAGCCAGTTATTTCCACAGAATATCCACCAATATTTTACTGCCCTAATCATTCTGCAATAGAATTTGGCATCTTTCTTAAATGAATATATTGCATAAATGCTTTGCCAGTGCAACATAAAAATCCCTAGTAGTGACTAATAAATTTTGAGTTGATCTTCAAAAATTGATGAAAGGCAGCCACATCAAGATGCCACTTCCTACAGAAATTCTAAAGCCATGAAGGCTTAATATGGTAGTACTGCCACTAAGTATGTCTCACTTTTACTTAAAAGGAACTTGCAAACAACCATGTTTAATTTGCATTATTTTTAAAAAATATTTATTTATTTATTTTTTAGTTGTAGATGGACAGAGTATCTTTATTTTATTTTTATGTGGTGCTGAGGATCGAACCCACTGTCTCACGCGTGCTAGGCGAGCACGCTACCACTGCGCCATAACCCCAGCCCCTAATTTGCATTCTTAATTTAGTAGAAGATCTAAAAAATTAGAAATATAATTAAGTTATCTAGAACTATTTTTAGACTATAAAAATAATATTAGATATACAATTATTCTAATTCTTTAAACATCCACATGATTTAGATTACTTCCTATTGTTTGGGTATTACTTTACAGCCATGTAATGAAGACCAAATTGAAGCCTGACAAACTGATTGATGTTACACTAGAAAGATCAATAATTCACATTTGGATTTGTAGCAGTCATCTCTAATTTAATTTGAGTCCTATATATCTTAACGTATTCTTTCAGACTTCTGTTTCTATATTCACTATATTTAAGAACATAATCCATTCTCTCATGATGCTATGACCCCTGAAAGTTTCATTGGTAATATTCTAACTTTCAGGGAGGATGATATTCAAAAAGATCTCTGGCATTTAATGGCATCCTCAGATTTTCTCCTTCTTACAAATGGCCCCATATCTAACTTCATGGGCAGGAAATATAAGGAGGGTTCCTGCTATAGCCTGCAAGCCTATATTCACTCCTCTTTTGCTTTAATTATCAGAGATAGAAGAACAAGAAAAATGGATAATAGATATCCAGTAAGTTGTAATAAATATACTCTAAGCCCATTTTCTTAATAATTTGGCTCAAAATATTTCTAAAGTCCTATGCAACTAGGTAAGTATTCACAAGAGTTTAAGACTAAGTTAAATATTCCAAAAGCTGTTTTCACAAAATGTAAGTAATGAGCTTTCTGCTCTGAAATTCAAACAAAGGCTTAAATTCCATGCTAAGTATAAGTATACCTGTATTACTGCAGCCAAATAGTACACTTTCCAATGAGATTTGCAAAAATTGAAAGATCATCTAATGGATGTTTGGCATAGCAATAATAATAACTTAAACCTCATGGGAATATATCAGAGCACCCAAAAAAAAGCAGGACCAATCTCATGGGCCCTGCATCTCTAGCTGATCAAATATTTTATAAATTGATTGGCTCCCATCTTGGAAACATATTAAAACATTCTACATGGTATGTTATTAAAATGATATGTTTTCTACTAATTCTTTTTATATCATAATATCAGATTTTGACACCCTCAGATCAAGGATCCAGTGACTTGAAGTAATTACCCCTCATCTGCATTTATAAATTAGAAATGGAGGAGATGCAGAGAGCCATCCATGGGCTGTTTGTGGACTATCAGCATCACAGCCAGTGAGGGGATAGGTCTGGCCTTGGGAACTTCCCCTGGAACTCCCACAGGGATAGACCACCTGATGCAGGTGAACTTCCCCCTCAGCTCTGCCAAAGATCCCACGCAGCCCTGGAGATGGGCTGACCTGCTGTAGCCGCCCAGCCCCTCTGAGATGGGTGTGATCTGCCAAGATGCCAATCAACCTGCTCACTGCAAGACATCACTAAGTGAGACTGAGCCCTTGAAATCTTATCCCTGCCTTTGATGTATCCCTTTAAATCAACCACAGGAGCTATTTTCTTTTCTAGCTCCAGCTCCCATGTGAACTGGACCTATTAGAGCTCCAACTTTTTTTTTTTTAGTTGTTGATAGACCTTTATTTTATTTATTGATATGTGGTGCTGAGAATCGAACCCAGTGCCTCACGCATGCTAGACAAGCGCTTTACCACTGAGCCACAACCTCAGCCCTAGAGCTCCAACTTTTGAAACTATCTTTCTGATTTTGACTTTTGTTCTTTAGTAATTATTCTAGACATTAATTTCTCAGGTGGCTTACATTCTCCTCAGCAGGAAGACAAATCCCCCAAAGGAGACACTGTCCATCTCCCCTTAATTTCTCTTCTCATTTTCACTCTTCCAATTCTCTTTATATTTAATCATCAATAGATTAAATCAGTAATCATTGTGATATAATTTTAACTAAGCAAATGATTAGTGTCTATGCTGTTTGAGTCCACAGCAATATATAGACCTGGCTGCTGGCATCCTAGGTGCAGGTGAAAGAGAGGGTTAGGTTCATTCTGAATCCTCTTATTGACCCTTCTTAATTTTTTTGGCCTGATGTTTCTTTGGGACCCTCTGCTATGATTGATATCATGGAATTTTGAGTGTATCAGGTTGATTTCCCCATAAAATAACCTCAGTTTCTAGGAGGGGTGTGGTGGGGAAACCAATGTTGGGTGAGGACGGTCTCACCTGACTATAGAAATGAGTGACAGAAGGAACCTGGCTGCCAATGATTCTATCTTTATTCTTTCAACCAATTCCTTTTTCTCCAGCCCTTCACGCTGCCACTGCCCTTAATTCCAGGTGCTTTCAGATTCTTTAAGTTAAATTCATGTGCTTCTCAATAGCACCCCTCTTTGTGCTAGGTAGAAGTGCCATTGCCCTGCAAAATCTGCCCTTCTGTGAGTTTTTGCAGATGAGATTATATCTGTCTGCTATTATCTCCATTCCCATTCTCTTTGCCTTTGTGAGTAATATCTTTTTTTATTATGTTATTGTCATTTTGAATGTTAGGCAATCTGTCATGATTAATTTGAAATTCATCCACTTTTAAAACAGAAAAGACTCCAAAGTTGAAAATTTACTTAAAACCTATCTGCATATTTCACCTACCCCCAGTTTCTGAAAAGAGGAGGACTGGCCGGTCTTTATTCTTTATTGTCATCCTTTCTCATGATGTACAGAAAATTGAGGTACAGTTAAAGCTTGTAAAAGAGTCATTTTTGGAAAGTCTCACTGTTTTGTGAGATGCTTATTAGGTGAGGGTGGAAATAAGACATTGAAATCAAATTTTCATGATATAGTTTTGATATGTTTAATATTTTAAAATTGAATCATTTCATATGAACTTGGTAAGGACATCATTACTTTTAGAAAACCTTTCAATATGAAGATTGTAAAAATGTTAATAGTGGAGTTTAATTTGGGCTTTGCATGCTTTAACATTCATTCAGTTGGACTCACAGGTTCAAGTTCTGGAAGAAAGCAGCAAGCCACTGTATTGCATGCTTTCTTCTTAGCACTGTGTGCTCCTGTGCCCTTGATTTTTGCTGTCAGACTGAGTTCTAAAGTGTCTTTAGGAATTTTCACTGGGAAATTCAGATTTGCTCCTTTGCTCTGACACTTTCCCTTTTTGAACAGTTTCTTTTTAAAAAGCTCTTTTTAAAATTTTGCCGCTTTGTTGAAATATGACTGACAAATAAAAATTGTATACATTCAGGGTGTACAGAACGATACTTTGATATATGTATACCTTGTGAAAAGATTACCACAATCAAACTAATTAACATATCCATCACCTCACATAGTTTCTCCCATCCCTCATGGTGAGAATTCTTGAGATGTACTCTCAGCAGATTTCAAGGGTATAATATAGTAGTATTAACTACAGTCACCATTCTGTGCATTATGGAACTAATTCATCCTGCAGTGTCTTAGTGGAAAGTTTTCTGTTGATGAAGGGCATAAAGACCATTAGTTTGTTCACACTGTCTCTTTAAGGAGATACAGATAGACAGTGGCTCAGCGGTGAGCACCAATTTTGCTCCCAGGCTTTCTGTAGTTGTCCGGAAAACCTGAACCTTGAGAGATGAACCTTTAGCAGAGGGCAGCTGTCTTGTTCAACTCCTGTCATTCTTTTTGTGTCCTTGTTCTTGGATTCTAGCTCTTGCTTTTTGCCAGTAGGTGGCAAGCTAGGCCTGAGAAAAACAGCAAGGCCCGGAGAGTGCTTTGATCTTACAGAATCCTGTTCCCCCGACAGCCAGTGAGCGGAGGTCTCTGAAGGAAGCAAAGGGTTTTTTTGTAAGATTCTGCTCAGGCTGGAAAAAGAGTCATTTCCTATTAGTTTTTCTATTTTTTTTTTTTTTTTTTTGGTACTGAGGATTGAACTCAGGGGCACTCGACCACTGAGCCACATCCCCAGCCCTATTTTGTGTTTTATGTAGAGACAGGGTCTCACTGAGTTGCTTAGCGTCTCGCCATGCTGATGCTGGCTTTGAACTCGCGATTCTCCTGTCTCAGCCTCCCTAAGAGCTGGGATTGCAAACGTGAGCCACCGCGCCCGGCTTAGTTTTTCTACTTTTTAGAAACGATTTTAATGTGTATGTTTCTATGTCTAACATGCTCATAAATGTTTAATATGAAAACTTCACTAACATTTCTTGCATACCAATTGTTTTAGGTACCCAGTTCATAAGATGGGGTTGAAATACAATATTTTCTAGCCCAGACTAAATGTTTTTCTCCACTTAGAATAAGGAATTCTCTACTTAGAATAGAATAAGAAAGCTATAGGAGCTGGGACTGTAGCTCAGTGGTAGAGCACTTGCCCAGCATGCATGAGGCACTGGGCTCGATCCTCAGCACCACATATAAATAATAAATGAATAAAATAAAAATCCATCAACAACTAAAAAAAATTTAAAAAAAGAAAGCTACATAGGAGGGAAGATACCAGGAAGAAGGCTATTATTTTTCTCCTTCTTGGCTCCTTGTTTTAGTCAGCTTTTGTGTCTCTTGTGACCAAGATACTCAACAATAACAACCTAGAGAAGAACTTCATTTGGGGTTCATGGTTTCAGAGGTCTCAGTCCTTAGACAGCTGACTCTATTACTCTGGGCCCAAGGTGAGAAAGCATATCCTAGGGGAATGGCCCAGCAGAGGAAAGTTGCTCAGCTCATGGCAGAGTCAGGAAGCAGAGAGAGTCAGGAGGGCAGAAGTCACACAGCCCTAGTGACACACCTCCTCCAGCCATGTCCCACCAGCCTACAGTTACCACTCAGTCAGTCCATTCAAACTAGGATGGACCAGTTAGATTACAGCTCTCTTAATCCAATCATTTAACCTTTGAGTATTCCTGCATCAATATGGGAGCTTTTGAAGGGACACCTCACATCCAAACCATAGCACCATCCAATCTCTCCCTTCTGGGTTGAACAGGACCTATTTCACCCACATACCAACCTAACCTGTGGGAAGATTTAGAAGTCCCAGTGGATGGAAGTACTTCTGTGTGCAAGTATGTGTCATGGTCAGCCCTTAAATCATTGACTTGGGATATAGGAATTCTGGTTTTTAGATCCTACTTCGCTAATTCCATTGTGTTCCAAGTTGTTGGTACTCTAAAATTAGGAGCAGACAATGAGTGTCAACCTGAATTCACACATTTAGGGGGAAGCTTAGTTTTCCTCCTATAGATCACCTGTTGGATGGAACAAGTAGGCATCAATGAGCCCGAGGTGGTCTCATTCTACTCTTAAAAATGGCCAGTTATGCCATTGTTTCTCCATGACCACAAGGTCTTCCTGAATCCAGACAACACAGGTGTGCGGTTTGATCATGAAAAGGCATGAAGATGAAAGGATGGGAGGTGAGTCCAGGCCTCATGGAACAGTAACTGTGACTGTTCAAGACATGTCAGTTGTGGTATTTATATGAAGCCCAGTGCCCTCAGTGGAAACACAGGCTTTTATGTTTCCTATTTACTTTTAAAATGTGATTGTATTGAACAAGTTCTCTGAAAATGTCACTTTATATCCATTTATGGTTTGAAAAGAAGGCAATTGCTGATTTGTGATGTAAGAGAACCCTGGGAAGGATTTATGAGTGTGGTATTTCCTTTGTTCTTTGAATCAAACACTCAAATGACAAAATTTCTGATAAACTAGACTATTCCTACTGCTAACTTCAGTGTAGAATTCCCTGAAGCCACAGAGAACTTGAACTGGATTATTGCTTCCCAAGTTTTCTCTCACTAAACACTCTTTTTATTACTCTTTGATACCAGAACCTCAATGGTAAGCTATGTATATGAAAGCATTTATTTTATTTTCTATTTGTTTAAATATCTCCAGCTGAATATGTAGCTAAATAGCAAAAAGCATTAAATATATTTGTCTAATGGGCTGGTTATATTTTAGCATCCTTGTGGCAGTGTGATTGGTAGGATGTCTACTAAGATTTTTGATATACTATAGGACAACTTGTATTAATCTCTAAGGGTTCAAGAATCTCAGTTTGGCGAATGTTCAGTAGATGTTGTATTCTCTCCGTTCTTCCCTCCTTCTCTCCATTGTGAATAACCCACAGCCTCTAGCAATAAATATCCTAGACAAAAACAACACTTTGGATTCATGATCATAAGATATTTGACATTGAGATTGTCTTGGATTTGTGACCCTGTTAACCAGTGTAAACCAATGTGATCCTGTAAATGCGAACCTATGTTCATGAAAATATCAAGATATCTAGAATCTTAACCATAAGCTTTATCATTCATTTATTAATAAAAGTAACAATAGCTGTTGCTGGTATTATTTAGAATATGCTATGTGATGGACACTAGGCTGAGTCTTCTAGATATTTTAATCTTATATCTTACAGTACTTCTACAAAGTAGAGGGCAGCTTAATTTGCCTAAAGAGGAAACTGAGGCTTCAGTCCCCTCATAAGAGGAGGTAGAAGTGGAACTCAGTTTTGCCTAGAGAGGGCACACTCTGAACTCGTCTGTGGTATTGCTTCTCCTAAGTGGAACTCGAGAAATCTCAGGTTATGAAGGGGAAATTTGTTTGCTTTTGAACTTATTTCTTTCAAAAGAGAGTAAGGAGGACAAGTATCATTTGTCTTAGTGTCTTTCTTAACTTTTGGATCTGCTTTCTCCTCCAACACTGAACTTTGGTCTGCCAAAGCAGCACATCAGGATCAACAAAGCCTGGTGATAGGAAACTGGATTGTTTCTAACCAACTGTATACTGCCTTAAGTGGCTGTTGGATTTTCCATCCCATGATCTTTGAGAAGAAAAAGATTTCCCCATGAAAACCTCTAGAGAAGCATGTGAGTGCTATTTGGTTTGGCTTCAAGTATTCTCCACTTGATAATATTTGAGAAGAAAAACATTTTCCTCTGAAAACCTCTAGGAAGCAGCTCTGTGTTATGTATATTAGGATTCATATGTTCCTCCTTATTTGTCTACAAATTTTGCAATAACTCTTTTCCAATTCTATGCTGATCCTGGGATTGAGGATATATGTACATAACATCAGTGCTTCCTAACTGTAAAAGTGTCACCGTCTCTACATATACACAATGGAATATTATTCAGCAATAAAAGAGAATAAAATTATGGCATTTGCAGGCAGATGGATGGAACTGGAAAGCATTATGCTAAGTGAAGTAAGCCAATCCCAAAAAACCAAATGCCGAATGGTCTCTCTGATTAATGGATACTGATGAATAAGGGAGGTGGGAATGGGAAACATAAGAGAAATAGAGAAACACTGGACGCGACATAGGGAAGGTGGGGGGCAGGAAAGGGGAATGGGTATAGTAAAGATGGTTGATAAAATATATATATATATATATATATATATACTGTCCATTGAAAGTGCATATAAAGATGTTTAATATGAAGAATGTAATCTGCTTATAATTTTGTGCAAAGTTAGAAAAATTATGATTGTAACAATATTTTTTTCTATTTGCCTCAACAAATGTTTTCAGTGAATAGTGTGTACAGCTTCTGAAAATTTGTTTTTTTTCTGTTATGTTTGATA
>CM053405.1:107419482-107441491 GCA_028644305.1 Xerus rutilus
TGTACTCGTTGATAAGTGGATGCTGATCCATAATGTGGGGAAGGACATGGGAACAATGGTGGATCGCTGTTCACAGGGGTGTAAGGGAGGAGGGGGCATGGGGACAGCAAGGGTGGTGGAATATGATGGACATCATAGCCCTAACTTTATGTATGACTGCATATATGTTGTGATTCTATACAACTCACAACTAGAGAATGGATATGTTATCCTCTATCTATGCACAATGAATCATTTACACTGTTAACATGTAAGCCTAAATAAAATAAATAAATAAATAAAGCGAAACGCAACATAAGTCTTTACTGTAAAGTGAAACATAAGTCTTCACTTGGAAGATGAAGAGCCTGTTCTGTGGGTACACAGGTCTGTCCCTGGCTTTCCTCTGTGCTGGGATGTCCAGGAGGCCTCTTCTATGGAAATCCTGAGGCCAGGGGGCAGAGGGTAACTAAGCCACAGACATACATGAATTTAATTTGCTTCAAGTCTTAAAGCTTGAAGTGATCAGAGACAAAGTGATTTACTCAAGGTCATATGATGAACTTGCAAGCCCATGTAAGCTTGTTTAACATCTCCTCTTCTCCACCTTGAGGGGAACAGCCCCATGTAGACAAGGATCAGCACTGTAGTCAAAAAGACACCTTTTCTTGTAAACTTTTCCTGAGAGTA
The DNA here is from genome assembly GCA_028644305.1 of Xerus rutilus. Taxonomy (NCBI): domain Eukaryota; kingdom Metazoa; phylum Chordata; class Mammalia; order Rodentia; family Sciuridae; genus Xerus; species Xerus rutilus. Next base: position 107,420,152 of record CM053405.1, read on the forward strand.
TTGGCTGGGGACCAAGTATTTAGGCATAAATTCAGCACAGTCTCTGAGGCAATGACATTACAATTTAGTGTATAGAGGGAGTAATGATGATGATAATACAAAATACAAGAAAAATGCCAGATAAAGATTTATTCAAAAATGATGTGAGTGCCTAGCAGATGTAAGTAAGTGGTATCTATCTTTGTTGAATGTGTAAATGCATGCTGAATTTAGGCCATTAGTACAGTACAACTCTATCAGAGGTTGGGTCCTCTGGGGAGAAGGATCTGACATGGGAGGTTTGAAGGAAAAAACTCCACTAACTGGAGAATGAGAGAATCTTATCTCAGGAAACCCTGTGCATACATCTGTAAGATCTAATGTGTAGATATGGAGAATATACAGTGTGGGGGACATATGCAAGGGCATGCCACAAAATGGCGCTGAGCTACCAGCTCAGGCCTGACCATGCTGCCCCGGGAGAGCTATCACCTCGCCCTTATTTGCTGACCTCTGCTTCCGTGTTCGTGGACAAGACATGGACAATGGATACTTTCCTATCTAAGTGCCTCTGTACATCCCACTTCTGCATTCTTAGCTCAGTAACAGGACACCTACCCCCTCCTCTATATAAGCCTGTATCTCTCCTCAATAAATCAGTTCCTGCTTAAGACAGAACTCTCCGGCTCAGGCGTGGTAATTGTGTGCCGGACGACTTTACCATTCTCAGCCGTCGTGTCGGGGACTCCCAGGGATCCCCTCCTCCCCACTGACCGAGGGGGGAGACTGATACCTGGCTGGGAGGACCCCGACATCCAGGAGAATGTAGGCCATTTCCCTTAAGGGGCACTTGCTTATCACGAAGATAATTTCAAGCAACATATAGTCTGGAAACGGAATTTCTGAAGAAGCTGCAATACTGAGGTGGACGATGCTACTTGCTTCGGGTGAGAATTCAGATGTTGGGTCTCCAGCGAGAAAATTTGGAAACCTGAAATAGAAAATGTTTTATCAGTGAGTGACCAGGCAAGGCCAGTGCTAATTAAAAAGCCAAGCCAGGTGGGGTGGTGCACGCACTTTGGGAGGCTGAGTAATCCCAGCACTTTGGGAGGCTGAGACAGGAGAATCGCGAGTTCAAAGCCAGCCTCAGCAAAGGTGAGGTCCTAAGCAATTCAGTGAGATCCCGTCCCTACATAAAACATAAAAAAAAAAAAAAATAGCGCTGGGGAGGTGGCTCAGTGGTCGAGTATCCCTGAATTCAATCCTCAGTACCAAAAAAAAAAGCTGAATAACAGTGTGTTTTCACAATTCTAATAGTAATCAAGGCAGCTAATTCTTAGGGGAACATTGACTATGTGCAGATGCTGTGCCACCTTTATTCATGTCCGATGTGAATACATGAAGAATGAGTAAAATACCCTATTTTACAGGTGATGGATGAAGTTAATACCAATAGAGTTGAAATTACTTGTCCAAGGATACATTCAGGAAGCAGGACTTGAATTCCCCCAGGTCATTTTGTTTCCAAAGACTATGTTCTTGAACTCTCCTCATCCAGCCTCCTGCAGATCAGCTACTAGAAACGAAGAGTCTCCTGGCCGCCACCTAGTCAGGACCTGGGACGTACATCTTCTGCAAGATGGGCTGGGGTCAAAACCTTTCTCAGTTATTCACTCAGAGGATGCACTCATTTTCCCTAATTTCAGGCCTGAAGTTCCCAAAGAAGCACAGTCTCTAAAATCAGAGTCAGGCCTCAAGTGAGCTTATTCTTCTATCTTTATTTGAATTCCAAACAAGTTCTCTCTATTAGCACACTTATTAGCATGTTTGATGCAAGGGAACAAGCCTCTAGCTTCTGCTGTGCTGGCGGCTTTATTCAAAATCATCTGGCTTTTGAAAATAATTGCTAAGTGGTCTGTTTTAATTTAATCTCTATTCTCTCAAAAATGATTTTCCCATTGTATTTTATTTTAATTTTTTAAAAATAGGAAACCACTAAACATTTGTTTGAGCTCAGAAATAGCTTTTAAAATTGTCACACTGGTGTGTCACTTGTGTCAGAAAAGGCCTTGCAAGAAGGGCTTGGGGTAATGCTGTGTTTACCAGGCTCATTTGCTCCTGAAAGGACCCATGGTCCTTACTAAACACACATGCCCAGGCCTCTGGAGATTCGGATTCAGTAAATGCAGAGTGATGCCCAGAAATCCATGTTTTTCCACCAAGTGCCCAGTGATACTGTGTTTAGGCAGATGTGGGAACCCTGTGAGGTGCAGAGGCCATGGAGGAGGCTCCCCAAGAATGGATTTCTTATCAAATTTTTCTCACTGGCCTGGTAAGTGAGCAATCTGTTTGGGCAATCTGTTTTTGTCTTTTTCCCCATCTAGAAACCTGCCTCCATATTCCTCCTATAAGCCAGAAGAATTTTGATAATTGGCCGCTGCTTGGTTTTGAGGAGGACACATCCAGGGGCGAGGGCTTGTTTGCTCCATGTTTATTCCCTCATTGGGTGTCCCCGTTGGGTCTTTCCTAAGCTGGGGCCTCTGCCACCACTGCTGTGCCTTCCTTGGCCTTCCAGGGCTCTCTCTCTCTGCTACTGACTCTCTGCATCTCCTAGGAGAGTAGCTTTGACACATCCCTCCTTAGTTCAGCTGCCTATATGAACTTATACAACTCTGTAGTGGGGGTTAATGTCCTCACAGAAGGACTCTGCTTTTTTCCTCATTTTCGTGGTGTTACAACTTCTGCCCTGACTTTCAGGAGTGCCACTCTCTGTGCAGATGTGAAAGTTGGAAACTGGTCCTACTCCGGGAGTCTTTTTTAATTCTCTGTGAAGGAGTCTCAGGTCACTTGGTTTAGGCCTACTCACTGTTCAAACAGAGGATACTTCTGTCCTTCCCTCCCTTGTTTATTTTCACAAGGCAGCAGATGATAATTGTAAACTCCCTGATGTGAACCTGAGCTCACTTGGGTTGGATCATTTCAGTTCAATGCTATTTACTGACGTTTTGCTGTGGTGACTGGGCTAGAGAGATGAATACATAGTCCTTGTCCTTGAAGGATTGATGAGCAGAGATAAAAAGTATAAACTGTGGGGACAATCCGACTTGAGTTTGAATGTCTGCTTTTCTAGTTGTGTGACCTTGAACAATTTATTTGACCTTTTTGAGAGTTGGTTTCTTCAGTTGTGTTATGGGACTAATGAAGAAAACTTCTCTGTGGGGTTATTGTGAGAATTAAACAATAGCATGCAGATAACATATTTTAAAGAGTGCCTCGCATGCAAGGATCTCAATGGAATTGTAATTATTGGTATGCTGCTCCAGAGGCTGGCTCTTAATGCCCCTGTGTGAACTCCACGAAGTTAAGATGGAGCTCAGAAGCCTTGTTCAAGCTAAGCAGTGTTATTTTGCCTTTTATTAAATTTTATCTTGAACCATTGGCCTACCAAGTTTTTACTAATTAGCAGCTTCTGGCATTGCTGGTTCTTCACTTTTATTTGCCCTCTTCTATTAGTTTTTTCACTGTCAGGTTGAGAAAACATAAGATTCTCTCTAAATTCCTGGGAGCATAAAACTTCTTCAAATTTAGTGAGTATGGAGAGGACAATGCATAAAATTTATGTTTGACCCACTGCCTGGTTTCCTTTAACCCTCAGACATGAGGCACCATGTTTTAATGGGTGCCCCCAAACCCCACACTACACTGTAACTCATTTCCTTGGCTTGGTGTGATGAAAAGTGTCAATGTAGACAAGTGATCTAGCTATCCAGGCAGAGTCCTCCGGAATGTAGCTGTGTAGATTTCTTGGAGCAACTCTGTTCTGGAGTGGCTTGTCCATTGCTTTGGGAATTGGTAAGAAAAGTCTCAGCCTTTTCTAGAAAACCCACCAGCTAGATTATCTCTTTGTTGAGGACTGAGGAGGAGCTGCAGTATGTACATGTCATCAACAGATGTGCTTCAGGAAACACACTATGAGCTAGGAACAAACTGAGGTTTATCTTCTTTTATGATCTTTTTTTTTGATAGAAAAGGATGAGCAACTTTGATTCAAAATACAAGTTAAGCTTTAGGAACTTAAAATGAATCTCTATAGTCTTTGGGAATTGAATGAGGCTTCGCCTTTATTTTATTATATATTTTTTTGTTTGAATTTGATGAAGTGGCATCTTCAAATAGTTTTTGTGTCTTTCCCTTCTCTATTTCTTGAGCAGGCCTAACTTTCTATAAAGGAGAAGATTTCATTGACCTTGACCTTCCCCCGCAGTAGTCTGGATTAGGCTGGGCGTGCTATTGGGATTCAGCAGCAGAAGGGCTCACGGTCAGCTTTTGCTGCAGCCCTGAGTGAAGGAAGGAAGTGACCCCTGGAAACAGAAGCTGTGCAGGTTCATTGTGGTGACTTTCTTCACTGTACCTATTAGTGTCTCTGTCCCTGAAACATGATGTGAAGATTTAAAACTGACTAAAGGGAGAGATAATACTGCCTTTCAAGAGCTCTGAATCTCAAGGTCTGTTCCTTTCCTAGATTCCCTTTCATCTTTGAAGGATTGTCTTGAAGGCTCTTTCCCTTGAACTTTCTTCCTCAGTGTAGACGTCACTCGCTGTACAGAAAGTGTCCTTCACATTTCTTTTTGTTATTATTGGTAAAGCTGCAGTTTTTTGGTCTTACTCTTGAATGCCACTCATGACATTTGGGAAAAAAAAATCTAGGTGCTTGGAGGTCTCCAATAAGTGGTGTTCTGATCAAGTTTTGCCAGCAAAGCAGAAGTATCTTTCAGAGTATTTATGTAGTTTATGCTAGGAGAGGAGGGAACATGACTCCAACTTCACAACCAGGCTGCTTAGTACTGTCACTGGACAGTGGTTTCCTGTGGTTTGACTATTCCTTCTGAGGCTAACCTCTGCCCTCCCGGTTTATGATCTGAACCATATACTTTTTATCAATTCATAATAAGATAGTCTTAGATAATACCCAAATTGGGTGTGAATGGAACTAGGATGGGCCCAAGTGGGGAGAACTAGGTTTCGGATCCTGTGCTGACTGTGGGGGGAGGGATGAGCTCTGTATCACAGAGGTCACAAGGTCCAGGCTGGCAGTGGATGACAGCGGGGACAGCACATGGTGGTCTTGGGTTCCAGGTGACCTGCTTCCAGATCAGTTCCTTTGCTATTTCCCATCATATTTACTTGGTTCTGCATTCCAATTGGCTTTTGGTTAGTTCTTCTATTGTTTCGAGCTGTGTCTCAGAATCTCTGTCTATGGTTCCTTTAGCTGTACTCTTTGACACCCCCTTCCCCACTTTCTCTCTGCTTTCTCCGTTACCTCCTTTATTCCACTCCCCACAGGTCAGAACCCCTGCTAGCATTTATGCACTTTTTCCTTCTTGGTACGTAGAGTAGTTGTAAGTTTGTGTTAATTTATTTGGTTATTTGTTTCTGTAAATCCATGTGGCAAAGACTGTCAGTTTCACTCACCATTGTGGTAGGAGAGTGCTTGTTGCATAGAGGGTGTTCAACAAGCATTTGTGGAATTTGAACAGACAACGGGAAGGAAGAATGGCTTCCCATTGTGGTCACAGTCCTTGTGATGGCAGAAACCCCTCATGCCACACGTCTGTGTCATTCCCATGGCACAGCTGCCTCTGTGCTCAGCCACCCATATGCTGGCCAGGGTTTGTTGCAGTGGTTTTGATAATGGTCAGCTCGACTGGAGAAGTTATGTTATAGAAGGAAAATATACTAATTTAAAAACTATATTGGCTCAAATACACTTCCAGGCATTCCCAGGAACTCCCAGAGAGACTTGTTAGTTTAAAAGCTTCACAGATGGAGGAACTGCAGCTCAGAAAAATAAGTTGAAAGGGTAAGAGCGTGTACTTTTCAAATTTCAATGGGACGACCCCAAAAGGGTGTGCTTTGATCCTAAGTCCTTTTTATCTCCGAAGCATGGGGTGAAAAGCCAGCATCTTAAACTTGGAAGAGCTAGAGTCCCAGACCCCATCTCATCTAGCTGTGCACACTTTGCCTTTTCTGCAGGCCTTTGAGCCGGACCTTCGAAGAGGACTGTCATTCTTCCTCCCACGAAGATGAGATCTGTCTTGGAATGCATTTCCCAGAAATGGACCAAGAGGAGGGGTATGTGTGTAAGGGATTTATTAAGGAAGTTGTCCCAGAAGAAACCAGTAAGGAGTAAAAAAGGAAGGTGACATTCAGGCAGAGTTGAATGCCTCAGCTTGATTTCATAAGAGAACTCTAGAGTATAACTTATGCCTCAGTTTGTTCCCACAACTAAGAGTGCTGGGCTTTCACATTCCTTCATTAGTCACTGCTTGGTAAAGGAATTCCTGGAAACTTCTGGATCTAGGAGTTGCAGCCTCCTTTGAAGAGAGGTACAGGTGCAAACTAGTGAGGCCAAAGAACACAGATGCCAGGGGAGAGGCCCTTGGTAAAGTAAGAATCTGAGATGATCTGGGAGCACTGCACAATGTTCACTATGAGAATATAACATGAAGAGATAAGAAATTATAAAATGTAGCCATACCCCAAATGGGACCACTTTTGGGGTTAAATTAATTCTAATAATATATGCTATTTGTTTAAGGCCTACTCTATACTTTAACATTTTGTAAGTGCATTACATATATTACTTCACTTAATCCTAACAATATTCCTTTAATTATAACTATGATCCTTATTTTACAGATGAGGAAACTGCAGTTTTAAGTAAATTGAATGGTCCAAATTTTCACAGATATGAAGTGGCAGAGCCAGTATTCAGAGCCAGGCTTATATGACTCTAAAACTATGCTTTAAAGCAATACCTTAAGGCATTCATTCCTTTCCCAGGCAAATTAAAAAGGATATGGATGGACGTTTGCAAACCTACAGAGGATCAATGATAAACCAATGACTTACTCCTCTGATGGCTTCACAGGCCATCTGGCTGTCCATTCACTGAGGGTCTGCTTTTTGATAAATAGGAACAGCAGAATGGAAGGAGGACTTGAGGGACATCTACTTAATCACAGAGCCCCCTGCCCCAGACAGGTCCTCACCCTGTCGCCTTTCTTTTCATCTTTCCTATTATCAGGACCACAGTAGCAGTAGGGTATAATGGTAAGCAGAACTGGACACCATTGATATCCTCATAGAACTCATCATGTCATTTGGGGAGATGAATAATTTGGGGAGCCAAATAATCACCTAAACAAATGTTAATTTGTGCTTTTGAGAAGTACTGGAAGGAGGCTACAAAGAGCTCTGAAATTCTATAATGGAGGATTTGACTTAGTTAGTAGGAGTCAGGAAGGCTTCTCTGAGGTGTGGCAGGTGAGGAGATGTTTGTCAGGTAAAGAGAAGGGGACAAGAGATCCAAACGGAGAGGACTGATGTAAGCAAAGACTCTGTGGTACAAGAGTGCATGGGCAGAAGGGAAGCCAGTGTGGTGAGAGGGAAGGAGGGAGAGGGAGGGGAAGGAAAGAAAGAGGGAGAGGGAGAGGGAAAGAGAGAGAGTGAGCCTGATTTCAGACCAAGCCAGAGAGCAAGGCCAGGACCAGGCCACATCCTGCCTCTCAGGTCATGTTAAATAAGGAGGTGGCAATAAGGGTGGGATGTGCTTTGCAAAAAGTTTACTATGGTTGTTTAGGGGGAAGAATGGATAGGGATGTGCATGTGTCTATGGTATATTTGGACTGAAATATCCAGAATCCCTGGAGAATGAGGTGAGGGCAGGGTCAATGCAGATTGGGAGGAAAATGTGATAGTCCAGAGAAGTGGTTGGGGATAGGGATGGAAGTGGTGAAGATGTCTATTTATTCTAAAAATTCATCATATTTCTTGTTCTGTATAATATATTTGTTATTTCTATATGGTAATGCTATTAAAATGTCTTAATCTTTGGGAGGCTGAGGAAGGAGGATCACAAGTTCAAATGCAGCTTCAGCAACTTAGCAAGGCCCTGAGCAATTTAGTGAGAACTTGTCTCCAAATAAAATATAAAACGAGGCTAGACATGTGGCTCAGTGGTTAGGCAACCTTGGGTTCAATCCCTAGTCCAAAAAAAAGTACTAATCTTGGAGTAGCATCGCTGTTCCAAAAGGATGCTTTGGGCATGTGTATTCTAGGGTAATAGAATCATGTGCCAGGAAGATGCAGTTCCAGGGCTACCGCAGGTAGTGGTGCTGTTTCCCCGGGCACATTCCATTTGAGCAGCACAGCACTATACTTATTATAAGATAGGGGGGGAAAACAATATGTGGAGGGAATTGAGATTGAGGATAGAAATAGTTTCAGTTTTGAAAGTGGTTTTATGATGTGCCACTCAGACCTATTTTACAGCAAAGGAATTGCACCTCTGGCCCCAACATACTATGCCACTTAGTCGGTACTGACAAGAAGAGCAATGGAAAGGCCTTTCAAAAGCACAGTGATAACACTAGCTCAGAGATAATAGCTTGCATGTTGGACATCATCTTCCAGATGCAATGTGAGTCCTAAATCAATCAGTATATAGTGCTGTGTCCCTAGGAAGTAGAATACCTAGGTCTGAAAACCAAGAGGTAGAAGTGGAAGGTGACTGGTCCTTCTTCTCATCATGCCAAGTGGTCCACATGGTGGAATCTACATCTTGTTCCTAAAACCCTGAGTTTTAAGGAGTTGGAAATCCAGAGCTCCATAATGACATGCTTCCATCAGGATACAGAAGAGTCTGTTAAACTTCAAGCTATGACTGCCATTTAGTTAGCTCAGGCTCCTTGTACTAAGGTAGTATGAGCTAGTCACCATCTTGTCAGGAGTAATGGCCTCTGGTCATCAGGAGGAGATAAAGCTGCTAGCAACTCGTTTCCTCCTGCTGCAGTGGATCATAGCCAACTCCCCAAGGATTGCCTTAGGCTGAAGGGAGCTTCCTCACTTAAGGGTATGCCCTTCCCTGGAAACAGCCTATAGCTAAGGGCTGGGGAGCCTGGGGGTACAAAGTCTAATCCCTATTACCCTAGTTTGGGACAGATTTGAGGGGCCATCCCTGCTCCCTGTAGGACTGACTGAGCCTTTGCTGTGGCTGCATCATAGTTTAACTTCATCACAGTTTAACTTCTCTAGTGGCCCCTTCCTACAGCCTTGACCACTCCCCCCACATGCTGTTCCTAAGAGCATCCCCAATAAACCACCCACATCCAAATCTCCAACTCAGAATCTACTTCTCAGGGAATCTGAGTGAAGCAAGGTGGTTCTGGGACATGTCAGATAAATAGCTGAAAATATGGGCTGGCATTTAGAAGAAAGATCTGTGCTGTAGATACAGACTTGGAAGTCATCCATCTAAAGACAGTGGTGAAACTGTGCTTGGATGAGATTGCTCAGGGAGAATGACGGATTCTAATAAAGAAAATGAGGAAACTGGTTATATTAGAAGAGCATCAAAAGTAGTATGCGGATCTACAAATGTTACTGTATTTGGTAAGAGGCTTTGTAAATGGGAGGGAGATAATCTTGTAGACCTCAGTACTGGATATTTTTAATTAATATCAGGATCAGTTTCTCAAGATGATAAAAGGGAAGCTGAATAATAAATGAATTCTTGTGACTTTAAAGGTGAAGTAAGTAATGGTCACATTTGAGGTAGGGACAGATAAGACAGAGTTCTGTCTTTATATAGAGTAGGTGATACTGGCTAGGTTCCTAGCTAGCAGAGTTAGAAATCTTTTACCTTTAAAAAAGGCATTACAATGAGAAAACAAAATATAAAGAAAGTAAATAATTAGGAAAGGACATCATTTTGTCCAGCTGGCACCATCTTGGAAAAGTGTCTAGAGAGGAATTTATTGGGAGGGATGTGAACTGTAGAGGGGGATTGCAGAGGTGGTGGCCTTAGAGCTGTAAACAAAGGCAGGGCACTGAGCTTCCAGCTGCTTGTGAATACCGCTATCTTCCGTCTCTTGCTGATTTGATATCAATGAAAGTAAATCCACTGTTTTTGTACATCAGTGTTGTCATATCTTTCTCACTGGTCATTATTATTCCAGGGGATGAAACCCCAAGATGAGAATGTGGGGGTCATTTTCCTGCTGTGGATTTGGGAATTGATTTGGGTCAATGATGATTATAGTTTCCTTGTCCCTTGTTGCTACTGAGGAGGGTTGAGCCTTCCTAGTGGAGTGAGGATAAGTGGAGAAGAGTCAATAGAGAGTATATAGGGTGAGAAGAGCGGGTGGCCAAGGATGGATCTCTGGGATTGCCTGGGATCACTAGCAACAGCTGAAATTTAGATTTTTTTTTTCAATAATGGGAGAGTCTCCTGCCCTAAAGCTAGTTTCTCATTAAAACAATCTTGTATTTTCACTTTCCAGTGAATTTTGTTGCTAAATTTTCCATTTCTCTTTATTAGTCCTCCCCTTTTTGACCATTCCTAACTTCTACTTCCCAGATCAATCATAAAAATTTGAAGGCTCATAATTTTGCTGAGAAACCTCCTAGGTAAAAGGAAATGCACTCATGTGCTACTGCCTCATCTCCTCCTCCCTCACCAAAAAAAAAAAAAAAAAAAAAGCATTGGGCTGGTAGCACCACTAGGCTGGTGGGCTCCTAAGGAATGTAACCAGTTTAATGATGTGGCAATGCCTAATTTCCAGTTCCAAAGAAAAAAATTTTAGGGAATTTATGTAGATTCTGCATCAAGCAGTTATAGGGATGGGGCTTAGGAATTTCCTACTCACAAATTCTGTGGTTCTGGCAAGTATTCGCCTGCTAAGACAGAAACACAGCCTGGAAATTTCTCACAGAGCATTAAACTGAGGTTACATTCCTGACCTGTTTCCTGGTTTACCTTGAAGGTTGTTGGCAATGGGTGTCTAATTATCTACCATTCCTTTCTCTCTTCTTATCCTCTATTTCTGCCATTCTATTTTGCTGCTGAGGTTTACATCTGAAGTGACCTCTTGTAGAGAGCTGTCCGTGGGCTGTGTGTGGACCACTTTGTATCCTAGCTATTTGAATAGGAGAATCTGGTGTCTGGGAACGAACAGTGGACATTTCCTCTGGTTGACTGCCCTGACATTCTGAGCCCTATTCAAACTCTGCCAAAAGTCCCACACAGCACCGGAGATGGGCTGACCTCCTGCAGCCGCACAACCCCTCTGAGATGGGTGTAACCTGCCAAGATGCCAGTCAACCTGCTGACTATAAGACATCATGAAGCGAGACTCCATCCTTGAAATCTTATCCCTGCCTTTGATGTACCCCCTTAAATAAACCATGGGAGCCATTTTCTTTTCTAGCTCTAGCTCCCATGTGGACTGGACCTATCAGGGGCTCCGATTTTTGAAACTATCTTTCTGGCTTTGTCTTTTGTTCTATACTAATTATTCTAGACTTTAATTTCTCAGGTAGCTTACATCCTCCTTGGCAGGAGGAAGAACCCCTCAAGAGATGCTGGCCATAACCTCTGAAGGCCCATGTGTTAAAGGCTTGTTCACCAGCCTTTGGCATTATTTGCGGATGGTGGAACCTTTGGGAGGTGGGGCTTAGTAGAAGGAAGTTCAGTCATTGGGAGTGTGCCCTTGAAGGAGATATCGGGATGCTGATTTCTCTTTTTTACTTCCCGGCCTCCATGAAGTGAACAGTTTTCTCTACCATGAGCTTCTTCTCTGATGTATGTCCTCACCACAGGCCTAAAAGTAACAGGGCCAAGTGACCATGGACTGTAGGCCAAAATAAACTCCTTTAAGTTGATTTATCTCAGGTATTTTATCACAATGATGGAAAGCTGACTAAAACACTTGTTTGATCAGGCTTCACCTTTTGTGAATGAAGTTTGTTGAAAGTTTGAAATGACTCAATATTGGGATAACAGCAGTGTAATTCTGGGAGTCCATTAAGATTCTAATGAACAATGCAAAGATAATTTAGTCATGCACATGCAGGAGTGTATGTGAGCAAAGAGGGGAATTTATGTTGTCATAATTTACAATTATTGCCCTAAAATTTAATCTAAATTCTTCTACCCCCAAACCATTAGTAACTGATTCTTTCTTTGATTTCAGCATTTACTTGAAGGTATTTAACCAATGCTCTTTCTGTGAGAACAGATTGATGCTATTATTCAAGCTGCATCCGTTTTTTAGGTTAATAAGATTTCTTAGTTCTCATAATCAGATTGGATATTTTACAAATGTTAAGAACACATTTCTGTACTTTAAACCAAAAACCAAAGACAACATACCATATGGACTATTCTACTCATTTTGAGTTGCAACCTTGGAGTTTCAAAGTTGAACTGCTTAAAAAAATATTTTTAACAGCTTGAACTACCTTTTCAGTTGTCAACAAAGTTAAAACTTCCCCAGATGCTTAGGAGAAAAAATGCCCCCTTCCTTTTACATATTTGGTAAAATAGAGAAAGGCTTAAAGCTTTTGGTAGAATTTATTTTTGGCTGAGAATGATAGATTTTGGTGATTAAGATACCATATACAGATGAACATAGGCTAGATTTTTTTTTGAGCATAACTTTTCATTTCTCTGGTTGTATACAATATAGAGTCATACCATATTAGGCTAGCTTTTAATAATAAGAGGAACCTGATACCCCTGAGTAGAATTTTTTTGAAGATTGGATAGATTTGTAGGATTTCAACCATGCTCTTTCATTTGAGTATTTTTTTGGGCCCAAAAGTATGCTTTATGAGGTATCCAGTTGATATTAGTGTGTGAATAGCACAGGCTAGACTGGCCCTGGAATGTCAGGTATTATCAAATGTCAAATGTCAAAAGGCATAGTATGTACCCAACAAGGATAAGTAGACCTACAGTGTCTACTCTTTTCCTTATAGTCACTCAGAATCAGGCTGATGGAGGCCCCATGATTCTGTGGCTTTACTGGCTGGAATAATCTTAGTTCCTACACACAGGGAAGAGGGAAATGGAGGATCATGCCAGATGCTTTTAAGAGCTAGAGTTGAAAGTATCCTGCTTTACTTTTGAAAACATCCTATTTGCTAAAACTCAGTCATATTGCCTTAACCAACTGCAAGGGATGCTGGGAAGTATGCTCTTTCTACATGCTCAGGAAAATGGAATTAGAATGACATTTGCCAAAAACATGAAATTAATGTCAGTTATATCACATTATTATTAAAAGGTCTTGATGCAGTGAGAAAAATGAAAGTAAAAAAGGGCTTGAGTGTGCCCTCCTGGGGAAGCCTTCCTTGTCATCAGAGTTACTCAAGTTCATTTAATGATATGGGGCTCTGTGCTTTACGTTGAGCCTAAGCTTTTTCTGGAAATTCTAGTTGTCAATAATTTCAACTTGATATTGAGCTGAAAAAGTGGTTCCCCTAAAAGTTCTACTCAGAGTAACAAGATTTTATCCCCAGGACTATACAGGTCTATTCAGTATTTGAGAAGCTAGGAAGCAGCAGCTTGGCCCTATGCCTCCTTTCTTTGTGCTAAACAAAACCAACTCATTTCCCAGGAACCTTTGTTTCTATGTGATTTATAACTGGTAGGAACCTCCACAGGCTGCTGCTTGAGGTCTTGAAGAGGTGGCACCTGCAGAGGCTCATACTTGCTGCTGGAAGGAGATAGCACTGCAGGTCCTAATGCAGGCAGACTCCATACATGCTTTCTCCTGACCTGGAGGTCTCTCTGCTCTATGGTCCTCTGCTTGAGAATATCTGATGAGAGACCTTTAGTTGTAAACCTTCCTTTAGAAGTGGGCTCTGAATTGAGCAGGAATCTACTACTGAGAACATATTTCTTTTGTCCTCTCTTGCATATGGTGTGATGAATGAATGAATGTCTATGGCAGAAACTGTTAGTAGGCTGCCTACTCAGGACCATTTTATCCTTTCTTCTTCCTAACAGAGCACTGCATTTGTTCAGGCATCCATCCCAATTTCATGGGTCCATGTGCTCCAAGAAGCTGTCTCTGCTCCTAGCCTCAGCAGTGGATCCTGGTTAGTCTTTAAAAAAACTGAATCTCAGTTCTCTTTCCAGGGGCTGCTTTCAGTGTGGCTTGGTAATCAGGTATGGTTAATCAGATATGGGGGTAGATTTCTAGGAGAAGGAAAACCTCTAGGAGATTTTTTGTCATTCCCAAGTAGGAGACACCAGGAAAAGTGACACGTTTCTGCATGTGGACTTTCCTGCATCTGGATGTGGAGCCTAGACCACTCAGCTCTGTAGCTACTGGCTGGAGGATGAAGCCGACTTAGAACAGAGTCAAGTGCATCACTGGAATAGGAGTGTTGGATTTCCAAACTTTTTTGGGGAGGGGTACCAAGGATTGAGCTCAGGGGCACTCAATCGCAGAACCCACATCCCCAGCCTACTTTGTATTTTATTTAGAGACAGGGTCTCACTGAGTTGCTTAGTGCCTCTCTGTTGCTGAGACTGGCTTTCAACTTGCAATCCTCCTGCCTTAGCCTCCTGAGCTGCTAGCTGCGCCCGGCTACTGAACTTTTTTTTTGTTATTGCATACTGAGGTAGTTTTGTTTGGAGTTTTCAGTTTCCAGCAGGTGAAGGCATAGTTACTGATATGGTGGCTCCTTTAAAATGAGGCACTTGGAAGTCAAGTCAACACAGTGCCAGGGTAACCATCTCTGATAGTTCATATCTTATACTCTAGAAATGGGAGAGCCCAATAAGATTATTTTATTTTACTTTGTTATTTTTGGTAACTACATGACACATTTCATACTTGCAAATCTTGAGGAAATACCCCACAAAATCCATTTTATGTGCAAATAAGATTCCTGAAAACCCCTATATTTTTGCTATAAAATCAGGGAAATGTTTGGGAGTGGCCAAATGTGTGATAGATCAGAAAGTCTAGAAGAGACCCTAATTTATGGTATTCTGCACATAAGTGAACCAATGGAGAAGGGGCCACTGATTACTTTTGAAAATTTCTCCAGCTAAATATGCACGTGCGGAGATGCCAGTGGCTGCCTCAAATGCCTCTTGACACAGGACCTCTGTGCCCGGCAACTGCGAGCTTGTCAGGGAACTGCAGGCCTTCCTCCACACCCCTCTTTCTATTTCAACCAACCATGCAGCACCTATCCTGGAGAGATGCAAGTTGTGCTACCCTTCCTAGGATCTGCCTCTGCTTACACACCCAAGTTATCAAGAATGTGAGTAATTCCTTTCCCGTAAACACTTTAAGTTAGGGATTCTTTCAGATGAGTGTCTTCTCCAGCCTGCTGGTTTCCCTTCTGTAATGATCTCAGGTTTATTAGGACTTGGTGCATAACTCCATTCCCTGGGCTGGTTTCTCCTTGTGAACTGGTGTCCCGGTGCTCTGATTCAAGGCTACAAATGCATTTGCTAATGTATGATATGAAGTCAATGAAAGAGGTGACAAAAGAGATAAAATCTTTGACTCCTTTTCTCTTAAAATAAGAAGCTGTCAGCGGCCAAAGACAGAAACTTCAAATCCCTCTTCCCTCTCCCAGACAAGGAATGGGGCTTTGATGATTTTGTACAAAATTCAAACACTCATTTATTTGGATACTTGCTATTACATAACCCCAGATGGCAGTAAGTACCCTGAAAGTATCTTTCTGCAGAATCCTTCAGCAAAGGCAGCAGAGAAATCAACAGCCCTTGGGCTCACAGCCAATTCTTGTAAGCCCTATCAGTCATCTTTTCTGCTTCAGAGCCTGTGTCCCTTCTGTGAGAGACAAAAGGCCCCAGAATGGGAGAACTGTCTGCAGCCATGCTGGACACACTCCTGCAACTGACTTGTCCTTGCTGTGGCATCATTGTGCCGATGGTGGTGGAGGGACTTCTTTTAGGATGATGCTCAGTAGAGAAGCTACAGTGAGTGTTCAGTGGCTTTCAAGAGTTGTTTTTGGGTCTAGGGTTGTGGCTCAGTGTTGGAGTGTGTGCCTAGCACATGTGAGGCATGGGGTTTGATCCTCAGCACCACATAAAATAAATAAAGTAAATAAAGGTACTGTGTCCATCTACAACTAAAATTTTTTTAAAAAATTATAAAAAAAGAGTTGTTTTGGACTCTGCATGGTTGTTTTGTCTGCATGACATGTTTTGACTCTGCATGGTTACTGTGGCTTAGCCAAGCAACTGAGGGTGGTACATGTCCTTTAGGGAGCTATAATAAATAGCAATGATAAAGCACTTTTCTAGGAAGGAAGAACGAGCCACTGCTTATTGTTATTGTAAAGAGTGAGTGTGTCTAAGTCACCAGGTCTACACTTTTGACATTATGAAAATTGTGCTTTCAGTGCAAGTTATCAGAGTGATCCCTTGGGTTTATGTGGCAGCTCTTTTCCAAAGGAGTCAAAACTCTTTTGCATGTTTTATGCCCCATATTATTTTATATTCCTTGTTGAGGTCCAGAGCATCAAGTTTACTACTTGCTTGTTAGAGGTGATGAATTAAAAGTATGTGATGAGATCCAAGAATGTCCATACCCATGGATTAAGGGTGTAGCTCAGTGGTAGAGCATGAACTTAGCATGGCCTGGGTTTAACCACCAGCAGCAAAAGGAAAAAAAAAAAAAGAATGTTCATAATCAGTTGCTTTCCTCATTAAGTGTGTGTTTTTTGTTTTTTTAGTTGTAGATGGACACAATACATTTATTTTATTTATTTATTTTTATATGGGGCTAAGGATTGAACCCAGTGCCTCACACATGCTAGGTAAGTGCTCTACCACTGAGCTACAACTCCAGTCCTCCCAACTAAGTTTTTTTTTTAATATATATTTTTTAGTTGTAGATGGACATAATGTCTTTATTTTATTGCTTTGTCCATGGTGCCGAGGATCGAACCCAGGGCCTCACGCATGCAAGGCAAGCACTTTACCACTGAGCTACAATCCCAGCCCCCCAACTAAGTTTTTGAGAAAAATAAATTTAATACACAGGAGGCAATGATTTACAACTACAAAGTAAAGGACTACCTGATATTTTGGTAGAACTTTGGACCTAGATCTCAGCTTCTTGGAAGCTGGGCAAGATTGTCTGGACTGCATCTTTTCAAAGCTACTGAGCATCATCTTTTTTGAGGGGTGGCGGGTACCAGGAATTGAACTCAGGGGCACTAGACCACTGAGCCACATCCACAGTCCTATTTTGTATTTTATTTAGAGATTGGGTCTCACTGAGTTGCTTCACACCTCACTTTTGCTGAGGCTGGCTTTGAACTTGGGATCCTCCTGCCTTAGCCTCCTGAACTGCTGGGATTACAGGTGCACACCACTGCACCCAGCTGCACCCACTTCATCTTTTATCATCCTGATGACTCATACCCAAATTTTCAACCTGGCCACCAGGAGAGGGCCATTCAACATACGTGTTACCTGGCTGGAGAGAGTCCGTGTGGCACAGAGGAGACTGGTTTAGGCTGCCTGAGAACCCCAGCTCTTCTTCACAGTGCCAGGCTAAGGCACTCCCTGGGAAGGTTCTCTCCATCCAGTGGAGAAGAGTGAGATTAGGCAGACACAGGAACATCTAGGAGGGAGTGCTGATGGCCTGCTACTCAAGATTCAGGGTATTAAGAGGGAGAGAACTATGCTTAGAAGCTGAGTTCCTTCCTTCCTTCCTTCCTTCCTTCCTTCCTTCCTTCCTTCCTTCCTTCCTTCCTTCCTTCCTTCCTTCCTTCCTTCCTTCCTCTTTCTTTTCTTTCTTTCTTTCTTTCTTTCTTTCTTTCTTTCTTTCTTTCTTTCTTTCTTTCTTTCTTTCTTTCTTTCTTTCGTTCTTTCTTTCTTTTTCTTTTGAGTTGTGAATCAAACTCAGTGCCTTGTGCATGCTAGGCAAGTGCTCTACCACTGAACTACATCTCCAGCCCTGGAGCTGAGCTTTTAACAGAGGGACTTCACCTCATATTAAACTGGCTCACCTAGTGTTCCTGTGTCTGCCTAATCCACACCAACTTCTTTGTGATAGAGAGATGGGCAAAGAGGGTGCTACAATGGACATTTTGAGGAGAATAGAGATCCTTGAACTCTTCTCCCTAGAACAAACCTTAATGTCTTTTTTTTGGTACCAGGAATTGAACTCAGAGGTATTTGACCACTGAGCCACATCCCCAGCCGTATTCTGTGTTTTACATAGAGATAGGGTCTCTCTGAGTTGCTTAGCACCTCGCCATTGCTGAGGCTGGCTTTGAACTCGTGATTCTCCTGTCTCAGCCTCCCAAAGTGCTGGCATTACAGGCTTGCACTACCACGTCCGGCTTAATATGTCTTGAGATAACTAGGAAAGCTTATTAAAATAGAGCTTGCTAGCCTCATCCCCACGGTTTCTGATTCTGTAAATTTGGGTTTGGGGTGCTTAAATTCAGATATCATTTTCATAACCCTGAGCACAGAATTGTTCCCCTCTTAGGATTTGCCATTCTGTCTGAAACCAATGAAGTCCAGCAGCAGAGGTTCCCAGAAGCTGGAGGCTCTCCTCCTGTGCTATCATACTCCAGAGAAGGGTCAAAGTTTTATTTAATGTTGGAGAAAGAATTGGCTTTGTGTTGACTGATTTTAAGCTTGCTAGTGTCAGGTTATGTATTTAAGGGAGGAATTTTGTACAATGACAGCAGTATGTGTACCATAACCTTTTGTTCTAATAATTTGCTTTCTTACTTTCATAGCAATTGTACTTAACCCACCATATTCTTTTTTAAATTAATTAATTAATTAATTCTACTTAGGTATACATGATAGCAGAGATTCATTGTACACAGATGGAGCACAACTTTTCATTTCTCTGGTTGTACATGATGTAGAATCACATCATATATGCAGTCATACATGAAGCTAGGGCTATGATGTCCATCTCATTCCACCATCTTTACTGCCCCCATATTCTTATCACATATTTCAAGACTTATGTACTTTAATAATTATCACACAGAAGCAGATTTTACAGAATAGTAACACAGCATGCTATTTAATGGACAATAGTTACATCTTGTTTTGTCATCTCTGCTATAACTGTAATCACTCGTCTTTTCTGAGTGTTTGGCACTATGATTTCCACCATCATGCATTCATCTTTGGTCACTTGTCAATATTTTGCCAGCTCCTTGTGGATCTCTAGTTGTATAACATAAATTTTAATTGAAATGTAAATAAATTTGGGTTATTACTTATTTTTTAACTGCACTTATGTGCAGGGAAAATTTGACCATGACTGTTACCTTTGCATAATCACAGTGTTTTGGAACTTAGATTTCCAAATGGCAGCAAGCAGAGTTAGATGAACTGACACATTCCTTGCCCTCCCCGACGCTGTCACTGTTGTCTAGTGTAGTATTTCAGGTTAGAGAGGCAGTGCACGGGAGCAGAGCTCTCTGTGTGGACAGTGGAGACAGCTTGCAGGGGTGCAGAATGCCAGTATCTTGATATCTCAGTGGCGGGATCAGAGTACACAGGGAGGCAGAGTGCTGTACAGACTCAGCCCACCACGCCTCCCCTCCTCTTGCTCTATTAAACCCTTTCCCTGTCTCCAAATTGGCTCAGGCTCTGCTTTTGCCATCTTGAGCACTCAAGATTATGATCTCTCAGGAATAACCATGGTTATGGATTGGATCCAGAATGTTCCCCAAAAGCTCTTGTGTTGAAAGCTTTGTTCCCAGTGCAGTAAGGTTCAGAGATGGGGCTTTTTGGGCAATAAATCGATCATAAGGACTCTGACCTCATGAGTGGATCAATCCATAATGGATTAGATGGATTAATTCATTGAGAGCTAGATGGACTACTAGGAGATGGGACCTACCTAGTTGGAGAAAATAGGTTCTTGGAGGCATGCCCTGGAAGGGTTTATCTTCTCTCCAGCCCCTTCCTCTCTCTCTCTCTCCTTCCCAGCTGCCATGAACTGAGCAGTTTTCCTCTGCCATGCCCTTCTGCCATGATGTTCTTCACATCAGGCCCAAAGAATGAAGCTGACCAACCATAGACTGAGACCTCTGGAACCATGAATTCAAATAACCATTTTTCTCCTTTAAGTTGTTCTTGTTAGGCATTTTAGTCACACAGACAAAAAGCGACTACCATAACAGTAAATGCCTTCATCTCTTCCAAAATGGCAGTCTAGCATTAGGCAGCAAATTCTCACCATTCATGACAGAAATTTATTATTTCCTAAGACTTCTGGGCCTGATGGAATAGGTGCCGGTGCTGTGGACAGTGACGTGGAAATCTCATTTCCAAACCATCCTTGCACACAGTCATCATTCACCATCACAGAGCAGCCCTGTCTTGACATTCAGTTAACAGCCATCCTATAGCGAGAGCACAGCACAGGCTTCATTTAAAAGGTGACTCATTTGCAGTTCCTTCACATCACCTTAGGTCTAGTTAGTGTGATATTTGTTTCCCTAACAGATAATCCAAGACAGGCAAACCTTGGAATAAATATTTATTAATTGTTAAGTACAAGGCACTATTGCTCACTATAAAAACTCAAATCCCCCAGACATCTACAGTGGAGAAAATGAAAGTTCCTTATAATGTTTTGCCTACCACAGCAGAGGTCTCAGCTGTTATCAATTTAGTGAAGGAGACTCCACATTGGTTTTCTTCCATCAGCCCTCACATTGGCTCTGAAAGTGTGGTATATCAAGTTCTAATGGGGCATACTAGAGATGATTTGGGGTGGTAGAAGATTGAACATTTTTTAAAAATTTGGTATGGGGAATTGAATATAAGGTCTTGTGTTAAGCATGTACTCTACCACTGAGCTACAACCTCAGACCCATTTTTTAAAATCATAGTACTCTGCATTTGTTTTCAAGTATGTTAGAAAAACATTCATAATGAACTCAAATTTTCATGAGTATTATTACTTTTCTGTTAAAATCAACTTATTAATGTAAAAAAATTTGCTTATTTTAAGAAAAAGTAATTAATGGCATAAGTGGTCCACTAATGCCTGAAGGTGTAAAATTTTGTGAAGATATTTGTCATTCTTATTTTTAGTGTACTCATTTTGTGCAGTTGTTCCTTAATATTATTTTTTACAAAAACTATATTTGCCCTTATTTCTATGTTAGAAAGTATTAATTTCTTGGTCTTAATGTATATATGGAATTATAGTGCATGGATGCACCAAAAGTCACTTAACCAGCACCATGTGATAGACATAATGATTATTTCCAATTTTTTCACTAACCTAACTAGTGCCGTCATAAATGTATTCTATGTTATGTATTTTATGCATTCACACAGGTGTTTCTACAGAACTAATTCCTGGAAATGAGAGTGAAAGGATATTTACTATGTTTTTGGATATTGTCAGTTTCCTTCTGAAGGTGCCATGTGATTTTGTGCTCCCATCAACAGAATGTGAGATTGTCTATTTCTCTACACTTAACCAAAACCAGACATGGTCAGTCTGGATTAAAAGCACAG
>CM053405.1:107441591-107586596 GCA_028644305.1 Xerus rutilus
AGCCTGTAATCCCAGCACTTAGGGAGGCTGAGACAGGAGAATCGCGAGTTCAAAGCCAGCCTCAGCAACGGCGAGGCGCTAAGCAACTCAGTGAGACCCTGTCTCTACATAAAACACAAAATAGGGCTGGGGATGTGGCTCAGTGGTCGAGTACCCCTGAGTTCAATCCCCAGTACCACAAAAAAAAAAAAAAAAAAAGCAGAGAATATTATTGAAATGACATATCTCCTTATGTACTCATATGGGCAGTTCTATTTTTGTGATTTGCAAGTTTATATCCTTTGCTCATTTTGCTTTTAGGTAGTCCAGGTTTTCTTTTATATCTCTAAGTAGAGTTTTATAGTTTTTTCTTCATCAACATCAGTTAATTTATTGTTATGTTCAGTCCCAAAGAACCTTTTGAATTATTGATGCTTACATTGTAAGTTATTTGAAATTTTGGCAATATTAGAGAAGGGATTAATAAAACTAGATGGTTTTCACTAGAAGAATTTATCTTGATGTTGTTATCGTTTTTCAAGGGATGGGTTCTAGGAAATTCTGTATTTTTTGAAGTCTAGATTCAAGCTTTTACCAATGGGGGAGAAAGGATTTTACCAATGTACCAAGTGGTGGTAGTTCTGTAGAACAACTTTACCCAAATTCCATTGACAAGGGACTATTGAGTAAACTAGAGCATCAAATAAAAATCCTAGTGTAATAATAAGTACCAATATGTAAATAAATAAATAAGATATAAATACAAATAAACATTTATTGGATATCTACTATGCTCCAGGCACTGTTCTAAATGTGGAGAAAGCAAAGGAGGTGACAAAGAAGTGGTACTCCTTTTAAAGAGCTAATCCCTCAGGAGGAAGAGACACATTGTAAAAGAATACTATAGAAGTTAGGGTCTGAGGTGTGGGGCATTGTGCAAGTGCAATGTAGGAAAGGGTTCTTTCTATCTATGGTGACAGGAAAGGATGGTGATCAGGAAACTTTAGAGAAGAGTGTCTCTGAGGCAGAGCCCTGGACGACTGCATGAGAAAGCCCTGAACCAAGCCAGGGATGTGTGAAACACCATGAAGGTTCCAGGGAGCAACAAGAAGTTTGGTATAACTGGGAAATGGATGGGTTGATTGTGGGCTTAGATATTGGATTTTTTTTTATATCATTAAACAGTTTGGAATTTTCCCTGTACCAATGGGGAGCCACTGGAGGCACTGAGCAGGAGAGTGGTATGGGGACTATTTGGGTTTTAAAGGGACTATTCTGACTTCAGGTGGTGGATGGAGGACTTTCAGGATGTAGCATGGATGAATCGAAGTGATTTGGGGATGAGGGAGGAACAGAGCCCAGAGTCTTCATTGGGTTGGGTGATAACAGGGTTAAGCTGCTTGGAGAAGAGAGAAACCTATTTTTTGGGGAAAGATAGTAAGGTTTACTTCATAGGTTAAATGTGAGATACCTATGAGAAGCCTGGTGGAGAGACCTTACCATTGGCACCTGGTCCTTGTCTCTTACACTAAACCAGAAACTTCCAAAACCCCTTAGCTATGTATATATTTTATAATATTTATATATTTTATATATTAAGGGGATATATATGTATGTAATTCTTTTGCTGCTTCTAGCCATTCCTTGGGTAGCCAAAATCCTTTACATTTTTCCCTTTTCTAAACTGTATTCTCCATCTTATATGTTCATCTTGCTGTTTTGTGAACTGACCACATACAGTACAGAAAAGACAGAAGAGTAAACTTATTTATTATTAAATTATGCATTTTCAAGTCTGAAGGTTATACTTTCACTTGCTTGTTTCAAATACATCACTTGGAGTAGGCCCATGCATTTTTCCTTTAGAGGCTTTCATCCCAGAGGATCTTAAAACTGTACTAGAAACCTTCACAGTTTATCTAACAGTGTTAAAAGGAGTTATAAAAAACAGACATCTACCTAAATACCCAAGGAAACTCCATGTATAAATTTTATTATAAGTGGTAGTATTAACAATGATGAGACCTACCATTTAATGTGTATGTATGTGGTCTCTTGGGGACATTATATTTGAGTTATACCCATGTGTTATCTAATTTATAAAACAACCCTGTGGGGTACTATAGTTTGAATTTTATGGAAGGGAATTTCCCCTCATCCCTCTCCAGAATGTGATCCTCCAGAATATGATGCCTCTCCTTCCTGTGATCCTTTGTGGGCTTCTTTTCTGTACATCCCTTAAATACTGATGTTTCCAGACCATTCCTCTTTCTGTACACGGTTTCTGAGCAGTACCATCTGCTGCCTTCCTTCACCCACTTCTTGTATGCCAATGACTTTTGTGTCTGTGTGTTGTGCCCAATCTCTGTTCTGAGCTCCAGACAAGACCCACTGCCTATTGGTCTCCTATAGTTGTTGTGTCATTAGTACTTCATTTTGAAATTGACCTCACTGTCCTTCCAAGATATGCACAACCTCCAGGAGTTCTGCTTCTGAGAATGACACTACTGTACAAGCCAGAAAACTGCTAGTAGCTCTTCCTTTCTACTTTTCATATGCAACTTGTTTTCAGATTTTGTTAGCTCTGATTCCTAACTCTCTCCCGTGTACACCCAGTCCTCTACATCCTCACCAACAAGGGCTTAGTTCAGGTCTTTATCTTTTTATTTTTTTTAGTTGTTGATGGACCTTTATTTTATTTATTTATCTTTATGTGGTGCTGAGAATTGAACCCAGGGCCTCACACATGCCAGGCAAGTGTCCTACCACTGAGTCACAACTCCAGCCCCTAAAAATTTTTTTAACATATTTTTATTTTTAAACATTTTTTCTAATTAGTTTTATATGACAGCAGAATGTATTTTGTTTCATTATACACAAATGGAACACAAGTTTTCATTTCTCTGGTTGTATGCGATGAAGAGTTGCATCATTTGTGCAATCATACTTGTACCTAGGGTAATGATGTACGTCTCATTCGACCATCTTACCTACCCCCATGCCCCCTCCCCTTCACCCCTCCCCTTTCCCCAATCCAAAGTTCCTTCATTCTTCCCATTCCCCCTTCCCCCATTATGGATCAGCATCCACTTATCAGAGGCCTTTGGTTTTTTGGGACTGACTTACTTCACTTAGCATGATATTCTACAGCTCCATCCTGTTACCTGCAAATGCCATAATTTTATTCTCTTTTAATGTTGAGTAATATTCCATTGTATATTCCATTGAGTAATATTCCATTGAAACTGTACCACAGTTTCTTTATCCATTCATCTATTGAAGGGATCTACAGTTTAGCTATTGTGAATTGAGGTGCTATAAACATTGATGTGGCTGCATAACTACAGTATGCTGATTTTAATTTTATAATTTTTAATTATAGACTGAGGAGTGGGATAGCTGGGTCAAATGGTTGTTCCATTCCAAGTTTTCTAAGGAATCTCCATACTGCTTTCCATGGTGGTTGCACCAATTTGTAGTGTCACCAGCAATGTATGAGTGTACCTTTCCCCCCACATCCTCGCCAACACTTATTGTTGCTTGTATTCTTGATAATTGCCATTCCGACTGGAGTGAGATGAAATTTTAGTTTTGATTTTCATTTCTTTAATTGCTAGAGATATTGAACATTTTTTCATATATTTATTGATCAATTGTGTACCACCGTCTGAGAAGTGTCTGTTTGGTTCCTCAGTCCATTTATTGATTGGGTTATTTGCTTTTTTGGTGTTACATTTTTTCAGTTCTTTATATATCCTGGAAATTAGTGCTCTATCTGATGTGTGTGTACTAAAGATGTTCTCCCACTCTGTGGGAACTCTCTTCACATTATTGATACTTTCCTTTGGTGAGAAGCTTTTTAGTTTGAATCCATTCCATTTATTGATTCTTGATTTTATTTCTTGCACTTTAGGATTCTAGTTAAAGACGTTGGGACCTAATTCAACATGATGACTTGGGCCTACTTTTTCTTCTATTAGGAGCAGTGTCTCTGGTCTAATTCCTAGGTCCTTGATGCACTTGGAGTTGAATTTTGTGCATGGTGAGAAATATTGATTTAATTTCATTTTGCTGCATATAGACTTCTAGTTTTCCTAGCACCATTTGTTGAAGAGGCTATCTTTTCTCCAATGTATGTTTTTGGCACCTTTATCTAGTATGAGATAACTCTATTTATGTAGGTTTGTCTCTGTGTCTTCTATTCTGTACCATTGGTCTATGTGTCTATTTTGGTGCCAATACTATGTCATATTTGTTACTATAGCTCTGTAGTATAGTTTAAGGTTTGGTATCGTGATGCTTCCTGCTTCACTCTTTTTGCTAAGGATTGCTTTGGCTATTCTGGGCCTCTTATTTTTCCAAATGAATTTCATGATTGCCTTTTCTAATTCTATGAGAAATGCTGTTGGGATTTTAATTGGAATTGTGTTAAATCTGTATAACACTTTTAGTAGTATGACCATTTTGACAATATTAATTCTTCCTATCCAAGAACATGATATTTTCATCTTCTAAGGTCTTCTTTGTGTCTTTCTTTAGTGTTCTGTAGTTTTCATTGTATAGGTCTTTCACCTCTTTTGTTAGATTGATTCTCAAGTATTTTATTTTTTTCTGAGGCTATTGTGATTGGGGTAGTTTTCCTAGTTTCTCTTTCAGAGAATTCACCACTGATGTATATAAATGCATTTTATTTAAGGGTATTGATTTTATATCCTACTACTTTGCTGAATTCATTTATTGATTCTAGAAGTTTTCTTGTGGAATTTTTTGGATCCTCTAAGTATAGAATCATGTTGTCTGCAAATAGTGATAGAGTTCTTCTTTTCCTATTTGTATCCCTTTAATTTCTTTAGTCTGTCTAATTGCTCTGGCTAGAGTTTCAAGGACTATGTTGAATAGGATTGGTGAAAGAGAACATCTGTTTTGTTCCAGTTCTTAGAGGGAATGCTTCCAATTTTTGTCCATTTAGAATGATGTTGGCCTTGGGCTTAGCATAGATAGCTTATAAAATGTTGAGGTATGTTCCTACTATCCATAGTTTTTCTAATGTTTTGAACATGAAACAGTGTTGTATTTTGTCATGCTTTTTCGGCATCTATTGAGATGATCATATGTTTTTTATCTTTAAGTCTATTGATGTGATGATTACCTTTATTGATTTCCATATGTTGAACCAACCTTGCACACCTGGGATGAACTCCATTTGATCTTGGTGGACTATCTTTTTAATATGCTTTTGTATGAGATTTGTCAGATTATTGAGAATTTTTACATCTATATTCATCAGGGATATTGATCTGAAGTTTTCTTTCCTTGGTGTGTCTTTGTTTGACTTAGGTATCAGGGTGTTACTAGCCTCATAGAATGAGTTTGGAAAGATTCTCTCCTTTTCTATTTTATAGAATAATTTGAGGAATATTGGTATTAATTCTTTGAAGATTTTGTAGAACTCAGCTGAGAATTCATCTCATCTTTGGATTTTCTTGGTTGGTAGGCTTTGATGATGTCTTCTATTTCCTTGCTTGAAATTGATCTGTTTAAATTGCATATGTCCTCCCACTTCAGTTTGGGCAGATCAGACATCTCTAGAAATTTGTCAGTGTTATTGATATTTTCTATTTTATTGGAGTATAAATTTTCAAATTTTTTTATTATCTTCTGAATTTCAATACTATCTGTTGTGATATTTCCTTTTTCATCACACATTTTAGTAATTTGAGTTTTCTCTCTCCTTTTCATTAGGGTGGCTAAGGGTTTATCAATTTTATTTATTTTTTCAGAAAACCAGCTTTTTGTTTTGTCAATTTTTTGAATTGTTTCTTTTGTTTCAGTTTCATTGATTTCAGGCCTGATTTTAATTATTTCCTGTCTTATATTAATTTTAGTGTTGATTTGTTCTTCTCTTTCTAGGGCTTGAGATGTAATGTCAAGTCATTTATTTGTTGACTTTTTGTTGTTTTAATGAATGAGTTCCATGCAATGAACTTTCCTCTTAGCACTGCCTTCATAGTGTCCCAAAGATTTTGGTATGTTGTATCAGAGTTATGATTTTCCTCTAGGAATTCTATCTCATCCTTGATGTCTTCTGTTATCCATGCATCATTCAATAGCATATTATTTAGTCTCCAGGTGTTGAAGTAGCTTCTTTTTTTTACTTTATCATTGATTTCTAATTTAATTCCATTATGGTCTGATAGAATACAGAATAGTATCTCTAATTTTTTAAAATTTGCTAAGAGTTGCTTTGTGGCATAAGATTTGGTCTATTTTAGAGAAAAATTCATGCGTTACTGAGAAAAAAATATATTCACCCATTGGTGGATGAAATATTCTATATATGCCTATAAAGTCTAAATTATTTATTGTATTATTGAGTTCTATAGTTTCTTTGCCTAGTTTTTGCTAGGAAGATCTATCCAGAGGTGAGAGAGTTGTGTTAAAGTTACCCAGTATTATTGTGTTGTGGTCTATTGGATTCTTAAAATTTAGAGGGATTTATTTGATATATACATATCTGCTCTATTGTTTGGGGAATAGATATTTATGATTGTTATGTCTTGTTAATGTATGATTCCCTTAAGCAGTATGAAATGTTCTTCTTTATCCCTTTTCATAAACTTTGGTTTGAAGTTCACTTTGTCTTATATGAGGATGGAAACTCTTGTTTGTTTATGTAATCTATGTGAGTGGTATGTTTTTTCCCACCCTTACACCTTCAGTCTGTGGATCTCTTTTCCTATAAGATGAGTCTGTTGAAGGCAGCATATTTTTGGGTCTTTTTCTAGTCCAATCTGCCAGTCTATGTCTTTTAATTGATGAATTTAGGCCATTAACATTCAGGGTTATTATTGAAATATGGTTTACATTCCCAGTCATTTTGGTTTGTTTTTGTTTTTCTACTTGACTTGGTTTCTCCTTTGATTGGCTTTTCCTTTAGTGTAATTTTCATTATTTTTTTTTTGTTGTTGTTGATTTTCATTGTTGTTTTTCTTTTCCTCTTTACTGAATATTTTGCTGAGAATATTCTGTAATGCAGGCTTTCTTTCTGTAAATTCTTTTTTTGTTGTTGTTGTTGTGGATGGACACAATGTCTTTATTTTATTGCTTTGTATGTGGTGCTGAGGATTGAACCCAGGGCCTCACGCATGCGAGGCAAGCGCTCTACCGCTGAGCCACAGCCCCAGCCCCACTTTCTGTAAATTCTTTTAATCTTTTTTAACTATGGAAGGTTTTTATTTAATCATCAAATCTGAAGCTTAATTTTGCTGGATATAAGATTCTTGATTGGCATCTATTTTCTTTCACAGTTTGGTATATGTTGTTCCAGGACCTCCTACTTTTTGAGTGTCTAGGTTGAGAAATCTGCTGAGATCCAAATTGGTTTCCCCCTATATGTAATCTGATATTTGTGGCTTTAAAAATTTTATCCTTATTCTGTATGCTAGATATTTTCATTATAATGTGCCTTGGTGTGGATTGGTTGTAATTTTGTATATTTGGTGTCCTTTAAGACTCTTTTATTTAATTTTACAATTTATTATTCAGGTTTGGGAAATTTTCTGATATTATTTCATTGAAAAGATTGTACATGCCTTTGGTTTTGATCTTTTCTTTTTCCTCTATCTTAATAAATCTTAAATTTGGTCTTTTCATGATATCTCATAATTCTTGAATATTGTACTCATGGCTTCTTACCATCTTCACTGTGTGGTCAACTTCATTTTCAAGATTATGTATTTTGTCTTCATTGTCTGAGATTCTGTCTTACACGTGATCTGGTCTGTTGGTGATGCTTTCTATTGAATTTTAATTTGGTTTATTGTTTCCTTCATTTCAAGGATTTCTGTTTTTTTTTTTTTTCAGAATATCTCTTTCTTGAAGTAATCTTTTGTTGCCTGTATTTGTTCTCTTACCTCTTTATTGGAGTGATCAATTATTGCTTGTATTTCTCTCATCTATTTTTGGAGTGATCAATTGTTGCCTGTATTTGCTGTTTTATGTCATACTTTGATTTGCAGATCATTTTAATTATGTACATTCTGAACTCCTTCTCTGACATTTCTTCTACTGTGCCTTCAATGGATTCTATTATTGCATCATCTTGGTTTGTTTGGGGGCACTTTCTTCCCTTATCTTTTCATGCTTTCTGTGTGTCTTCCTCTCTAGCAGTGCAGATCCAAGGTGTTACAGTTTCTACCCTATAATCTTGTAGTGTCCCTGCAGGTTTCCAATGTCTCACCTTGGTGTTGGGTTTCCAGTCCCTGACAGGTGTCCCAAGATGGAAGCTGGTGTAACTAAAGACAGTGGTAGTGGTAGAGGAGGTAACCTGAGATGGCAATGGATGTGTCCCAAGATGGAGGAGACCACTTCCAGAGATGGGGCTGAAAGGGCAGGCCGGCCGATGGCATTGGTTTGAGCTGATCTCCACACAGGTCAGTGGGGCTGTCCTTGGCCTGCCTGGACTCCATGGGGGTTGGGGGGGCTGTCCTGGTCTTTATCAGCCTTTATCAGACTCCCAGCTGATTTCGTTTTTGCAAGTCTCCTATTCCTCCAATTTCTTCTCTACATCCGTGCAATTGAACCTTCTCATACAAACCTCTGGTTGCACTTTTCTTCTCCTACCCAATGGGTTTTCATGGTACTCAGCACTTGCTCCAGACACTGTGGGATAAGTAAGGCTTCGTTTTACCTCATCTTCTGCCAGGATCTTTCTTACTCAATATTTTTCAGCCACATCAAACTTCTGCTGTACTCTCTCATCCTTGGAGTTTCTCTACATTTCTGTCCTCCATGCCTGGCACATTATTCTGCCGGATTAATTTCTTCTTTCATGCTTAGCCGAGGTGGTATGTCTTCTGGCCAGCCTTCCTCTTAGGTCTCATGAGTTGTCCCTCTGTGCTCTCAGAACTCCCTCTGCACTCCATCATGAAGGCGCCTACCATGCTATGCTTAATACCACAAAGACAAAGAGGGAAGATACCTTGCTCATCATTGCAGCTATAGCACTCATTGAAACTCTTGGCATATGATAGAAGCTCCATGATTACTGGATAAGTATATATGAATAAATGAGTGAATCCAATAGCTTAGATTAACCACAGTATACATCTGAAGTCCATATTCTGTCTACTTCCTACATGGTTTATTTAGAATCTTCTACTTCATAGTATTTCTCTGGACATAATAGCAGCAGGGAATGGGGAGGATGAAAATTATGTTACTATGAGGTGTTACATATGAAAATACAGCAAGATCTTGACTCACTATGAAATGATGTTGCCCTGCACTTGGTAAAAAGGAATGGATAGAGCCCTAAAAAAAGAGCTGGATGTGTAAGAGCCTTAAACCCAGATGCACATCTTTCACAGGAATCATATGAGAATCTCACTTCTAGGCTTGGCAATAAAATGGATCTATAGTCATTTAAGTAATTCCAGGGCAATTATAGAAGAATTTGGAACATAAAAATTAATATCTTAAGCTAATTTTATAAAGTAAAATGGGATAATGTTTATTAGAAAATGAAAGTCATGTGAGAGCCTGGGAGATGGACTAGGAATTAGTGTTGCAGCTGCATTTTCAACCAATTATAAGCTAGAAATAGAAAGCAGAGGAGGAGCTGCTAACAAGCTATGACAATAATCTAAGCATGGGCTTTCTCTGGAGCACAGGACTGATTTTTTCAGAGGGAAGAGTAGCTGTTTCTGACTGCAGGGCCCTGGGCCATGTTCACCTCCTGACTGTGTTGTGTTCAGTACCCTCATCACTTTCTCTCTGTAACTCCATCAGGATCCCTTCACTGGACTTGGTTTCTCTTGCTCCTTCCTTTTTCCTATCTTCCCAGCTGAGCATACTCTCTTCCAAGTCAAAACTGTGTAGACAGCTACCAGGCACTGACATATTGATTTTCTCTGTCCATCTCATGCTTCCACATTTTGCAGCTGAGCTGGCTCTAGACAAATTCCTTCTTTGGTGGACAATAAGCTACTCCTGTGCAGTCACTTCTTCTTTCATCTTTGTATCTTCAGTGCCTAATCCAGGGTTAAATGAAACTGAAACAAAAGGTTCATCCAGATATCTTGATTTAAAACAAGCCAAAGTTAAACTGACAAAGCAGAATGAAGTGAAGCAATGGTTTCTATCACAGTACTTAGAATTTGTACACATGGGTGGAGCTCAAAAACTCTTTCGGTAAGTCCAAACAAGGTGAGACATATTATGTAAACAAGTTTGAAGTTCTTAATGGTTGTATTTAAATGGTACCTAGAATAGAGGGAAATTGCTGGGAGAAGATATGTACACAACTAAGTGTCAAATGAATTATGCAGATAATAGTTGCTCCAAGTTCGGGGCCAGACCATTTTGGATTAAATTTATGGGAAAGATTTAAGTGAGGTCAGGAAGAGTGGACAAAATTTGAGTGGAGGGGAGCCGGAAGTATAGTTCAGTGGTAGAGCATGTGCAGCACAAGCAAGGCCCTGGGTTCCATCTTCAGCATCAAGAAAGGAAAAAGACTAGTGAAGAGATGAAAGTCAGTAACAAAAAGGTATCTCAGATTAGGAATAAGGACAAAAATTTTATGCTGATTAAACCTTAACCAGTAGTCTAAGATCATAGATATAAACAGGCCATGTGATCTTTGAAAGCCTAAGGTAAAGTAGGGAAAATGTAGTAAAATTTGATGTACTTCAACTTTCTAAACACAAAGAAATAGAGATTTGAGCATCTGTATGATAAAAACTGATCAGAATGTTTTAACAATGTTTAAGGCAGTTCTTACTTTCCTAAGAGATCATCCTTTTTTTTTTTTTTCTTGTCTAATTGTTACTCTTTGTAATAGCTCAAGTATGTCAATACAGGGTGTATTTCCCTTTTTTTTTATTAAATATTTTTTTTTAGTTGTTGATAGACCTTTATTTTATTTATTTATATGTGGTGCTGAGAATCGAACCCAGTGCCCCACGCATGCTAGACAAGTGCTTTACCACTGAGCCACAACCCCAGCCCCTGTATTTCCCATTTGACAGAGCTAATTCCATGTTTTGTACT
The DNA here is from genome assembly GCA_028644305.1 of Xerus rutilus. NCBI lineage: Eukaryota > Metazoa > Chordata > Mammalia > Rodentia > Sciuridae > Xerus > Xerus rutilus. Next base: position 107,452,620 of record CM053405.1, read on the forward strand.
CTATGGTTTATTATTTATAATCTTCATTATGCTTTCTTCCTCTTCTAAAAGCTTCCGAAAATAGTGGAGAAAAAATATCAGTGGATTTTTAAAGCAGGAAAATGGATCATATTTAGCAGGCCCAGGCCTGGTCTCCTTGTCAATCAAGGTTGGAATTTTCAAGGTGCTCTTTTGAATGTTTAGCTACTGTTGTGACTCAGCCAATGCACTCCAAGTATGATTCAGAAAGACCCCAAGAAACAGCTCATTTCTCCTCCTTTATTACCCTACATTCTTCCTTGTCAAACTTATAGTAAATAATTTAGGGGAAAAAATAAAACTGTATTAGTTTGTTTTCTGTTGCTATAAGAAAACATCCATACTTATATAAAAAAAAATTACTTAGCTCACAGTTTTGAGCTGAATGCCCAAGATAGAGTGGTCTTGTCTGTTTAGCTTCTGGTGAGAGTCCCCGAGGCTATATCACAACATGGCAGGCCAAAGAAACAGAAGGGAGACTGGCTGTATGCACAAGGGCCAAGCATGCGGGGGGCCCTGCTTTACAACAGTCCACTTTCTCAAGAACTAACTGGGGTTCTGTGAGAGGTACATTCATCCCTTCTGAGGGTGGCACACTTATGACCTAATTATAGTCCACCAGGCTCCACCTCTTTTTTGTCACTTTTCTCAATTAGAAGCTTTATTTTTAAAAAATTTTAAACTGTTGCATTATAATCATACATAATAATGGCATTCATTGTAACATTTGTACATGCACATAACATAATTTGGTCAATTTTATTCTCCAGTCTGTTCCCTTTCCCTACCTACCCCCCTCTGCCTGGTCCCCTTCCTCTATTTTACTGGTTTCCATTCTATTTTCATAAGACCTGTGCCCCACCCTTTTTTCCCCTCTCGCTTCCACATATGAAAGAAAACATATGACCCTTGACTTTCTGAGTCTGGCTTATTTCACAACATAATGCTCTCAAGTTTCATCAATTTTCCTGAAAATGACATAATTTTATTTTTCTTTATGGCTGAATAAAACTTTATTGTGTATATATACTACATTTCTTTTATTAACTTATTGGTTGATGGGTGCCTGGGCTGGTTCTATAACTTCGCTATCATGAATTACACTGAATATGCATGTATCACTATAGTGTGCTAACTTTACTCCTTTGGGATAAATTTTGAGGAATAGTATAGCTGGGCCATGTGGTAGTTCCATTCCTAATCTTTTGGGGACCCTCCATATTGATTTTCATAGTGGTTGTACTAATTAACAATCCCATCAAATGCATACTAAGTGTTCCTTTTCCCCCACTTTCTCACCAGCATTTATTATTATTTGTATTCTTGGTATTTGTATTCTTGGTGATTGCCATTCTAATTGGAGTGAGACGAAATCTCCGTGTAGTTCTGATTTCCATTTCCCTGATTGCTAAAGATGTTGAAAACCTTTTCATATATTTATTTGCCACTTGTAGTTCTTCTTTTGAGAAGTGTCTGTTTGGTTCACTTGCCCATTCATTGATCAGGTGGTTTTTTGACGTTGCATTATTTATATGTTCTGGATATTAATCCTTTGTGAAGAGTAGCAGGCAATTTCCTCCCATTCTGTAGGCTCTTTCTTCATTCTCTTCTTTCCTTTGCTTTGCAGTTCTGAAAATAGTGGAGAAAAAATATCAGTGGATTTTTAAAGCAGGAAAATGGATCATATTTGCAAAGGAAATCTGATTAGGCCCCACCTCTTCAAGGTTTCACTACTTCTCAACATTTCAACACACTGAGGACAAGTTTCCAGCACATGAGACTTTGGGGACAAGCCACGTCCAAACCATAACAAAATCAACAAAACCACCAGTAAGTGCTGGTAATTTTTGGAAACACTTTGTTTTTATCCTTTCTATTCCATTCCAGCAGTATTAACTACTGTTTCTTTCTTTCTTTTTTTTTTAAGCCTCCCATTTCTGAAAGAAGAACCATTACTCATCCTTCCCCATGGAATGAGACGTTTGTAAGATGCTACCATTGTAGTGACTGTTCACCACCTTACCAGAATACTACATTATCTCTCCTGGAGTCTAAAATTTCCACCAAGAAGTCACCCAGTTCTCTCATCTATGAGTGAACAATAGGCATTCTGTCCTTGATTATATAATTGTTCTCTGAGTAGTGGTTTCCTAAACATACCAAGTCAAATTCACAGCATTAGAATTTCTGTTACAGGATGATCCACTGATTCGCTATAAAAATTGAATCCAGAGGCTCTCATGTGTTAGCATCAGTATTACCTGAAAGAGGTAGGGTAGGAGACTTATTAAAACACATGGGTGGCCCCACCCTCTGAGCTATTAATTCAGTACATCTTGGGTAGGCTAGAGACTGCACATTTCTGCAGTTTTCATCTGCCTCTGCTGCTAGTACTATTGCTCTGGGTGTCAGACTTTGGGAATCACTGGTTTTAAATTCAGATCTCTGCTTATCATGGAGACAAGTTCAGGGTGGTTGTGATGTCTTACTAAATTTAAGACTTTACTGACTCCTGGAGTGTAGTTGTTTTGTTTCATTTTGTTTATGGTACCTGGGATTGAACTCAGGGGCACTTGACCATTGAGCCACATCCTTAGCTCTATTTTGTATTTTATTTAGAGACAGGGTCTTACTGAGTTGCTTAGCACTTTGCTTTTGCTGAGGCTGGCTTTGAACTTGCAATCCTCCTGGATCCTCCTGCCTCAGCCTCCCAAGCCATGGGATTGCAGATATGCCCCACCACACATCTGGCTCTTGGAGTGTATTTTTATATAGTTTTCAAGTTTGAAAGATCCTAAGGTTTTCTGTGACTCTCCAGGGGGCTCCCATGGATAAAGACGATTTTAATGATATAGCTGGAAAGACATTTCCTAAGTGAAAATCTTGGCACTGTTTCCTGGTTTCTCCCAGAAAGAGGCACCAATATGAAATTATGTTCCCTGCTAGTCTTGGATCAGAAACTGGAATCTGTATTTGAGTGGAGATAATAGGTTCATAAGTAAGATGTGGAAGTCAGACCCTTCCAAGAATGCTTAAAAACTGCAATCAAGTAAACAGTGTCTCTAAGAATTCAGAAAAAAACCCATCCAAAGTCTGTAGACTTGACTTCTGGGAATGAACTAGCAACTTGAGATCCACTAGCTCCAAACCACTGATTGAACAATTATTATTATGCATGGATTTGAGATTTGATCAATCTCAGTTGGTGGTGACAAGATGGGACTGTTATAAGCCTGCATATGACATTTCAGAGAGATTGAAATGACAACCCTATTAACCAGAAATAGTTGTTGAGGTCACTTAGTGTAACAACCAAGGAATTTTAGGTGAGAAGTCGTCTCAGCTAGAGGTGGGGTGGGAAGGAGAATTTGACTTAAGACAACCTGAAACAATGCTAAACAACAGGACCTATAAAATTATAGGTCTAATAAGTCAATCATGAAGTTTTTTGGAATACTACCTAAAGCAAATAAATGGTGTTTTAGATGTAATTGGAAGTCCTGAATCAACTTTAATCATAAAAATGAAATGCATATTCTAATACATTTAAATATAAAACAAAAAACCCCCAGCCCCACACCAACCCAAGTAACATATTTAGAGAAAGGGGACATTGTTTGGTATCATTTGAAAGAAGCCTGAATTCCCCGAATCTGCATAAGGATTCAGGGATTCTATGGATGTCAGTGAAGATTTCTGCTGTCCTGTGAGGTGTGGAGGCCAGGTGGCTACCTGTCAAGGACTATGGATGAGAACGTAACTTATCTCATCATTGCGGAGAACATTTGTTAACTAGCTTGAAAATGCTACCTGCCTTTGCACCTGTCTCCTCGGCCCGCCTCCCTTTTTGGTGAGGGAGATGCTTCTGTTCCATCTCAAGCCATCTCCCCACTATGCTTTAGGTCCCAGCCTCTCTTGGCTTCAAGGTTTTGTGACTTCAGTTGTTCTCCCAGTCTGCTGTGAGCCTACTGCCCCCTTTTTGCTTTTCCTGTTGATGTAAACCAAAGCATTTCTCCCTAAAAGATTTAGGACTGAAGAATTAAAGAGACTGAAAATACAGAGGGTCTCTTGTCTTTTTCTCTGTTTGCCTAATAGCAGGGCAATGAGTCACAGAGACAAAAAGCTCTTTCTAGCTCCCCTCCTCCCTTCCCACCTAAAACAGCTAATAAGGGCTGGGATTGTAGCTCAGTGGTAGAGCGCTTGCCTCGCATGCGTGAGGCACTGAGTTCGATCCTCAGCAGCACATAAAAATAAAGAAAGAAAGATATTGTGTCCATCTACAACTAAAAAAATATTAAAAAAAAAACAGCTAATAAATTCTGTCTTCACTGGAGGCAGCTCTGGCCATTATCAGCTTGGAGATGGCGCCAACAGGGCCAGAGTAATCTGGAAGCAGACTTTACTAACCTCCCATAGTTTTCTGACTTTGGGGAGCCTGAAGCTGCTTGTTTCTTTGTCTTGTCATTTTCTTTAGGATTTATTGGTCTTTGTTAAAATGCTATTTAAACAGGGCTCCTAAGTCACTGAATTGAGAGAGAAAATCACTCTCCTGAGAGAATGACTTTTCTTAAGCATGATATTCATTGCGTGCAATGAAATTATTGTTTTTTTCTATTATTCTGCATATTGTTAATCTGTCCTGGCTGAGAATTTATGAGGGTTGAGAAAAGAAATCACATTTTTCTCTCCTTCACTACCGAGCCGAACTTCTCAAAGAAAATGTCTACTTTCCCACATTCTCATGTTTCATTCAAAAGGTGACCTATTTCTGCTCCACCACTCCATGTTGAACTCTCTGCAACACAGGTAGTTTCTCATTTTTTGCTTTCCTATAATATCCTTGTTTTTGTGATCTCTTGTGTAACAAATTATCCCCCAATTTCGTGGCTTCAAATAACACTTGTTAGCTCATACTGTTTCTGATGGGCAGGAATCTAAGACTGGTTTGCTGGTTGATTCTGGCTGAGGTTCCTCAGGAGGCCAGGGACTGCAGTCATCAGAAGGCTTGAAAGGGGTGAGGGGATCCACTTCCAAGAAGGCTCATAGGGGTTGACTGGTGGGCTTATATTTTTGCTGTGTGGACCTCTCCAAGGGCCATCCAGCTGTCCTTAAGACATTGCAGTTGGCTTTCCTTGGAATGAGAGATCTGAGAGAGAATGCAAGAGAGACAAAGAAAATGACAAAGAAGCTGCAGTGACATTTTATGGCCTATTTTCTGAAGCTACAGCATCAGATCTACTTAATTTTATTCATTTGAAGTGAGTCACTGAGTCCAGCCCACACTGAAAGGTAAGGAAATCAAGTTTTACCTGAAGAGAAGAGAATCAAAGAGTGTGTGGATATGCTTCTTTTTTTTTTTTTTTAAAGTTGGGGGTCAAATGCAGGGCTTTACAAATGCAAGGCAGACACTTTGCCACTGAACTACATCCCAGCTCTGGATGGGCTTTTAAAAACTAATTTTGGTTACACTACTCCGCTAGATTTTCTTCTGCTTTTTGAGTAGTTCTTCATCTCTGCTGAGCTAGTCCACCCTTCCATCTGGACTCTGTCCTCATAATGTTAAGCCTTTATTACGACTTGGACCTGGGCCTGTCTCCTCTCTCTTTTTTCTCCCCCTCCCCCTTATGCCCTCTCTTCTCCTAGCAACTTCAAATACTACGTATTTGACAGTGCTCCCAAGTCTCCAACTTCAGTTCTGGCCTTTTTTTAGATATTTAGATTCATACATTTGGTTATTTCAGTTTGCCAATTGGAAAGACTTTACATTTCTAAATCTTAATTTTGGCCTTCAAAACTTGCTTCTCCTTTAGTTTTCCCCAGCTCTGTAAGAATAGCACCTCAATCCACTGTTACTGAAGCCAGAAATATAAGCATCATTTTTTCCTTCTCTCCACTGTTTATCTATACTCTCTCATTTTGGGCATTTTTTAGTGGATTATTTCTTCTCCTTTCCTATTTCCTTTTACTTTCTCTTTTTTCTTCTTCCAGTATCAAAGAAGATTTTAAAAATTTTCAAAACCCAAAGTTATTTTTATTATATTTGCATCCTCTTTCCATTTTATTCTATATTTTATTTGATACATCATTTTGTCATAGTTTACATAGAGTTATATTTCCACATTCTTTTCTTTTTGTTTAAACAAAAATGTAAATTAATTTCTCATGGTTAAAAATTCCAGGGAAATGGCCTGGCTGTAGACTGCAGGAGGAGTGTCTCCTTTTCCTTCTCTCTCCTCTGCCATTCTTTCATTGCTTCCAATCTTACTTAGGCTGCTTCCATGTGCCGGTGGCTTCAGATGCTCTAGGCTTGTTCTCCCAGCTAGGTGAAAAGCAATTTGTTTTAAATTGTTCATTGTATTATGTTATTTTTAGGCTTAATGTTTAAAAAAATATTACTGATAAATGTTAGCAAGGTTCTACTGGTGCTTTACGTCTTCAGTTTTAGTTTATTTAAAAATATCTTTATGGCTAGTTGAGTCAGTTATAGATTGACAGCTTTGGGATATTATTCCACCAACCCCTACCCGTTATTATTATTATTATTATTATTTGGTACTGGGGATTGAACTCAGGGGTACTCCACCACTGAGCTACATCCCCAGGCCTATTTTGTGTTTTATTTAGAGACAGGGTGTCACTGAGTTGCTTAGTGCCTCGCCATTGCTGAGGTTGACTTTGAACTCATGATTCTCCTGTCTCAGCCTCCCAAAGTCCTGGGATTACAGGTGTATGCCGCTGCGCCTAGCCCTACCTTCTATTTTTGTTGGGTAGAAGTTAGCTGTCAGTTTAATTATTATTTGTGTTTAGATAATCTATCCTTTCTCTCTGTCTCCTTTTAGGATTTTTGCCTTTATTTTCCTTCATTTCTACTGTGATGAAGCAGGAGGATGGAAAGAAAGGGGTAAGCCAAGCCAGTAGGCATAAACTCAGGTAAGATGGGGTAGCAAGGTCAAAGAGAAATATTTTCCAAGATGAGTTCTGTAGAAATCTCTTAATTTTAAGTAAATATTTTATTTTATGTATATAATTATATTGGGATGATTTATTTTTGACAACAAATCAAAGGAAAAATGTTAGTGCTAGATATTAACATCCTGATGGGTAACATGGCCTAATGTAGGCATAGTCCCTTAATTTGTTTTTTAATTTACTGGTTCTTTTTACTTATACATGACAGAAGAATCCATTTTGATATAATTATATAAGCATGGAATATATCTTATTCTGGTTAGGATCCCATTCTTATGGATGTACATGATGGTGGGATTCACTGTGTTTTCATATGTGTACATGGTAAAATTATGTCATATTCATCCCACTCTCTTTCATTTTCCTTTCTTCCTCCCTTCCCTCTATTCCCCATTGTCTAATCTATTGAACTTTTATTCTTCCCCTTACTGCCCGCTCTTATTGTGGGTTAGTGTCAGGACCAGTGTAGCATTAATTCAGAAATCTGTGAGAGGCAATGGGGGATGAAGAAAATACAGACAGACATATAGAGAGAGAAAAACTTGGGGCCAGACGGGTAGCCAACTCTGATGGAGTTTGACTGACTCAGAGCTAGCTCAGCCTGTTTATTATATAGGTTTTGTCGTCAAAAGGTTGTGAGAAAGTTTTAACAAAGCAGATAATCTGAAGGACCCAGTGAAACTTGTGAGACATCAAGGTCATCTTGTTATGCCCAGAATTTTCTATCCTAGGGAATTGGTGCCTGAGCTCAAGATTCCCACTGATATAGATGCACATCTCTGCACGTAGCCTCCTCTGGCCAGGCATCACCATAGCAACTGGGCCATCTTGACCTGCACATTTGCATAGGAAGTTCCCAGCACAAATGCAGTCATGAGGGTGTTAGTAATCATGGTTCAAGTCATCGCTCTCCACAAGTTAGCTTCTATATTTCAGACAGAACATTAGACCTTTGGTTTGTTGTGATAGCTTATTTCACTTAGCATGATTGTCTTTGTTTTCATCCATTTGCTGGCAAATACCATAAAGTCATTCTTCTTTATGGCTGAGTAAAACTCCATTGTGTATATATACCTCGTTTTCTTTATACCTTCTTCTGTTGAAGGGCACCTAGCTTGGTTCCATAGCATAGCTATTGTGAATCGAGCTGCTATAAAAATTGATGTGGCTGCATCACTATAATATGCTGATTTTAAATCCTTTGGATATATATATATTGAGAAGTGGGATAACTGGGTCAAATAGTGGTTCTATTCAAGATTTCTGAGGAATCTCCATACTCTGCAGAAACCTTTGACTTTGGAGGTCCTTAAGTTTTTTAAGATGGAACGAACTATTAAAAGTGATTGAAACAGGTTTATTTTGATTGAAGACAAGTGATGAATTTTAAAAATCATGTTTGAGTGTCATTTTCATAATATTTCTCAGAAATCATCACAGTACATATTTTATTTTAATTGCTTTACTTAAACTTCTGTTGTTTATTTACTTTAGTTTGCATTATTTATCTAGAGGTGAACCTGTTTTCATTCCTGGGGATCCTGACAAAGAGGAGTAATTCATTAATAGACTTTGTTGTTGAGGGTATAGCTAAGGTGCTACAAAGTTGTTTGTCCTAAAAAGACTTTATATTTCAGAGACTAGGTCTCTAGAAACTTATTTTATCCATTTCTCCTCTAAGATGTAAGGCATTGCTAAAGGATTCCTTTCTAAAATGTCTGTAAGAAAATTATTCCTTGTCTTCCATAATTTTCAATAGATCACAAATCTTACTGAGTTCCCCTAATATCTAACAATTTTTTTCAGCTGCAATGTCATCTTTTAAGCTGTTATCAGTGTTAGAAATCATGTCCATGTCACTTTTTTATTAGCTCTTTATCTATTTAAAGAAAATTATTAAGTTTCCCCTGAGCCTTTTCTTTTCTAGGTTAAATAAGCCCTGCTTCTTCATATTTCCCTCATGAGGGAATATTTCCTAATCATTTTCATTGCTCTTTTCTGGACCCTCTCCAGATTTTCAGTATCAAACTTCAGTTGTTGAGCCAAAAAAAAAAAAAAAAATAAGCAATTAATTAAAAACGACCAGTGCTGAGTGGGTTGGGAGGCTGACCCATGGTTCTTACACGGCTAATTTTAGATCCTGTGCACGATGTAAGGCCTATTCTCCATTAGGAGTAATCTCAATCCAAGCAGCTAAAAATTTCATTTTTTTCTTCAGAACCTTGAAATCACCCTCTATTGTTGGGTATGCCCCCAAATTCATCATTCAAAAAATGACTATTTCTTACTAGAAAAGTGAGACTTTTTGTCAGTGAAAAAGTACCTTATTTTAGGTTGATTTCCTGGGTTATCCTTGAAACATTACATTGTTTTAACCGATTTCCTGATTTCTTTATACATACTTATATACCGAGATGTTTAGGTGTGGTTTTTTTTTTCATATTTATCTCCTGTTTATTCTTCATCTGAACTTTAAAAAAGAGAAGAAGGAGGAGGAAGAGAAGGAGCAAGGTTATGGTCTTCATTCCTGTGCTTATGTGTCCAGGCCTCCTTTGACATTCCTTATATTTCAGTAATGTACCAGGTAGCTTTGCCTAATAGTCACATTATTCAATTTCATACCATTCTGAGCAACAGATCTGGGAGAAATTAGGATTTTCCTTGAATGTCAAGGTCTTGGACAACTTGGAAGGTAGAAGATTCCATAGCACTGTTTCTTCAGAAAAGATCTCTGAAATGGCTGAGTTAATTGTTCCCTCTACGCTCAGCATGCTGTCCAGAGAGCTTTTGTTAGTTTGGTTCCTGAAGGGTGCTAAGATTTTAACATGAACACAATTCCTGTAGCCCCAACTAACCTATTCTCTAGAATGATCACTTAAAAAAATTAAACCACATATTATCTGAAATAGTATACAAACACTCCTCACTGTACTTATTGGAAAAAATATCAACTCTATTAGCTCAAGCTCAAAACTGACGAATGCTTTCATATCCAGCAATTGCACAGCTCTCCATATCCTCCAAGGGTTAAATTCCTTGCTATAAACTCTACTCCAAGTTACTGCTGTTTTAGCATCTTCGTATTTCTGGAACTCCATGTCTGACACTGCTGGTGAGATTATCTGCAAACAGCTGGGAAAGAACATCTGCCTCATAATTTGAATGACTTTCTTTTCTTGATGAGCTAAAGTTCCTCATTTCAGATAAAAGCATTGTTATTGATCTTTGGAATAATTCCTCTATTAGTAGAAGCTCCTTACTGTTGAGGGAGAAATAAGGGGCAATGTGTATGCATTGTGATAGGATTTTCTTTCTTCATTTCTCTCTCTCTTTTTAAAAAAAGCTTAATTTTTTTAGAGCAGTTTTAGGTTCACAGCAAAATTGAGCAGAAAGTACAGAGAGTTCCTACATATATGCTGGTCCCACATACGCACAGCCTCTCTATTTGCAATATCCCCCACCAGAGTAGCATTTTTGTTAAAATTTATGACCATACACTGTCACATTATTATCTTTGAAAGTCCACAGTTTACATTTGGTTTACTCTTGGCATTATGTATTCCATGGGTTTTGAGAAATGTATGATGACGAATCTATTATTGTATGGTAAGAATAGTTTCACTGCCCTAAAAACTTCTGTGTTCTACTGGTTCATCTCTTTTAACCCCTTAATGCTTGGAAAGCACTGATCATTTTAATATCTCCTTGTTTTTGCCTTTTCCAAATGTCATATAGTTGGAATCATACAGTATGCAGTCTTTCCAGATTGGCTTCTTTCAAAGAGTTATGTGCCTTTAAGCTTTCTCTATGTCTTTTCATGGCTTGATAGCTCATGTGTATTTATCTACTCACCTACCAAAGGACATGGGGGCTGCTTTCAAGTTTTGGCAATTATGAATAAAGCTGCTATAAACATCCATGTGCAGGTTTTTGAGCATAAGTTTTCAACTCATTTGGATAGATACTAAAGAATTGTTTTAGCCCTTCTTCGGTATTATTTTCTCCCACTGCAAGTTGCTAGCACATATTGAGGACCTACTGCATGAGAAGTTTCAGTGGATTATGTCATCTTATCATCATGACTTTGTTTTATATATGAAGAAACTGAGGCCTAGAAAAGTTAAGCAATTTTCACAAGGTGGCATTTGAATAAATTAAAGATTTAACCAGAAGAATTTCTCCTCAGATTTCTTCTACTTTCTCTAAAGTAAGTCATTGCTGAAAAGGACCTTATCAAGGCATGATCTTGATCAGGCACGCCTCTAACATTTCTAGGGTCTTGGGTAATAATATGCATATGGAGGATTACAAACCAAGTGTCTAAATATTTAGAGGTGATAACTCAAGGTAACCCCCTGAGTGTGAGATGTTCTGGGCACCTACTTTTGATGAACCACCTTCACAGCAACCAGAAAGCCTAGACTTGAACCTGGAGTTCTCTGCTCATTTTTTAATACCAGAATATGGGGATATGGAAGAACCAGTTTGCCATCCCTTTCCTTCTTTTCCCTTAGTGCTGCACTACAAGGGGCCTTGCAGGGACACACATGGATTCACTAACCCTCATGTACAAATTCCAGTCATTCCCTTGGTTAACAGTTGTCTTTTGAACACCTTCAGACCTAGGGTACACACGATGAGGTGTGGACCTCTTGAATGAATGAACCCAGGAAAGAGGTCTGCAGTAACACTGGAAACAGGATTATGGCCACTTGGCCAGGAAATTTGAGGTTAATGGGTCCAGAGTATGATTAGAAAGTAGAGGATGTAGGTCCTAGGGAGGTAGGTTTACTTGATCCCACTCTCCCAAAATGCAAGAGTATTGATGGTGGTAATTTAAATATTCCAAAGAGAAACTATAAAGTGCTTCCTTTAAGTACCATCTCACATCATCACAAAAAGAACAATGAGTACACTCTAATAAGATGTCTTAGTCAGCTTTTTTTTCTGCTGCAACTAAAGGACTTGACCAGAACAACTGTAGAGGAGGAAAAGTTTATTTGAGAGCTCATGATTTCAGAGATCTTATTCCAAAAAAGGCCGAATCCATTTCTTGGGGCTTGAGGTGAGGCAGGACATCATGGCCGAAGAGTGTGGCAGAGGGAAGCAGCTCACATGATGATCAGGGAGCAGAGAGACAGGTCTCCACTTGCCAGATACAAATATATACCCCAAAGTCATGCCCTAGTTCCCACCTCCTCCAGACATACCCTACCACTTCAGTTACCACTCAGTTAATCTCTATCAGGCATTAACATTAATTCACCAGTTAAGACTCTTAAAACTCAATCACTCCTCCTCTGAACCTTCTTGCATTGTCTCACATGTGAGCTTTTGGGAGACACATCACATCTAAACCATACCATAAAGTATTTTGAGAGAGAGAGAGAGAGCATTCACATACCTTTTATTATAGTATGTTGTTATAGTTGTTCTATTTTATTATTCTTGCTTTTTTCTTTTTTAATTAATACACAATAATCATAGTTGATATTTTAATACATGTATACAATGTATGTTGATCAAATCAGATAATTAGAATTTCTATTGCTTTATCATTTCTTTATGTTTAGAAATTTTGAGCTCCCCTCTCTTTGAATTCTTCATAAAATACATAGTAGGTTATTGTGAGTTCAGTCACCCTACTATGATGTGAAATATTAGAACTTACTACACCTATCTAATTCTGTTTTAGTACTTATTATCCAACCTCTTTTTTTCCCCCTTCTTCCTACTCTTCCTACCCTCTGGTAATTACTATTCTACTTCTACATTGTTTTTAGCATTCCCATATGAGAGAAAAAGTAGTTTTTGTCTTTCTGTATGTGGCTTATTTCACATGACCTGATATCCTCTGGTTCCAATTATTTTGCTTCAAATAACTGGATTTCATTGTAAGTATTGTTTTTAATCTCTTTTTGTAGCTAATTTATAAATTAAACTTTATCACAGATATATATGTATAAGAAAAAAAACATAGTATATATAGGGGTTGGTACTGTCTTCATTTTCATGCATCTGTAGGGGGTCTTGGAATATGTCTCCTGTGGGTGAGGGGGTACTATTGCATTTGCATTTATGTAAACTCATTCCAGGAATCCTTTTTATCAAACAATTTAAAAGCCTGCCAGGGGGTATCATTTCTACTCAGTCACAATCAGCTGCTCTTGAAATGAACAAACAACTATTTACCATGTTAGGTGATATTACAAAGCAATCAATACCTCAGGAGATTTCTAAAGGCTAATTTGAAACTTTTGGGAACAATTAATTACAGAACAGTTCCCAAATTATTTCCTATAGAGGTCAGTTTATTGATGTGCTTGTATGAGTCAACTGGCTGACTAAGAAACCACAATTAGAAATGTGATCAACATAAACTTAGTAGAAACAACTAGCAGATGTTTTCAATGATTTCCATATGAAATAGTCACCAGCTTTAGAAATCTAGTTTATTAAGGATTGAGATTATTTCATACATTTTCCCTCCTGTTGGAATGAGGCTGAGGGAAGCCTTCTGCTTATTAAAAGGTCATATCATAAATGTCTTCCAGTATTCAAGTTTTCACTCTGTATAGCTAGTTCCTGATGCTATGTGCTTATGCATTTATAAATGTCTATAATATATCTAGATATTTGAATTTATTTCTTATAACATACGTATGATATGCTATCCTTTCAGATCCTTACAAATGCCCTTTTGGGTAATTTAGGCAATAGTGTTATCATTCCAGTATATATAGATAGGGACACTGAGGTGGCTCTCACAAGTGTGGGTGCAGAATTGGAGTTCAATTACAAATCCTGCCCATTTTCCATTATGCCAAGTGCTTCTTCCTTGTGGAAGACTCTCAATTACTCTTAAATCCCAGATTAGAATGGCCTTACTTTCCAGACATTCCTGTGAATGCCCCCTGAACCAGCTGGATGCAAAGATTTATGTGCTTCTGGGAAGCCTCTCCATCCCTCGCTCCCCATATTTTCATTCAGAATTCTAAAATCCAAATGGATTTGTGAGCCTCTTTTTTTATAGTCAGAAGTCAGTAAAACACATGATGCATATTATAAATTTAAATAAGTTAAATAATTTAATATTTAAAAATTATTTAAATAATTTAAATTATTCATTATCATGCATTTCATTCCTTATTATATACTTAATGAATTAATTTTTTTGTCTGTTACTTTTTTTATTTTCCAAAGTTAGAGTAAAACTGAACTTACTCATGCCTGATGTGAGACCAGGTTGTTTCAACAATGATCTAATCAAGAGTGCATAAAACTAGTGACAGGAAACAAAGGGACAGATGAGAAGCACACTAACTCTTTTGGGAGTGTTGTTGAACCAAGTTTTCATCATTTCATTTATTTATTAACACTCACCTTGAAATACATCAGAGTGTTCCTGCCATAAGGACATTGCTACACTTTAAACATTACAATAAAGACAGGAAAGCACATGGTTTAAAGCAAAGGGTGGTCCTTAACAGGAAAAAAAAATATTTTTGTGCATACATTTAGGAAAGAACTCAGTGAAAAAATTTAATTATTTGTATCAAGGGTCAGAAAATATTTTTCTGATAGGACCAAGTAATAAGCATTTTCATGCTGTGGAGTACACAGTTTCTGCCATAACTCCTAGACTCTGTTGTATGCTAAAGCAGACACTATAAAAATGAGCTGTGTTCCAATAAAACTTTATTTATGGGAACAGGCGTCAGGCTAAATTTCACTCACAAAACATCATGTGCCACACCAGGCTTGGCTCCCACAGACTAGTGTGCGGGCATTTTACAAAAAAGGCAAACATGTAGAAACAGGTAAGGCTTCTGAAAGTCTGTCTCTTATGGGCTGAATCCAGATTCAAGAGGTGAGAAAACACACTTCACCTGTTCAGAGAGTGACTGCAATTTCACACGGCAGCGTATGGACAGAAGCAGGCATGAAGAATTGGTTATTAATGTCTATAACTGTTATCTAGTCCAGGAGATTCTACTTTCTCTGTCTCTCCAGGGCCATCTTCCTTTATTCCTGTTGCTGCTTGGTCCAGTCTTGCTGGCTAAGGTAGAGGTAGAAAGATTCTCCTCTGTTACATTCTCACTACTCCAAGTCTCAAACACTTCCTCATTATGGCTGTGCTCTGGTTGTATCAGTTCCCCACTTAAAAACATTCAGTGTTTACCCAGCCAATTCTCTTGGATCGATTTCCTAGGAACTCTACCTTTTAGCTCCATTTCACCTTCCCAGTTTTATATCATTGTTGTGGGTGGTTTATCACACTATAGCAAAGCTCACAACTCCCCACCTCCCCACTCTCAAATTATCCCTTACTTTCTTTTTTTTTTTTTGGTACTAGGGATTGAATCCAGGGGTGCTTAAACACTGAACCACATCCACAGCCCTTTTTATAAGACAGGGTCTCACTAAGTTGCTTAGGACCTTGCTAAATTGCTGAGGCTGGCCTTGAACTTGTGCTCCTCCTGCCTCAGCCTCTCAAGTTGCTAGAATTACAGGCATGTGGCGTGGCACCATGCCTGCCCTCTCTTCCTTTTTTTCATCTCAAATATTTGTTCAGGTCTGTTTCTTTTCAGTTTGCTCTTTTGTTACTGTCTCTGCTTCTAGAAATAGTATTCCTCCTTCAAGAGGCAGCACAGATGATTTGTTCTTCCAGAAACCAGCTCAGATTCCTCTCCTCCATGGTTTGGAGAAAATCAATCCTTTCCCGCTACTTTCCAGCAGCATTGGCATAGTGTATCTTGATCTGTGACTGACTTAGCACTCCCAGCACATATATATTCTTTCAGGATAAATGGTGACTGACACCCATGTGTCCCTGGCCCAATACCTGTCACTGAGTTTGTGGAAGGACTAAACGGCAAGGGAACAAGGAAAGAGAGTGACTCTACTTTCAAGTCAGTATGTTAAGGGTCCAGAATGGTTGCTTCCATTTTTTAAGGTTCTAATGGGAAAGGAACAAATGACCCCTACCCTTCATTTACAGTAAACTGCCAAAGCCAGCCTGATGTTAGAAGAGTTCTCTTTTTGCTTTTCAACCAGAACATTTCTTTCTGTTGCATGGTTAATTTCCTCTTCTTCTAAAAGAGCTCCTGGCCCTGGGTGGAGCGGACATGACTCTTAGTGGCTGTCTGTACTGTGCTGGATGATTTTGATGCCCTCAGACTTGGGGTGCAGAACAATGGTGAGACTCTTGTACATACATCTTCTTTTTCACCCTTGCCACCATGCCTTTATGGACTTCTGAATGTTAGATGTGATTCTTTACAGATTCTTTTGCTTACCCACTCTCTGGCTGGAAAGTCCTTCTGTGTCTTGACTTTTCCAGTACTGATGGTTATATGCAGACTTCACCTCTTCACAATCCAGTGAAACTGGAAGAAAGAGGCCAATTTTTTTTTATCAGATTATCCTTCTGTGCTTGAGTGGTCCTGCACTATCAATTTTCACATTCTGTCCATCATCCTACTGGGCCAAAGTTCTGGAGCTCTTCAACATCATTTCTACTTTTGTTCCATTTGTTAAGTAAGTCTAGATTATATGTGTTTTCAGTGCATTGATCATTGGCCCATTTTAATTTTATAAGTTCAAATCATGGGACTCATTCATACTTACCCTATGGTTAATTTGTCTTTTTATTATAAATGTGAATGCTTTCCCAGAATGTGGAAGACTTGATATTTCCAATTTGACTATGTGGCCTGTTTTGCCACATGTTTTTTTTAAAGAACTATTTTAATTAGAATCAGTTAGGATATATGGCCGTAATTTTCTATTTAATTTTCTTATTTCCTGTTTTTGCAAGAAAGGTAAGACTACAGAGTTGGTCATTTCTGTGTCATGAAAACTTCTGAAATTACATTATTTTTTGAATTTCTTTTGTGAGCTAAACTGGAAGATACTTTTATTGATTAGCACTCAGTACATTTTTTTAGCCATAATTTATAAAGGCATTTCAGAGTTTTTCAGACAATGAATATATTTTAAATGGCAACTGGGGATAGTGAACTAAAATTTTAGAGTGAAGATTCGATTTGCTTCCTGGATAATTCCTTTTATTTTCTTGAGTGGATAAACCTGTAAAAAGATAAGACATTTATTTTCCCCAATACTTTCCTTCCTTTTCTTCTTTCACTAAACATATGAGGCAGTGTAGTGTAGAGTTAGGAGCTCAGTTGCTACAGCCAGAGTCTGTTAGTCCCAGCATTATCATTTATTAAGTGTAGGATTTTGGAAAGTATTTCTGAACCTGCAACTCAATTTTCTCATTTTAAAATAGAGGTTGATGTGTGAGTAAAATATGGTTTTATATATATGAAATGCTTGGCATAGTTTATGGACATATTAAAATCATAATATCCTATTCTTTGTTTTTACTACTAGTACTATTTTAACCCTTCAATTTTGTTAGGTTTTCATGTGAACAAAAATTGTATCTAGAATCTTGGTCATGTGACAATATTGGCAAATAAGGGTAGAATACAAATGCTATTAATAGAACTAGGTAGAATTCTTCCCCATAAAATTATCAATCTACTTGGATAGTATTGTGTAGGAACTGTATTTTTTCCATTAACGAAGCATATAGTTTTATTCACAAAATAATAAGCATGGACATGGTAGATTACCACTTGCACAAAGCAAATATCCATTGAGTGCTAGGAAACTATTCTTCATGAACATAGCCTTCCTTTCTTTTGGTCAGTCCAAAGTGGTTTATGCTTAACATGAAGAATTTTTGCAAGCTTAAAGTGCAGAATGTATGTTAAGTTTTCTGCATGATGTGCTAAGGAATACTAAATTTATTGTTTACAACCTTAAGTTGTAAAGTAAGAGTTCAATATTTTTGATGACTGGAATTTTATAAATGCTCCTAAGAATAGTTGTTTTTTAAAAAAAACATTAATAATTCTTTGAAAATATGATTTTTTTATTCCTATATAACTTTACATTTTGTGGAAGAAGCATAATTTTTACTATAGTTAGGCACAACCTCAATTTAGACTCTTTCCTTAGGGTCAAGGTTGTCCCCCAAACAAGATATTACCAGTCATACATAGCAATTGGGACAAGTTGCTGTTCTGGGCATGGAGTAAGAGTGCTACTATTCTTTTTGTTTACAGTCAGGAAAAACATGCTTACCTCAACACTTTTAAAAAAAAATTCGAGAGAGAGAATAGTGAGAAATAGAGATATATAGATAAAAAGCCCCTGTCAGGGTTTTGGTCTTCAGAAAGAAATGAAGTGGTTAGACTGACCACTTTGATAAAGAAAGTATAAATCTTTGTGTAACTCCATTTCTTTTTAAATTGTGAATTTTTAATGGAGTCCTACATTAGAGTCTATTATCGAGATACACCTCCCCCCACTTCTACACTTTAAAACAGATCAAGTGGGAAAACCATCTGATTTGGTTTTCATCTCCAGAGGGGAGTGGATTTTCTAAAAATAACCATCGGCTGCATAATGCCATTTTTCACTGGCAAGCAGCTGAAATGGGTTTTTAACCTACTCTCTTCTCTATTTTTGGTTAAGAACTCAGGAAAAGTACAAATCCAAGCACAATGTAGGAAGTACTGGAAGGTTAAGGAGTTTGGGGGTGTCAAGAAATAGTTGGAAGTTGATTATTCTTTCTTTAAAGGGATTATATCCATAATATTATGCTGCTTCTCTACTTTAGATTCTTTGAAACACTTGCCTGATGTCCCAGCATGTATCCCCCACCCCAGCATCCAGGAAAGGTTGTATTATATTCAGATTCTCTTCTCTGAGAATTCTCAGCTCTTTGTTAGTATGGTCATTTGTAACTTGCAATACTACAGTATATCTGAAGACATCAAACAACAACAACAAAATCTTGTTTCACTCTGAGAGTCCCTTTGAGCTTGGAACACAGCCACAAGTATGAGAAGACAATGTGGAACTGAAAAGAAAAGACTAAAAGCTGCCGCTTTCTTCTTCCAAAGTAGGTGGTTCATGCTGTGCTCCTCAGCCTTCTTTGCAGGTAGGTTTGTTCATGTGACAGAGTCCTCTCCCACAGAATGAAAGAAATGATGTGTACCCTATACAGGACTGGTGTTTGAAAGCATTGTTGACATTTTCTGGAACAGTTTTTCCTCACATAGGCAAAAATCAACACCCCTGTCAGTGCTATCTTCTTCTTAGTTCATCTCTCTGAAGAAAATAGTATAACTTCCTTCATGCCTTGTTAGGGGTCTTTTAAACTCTAAACACTTATGATTTCATCATTGAGCTCAGAATACCCTTTTGAAATGACTCAGTGATTGGAATTAAGGGCATCCAGGTTAATATTTTTAGCTATGTAATTATATATCTGTGAGAGGCTGGAGGACGTAGGGGTTAGTAATTCAGACTCTGTGGTCATATTCCCCAGGTATAATTCTTCCATAATAAATTTCTGGCTATGTGACCTTGGGCATATTATTTAAACTTTTCCTGTTTCCATTTCCAAATCAGTAAGATGGGGATAATATTAATACTTCATTGGGTTGTTTTGAGGATTAAATTATTACGTGTGCATTAGTCAACTTTCTGTCACTATAACAAAATCTATGAGAAAAGAGAACAGTTTTATTTTGACTCATAGTTTTCACGATTCTAATCCATTATTGACTGGCCCTGTTGCTTTGGGGTCTGTGATGAGGCAGCACATCATTGCAGGAATGCATGGTGGAACAAAATCCCTCCTCTCATGGTCAGAAAATGAAAGAGAGGAAGAGGAAGAAAGCAGAGTCCCATAATTTCCATCAATGACATGCCCTCAATTACCTAAGGACCTTTATTACATGGATCTTTAGAAGACACTTAAGGTTCAAACTATAGCAGGTCCTTTCTCAAGCCTTTTACATATTATGGTTTGGATCATTAATGTCCTCCAAATGCTCATGTGTTAAAGGCTTTGGTCCCCAGGTAGCAACTACTGGGAGATGGTGAAATCTTTAAGAGGTGGAACCTATTGGGAGGTCTTTAGGTCACTGGGGAAATTTCCTTGAAGGAAATTGTGGAACCCTGCTCTCTTCCTATATTTTGCTTCCTGGCCATAGGATCTGCTCTACCATATGCCTCCATCATGGTGTGCTCCCTCATCACAGGTCCAAAAGTAATGGCGGCAAGCTATCAGAGACAGAAACTTCCAAAACTGTGAGTCGACATAAACCTTTTCTCTTTATAAATTTATTATCTTGAGTATTTGTTATAGTAATAGACAGCTGACTAGCACAGTATCCTCAGATAAAAAGCATTTGATGTATGTTAACTATTACTATCTGTACTTATAACTAAAAGAGACCTAAGGAGAAAATCAACTGTTAAATCAGGTCACTTCCCTCCGTGTCTATATTGAACTTACTATATGTAACAACCAGGGACTTGTCCCTGAACTTCCCTTCTCTGTGTGGGGAATTGGAGCAAAGACTTTGTCATTCGTGATTGTTTAACTTAATTTTTAGCCTGCCTTCTCTGATGCAAATATAACATAAAGATGAGGGAACACTGACAGATAACAAATGGGTTTCTAGACAGTAAAATATGAGTCAAAGGGAACATTCTTAAAACTAATTGTAATTCTGGCCTAATTAGTGTCTATTAGTCGCCATGCTTCCTTCTTGTGAGTGCAGTTTGGGGCCAAGAGATGCAGTTTTATGGGAGCACATCTGCTCCCTGGCCTTTGGTCCAATGTCATCTCCATGGGGGTTGTTCTGAAAAATGACCCAGTGAACACATTTCTGGGCTAGCAGAATGCAGCTGTCAGTAGTCTATCACTTTTAGGCCTTCTGGAAAAGGAAGGAATAACTGTAACAAATAAAGATGCCCACACTCGAGATTCCCTTAGGACTTTTGTGCAATGAGAACTATGAGGTTTGCATAACAATGACTGAGATAAATTGTGGAAGACCCACTTTTGTTAATGGACAGGATAATTACAAGATACAAGGCTGGAGTTTAGGAGCCCTTTGTATTCTCTCTGCATTAATCTTCTATCATTTGAATTGAAAAGAGACTTGTATCCTCAGGCCTAAAGTGGAAGACTAGCAGATTGATTAAGCATATGGCTTTACTACATATCTGAACCTGCACATGTTTATGAACCTGATCATGCTAACCAAGTCTTGAAGCCCTAGTTTTCTCAATGGGAAAGTTGTCAGATCCCTTCTTTGGGCTATTGCAAAGTCTAAGTGTGCTATATGTGTGAAGGGTTTAGTTCAGTGCTCGACACATAGAAGATGTTCAGAAGGTGGTTTATTGTGCAAGCCTGGGGGTTGTGAATCACAGGGTGCTATACTTTGATTTATTTTAACATGTCAGTCTCATACACACAGAAAATATCACCATGGAGGCTTGAAGGCAGATTCTGAATGTTCTAACCTATTCATTTACATATAACGAAGTATTAATTGAGATTTTGGGGAATGGTACTCTAGGCATTACAAAAATAAATTGAAAACCCAGAGAGCTGCTCATCTCAGAGGCTGTGGGGGGAAATAAAAGCTCTTATAGCCAAAGGAACACAAAGCAATAGCTAGGACTCAAGGTATTAGGCTACTGCCACACGAAGATTTTAATAGCTACGGAAATTGTAACTGTGCTCTTATGACTCCCATACTTTATTTACTATTCACATTTTTATTTATTCATTCTGCAAGTGTTATTTAATTCTCAAGGTGTCAGGCACTAGGATAAATTTTGGAAATGCCATGGATGAACAAGGCTTATGGAGTTAGCATTTGAATGTAAAATGTAAGCAAAATTTGTTAAAGAAAATAACCAAATTATTAAAACTAATTACAAACTGTGATAAGCATAGTATCTGAAGAGTGTTTGTTCGAGGAATCCCCCTGTCCACTCCCACCAACTCCCTGGTGTAGATCAAAATTTATGGCTGCTCAAGTTCCTTCCTCATATAAAATGATGTAAGTATTGTCATTATAACCTATGCATGTCTTACTGTGTACATGAAATTGTCTCTAGGTGATTTGTAATACCTGACACAATGTAAGTAGATGTTACATTGTATTGGTTAGAGAATGAAGACAAGGGGGAAAGTCTGTACATTCTCAGTACAGAGTCAGTTTGGGGGAAATATTTTCAATCTGTAATTGGGCAAACTCAGAGATGCAGAACCCATGCATACAGAGGGCCAATTGAGATATGAAAGAAACCAACAGGAGTCTGATATATGAAGTAATAGGAAATGGGGGACAATTGCTTTATACTTGATAAAAGATGGAAGGAACTAGCCATGAGCAGAACGTACATTGCAGAAGGAAGGACTGAAATGTGCAAAGGCCCTGATGTGGGAAAGATCCTTGAGGAATGGAAGAAATACCATGTGGCCAGAGACCAGCAGGTGAGGGGGTTGGAGATGGGGCAAGCCAGATCATGCTGGGCCCTGTGGCTATGTGGGGAGTTTAGATTTCATGCCTAGAAAAGGAAGTCATCAAAGAGTTTGTCTAAAGAGAGAAGTCTATGATATCAGTCTGGCTTGGATGTGGAGACTGGTTTGGGGGAGTTAAGAGGAGCAGGATAGAGAGAGGAGACTGTAGTGGTAGTTCAGGTGGCTCGGCCTTGGGATAGGGGTGGAATAAATGGGGAAAAGTGGACTGAATCAAACAATCTACATGTCCATCTATTAGGCTTGGCAGAACTTGTGATTGTATACGTGAGTCAACAGCTCAAAGAAGAGGTCCGAGCTGAGATATATATTTGGGAGTTGTTGAGTTATATATATCACAGTGTTTATAGTCACATTGAAGGTGATTATCTCCAAGGAAATTGTGAGAAAAGAAATGAGACCGTAGAGAAATTGCATTCTTTAGAACTCAGGCAAAGAGTGGGATAACTATCAAGACAAGAGGAAATCTTGTAGAAGCCAAGAGACAGGGAATGTTTAAGGAAGGAAGGAATTATCAACCTGACTGAATACTGGCAAGGGGCCAGGTAAGATGAAGACAGAAGGTGCTAGTTTGATGGCATGGAGACAGCTGATGACCACGAGAGCTATTCCGGTGGCATGGGGTTGTGTGGCTAGTGGTGTGTTGGGATCCTCTTGTGTTTAAGAGTAAATGGGGATAAACAAGTTGACAGTTGAGTAGACATTTCTTTTGAGAAGTTTAGCTATGATCAGGTCAAGGAGGGCTTTCAAAATATGGATTTTAGGAGAACACATTTCCTTGTGATGGTACTGTTCCTGTAGAGAGGTGGCAACTCAAAAAGCAAAGCCCTTGAGAAGCTGGAGGAATTTTAACTAGAGTACAAATAAAGGAAATGGTTTTGTGAGAGGCAGAAAAACTGTAACAGGAAGGAAGACAGATTTAGATATATGAGGCTTACAGCTTGTTAGTTTATCTATTTTCTGCCAAAGAAGAATGAGCAAAGACCATTAGGAGAGGTTATAGATAGAGCAGAGAACATTGGAGACTTGAAACAAAGCAAAAGGTATAAAGTGATATACCAGAGAGTGGGAAAATAGGCTTACCAAAAACAAACAAACAAACAAACAAACAAACAAAACCCACCATGAATGCCTGTATGTAAGAGTTCATAACTTCAAGTGATCCTTTGGCATACAGGATCCAGAGAGCAGGTGTCTCTGTCTTCCTTACAATTGTCTTTATGATGCCTGAATGGGACCTGGTAAATAGTTGATGCTCAAGAAATATTTATTCAAGGAATGAATGAATGAGTTTAGTTGCTAACTCTGAAAGGGAGAGGGTAGAATTCATAGTGGATTTGGCTTTTCCCAGGCAAGGATGACAGATAGAGTGCAGCCAGGGAATTGGGATTTTAGCAAGGGAGTGATTAGGATGGGCATAGAATCAGAGATGAGAGAGAACAAAAGGAAAGCTCATGGATAATTAGACAATGGGCAGTAAGAAAGTGGTTTGAGGTCAGAAAATCTGGCAGTAGGAATTCCAGAGATAATCTTCTGGAAGAATAAGAGGTTGTGGTTGCAGGGTGGCATGTTTGGAATTGGGATTTGAGAGGGAGAGGAGACTGGTGATGGCATTTTTCAGGGTGTAAAAATGTAGGGGAGCTAAGGCAGAGCATAAGAAAAGGCCACCCATGACCAAGTGATCACAGAGCTGACTACTCTTGTGTTTGTTCTCTTTAGTATCATCTAATACATCATGCTATGAACCTCATCCATGTTGAAAAGCAAATGAACTTCATGATGAAACTTATGAAAGTCTACTTGGAAATCTTCTGCCCTTTGTATCCCTAATGAACACACATTATCAGCATGACTGTCATGGACATAAGGATATTTACTTGTCATTTTTGGAGAGCCAGAGTGTGTCACGTAGAGATTTAGTCAACATGTACACATAGTTAAGTCATTGGCAACATACAGTGTCTTGAGAGAAGGCCTGATTAGGCATAAATAGACATTTAATTCCACTAAATAATTACTGGTGGAACTGTATTGTTGAAAATTGGAAGAGGGTATCATTTTGCCAGGTATGGAGTTATAGGCCTTCAGGTGCATTGTAACAGTGGTTTTCAAGTTCTTGGCATTTGAAATGTGAAGTGTGAGTAGAGAAAGTGATGGGAGAATCACTAGAGAAGTTTGTGGTTTCAAGAATAGAGGACGTTAGACTTTTCTTCTTTTCCCCTTTTCTGGAATGGTACAAGCCTTCTTGTATTAGAATACGGAAGAACAGGAATCAGATAGTCACATTGGGTGTCTTGGTAGAAGGGCCTGGAGGCATAAGTCTAGATCAGCCTCCCTGAGTCAATGCAGAAAACAACAAGATGTCATTTTTTCTGTGTAGCTACCTGTGATATGAACATGGCTGAAAAAAGGCTGGTACTCCTGGAGGAGGCTCACTGTTAGGAGTTAAACTGTCAATCAATGTCCTATGGACCTGAGGATCATAGAAACCCAGATAGCCAAGGATTTACAACTTGGGAGATGTCAGCAAGTCTTTATGATGACCAAGTCCACAACTCCTCTTATACATGGACACTGCATAAACTCCCAGGAGACTAGGGTGAGGGGGGAAAAAACTTTAATTAGTGAAGAAATTCCTGATTGGCTGGGAAAACTCTGACTTGACTGAGATGGTTTATTTTTTATTCACCAGGAAGTTGGATGGGAGCTTGAAATAGAGAGTTAGTTGACACAATGAAAAATTAATTCACAATTGTCGCATATTCGAGTTCTTGACTTGAAAAATTCATATCTATTACATAAGAAGTGCTGTTTGAGTTATGATATCAACATGGCTGTTAACAAAAGCCCAAATAACAGTGGTTTAAAGAAAATGCAAGCTTATTTTCTCTCATGTAACAGTCTGAACATAAGCAGTGCAGGACTGTTACCGTGGCTTCACATTGGAGACCTGGGCTCTCTACTTTGTTGCTCTGTGGGTGTTGATGCACTTTTTCCATCTTATGGTCTAAGGTGGATACTGTGAGTCTTGGCAACAAGCCAGCCACATTCTGGCCAGGAGGAAGGGGAGCAATGCAGAGGGGACACCCTATGTTGCTAACATCATTTTCTCTCTCATCCCATTGACCAGAACATAGTCATGGCACACAGGGTGGCAAGGAAGGCTGGTAAGCATACTCTTGAGCTGTTCAGCCATATGCCATGCTAAATGTGGGGGAGATATTAACTATAGGAACAAGGGAAGAACATATTTTGGGAGACAACCAATAATATTTGGCATTTGATACCACAGGTACTCTGAGAGACTGATTGAGGTATTGCAAAAGAAGAGGCATGGTGTTTGCGAGTTATCCTTGTACTGAACAGCTACTCCTTTGGGGATGAGAGTGAATTTCAGCTGCTTTTCCATGGGTGGGCCTTCATCCCTTGGGTGCTCAATTTCTGACTTCTTGAATGAGCTCACGTCTGGACCTAACCTAAAAGCTTCACTTTATTGCTAAGTGCTGGAAGCACATCAAAGCCAGCTCCTAAGTTTCTTTTTTGTAATTTTCAATAGCTCCTGGATAATGGATCTGTTTTATTCATATTCTCATTAGTCATACAACAATAAAGCAATATTTTATGATTATATAATACCTACACAGTCAACTATCTTCATGATCTGATTACATCTTCACATTATTATTAAGTAAGTATTTAAGTATTGCATATTTACCACTCTCTACTTTCCCAAGTTTTCAAATCCATCAGTACATGATGATTTTCTGGCTTATTCAGGTATGACTTTTGGGACTTTCTAAATGCACTTCTGTTTATTACACTGGAGATTCCTTTCTTTTCTTTTTTCCTTCATTCTAGGCTATTTCCTCTCTGAAAGGAGGTTCTAGAAGACTCTCTAGAGTCTTCTGTTCTGAATATCCTGAGCTTATTTTTTAAAAGTTTCCTTTTCATAGTTTCCCACTGTTCTTCCTTCCAATCATTTCCATCTTGATATTTTTTAACCTGGCCATTTCTCTGAAGCAGTTCCTACCTGCATCCTTATCTTGGCAGGGAACATCTTATTTTTTATTCTTTACCTCTTATTTACCAGTCATTTCCTTGGTTGTTCTTTGCCTCTACTATCCAAATGCATTCTCTATTTATAACTCTATCTCCTTTCTGAAGCACCTTTAGATGCTACCTTTCCCCCACTTACCATACTAAGAAGTATCCTTAAATGTTTTGTGCATCCATAATCTGTATGCAAGATGGCATAGTTTGTCAACTTTCCTACCATTGGCACTTTAGGTTTCCAATACAAGTGCCCCATGACTCCCGCCACAACTTGGCTCCCCACATCCATAGCTGCTGAAGGCTGGCTGGTAGCCTGTCCTTCAATAGTGATCCCTCCACCACTACTTGACTTCCAGCTGCTGAAGTTCTTACTGGCCCACTCCTTGTCCTTCTTGTAAGAGGGCATCACATTCATCTTCTGAACTTCCTGGTCTGCAGAACATTGGACTGTCTCCCTGGTCTGTCATAGATAATACCTCAATTCTCTTCCATTTCAATTAGGCAGGAATCTTGAGGAACTGGGATCTGTATGAGTGATAACCAACTATTGACTGCCACTGTTCTTGCCCACTGCCTAAACTGTTGTGGGCCCCAGAACTGATGCTGCTGCCTTGGACAAGGAGTTTGCCATGCTGCATGTGACCTGTTTATAACAAGCTGGTGACATTGATGAACTTAGAACCTGAATGTGCTAATTCCTGGCCAGGGCTTTTTCTACCACAGTATGCATTCTGACCTTTGAAATTGGCTGTTACAAATTGCGCTGTGTAGGCCACTAAATTACAACAAACTTCCTCTCCTGCCCACCTTCAAGACTTTGTACTGAGTGGAAGAGATAATGATATTTAGAAAGCTTTTCTGAGAACGTAAATTCCAAACATTGATTCCAAATGCTTGCCCCATGTTGTTTATGATAATTATGTGTGAAAGTTACTGCATTTCTCAATTAATTACACTCTCATTCTCCGACATTTTCTTGTGCCCAGAATCTCTCATTTCCTAGTGAAGATATTTTACAATGGGAATTTAAAGAGAAATGAAGGATTCAAGTTCTAAAGTAGAGGAATATAAGCTGAGGTCTTTTAGGAATACTGTTTTAGTTTAAATAATGAAGTTTGAAGTAAAAATGATTTTTCTCACCTTTCTAAATAGGATGGAGTGTTTTATTTGCAACATTTTATTATGAAACCTTTAAATATGCAGAAAAGTTGAACAAATTCTTTATATATTCCCTGGATTCTACAATTAACAATTTGCTATATTTTATTAATATGAATTTATCAAGCTTTCTATCCTGTTTTATGATGAATTTTAAAACTGATAATATGCCATTTTGCTCCTAAATACTTAAGCATGCATATCATTAACAAGAGTTCAATTTTATCTTTTCAATTATAAAATTTATGTGTAATGAAATGTTCAAGTCCTAAGCATATATTCAGTCATTTTTGGACACATACAACAACTTTGTGATCCTATGTCTATCAAACATTAGGATACTACCATCACCTAGAATGATCCTTTATGTCCTTCCTAATCTCCATCCTTTCCATCTTAGAGGCTGCTTTAAAATCCTTGCCTGTTATGTCTGGCTTCTGTGTCACCTTAGTTCAGTCTTCATTGATCATCTGTTCTCTTGAATAAGGTCTCTGAATATGTCTAGTAATTCTGGGTTGCATTCTGAATTCTGTGAATGATACAACATAGATTTTGACTATTCTGCAATAGTCCTCTGAAGACTATTGATTTTTTGTTTCAGTAAGCAATTAAGCTGATTGCATTAAAACCCAAAATTATGTTTTCCCTGTGGCAGCAACTGAAGTAGTTGGATCTCTTGAAGTCTTTCCTATGCAAGCAGAGTTCAAGGATAAGAAAGAAATTTGGACAGTTTATATGCAGAAGTTTGGGCTCCTTCCTTTCTGGGATTCCCTCT
This sequence comes from Xerus rutilus, assembly GCA_028644305.1. Classification (NCBI taxonomy): domain Eukaryota; kingdom Metazoa; phylum Chordata; class Mammalia; order Rodentia; family Sciuridae; genus Xerus; species Xerus rutilus. Next base: position 107,481,020 of record CM053405.1, read on the forward strand.
TCACTTTCCTGCTGCAATGGTAACCCCAAATTCTGGTTGTTCTAGCTAATAATTCTGCTGGTTTCTGTATGCATTTTAGCCACCCTATTTGTGATGAGACCTTAGATTAAAAAAAACTTTAAGAATGGTGTGTTGTTCCTTTTCACCAAATCTTGAACCCCCTTCCATGTGTTTTGCTTTTAGTTATTCTCTAGTGCCTTCAGGTAGTTATTTTTCCATATTTTGTTCTGAGTTTTTTGAGTTTATAGCATAATATGCTCTTGGATTGATCTGATAGGAGTCCTCTGCCTTAGTTAGGAGCAGAACCTAAATGTCCCTTCTGCCTCAGATCCCAAACTGGATAAAGACCTTATGAATTTCAGCAAAGCAGATGGGAACAAAGACAGCTGGAGATGGCAATGGATACCTCTAAGGAAGGAATCTTTGTCCTATTGAAGGGTAGAGGAGTGAGAGAATATGTGGTCCAAAGGCAGGGACCTGTGTTTTATACCCAGGGAGGATTTTAGAAGACAACATATCATTGAGTTTCCGGCACCCCTCACATAATAGCAAGAGCAGAATAGACATACTGCTATTTTGTTTTTACACAGAGAGAAGCTGAGACAGTCTTGAGGTTTCTTACAGTCTGAGATGGGCAGAGGAGAAAAGTCTAGCATTTTCCACATAGCTGCTAAGAGGGTCAGGGAAATCACTAAAGGAGGCCCAGGACCTAAAGAAGCCTTTCATTGGGATGAGAGAGGCAGTAGCACGGCTAGTATGGAGAATACCACTGATTAGGATCCAGATAGGTGTGCCTGGCTCTGCAGACATTAATGAGGAAAAGTGACAGTTGGTGACTAGAGGGAACGAGGATGTTGAAGTGGATGTCAATGTAGATAAATGAAGCCTTGATCTCCAGTTCCTATGTTGTGATGCTAAATATTATGGTCTTCTGTTCTATGCTTGTTCTTAGAATTTAGCTGCAACCTCAGGGATTAGGTTTAGGAGAATAAAATCATGATTTCATTTAGTTTACCTAGAACTCTCTGATTTAAGTTTTTTTTCTAAAAGATGAAATGGATAGTTTAAGGTAGAAGGTAAGGTCGTGTATAGAAAACAAGGTAGAATTTTTGTCATATTTATGGAATGAGATTCTGTACCTCTTACACTCATGTAATGTTAATGCAGCCAGAAGAATTGAACACTAGCTGCTGACAGAGAATCCAGGTGGAGACTTTAGAAATGCAGGGGCGTGAGTAGGGATTTATCTTGGCTGTGGTTCTCCAACGGTAGATTTTTGGGTTTTATTTCAGGATTCTGTTAATGTCCCTCTAGCCAACCAGTAATCAGGGTTTTATTTTTCTTCCATGATCTCATTTATAATGTCCATAATTTACATATATTTGCATTTTAATTTTTCTAACTAAAAGAATCGAATAAATATGTGATCTCTGCATACCACTGGAGCAGAAACACATGAACTCCAGTGGTATGGATAAAGGACTCTTGACATACTCCTTATTTTAGCGCAAAATTATTTTCTAAACTGTGGACGTACTTTCCTTTTTTGGTACTCTAATCAGAGAATTCCACTCTATATTTCATTTCTCCTTAATGTTGCCAAAAGGGTCTAGACAGGTGGGATAGGCCACATACTTCATTTTATATGTCAAGAGATGTGGTGTTTCATGTTCAGAGGTGAAATGATTATATTATGAGAGTTGTAACCTAATCAGTGGATTAATCCATTTGATGGATTAATAATTTGAAAGGACTACTGTATGCGTGGTAACTATAGGCAAGTGGGATGTGGCTGGAGGGATTGGGTCACTGGGAGCATGCCCTTGGGAGTTATATCTTTTTCCTCTGGCTCCTCCTTCTCTCTCTCTGTTTCCAGGCTGCTGGCTGCCATGAGATGAGTAGCTTGTAGCTTTTCTTTGCCATACCTTTTTGCCATGGTTGCTCTGCTTCACCTCAGGACCCAAAATGGAGCTGATTGACTCTGGCCTGAACCTCTGACATGTGAGCCAAATAAACTCTCCCTCCTTTCAGTTGTTCTTGTTAGGTATTTTGGTGACAGTGATGCAAAGCTGACTACCACATGGGGCCACAGATGAGACTTATGCAGGACCACATGACCAGTGACAGGTAGAGCCTTTCCCTCTCTATCCTCAGCTCACCTGTTCTTCAGTCTCTAAAATAGCTTCTTACTTGTAGAAGTCAACTTTTCAAGTACATCTATAAGAGAAGTATTAAGATTTTTTTCTTTGTTGTAGGAAAAATTATGTAATAGCTAAAAAGTGTGATAAGTTGTGCTGTGGGTGATGAAAAGTGGGGAAGGGATGAGGAGGCTAAACTCTGTTCACAATGAAGATCAAGGACTATTGCCTGAAGTTAATGAAATATAAATATGTTGAATAAAATATATGAGGAAAGAAACTCTTAATAATTATTAGAAGAATATATACTATACATATTGTAAGCAAGTTTAGAAGTGAAATGATTGGGTGTTTTGACCTAATCAGTGTTTTCATCTCCCTGATAGGGATTAACTGGGTGGTAATTGTAGGCAAGTGGGGTGTCGCTGGAGGAGCTGGGTTGATAGGGCATGCCTTTGGGGTTTGTATTTTGTCAGGGTGAGGGGAGCTCTCTTTCTGCTTCATGGTGGCCATGTCCTGAGCCATTTTCCTCCACCACACTCTTCCACCATGACATTCTGCCTCACCCCAGGCCCCAAGGAATGGAGTTGGCCATCTGTGGACTGAGACCTCTGAAACTTAGCCTCAAAATAAATTTTTCCTCCTCTAAAATTGTTCTTGTCAGATCTTTTGGTTATAGTAGTGAAAAAGCTAAAACACCTATTTATAACCTTGCAAACTATTTAAGAAAGTAGGAAGAGTTTTAAATAAAAATTGTCACTTTTATAAATTGTGGAGTTAATAGATAATTTAAAAAGTTGATAAATGAAGGAAAAGAGGTATAAGTACATTTCCTAGAGATGAAAGTAACAACTAGGTGGTCAATAGAAATAAAACCAGGAATGGTTATAAGGTTGCCCTAGGTGGGGAAAGTTGTGATTGAGAGTGGGATGGTGGTAGATTGTGGCTTTTCATCACATCCATATTTACAGATTATTCATGTACTACTTTGTCAAAATGTTTATGTATTTTATATTTTGATTTTCATTTGCTAATAAACTCTTTAAAAAACTGAACAAATATGAACACATTTTATCAAGTGATTATGGGACTACTCTTCTACATACAAGCTTAAAGTATACATGGGTTATTTGATATTCATTGAATCTTACTATCATATACTTATTTTTGTAAGCCTTTTATGTGCAAATGAAATAAATGAATACTTTCGGGTGGTTGAACTTTGTTAGTGATGATGTTTAACTCTCCAGTATCCTTACTAATATTATATTTGATTAATCTATAAATCACTGGGAGAGGTGTTAAAAAGCACTCTACTATTAATGTGAACTTTTTTCATGTCTTCTCATACTTCTGTCAACATTTACTTAATATATTTTGATGCTCAGCTGTTAGGCAAACACAAGTGTAGAATTGTTATGTTCTCCTTGTGACCTGTCGTTTATTTCGTGCCTCGCGTGGGTTCGCTTGACGCGTTGGGGTCCCGCAGGACGAGGGGACTGAGGAATGGGGTCCCACGTGACGAGCTCTGGGGTCCCGGAGGACGAAGGACAATGGGGTCCCATGGGACGAGGTCTGGGGTCCCGGAGGACAAGGTCTGGGGTCCCGGAGGACGAGGTCTAGGGTCCCGGAGGACGAGGGTTTATGAGGTGGACGGTCGCGGAGTCACTCACCCAGACACTGGGGGTAGGTAAAACTGCTCTGCCGGAGTGAGAAGCAGACCCGTTTATTTCAGTTAGTGCAACAGTTTATATAGGGTCCTCGGACCAATCATGGCCCTGAGGTTAGGTTACAGCCAATAGGGTATTGATCCATGTCAGGCGCGCAGCCAATCAGCATGGGGTGAGAAAAGGAGAGCCACTGAAGGCAGCCAATCAGTATGGGATGAGAAAAGGAGAGGCACTGAAGGCAGCCAATCAGCATGGGGTAAAGAGGAGGAGAAACATTCAAAGTAACCAATCAGCATGGGGAAAAGGAAAGGGAAGGGGAGTCATTGAAGGCATGGAGGGAGCTTCTATAGTGACCTGTTCATGTATTGTTATTGTATGGTGACTCTGTGGTAAGTCAGGATACCTTTTGGTTTAAGTAGTTAGGACCCTTATTAAAATAATAAATTCAGGGAGAAGAGGAGGGGGAGTAGAGAAGGGCAGGGGCAATGGCCACAAGGATGTGATCTGCAGACCTCTGACTACAGAGAGCAGTGTCCACCAACAACATTAGCTGCTTTGCTCTGAAATTTCTCCCAGAGTTTTCATGGAAGCCATGCTTCCCACAGGCTGCTTCTCCAGTGACTGAGTGCAGCTGGCAGATCAAGGCAAGCACATTCCTGGGAGAGGTGGAGCTCCCCTAACAGCTGATTTGGCTTATAAACCCCCATAGGGCCTCCTACTCCATTCAACCTTCCTTCTCTCACTTTCCTAGGGGGTTAAACTCACATAGTAGTCTGATAGCCCTATCAGCCTTTCCCCACTTCTTCCCATTTTCTCCCACTCCCTTAATAAAATCCCTGAACATTTCCTCCTATCCTGGCCTCTCCTTTTTAGAGCACTTGGATTAACACAGGATGGCTGCTTGTTCTCTCAGCAGCTGGAGGATATATGTCATCAGAGAGCCAGATTCCCTCCATTTCTCTGCTCTGCCATCCTAAGTGGGACGTTCCCTTCTCTGGCCAGCTCCCTTCATGACCACTGGAGGCAGTACCTCCAGACACCACAATATCCAGAGGGAAAAAGGGAACATAATTTTCAGTGTCTCTTTAAACTTGAGAAAACTTTTTCTAGAAGCCCTCCAACAGCCTTCCTTTACTTCTCATTGGTTGATGTGTTCACTTCTCAGCAAATCACTGGAAAGTGGAAGACACTAGTTATTGTCAAGGTTTATCCCTAAGTTGGGAATAAAGTCATCTTTCCTTGAGTCTCTTGGTAGAGAAACTGTCACTGTCCAACACCAGGGTTCTATTATGAAAGAAAGAAAGAGAAGGTGGGTATAGGTGGACAATTGACTGCTAAATAGAATAATGCAGTTATTGGGTTTTTTGTTTGTTTGTTTGTTTTTTTGATACTGAAGATTGAACCCAGGGGCACTTAACCACTGAGGCACAGTGGTTATTTTTTATTTTATTTTAAGACAGTCTTGCTCAGTTGCTTAGAGCTTCACTAAGTTGCTGAGGCTGGCCTTGAACTTGTGATCCTCCTGCCTTAGCCTCCTGAGTTGCTGTAATTACAGGTGTGCGTCACCACACCTGGCTTGTAAATCTATTTCATCAGATGGGAATGGCATCTTTCTTTTTTAAAAATTATATATATATATATTTTTTTTAGTTATTGATGGGCATTTATTTTTATTCATTTATTTGTATGTGGTGCTAAGAATTGAACCCAGTGCCTCACACATGCTAGGCAGGTGCTCTACCACTGAGTCACAACCCCAGCCGGTACTTTTCTTTAGTTAGCTTTTTCTGTCTCTTTACTGTCATTCCAGTTTTCTCCCTTGCAGATAGCATATGGCTGTTTTTTCTTCCATTTTTTTTTCTAATCTGAAAGTCGTTTAGTTAGTATGATTGGTACACTTAAATTTATTTAGATCATTGATCTAATTAGATCTATTTCTGTCATGACGTTCTGCTTTCCATTTATTGTGATTGAGGTTTTTAAAATTTCTTGTCATTCTCCTTTCTGGCCATCTGGATTTTAAAAAAAAAACTTTACTTAACAATTTCAACCATATATAAAATAAGAAAAGAATATGAGAACTCCTGCATTCTTCTCACATAGATGTGACCCATACCAGTGTTTTATGGTGTCTTGAATTAGCTTTTCTGTTATTGAAGATTTTAAAGCAAATAACAAATAGCAGCATACTTAAATACTTAAGTGTGATGGGACTGGGGATGTAGTTCAATGATAGAGCACTTGTTAGCATATGCAAGGTCTTGAGTTTGATCCCCAGCCCCACACATACACACACACAAAGTATGGAAGCGTGAATATTTAAGTTTTCTTTATTTTTCCATTTTCCTCCAGATGTTTGAAATTATATTCCTATTCCATTAGTTTTTAACACATTAATCAAGATAACGTCTATTCCCCTGAACAAAGAAAGGACTTTAGAATTCGCAATTTCTCCACGTGATATATTGCTATTACTTGGCTGTTTGGTTCCATGTTGGCACACGATTTAGCCTAGACTTGTCTGTATGCAAACAAATAAGTCCTGAAATTTCAGTTGCTTAAAATAAAGGTGTTTTCTTGGTCAAAAGCAGTCTGTATAGATAGGGAAACTTTCCTCTAAGCAGGATGTCAAGGGTCCAGCCTCCTTCCACCTTGCAGCCATACCATACAGAACAAATGACTTCTGAAGTTTCTGGGGAAGGGAAGAGTTTGAGAATTTTAGGGGATGAGTTTAAAGTCCTAGACTCCCATTTTCCATTTCTTGGACTAACTTAATTACATAGACTCCACGATATTTGCAATGGTAGCTGAGAAATGTAGTCTCCCTTTACTTTTAGTCTATATAGTATATTCTTATTTAAAATTAACTTTAGTTTTCTTTACTTGTCTTTTTCCTACCTTTCCAATAAGGCTGACATAACAGAATACCATCCCTTGGGCAGCTTAAACAATAGAACTTTATTTCTCACAGTTTTGAGGGTTGGAGAGTCCTAGATAAAGGTTCCAGCAAGATAGTCATCATTCTAGGCCTCGTCTCCTAACTTGTAGGTGGCAGCCATCTCTCTGTGTGCTAACATGGGCTTTTGTTCTTACATTGTGCTCTCGAAGAAAGAGAGCTCTGGTGTCTCTTTCTTGTCTTATGAGGGTACCAGCTCTCTGGGTTTAGAGTCCCACTCTTGTGACTCATGTAACCTTTATCACCTCATGACCCTATCTCCACGTGATATATTGCTATAATTTAGTTATGTTTGGGATTAAGGCATATGGAGTTTAGGAGGATACAATTCTGCTCATAGAACCACTGTTATTTGGAACAGGACTATGACCAAAGAACTGATCAGATGAATATAGGTACTGATGCAGAAAAAGTGGCCTTCATATCTGATGTTAAGAAAGATTTTAAGTTGGATCTGCTGGGAGTCATTGATCTGCTGGGGGTAAGGCCCAACTGACAATAAGGATAATTAAGTGAAACACAGAATAGAGAGAAATGGAAAGAAGGATAGAATCTTGATATCATTAGAAACTTGGAATTTAGATATAACTGAAGTTTGATTTAATCTTTGTATTTCTCAAGCATGTTAGCTTGAGAAAGGAAATATGCCAACAAATTCCATATTTTTGCTTAAAATCTCTGACACTAGCAGTGGATGAGTCCTGGAAATACCCTAGTGCCAGGTGGATGCTGGTAATGTAGATAAATGTAAGCACAGAGAAAAAGACAACTGACTGATACTATGATGGGTCACATGATATGATTGGATGTCATGGATATATCAGTCTGCTGTGTCTACCTTGTAATTTCCTTTATTACAGTGAGCCATAACTGAACAATAATTCTACTACAGTGTTAAGGCTGCAATGGGTCAAGTATTTGCTGCCCTAGGTTTGGGTGAAAAATTAAAAACATTGGTTTTTTTGGTGAGATCTCCCATTCTATAAGTAGTGTTGGTGAGAAAGCTTTTAGCCGTAGGATCAAAAGATCCCACCTCAGATTGAGGAATCCCCAAAATGATTACTCAGTAAGTAAATTTATTAACCCCCATTTTTGCTTCAGGTGTAGTTCGAAGCTGTGGCTCAATGATGCTGTGAAGGATGAGGTTTCTTTCTGTCTCACCATTTTTCTTGGCTTCATGTTGGCTTAATTCCAAGACTAGTTCTGACATTATCTTGGAGTGGCTTTCAGTAAAGCTACTTGCCTTTTTATGTCCATGTGTCTACCCTGGACCAGTAGTAGTGGCTAGGGAGATGCCATTTTCTCATTGACTTAGGCTAATCAGGAGCTGAGTTTGATGTGCATCAGGCTACCTCACAACTGGTCTCAGTTTTGTTTCACCAACCTCTTAAAGTGATGGAAGAGGGGTAGTAGTTGTAGAAAATTGGGATTCTGTTTGTAAGGAGAGAAATGACGATGGATATTGGGTTGGCATCAGCAGTGTTCACTACTTATTTTGTTAAAACAGGGAAAAGTAAAGTTGGATCTACCCATGAATTAGGTGGAAGGGCCTTACATTAACTTGCTACTCCTAATATTAACTTGCTACTCTTAACTGTAGTAGTATCACTCTAATAGTTTCTGTGGCAACTTGAACTCTGGTGAGTCATCACAATTATTGCTTATTTGTAGCAGAGGAGGAGTATCATGCCAAATGTGTGAAAAGTTTAAGTTTCAGACTTAGATTTGGGTACCCAGAATGGATTACACAACAGCCAATAATGCCACATGAAGGGGGAGATTTAAGCTAACCCTTGCCGACATTGGGAATACGAGGCAGCTTTGGAACTTATGCAATAGTGGGAAAGCCATTGCAAGACATCTTGGTTGGTTAAGTCTGAAAACTTTTAGTAAGTTACTTAAGATTACATAAACATTAAGAAATACTTTATATATAAATTGTGGGTAGAAAAATAAATCAGAAAGAAAGTGTAATGTTTACTTGGTACCTGAACTATAATGTTCCTGTGATTATGGGCATCCCTTCCCCCAAATTAAAGAAAGTGTTAGACTCATAATGAGTACGAAGCAGCTGTTCCATCAAGCTGTTTTCCAAATGGGCTTTCACCATTATTGTTGTTGTTAGACAGATAGGGAAGTGATTTTAGTGTGAAAGTGAAAATGAATTAATGTTGCCTGTCAGGAAACAAAACCAGTGCCAGGAGATCAGCTTATGCACAGCTGAAAGATTAAAAGAGAAAACTCTGGAAAACCAGAGAGCTAAAAAGACATTGTTCCCAAATTTGCACTAGTCTTGCAGCACAGAAGTTCATGTTGTATTTCAACCATGGAATCAGCTTCAGATAAGTTAGTTTGGATTGCCACATCCAGGAGAGCTTGGAAAGTAATGGTAATACTAGCAGTAAGATGTCTCATTCCCAACCTGAACACTATAGAGAAATATTATTTCTTTGACCATCTGAGTCAATCTGGAATAGGTTGCCAGATTTAGCAAATAAAAATTAAAGATGCTAGTTGAATTTAAATTTCAAATAAACAATGAATAATGTTTTTAGACAAATATGTCCCAAATATTGTGTGGAATATAGTAATATTAAAAATTTGTCATTGTTTATTCGAAGTTTAAATTTAACTGAATGCCCTGCCTTTTATCTGGCAATTCTTATGTTGGGTAATGAATAATCTTAATCTTATTCTCAGAATATTATGACATGATCGTGCTTGAACTCTTCTCTGAGTTACTAATGTTGGACTCTTACAATCCTGTGTGTCAGACTGTATTACATATCCCATCCCACACTGACTTCTTACAATGTCACAACGACTCCTTCATTAAGAATTGGGGCCTGGGTGGACTTTGTAACTGCCTTGACCAGTAGAGTACGGCAGAAGGAACACTATGCTGAGATTGGATGGTAAAAAGGCAATACTACTTCCATCAGACTCTCTTGAGACACGCCTTCTTGGAGCCCAGGACTGACATGTAAGAAGTTTGGCTACCCTGAAGCCATCAGACTGGAGAGATCATGTGAAGAGGCCACATTGACATAGAAAGGATGCTGCATGACCCCAGCTTCAATCCCTGACTGCAACTTATAGAAGACTCCATCTAAACCATTCATCCATCCATCCCCAAATTTCTGACTCCCAGAAATGTATTAATAATGATTATTATTGTTTTAATATACTATATTTTGAGTAGAGTAGTTACACAACTGCATGCCACTAATATACCCTGGTTTTGGGGAAGAGGAATACCACTACATTAGGTTAATATTTTTAATAATGGTCTTTTAAAATAAGTAGTTTTGTGTTTAGGGATTTTGATATAATAACATGTCCAAAAATTTGTTTATGCTAGCTTTTGAAGGTTTTACTGTTAAAGTATTTTCAGTATCCTTTTTTTTTCTTTTTAAATTAAAAATGGGGTTAGAACTATGGGAAAATTGAGTTATCCATAGGAAAAAAATAATCAAAAATCTCAGTTCAGTACTGTGTAATGAAATGAGCACTGATAAAGGAGACCTTGGTTGTTTTGACTTTAACACTAACTGTTGGACTTTGAACAAATTACTTATTCTCTAAAGTTCAGTATCTGTATCTGTAAAATGAAGCATGATCTTAGATAAGGTATGGGAAACACAGAGCGTGCAAACTACCATTTGTCCTAGCAGACAATACTAATGAACTGTAGCACTCTTGCTACAGGAAATGACCTTAGAGTCCTTCTCAAAGCAGAACTTCAAGGAGCAGGATCAATCAATCATAGTTGGCAATAATGACATTTTTTTTTGTCTTTCCAGTTCTTGAACATGTCTACTATTACTTTCTGTGTTAAAATTTAATATACCTATGATGTAAATGATTTGCCTAAGTTCTTAAAAAGAGTTGTTAAAGTGATGTGAAGGTAATGTTGGGAATATTTGAGGAACGATGGAGCAATGTTGAGCCCCAATAGTTATGCTCCAGGTGTGACATAGGCTATGCAGGTTATTGTCATATAAAGAGTGATGAAACAGATGTTTCCTCAGAGAGTGGAAAGACATACACAAATAACTCAAAATGAGAATGTTTTCTCACTCTGATTTAAATTAGACCAAATTTTTCCCACATTGTCACTTGAGACCTCTCAGTTATGACCTTTGAGAACATTGTAACAAAAGAAACAGTGACATGTCTTAGGAATGCTACGTTCACATTTGATTCAAGTGGATCCAAAGGAATCCCATGTGTTCCACATACACTAAAATTGGAGAAGTCATTGGTCAACTCCATTCAATGCCCTGTGCCAGACTTATTTCCCAACAGTCTTGTACTCATATACTGTAGCTGGCAACTCCCCTCTCTCATTTTTTTCCTTATAATGTCCTCTGCTTTTATTTTAGGCCTTCTTCAGCTATAGTACTATCTGCTACTTTTTCACCTTAGGCTTGGAGGTATCCCTTAAAAAACAACTCTAGCCCCCTTTTTACATACTCTCTTGTTTGACCATTAGCTATGATCTTTCCCTATCCCCGACCAAGGATTCAAAAATTTTCTCCACATATGTGATTAGATTTTTTTCTTAATTACATGAAAAGTATTTTATTGTTTGATACTCAGAAATTAATCATCTTGCATAACTGAAACTTTGTAACCTATGACCAGCATCTTCCCATTTTTTCCCACCTTACTCTCTGGTAATCACAATTCTCTTCTATGAGTTTAACTATTTTAGATTCCACATCTAAGTGAGATCACACAGTATTTATCTTTCTGTCTGGCTTATGTATACTTAGCACAGTGTTCTTCTAGGTTCATCTATATTGTCACAAATGTCAGCATTTCCTTCTTTTTAAAGGCCAAATAACATATATTTTTAAAAATTATTTTATCCACTCATATAATCACAGAAATTTAGATTGTGTCCATATCTCAGCTATTCTAAATAATACTACAGTGAACATTGGAGTCAGACTTCTCTTCTATACTGATTTTAATTCCTTTGGAAATATATCAGGAAGTCAGTTTGTGGAATCTTATGGTAGTTCTATTTTTTAGGTTTTTGAGGAACACCTATACTTTTTTCCAAAATGGCTATACCAATTTACAGTACCAATGACAAAGCCCAAGAGTTCTATTTTCTACACATTCTTGCCAACACTTATTATTTTTCATCCTTCTGATATTAGATAACAGTTGTGAAGTGATATCTCACTGTGCTTTTGATGCTCATTTCCTTGATGACTGGTGATGATCCTTTTTTCATGTATCTATTGACCACTTGTATGTCTTCTTTTGAGAAGTGTTTATTTAGGTCTATTGTCTGTTTTAAAATTAGTTTATTTGATTTGTTTTTATTGAGTTGTTAGAGTTTTTATGTAATTTGGGTATTAACTCATTATCACATATATAGTTTACAGATATTTTTTCCATTCTGTAAGTTGTTTCTTCACTATGTTGATTATTTTCTTTGCTATGCAAAAGCATTTTAGTTAGATACAAACACATTTGTCCATTTTGGTTTTGTTGACAGTGCTCTTGGGGTCATATCAAAAAACTTATTGTACAACTAATGTTAAGAATATTTTTCCATACTCATCATCATGTACATCCATAAGAAATTTATTAAAAAATCAATTATGGGTAAATGGCACAAAGATCAATAGAGGGAAGGGAGCAGGGGGTGGGGAGAGGGAAGGGGAAGGAGAGGTACTGGAGTCTGAATTAGAACAAAATATATTCCATGCTTGTATAATTTTATCGAAATAGGTTCTACTGTCATGTACAACTAAAAAGAACCAATAAAAAACCAAATATTGACATTTATAAAAACATATTAAGTAGTCTTATGTTATATTTGCATAAGTTCCTACTGTGAATCTTTAAGGGTTTAATATTATTTATTGTTTCTGCTGGTTGTCTTTCATGGTGATTCATTTCCTTATTTGTATGTTTGAGTTTTAATTTTTGATTATGCATGAGTTTCCTCTCAATTTTTGCTTTGAGAATTATTTGAGGCCTGAGTGGAAAGTAATTCCTTTCAAAGTGAACTCCTGTTTACCTCCAGAGCATTACTAATGAAGTATCTTTTAAAAATAAATTCTCAGCATGAGGTTAAAAAAGAGAGAATATTTTCCAGTATGTTTTTTCTAGCAGTTTTAGTTTTGGGTTTTAACCCAAGTCTTTAATCCTTTTTGAATTGATGTTTATATAGGAGTCTAGTTTCATTGTTCTTCATGTGGATAGCCTGTTTTCCCAGTTCCATTTGGGCAAGAGACTATCCTTTCTCTATTGTGTGTTCTTGGCACCTTTATTTGAGATCAACTGGGCACGAATGGGTGCATTTATTTCTGAGCTATCTATTATGTTCACCTATATGGTCTATGTTGGTTACTATAGCTTTGTGATACTATAGTGTGATGCCTCTAGCTTTAGTCTTCTTGTTTTCTATTTTTTTGCTATTCAGGATCTTTTATAGCTCCATATGAATATTAGGATTGTTTTTTTCCATTTCTGTGAAAATGTCGTTGGATATTTGATAGGAATTGCATTGAATCTGTAAATTGCTTTGGGTAGTATGAACATTTAACAATTCTTCTGAATGTGGATTACTTTTTTATTTATTTGTAATTTCTTTAATTTTTCTCATAAGTTTTTATAGTTTCCAAATACAAATATTTCATTTTCTTGCTTGAATTTGTCCCTGAATATGTTGTTCTTTTTGGTGTCTTTGTAAATGGAATTGTTTTCTTAATTTTCTATTTTGGATAGCTCATTTGTATATAGAAATATTACTGATTTTTGTGTCTTGATATTATATCCTGACATTTTATTGAATTAGTGTACAAGTTCTAACAGTTTTTTCCCCAAAATTATTAGGGTTTGCTACAGATATGATCATGCCACAAACCCACAAGAAATAGTTTTAGTTCTTCCTAATTTAGGATCCTTTTTTTCCTTTTTCTTTTTCTGATTAACTGGCTAGGACTTCCTATACTGTGGTGAATAGAAATAGTAAAAATGAATATTCTTGTCTTTTTCCCAGTATGAGAAGAAGGAAATACTGTCAACTTTTATCATTGAGTATAATATTAGCTGTAAATTTTTATACATGGCCTTTATTATGTTGAGATACATCCATTCTATGCTTGATTTATTGAGTTTTTATCATGAAAAGGTGTTGAATTTTAACAAATTATTTTTTTCATCTATCGAGAAGATCATGGGGTTTTAAAGATTTTATTCTGTTAATATCATGTATCACACTGGGTGAATTGCCTTATTAAACTATCATAGCATCTCAAGAATAAATTTTACTTAGTTGTGGTGTAGGATCCTCTTATTGTGTGGTTGAATTTAGTTTGATAGTATTTTGTTAAGAATTTTGGCCTATGGGTTCATTAGGGAGATTGGCTTGTAGCTTTCTTTTCTTGTGGTGCCTTTTTCTGATTTTGTTATTAAACTAATGCTGGCCTCATAAGTGAGTTTGGAGTTATTCCTTTTCTTCTGTTTTTTTGAAAGATTTTAAGAAGGATCTATATTAATTATTCTTGGAATTTTTGGTAGAATTCACCAACAAAGGTATTTGTTCCTGGGTTTTTCTTCATTGAGAGGTATTTGATTATTGATTCAATTTCCCTATTGTTATTGGTCTTCAGCCTTCTCTTTCTTCTTGATTCAGTTTTGGTAGGTTGTATGTTTCTAGAAATTAATATACTTTTATAGAATATTTGATTTTTGGCATATAAGTTTTCATAGTAATCTTTCATGATCCTTTCTATTCCTGAGGCATCTGTTGTAATGTCTTCTTTTTCATTGATGATTTTGATTTCTCTCTCATTTTCTTAGTTCATCTAGGTTAGGGCTTGTTGATTTAGTTCATTTTTTAAAAACATTTTTAATTTTGTTATTTTTTCTATTGTTTCTCTATTTCCTATTTGATTTATTTCTACTATATTCTATCCTTTTCTTTAAACTGCAAACTTTGGGCTTAGCTCATTTCTTTTTTTCTAGTTCTTTCAGATGTTAACTTGAATTGTTTGTTGGAGATCTTTTTCTTTTTTTCGTTTTTAATGTCTGTATTTATTATTTATTGTTCTAAAGCTCTCTCTTAGTACCTTTTTTTCTTTTTTCTTTTAATTCTCATAAATTTTGGTAAGTTATGCTTTCCTTTCCGCTTGTCTTGGGATGTTTTTAAAATTCCCATTTGATTTCCTCTTCAACCCAATGGTGTTCCAGAGTTTGTTACTTAGTTTTCATAAGTTTATTAATTTTTCTGTTGTCTTACTGTTATTGATTTCTGGCTTCATTTTATTATGTCAGAAAAGATACTTAAAATATAACTCCTTTCTATGTAATAAGTTGGTTTTCTCTTGTTGCTTTCAAACTTCCCTCTCTGCTTTTGACTTTTGACAGTTTAATGTTGTGTTTTAGTGTAGACTTCAGGTATAATCTATTTGGGAGATTTTTGGCTTTATGAATCAAAATGTCTATTTCTCTCCCTAGATTTTGAAAAATTTCAACCGTTATTTCTTTGAATAAGCTTTCTGATTCTTGCTTTTAACTCTCCTCCTTCTAGCACTCTTATTATGCACATACTCATACTCTTCATGGGATTCCACGATTTCTGTATGTTTTCTTCACTCCTTTCCCTTTTTGTTTCTCTAATATTTAATTTCAAATGACCTGTTTTTGAGTTCTTTGATTCTCTATTCTGCATGATGGAACCTCTTGTCTTAGTCCTCTTTTGAATTTTTTTCAGTTCAACTGTTGTTTTCTTCAACTCTAAGAGTTCTGTTTTTATTTTCTATGCATTTATTAAATTTCTTTCTTTGTTTATGTATCACTTTGCTGATTTCATTGGGTTGCTATCTGCATTATCTTATAGCTTATTTAGTTTCTTTGAGATGATTATTTTGAATTCTTTATCAAGCAATGAATGGATCTCCTTTTCTTTAGGATCAGTTACTAGAATTTTATCAATTCTTAGTGGTATCATTTTTATTTGATTTTTATGATTTGTATAGCTTGTGCATGTATTTGTTCATTTGAAGTACCAAATAACTTTCGTAGTCTTTACACACTGGTTTTAATAGGTGAGAACCTGTTCTTGCCAGATTCCTGAACTTTTGGACTGCCTCTGAAATTGTATACAAGCAGGTCTGATACTACTTTCAGATCTGCAGTGAGGCCTGTGTTTGGCAGGCCTATTATTGGGGCATAGATAGTGTGGTTATTAATAGGTCCTAGACAGATGGAATTATTTGGGGCTGTGGTTGAGGAGTGATTGAGTCAGATTAGAGTCATTTTTGGGCCCATTACTAGGAGCTTTGACAGATATTGCTCCTATGGGGCCCCTGGGAAGGCATCTACTTCATTACTAGGCATATTTCTGTGTGGTCAGGACTACTTTCAGAACTGGTAGAGAGAGATGGAATTGGAATACAGTGCCATGGAAGTCATATCCAGGATCAGTGGGCATGTTACTGAGGACAGAGAGAGCATGACTCCTCCTCTCCCTCTTGGTAGATGGGACTCATGACAGGACTGTGGTTAAGTGGGGCTAGAGCAGATTCCACAGGAGTATAGAGCTCCTTTTTCACAAGTGGGACCATGAGTGGAGAGCCTCCCACCTGGTTGTATGTCTGACTATACTTTAAAAAAAATTTACATTATAATTATGTATATAGTGGGATTGATTTTGACATATTCATACATGCATATGACCTAATTTGGTCAATCTGATTCTCTAGAACCCCTGTTTGCTCCCTTTATCTCTCCCTTTGGTCCTTTTCGTCTACTCTACTGGTCTCCCTTTCATTTTCAAAATATCTACACCCAACCTTTTCCCTTTTCTCTTTGTAGCTTCCACTTATGAGAGAAAACATATGACCTTTGATTTTATGAGTTTGGCTTAGTTTGCTTTCAAATTCAATCCATTTTCCAGCAAATGACCTTCACTCTTCTTTATGGCTGAATAAACTTTCATTGTTTATATATACAACACAATTTTTAAAAAATCCATTCATCTGTTGATAGACACCTAAGCTGGTTCTATAACTTGGCTATTGTGAATTGTGCTGCTATAAACATGTATGTATGTGTTGGTATAACATGCTGACTTTTATTTTTTTGGGTACCAAGGATCAAACTCAGGGGCATTCAACCACTGAGCCACATCCCCACCCCTATTTTGTATTTTTATTTAGAGACAGGGTCTCATTGAGTTGCTTAGTGCCTTGCCATTGCTGAGGCTGGCTTTGAACTAGTGATCCTCCTGTCTTAGCCTCCCAAGCCACTGAGATTACAGGCATGTACCATTGTGCCAGGCTAATATGCTGACTTTAATTCTTTTGTATAAATACCCATGAGCAATGTAGCCAGCTCACCTGTGGTTCCATCCCTAGTCTTTCAGGAACTTCCATGTAATTTCCATGTGGATTTACTAATTTATGACCCCACCTACTGTGTATAGGTATTCTTATATCCTTGCATCCTCACTAGCATTATTATGTGTATTCTTTTTTCCCTATTTACTGGTTTTTAAAAATTTATTTATTTTTATTTTTTAAAACAGCAGAATGCATTTTGAGTCACAGTACACCTATGGAGCACACTTTTTCATTTTTCTGGTTGAAAACAAGGTAGAGTCACACCATTCGTGTTTTCATACATGTACCTAGGGTAGTGATGTCCATCTCATTCCATCTCATTCCACCATCTTTCCTACCCCCATGCCTCCTCCCTTCCCCTACCTCCCCTTTGCCCTATCTAAAGTTCCTCCATTTCTTCCATGCTCCCCACCTCCAACTCCTTTATGGATCAGCATCCACTATTCAGAGAACATATTCAGCCTTTGGTGTTTTGGGGATTGGCTTACTTCACTTAGCATGATGCTCTCCAACTCCATCCATTTACCTGCAAATGCCATGATTTTATTCTCTTTTAATGCTGAGTAATATTCCATTGTGTATATATACCACAGTTTCTTTATCCATTCATCTACTGAATGGCATCTAGGTTGCTTCCATAGCTTAGCAATTGTGAATTGTGCTGCTATGAACATTGAAGTGGCTTATTACTGTAGTAAGCTGTTTTTAAGTCTTTAGGGTACAGGCAAAAGAATGGGATAGCTGGGTCAAATGATGGTTCCACTCCAAGTTTTTAAGGAATCTCCATACTGCTTTCCAGATTGGTTATACCAATTTGCAGTCCCACCAGCAATGTTTGAGTGTGCCTATTTCCCCACATCCTTGCCAACATTTATTGTTGCTTGTATTTTGGATAGCTGCCATTCTGACTAGCGTGAGATGAAATCTTAGAGTTGTTTTGATTTGCATTTCTCTAATTGCTAGAGATGTTGAACATTTTTTTATATGTCTGTTGATCGATTGTATATCTTCTTCTGAGAAGTGTCTGTTCAGCTCCTTAGCCCACTTATTGATTGGGTTGTTTTTATGGTGTTAAGTTTTTTGAGTTCTTTACATATCCTGGAGATTAGTGCTCTATCTGATGTGTGTGACAAAAATTTGTTCTCAGAATGTAGGCTCTTTGTTCACCTCATTGTTTGTTTCGTTTGATGAGAAGAAGCTTTTTAGTTTGAATCCATCCCATTTGTTGATTCTTGATTTTATTTCTTGTGCTTTAGGGGTCTTGTTAAGGAAGTCAGGTTCTAATCCAACATGAGGAAGGTTTGGGCCTACTTTTTCCTCTATTGACTGCAGGGTCTCTGGTCTAATTCCTAGGTTCTTGATCCACTTTATCTGATATGAGGATGGAAACCCTTGCTTGTTTATGCAGGCCATGTGAGTGATACATTTTTCTCCTATCCTTTCACTTTCAGTCCGTGGGTATCTTTTCCTATGAGATGAGTCTCTTGGAGGCAGCATATTGTTGGGTCTTTTTTTTAAAAAAAATCCAATCTGCCAGTCTATGTCTTTTAATTGACAAGGTTAGGCCATTCACATTCAGGGTTATTATTGAGACAATGTTTTGTATTTCCAGTCATTTTGGTTTATTTTTGGTTTTTAACTTGACTAGGTTTCTCCTTTGATTGGCCTTTTCTTTAGTGTAGTTCCTCCCTTTGCAGATTTTCATTGTAGTTTCTCATTTCCTCCTCATGGAATATTTTACCAAGAATGTTCTGTAGTGCAGGCTTTCTTGCAGTAAATGCTTTTAACATTTGTTTTTCTTGGAAGGTTTTTATTTCATCATTAAATCTAAAACTTAATTTTGGTGGATATAAGATTCTTGGCTGGCATCCTTTGTCTTTCAGAGCTTGGTATATGTTGTTCCAAGCTCTTCTAGCTTTAAGGATCTGGGTTGAGAAATTTGCAGAGACCCTAATTGGTTTGCACCATATATGTAATCTTATTCCTTTCTCTTGTGGCTTTTAAAATTCTCTCCTTATTCTATATGCTAGGCATTTTCATTATAATGTGCCTTGGTGTAGATCTGTTGTGATTCTGTACATTTGGTGTCCTGTAAGCCTCTTGTATTTGATTTTCCAATTTGTTCTTCATGTTTGGAAAATTTTCTGATATTATTTTATTGAATAGATTGTTAATTCATTTGGTTTGAAACTCTATCACTTCCTATATCCCAATAATTCTTACATTTGGTCTTTTCATGTTATCCCATAATTCTTGGATGTTCTGCTCATGATTTCTTAACCATCTTCACTGTGTGGTCAACTCTATTTTCAAGATTATATATTTTGTCTTCATTGTCTGAAGTTCTGTCTTCCAAGTGATCTAATCTGTTGGTGATGCTTTCTATTGAGTTTTTAATTTGGTTTATTGCTTCTTTCATTTCAAGGATTTCTGTTTGATTCTTTTTTAGAATCTTTATTTCCTTATTGAAATAATCTTTTGCTTCCTATATTTGCCTATGTAGCTCTTTATCAAAATGATCTTTTGCTGCTTGTATTTGTTTTCTTATATCATCCTTTAATTCACAGAACATTTTAATTATGTACATCTTGAACTCCTTCTCTGACATTTCTTCTGCTGTGCTGACTGTATTCCAATAATGTAATATCTTGGTTTGTTTGGAGTACTTTCTTCCCTTGTTTTTTTTTTTTTTTTTATGTTGTTTGTGTGTCTTCTCTTCTAGCACTGCGGATCCAAGTTGTTACAGTTTTTATCCTATAGGCTTATAGATTCCCTGCAGGATTCCAATACCTCTCCTTTAAGAGGAAGTCCAATATTAACAGATCACAATACAAACAATATATAGTTTAAACCAAGTAGCTCTTAATAGGACATTTACAGCTTTGTCACAACATACAGAAATTATGAGATCAGTTAGTATCTACAATATAAACAGTAGGTTTGCAAAAGGGTCTATAGTTTCTGCTGGTGGACTAGAGAGAACTGGGGGTGGGGTGTAGGATGAGATATTAGGGAGGTAGGAAGTGAGGATAAAGTTATTAGATCTTAGAAAGTGTGAAAGAGGAATCCAAAAGAAGTTGGCTAGTAGCAGAAAAGAAAAAAAGAGATTTGAGGAAGACAAGTAAGTAGGGAGAAAATAGAGTAGGAAAAAAAACAAGAAAACATAAAAATTAAGACAAATAAAAAATGTAAAAATAGAAGATAAAAGACTACATAATACAACTATAAAATACTCATCAGATATCCCAGTCCTCAGTAGCCTGATGCATGAAAAATACTTGGTTTCACAAATGTTGGGGATGTGAGGGCAGGAAAATAGAGAGAGAAAAGAAAAAAATATATAATAGAAAAAAAATCTCAAGATAAATAAAAAGGATTGCTTCTGATGGAATTCAATATTTTTCTTGCTTCCCTTCTCACTCCATAGATGGAGTTGTCTGTTGTTTGCTTGTATCTCCCCCCTTGGGATGGTGCACGTTATTAGTGTCTGTGTGTTGGTCTTAGAGGTAGAGCTTCTGGAGGTGGGGTTTAGCGCTTGCCAATCCCCTTGGGAAGACTCCACTACCAAGGATCTCCTTTGGGGCCCCTCATGTGATTTGCACACTTGGTCTTATCTCCTTATATTGCCTATAGACCTCAAAGTTCCTGGCCTCTCATTTAGTCTCTAAACTGTATCTCTCTCACCCCCTCCCTTTCTACTTCCCAATCAGGAACTTCTCTCTCCAGAGGTTGCGGAGAGATGTTTTGTGTTGGGCAAGTCAGGACCAAGCTTTGTGAGCTATGGACTGACCACGTAGCTGCAAGCTATGTGCTGGGTTTGCAGCTGCAGGGGGAGTGGTGAGCTAGGGAACTATAAGTACCTTGATACTGCTTCTGGGCCCCAGCTGATGTCCCAAGCTAGGAGTTACCCCAACTAAAGATGGCAATGGCAGTAGTGAGGACAATTCAAGATGGTGACAAAGGTGTCCCAAGATGGAAGTGTCTGCTTTCAGAGATGGGGTGTTGGGAAGGGCTGGCGGTAGCGTTGGGCAACATGTTTGGAGTTGCAGCTCTGTGGAGTGCAGTGTTGTAGGAGGATGCTTTCTCCAGACTTTTTCTGGTGTCCCCAGGTGCAAGCTACCACTTGAAGAGGATTATGGCTGTGGTTGTAGTGTTCCAAGGTAGATGTCCACACTGGTAGATGGGAGCCTACACGGAAGCAGCAGCCAGGGTCCTGTGCGGGAGCCAAAGGTCCTGCATGGGAGGGTTGGCTAGGGGTCCTGCGCAGTGTGTGGACAGTGGAGCTGGGAGTTCTGTGTGGGAGCAGGTCCTGTGTGGGCAAGCGGCCAGGGTCCTGTGCAAACGTTGAGGCCTAGAGACTTGCATGGGCACACAGCTGAATTCCTGCATGGAAACAGCTTTCAGGGGCCCTTTAGTAACTCGCAGAGAAACAGTATTCCCACTGCTTTAATCCCAGGTCACAGAGAGACTAGGAATGCAGCATCAATCTAGGCCACCATCTTGGATCCTCCAGGTTCTATTATTTGTATTCTTGATAATTGCATTCTAATTGGAGTGAGAGGAAATCTCCGTGTAATTTTGATTTTCATTTCCTTGATTGCTGAAAATGTTGAACTTTTTAAAAATACATTTGTTGGCCATTTGTGTGCTTTTTTAGTTTATTTACCCATTCATTAATTCAGTTATTTTTTTTTTATTTACTCTGTTTGCATTATACTTGAATTGAGAGTTTTCATTAAGAAAGAATGTTGGGGGCTGGGATTGTAGCTCAGCGGTAGAGCGCTTGCCTCGCATGCATGAGGCCCTGGGTTCAATCCTCAGCACCACATACAAAGCAATAAAATAAAGACATTGTGTCCTTCTACAACTAAAAAAAAAAAAATTTAAAAAAAAAAAAAAGAATGTTGGACATTGTCAAATGCTTTCTCTGCTTCACTTGATAATATCTTGTAATTTTTATCTTCCATTTTGTTAATATGATACATTGCTTTGGTTTGCATATGTTAAACCAGGGATAAATTCTACTTGATAAAATTGTTGGACATGATTTGTTAATATTTTATTAAGTATTTCCCCCTCAGTGTTCATCAGAAATGTTGGTCTCTAGTTTTCTTCTCTTGTGATGTCTGACTTACACACTAAGGTGATGCCAGACTCATAAAATGTGGAAGTATTCCCCTACCTCTATGTTTTAGAAGAGTTTAAGTACTGTTACTTATTCTTCTTTGAACATTTGGTAGAATTCAGTCATAAAACACTCTATCCTGAGCTGCTCTTTGTTGAGAGTTTTAAAATTATTACTTTAATATTTTTATTTGCTATTGGTTTGTTCAGGCTTTCTATTTCTTTTGAACTCAAAATTGTTAAGCTATATTGTTTTAGGAATTTATCAAATTTTCTCCAGAGTATACAACTTTTTAACATATAATCACTCATAAGAGTTTGAGTTGTAATCCCGAAAGACACAAATCCCAAATGCTGTAATTCAAAGGTGGCATTCTTTCAGGAAGGTTGAAATACTGTAATCTCAAGAAGACTCTAAAGTTTGAAACCCTGAAAAATCAAAATCCTGAAAACAATTCTGAAAAATATAAAAATTCCTTAAAATGCATTTATATACTAAAAGAGATTTATTTGAGAAACATAAAAACACAACAAATATCATAGACCACTTTATACAGTAAAATACTATTCACGCATAAGTGCTCAGGTATACTAAAGACAGTCTCAAGGACATAATAGTTATGAGTAAATGAACCACATACACAAAGAAATAGATAAAAAGCAAGATGTGTAAATGCATATTATGGTTGGTAATTATGTGCATCCAGCTTTACAACTATGGTCATCTGAAATACTGTGCTGACAAAAATAGCATAAAACAAATTAGAAGTATCTAAAAGTCTACACAATTTATGCCTCCAGTATTAGAAACGATGCAAAGAAGAAATGTATAGCATAGTGAATTGCAGAAAATAATGTTGACATTCTAAAATAGTGGGGAGAAACTGCTACAATGAAGAAAAAAAGAGAGAGAGACAGAAAACAACAACAATTTTCTCCCCAAAATAAAAAGAAAATTTGACACATGAAAACGTATGTTACAGGGATCAATTACGGGCAGCGGCACAGAGGTAGTCCATAAGAACTGAGTGACTTTCACAATCATCAGCTATATTTTGAAGCCTTGCCTCATGATAAATATTTGCCGTTTTTCTTTTTCTGCTTTCTTTTGAGAACATACTCACGTTCATTTTCTACATGGCACTGTCTTTCGAAATTCCAATTCCATATACACTGCCATAAATATTTCTGATTAAACTTTCCCATGCCATGCTGCTATGTATGTGCAAATCTATTTTGCATGCACTCATATTCAGACCACAAATTTGGTGAATACAATACTGGTAACCCACAGCAACACTGTTCTGCAAGTGTCTTCTTATCCTATTACACATTTAATTTATTTTGAACCAGTCAGTAAAGTCACTGATTTCTTCAGGAAAATGCTGCTTTAATTCTTCAAAAGTTCTTAGAATTTCATCAACTGGAAGGAATACCAATGCAAATGAATAATGTGCCTATAAAATGAAGTTTTCATTGTCGTCAAGTTGTATGGCTAATCCCTTCCACAGAATTTGGAAATAGCCCTGTTTTTCATAAGAATTGCAGTTGTGGGGTTTTACATTTTCAGGATTTCAGTAGATAGTGTTTTATATTTTGGAATTGCAATTTTCAGGATTTTATGCTTTAGAGATTTTGCTCTTTTGGAATTTCAACATTCAGTATTATGTCCTTCAGGATGATAGTCAGCACCAGTTCTTGACAGTTCCTTATCATCCCTTTTATTTCTGAGGCATCTGTAGCAATTTTTTCACTTTCATTTTTTATTTTATTTACGTTTTCCCTCAGACAAGCTAGGTGTTTATCAATATTGTTTATTTTTTCAAAAACCAACTATTGGTTTCATTTACCCTTTCTCTGGTTATTTTACTCTGTCTGAATTTTTTCTGATTTTATTATTTCCTTCATTTACTAATATTGACCTTAGTTTGTTCTTTTACTACTTCCTTGAGGCATAACATTAGATTACTTTTTTGGGACCTTTCTTCTCTTCTAATATAGTCATTTGTTTCTGTAAACTTCACTCTTAGAACTGTTTTTGCTGCATCCCTTAGCTTTTGGTAGATTGTACTTGAATTTTTCTTTGTTTCAAGCTATTCTAAAATTTTATTTTTATTTCTTCTTTGATCCATTGGTTGTTCAGTATCATAATGTTTATTTTTCACATATATGTGAATTTTTTAAGATTCCCTTATTTATTGATTTCTAATTTCATATTATTATTCTCTCAAATGATCCTAGATATGATTTCCATCTTCTCAAATTTGCTAATACACATACTTTTGACTTAGTAAATACCTTGAGAATTTATCTGTATGATATGCTTTAAAAAAATCTCAAAATAAGTGTGTACACAGATATTCATGGCATTATTTTCTAAATTGCAAAATACTGGGAACAACTTAAACACCCATGTATAGGAGAGAGAATGGAAAAAAAACTGGTACAACCACGAAGTGAAGGGACCAGTGGGAGAATCTCTGTAAATAGAATGTGGAATGATTTCCAGGGTGTATTGTTAAGTGAAAAATATTAAATACAAACAATATCTTTAATATTCAACCTTTTGTGTAATAAAGAGGAAATAAAAAATACATGTATGTGCTCCTTTGTGCAAAAAGAAATATAAAAAGAGTTGGACGAAATGGCAAGGATGGGGAATGGAAGTGGGGCAGAAGAGATGGGACTAGAGTATCTAAAGTATACTAGAGATACTTCTCTAGTATACCTCTTGTTATATTTAGAATCATACCAGTATTTCTTGCCATCTGCAACATAAAATATGTATTATATATAAATATCTTGTGTTATTTTTGCAACCTTTTAGTTAGAAATTATTTCAAAATAAACACTTAAAATCATACACAAAGCATTTTTTTTTTTTTTGGACTGGAGATTGAACTCAGGGGCACTCAACCACTGAGCCACATCCCCAGCCCTATTTTGTGTTTTATGTAGAGACAGGGTCTCACTGAGTTGCCTGACGCCTCGCTGTTGCTGAAGCTGGCTTTGAACTCACGATTCTCCTCTCTCAGCCTCCCAAAGTGCTGGGATTACAGGCATGTGCCACTGCGCCCAGCTCACAAAGCATTTTTTTAAAGTCAGAAATAAGTTAAGGGTATCTACCCTCACTTTCATGCTACTATTTCACTTTGTTCTGACATCTTAATGTGTATCACAAGAGTAAAGTGCATAATATGCATTAATGGTAGAGAAAAAATCACATATTTGCAGATGTTGTGTTTGTCTACTTCCAAATCAAAACAGTGTGGTGACCCGTAAATAATACTTCTAAGAGAGTAAATCAGAGCGAATGTACAAAAAATCCACAGATTTCCTATGTATAATCAACAAACAACACGTGAGAAGATGAGGCAATATAGTAGGTTGAAGGGGACCGAGGAGGGAAACAGGTTATACACACTGGGCCAGCAATTTCAATAGTTTCGTATGTCAAGAGCAGCAATGGCTGGCAGACTATGTAAAAGAGGGTCGTTTCCCCTGCCCCCTTTTCCTTCTTTTTGTCTTTTTTCTTCGTCAAGATGAGAAATGTTAGAGCACTTTTGTATCCTGTTGGGAATAATCTGGCAGGAGCAGAAAGACTGAATGATGCTGGAGAGTTATGATATCCAAAATCCTTATGAAAGCATTAGGACTAACCTCAGAAAAGTCACTTCCTGTATTGTTACAGAAATTGTGAGAACTGTGCACATATGGACAAGAATTTGCAGATGAGGAAGCCTTATGATATATAAGGCAAGGTCAACACTGGAGGCTGAGAGGGAGTTGGATATTTGAGAAGATAGGTAAACCTGTGAAAGCCATCTTAAGAGGGTTTACTGTAGAAACAGGTAAAATTGCTGGACAATCTAAAAATAAGAATTAAAATTAAAAGTAAAATTTTTCCCTTTTTTTTTTTTTTTTTTTTTAGTGGAATCTGTCTAGCAATATTAAGCTGCAGGGGTGCAGGCATTGAAAAGATGAATGTTTGCTTTGCATTCAGAGTGGTTGGGGGTTTCCAGGTAGATATAATGGAGGAAAGGGCGTCAAGGGAAGTGATAGTGTTTGCAAAGATATTATTTAGTGATGGAGTTGTCGTCTACACTGAGCAAGGAGGAATATGAATAGAGGATGAAGCTCTAGATGAAAAAAAAGTTTGAACCAATGGGTTATAAATCATGTTGGAACTGAAACATGCTTAAACGATAGTACTTAGCAATCATGCCAGCAGGAGAGGAGACTGTCTAGAGAGTGAAATATTTGCATTTGAGATGGTGAAGGTCATGCAGTTTTGACAAGGCCTAACCATGGTGAGACCATGAGAATGTGGAGAGGGGTCTGAAGTTAACTCAAATTACAAAATAAGGAGGTCAAGAGTTTGGGTGTGTCAGGATGTTGGAGAGATCTTCTGTACATGCGTTGATATTACAGAAATGACAAAAGGAACTGGGGTGGAGAGGAAGGTTGTAAGTCAGGGGTAAGTACTATAGCCAGATGGCGTAGCCTCAGAGAGTAGGAGATTTGCAAGAGGGTAGATATGCAATGGAATTGACGTGCCAGTGGGAAACAGATGACTATCTGGCCATCACAACATGAGACCTGAAACTTGAGCAGCCTTTATTGGGAAGACAATGCAGGATGCATTGTTCTCAAGGCACAACCTGAGTTGAATTCATGAGAAAGTGAAGCTATCATTTTAAGAAGGACTTAAGTACGTGATTTAAGTATGTAGGGTTGTTTGGCAGTGTGGACCATGAATTCCAGTGGAAAGCTTTGGAAGGTATGAAATCAAAGGATTGGTTTAGACTAGGGATAGAGAGAACAATGTGGATGTAAGAGTTTTATAAAAGTAATTAAGGAGGCTTATAGGAGGACTTTAATAGAATATATCCTAGTCATTTTCTAAAAGGACATGAATTTGATCCACAGAATGTGGGTGTAAGAAACGTAATATTTATTTTATTTTTCTCTGTTAAATCATACTTGGTCCTGAGTCTCATCTGCCTATCTGCTAAGAAATGAAATCTTAGGCATTGTATGACATGGTTATGAGAATGGGAGGTGTCTTAGGCTGCTCAGGCAGTTGGGGATCATTATTATTACAGATAAGCTGCATATTGTTCAAAATATGTTCCAATTGAGGTCATGCAACTATTCTACTTAAAAGTTCACTTGTTTTACTCCCGTTCTGCCCTTTGAAATATGAACATGAGTGCCTTATGCTTGTGTCCTCAGGTTCAGTCCCTGGGCTTCACTTTTCAGCTTAACGAGAAAGTCCTGGTATCCTGTGAAGTGCTGGTGGGGTAAGGTCCTGTTCTCTGCCACAGCAGGAACTAATTCCATTTCAATCCTCCATGTCTTTACAAAATCCTCTCATTTTAAAATTGGGAAGACTTCATTTTTAACTGTTTATTCCCTATGAATGTTGTCTTTTCATACAAATGGCTCCTTCCTTTCCAGGGGTTGCATCTGAAGGATAAGAAACATTGCTTTGTTGCTAGGTAGAGAAAGAGAAAAAGACTTTGTCTTCCCCCATCAGGAGGCTTTTAGGACAATTTTCATTCAGGTTATTTTCATTTGTCTATTAGAGTTGAGCAGGCACTCAGTTCTAGTCCTGGGGTCTGAATACATTACCTGTGGCATGGAAGCTTCCAGAAGAACTGCTCCCTCTGCTTTTAAGAGCTCATGATTAGGGTGAGGAAAGTGTTTGAGGCACTGCCCCCTCAAACAGAGTGGGATGACATGGCTTCAATACCTGACCTCCTACCTTTTGTACTAGCATTGCACACAGAACTGCAAAATAGGAAAGACTTCCCCAAAACACGGCTCAGGGAGTTCTCCACCCGCATGCAAATCAGTTAACACCCAACAGTTGCTTTCACAGTCACACTGTCATGGTGCCCAGAGTAATCATTTCCGTTCCCACTGTTGGGTGGGTGTGAAAACTGGGCTCATTTTAAAACATATGACTAATGAGCACGTATCCGGATTGTACATCTGGTATTGATGGGGCTGATCTGAAGCGATGGCAATGCAGCCGGGACCCGGGAACACAGCTGACGGGCATCCGACTGGGTCTTCATGGCTTCCTGTTGGTGGGAGTTGGTGGTGGGAAGGGAAGATATTCAGTGTCTCCTGTGAATCCAGGATACGTTCCCTTTTCAGAGCATTTAGTTGAAAGATTTCCAGGCAAATTTGTTAACAAATCAATTCATCTTGGAAAACTGAAGGCTTCTGTTCTCTGGAAAATACTGATAAAGTAATATACAAATAGTTTTGTGTAGGACCAGTCTGTGGTCATTCCACCTAACACCCACTTGACATTTGTTTTGATTTGATTTAGAAAATAGCAAATGAGCACAAGAAACATTAAGTCCAAGGGGAAAAATATAGAAGACTACATTCACAAAATAAAATGTATATTCCACCATCCACTTCAATCAATAAGAATAGAAAATAAGCCTTATTTAATAAATACAAGATATAACAAAAATGCACTTTAATTCTATTATATTCATTAAATAAGAGAGGATAGAAAGTATTATAAACAAAAGAAAACTAGACAGAACTAGAGGAAAAGAGGAGAAAAGCAATAGAAAAGCAATAAATTATACTAATTACCAAATACCCATTATCATGGAGTATTATTTTATTTGCATTTTTCTTCCTTTGCTTTTGCCTCCTTTTTGGCCTATTTCCTTTTTTTCTGTTTGGCTTGGAAAACTAAGTTTGAACAAAATTAACATTTTGTGGTATAAACTAAGGTGAATGTTACCTTTTCTCTCCTATATTCTTCTTTTCGTTTGGATTTATGTGACTTCTAGTACATATGCCAATTTGTAATATTATTTGAATGCTTTTAAGAAATGGACAATAACCTGCATCATATATATCTTTTATGGTTTTCTTTTGTTACCATAATAGCCTAACACAAACTAAGTGGATTAAATAACACATATTCATTATCTTATAGTTTTGAAGATCAGAAATCCAAACAGCTCTTGGGATGAAATTCTGATGCTTGGGTTCAAATCAAAGTATTGACAGGTCTGCATTGTTTTTTCTTCTGGAGGTTCTAAGGAAAAACCCATTTCCTTGCTTCTTCCAGCTTCTAGAGGTCCTTCACATTCCCTGGGTTGTGGCCTTTTATTCTACTTCCAAAGCCAGCAACGCTGCATCTCTCTGCTCCTTCTTTCCTAGCAATCTCTCTCTCACCACAGCCAGGGGAGAGCTTCTGCTTTTGAGGACTCACATGATTAGATTGGGCTCACCTGGATAATCCAGGCTTATCCTCCCATTTCAAGGCCAGCTGATCAACAGCATTAATTGCTTCTGCAACCTTGATTTTCGTTGCCACACAGCACACATGTTCATGAGCTCCAGAACTAGGATGTTGACCTTTTGGGAGGCTAGTATGAGTAGGCCGTCATCATGCCTACTACAACTTCCCTCTTCTTAGTATGATTGGATAATTTCCCCTCATGTCTACCAGAACATCTCCTACTGTGCCTATGAGGATTTGTCTATGAGGAAGTTTAAACAAGAACATTGTGACCCTCGAGTGATTTAATATTATTTTCTGGAAAACTCACTTCTCTTAGCCAATATTCCATCCATGATTTTAAAAATTGTTCTTAAATTTTTGGTCTGAGTCATAGTAAATATGATTTATCTTTTATTTTAATAAGTGTTCTTTAGCATTTGTCATCTAATGATTTTTGGAATTAGCCCATTTTTGTGTTTAGAGTCGATAAGAGGAATGATCCATTGTGAGGAGATAGATTTTTTTGGGTTTTTTTTGGCATTGGGTATTGAACCCAGAGGCATTTTACCAATGAGCTACATCCCCAGTCTTTTCATTTTTTATTTTTACTCTAGGGTCTTGCTCAATTGCGGAGGGCCTCACTAAATTGTTGAGGCTAGCTTCTAATTTATAATCCTCCTGCCTTAGTCTCCCAATTAACTGGGATAATAGGAATTCACCACCATGCCCAGAGAAGAGATATATTTAGTCAAAATTTCATATTTTGGGCTTCTGGTTGTATAGTGTCACACTCTGCTGAGAGGAAAAACACCTTGAAGAACTTACTGTTACCATTCGAATATAAACTAATATTTCCAAACAAAGTATGTTAATATTAGTGATTTCATAGACATTGTCTCTGGTGCAAAATTTGCTTGGAATTTTTAATTTTTGTTGGTCTTCACTATACCAAGTTAATGAGGTAAATGGACATCATCTTGCTAATGTTTCCTTCCCTACCTCCTTCTCCCACATCACATCATCTCTCCCCTAGTGAATCCAGGTAAATGCTGTGGGGAAGCCTTTTATTTTTAATAAAATTCTGAGGTTATATTTGATTTTTGCCTTCTTATCTCTACCTTAGCATCCACAAAGGGTATTTTGCTCTATAAGCAAGAGGAAATTAGATCTATCAGAAAGTGTAATTAATTCTATTCAAGTACTGGTGCCAATATTCATCTCTAGTTCAAGCACTGTGAAGAGAATAATTATTCTTCCCACTTCATGCACATTACAACTTGGTCTCTATAGCACTGGGAAATGAAGTCCTCTCATCTATCCTGTAGTAAATGGCCCATGGTTGAGGTACACTTTTAGAGTGCTGTTTGTGACCAGAGTGTTAACAAAGAGGTGAAAAATGGGTGAATTTTTAATGCTAGAATTCTTACATGATAACTTCTGAAAGTCTTGATGCTTTGTAATCAGATTTTTGAAAGAGCTGAACACAGAAGAGTGCTCTCACAAAATAAATTTTTTTCTGATTCCTGTCTTTAAATTCATCTCTCTTTCCTATTCCTGGTATAATATCTTGGGTAATTTCCATAGTGTTCAGTCACTTTTGATTTTGTGTTATAGGAAAGGAACATCAGAACTTCACCTCAAATAATCAGAAGTGTTTCACCTTTTTCCAGCTCAGGCCTTCCCTAGGCTTTAGAACATTTTTTTAATTAGTGCATCATAGTTATATATAATAATGGGGTTCAGTTTGACATAATCATACATGCATGGAATGTAATTTGCTCCATTTCAGTCTCCAGTCCTTCCTCTTTCCTTTCCCTCCTTCTTCCCTGTTTCTCTACCTCTACTTTACTGGTCTTCCTTCTAGTTATTGTGTGTGTGTATATATATATATATATATAGATAGATAGATAGATAGATAGATATCTCCTATATATATATAGTGTGTATATATATATCCATATATATATACACACAATATATATATATCTATATATATACACACACTATATATATATCCATATATATATATACACACACATACACACATATATATACACATATATATATTTCACTGTTATATTCATATGTGTGAATAGCATAATTTGGTCAGTTTCTTTGCACATTTATTCCCTTTCTTATCCCTTCTTCCTCCCCTACAATTCCCTTCTCTACTCCACTGATTTCCCTCTATTTTATTGTGATCTGCCCCCTTCCCTTTCTCCTCACTTACTTTGCTTTAGATTTTGCATATGAGAGAAAATATCTGACTCTTGATTTTCTGAATCTGGCATATTTCACTTAGTATGATATTCTCTAGTTTCATCCATTTCCCAGCAAATGCAATAATTTTATTCTTCTTTATGGCTGATTAAAACTCCATTGTGAATGTATCCCACATTTTCTTGATCCATTCATCTATTGACAGGCACCTGGACTGATTCCACAACTTGGCTATTGTGAATTGCACTGCTATAAACATTGACATGGCTTTTTTACTATAGTATGCTGATTTTAGTTCTTTTGGATAAATATCAAGGAGTGGGGTAGCTGGGTCATACGGTAGTTCTATTCCTAGTCTCTTGAGGAATCTCCACACTGCTTTCCAAAGTGGTTACACTAACTTTCATTCCTACTAACAATGTGTGAGTGTACCTTTTCCCCATATCCTCACTAGCATTTATTATTATTTGTATTCTTGGTGATTGCTATTCTAAATGGGGTGAGATGAAACCTTAGTGTAGTTTGTATTTGCATTTCTCCTATTGCTGAGATTTTGAATAGTTTTTTTTCATTTATTTGTTGGCCATTGTATTTTGCCTTTTGAAAAATGTCTGATTAGTTCTTTTGTTTATTGATTGGATTATTTTTTTCAGTGCTAATTTTTTTTTAGTTTTTTAAATACATAATAAACTCTCTCTTCTTGCTCTTAAACTTTTCCCCTGATGTTCAGAAGTCTTTTCATTTGATGCTATTACACTTATTCATTCATAGTTTTATTTCTTGAGCTTTCGGGTCTTGTTAAGGAAGCCAGTGCCTGTGCCAATATGTTGGAATGTTGATTCTATGTTTTCTTCTAGGAGTTGCATAGTTCTGGTGTAATTCCTAGGTCTTTGATCCACTCTGAGTTGACTTCTGTGAAGGTGAGAGATGGGGATCTAGTTTTATTCTTCTACATCTGAATATCTAGTTTTCTCAGCACTATTTGTTAAAAGGACCGTCTTCTCTCCAAAATATATTTTTGGCAACTTTATCGAGTATCAGGTGACTGTAATTATGTGGGTTTGTCTTCTATTCCACTGGTCTTCATATCTATTTTGATGCCAGTACTATGCTGGTTTTGTTACTGTAGCTCTGTAGTATGACTTAAGATCAGTTTTGTAACACCTCTAGCGTCACTCTTCTTACTCAGTATTGCATTGGTTATTTTGGGTCTTTTATCCTTCCAACTGAATTTTATAACTGTTTTTTTTCCCTAGTTCTGTGAAGAACCTCATTGGTATTTTGAGAGGATTGCATTGAACCTATATCATGCTTTTGCCTACTCAGGCTTTTACAAACCAGCAGGAGAAAGAACACACATGGTCTGTTCATTTGTTCTCCTTAGTCTACTTTTTATCCTGCTTGTGGTTGGCAGGTACAGTGGGTGAGAAGATTGGGGGGGGGGGGAGGGACACAAAGTCTTGCTGGAGTTGTCCAAATACTGGCTCTTTGGGTACTTTTTCAAGTAGGTAATCCTCCATAGCAAACTTATCTCTCCCACTAACTCTTGCTCTCTGGGGGAACACTTCTGCTGATTAATTTTCAGCTAGTGTGGATTTGCACTAGATATTTCATTAGTAGCTGGAGCCCATCCTGATTGTTTGGCAAATATTTTAATATGTCACCCCTGTCTCCAGTCTTTCTTCTTCTGGGGACAACATTCCCCAGTATGCAGGCCTCACTGCTGATTTCCATGAGAAGACTCAAACCCAGTTACCTTCCATGACATCCAATTAGTATATGGGAACTATCCCTGACATTTAGCTGGAATACAGTGAAGTGTTCTAGCAGACTTCTCATGGGACAACTATTATCAGTCTCTACTATAAATCCCTCCAAAGGAACTGGTATAAAGTCTTTCCAGGAATTTTGTGAACTCATCTCCTATGGCCACACAGCAACATCAAAGTCAGAAAAGCCCCTTATTGTAGTGGACAAGTGAAAGGAAGAGAAAAATGCACATCACTTTCTTATTTTTGGAATTCCTAGGCAATCAATCTCTTTGTAAATATTCTAGCTTTCTCCTATATGCATGGAAGGGACTTTAGTCACTGAGCTTGTTAGGCCAAATATCAGTAAATTCTCTAAGGATATGCAAGGCATCTCTGTTAAGAAATTGTGGATACTTATCAGCTATAAGTCCTCAGCTTTGATGCATTGGTTAGAACTCTGAGAAGACATCAAGAAAAGTCCTATTGAACATTGTCAATCAAAGGAATCCTCAGAAGTCACAGCAGGCTCTGCAGACAGGTATGTACTTTAAATAGAGTTCTCCTCTCTCCTGTTTATTTGTTCAATACTCATTCTTACTGAGGCCTCAAAGGTTTATCAGGTTCCACAGAGTGCACATTGTGAGCAGGAGGGTGCTGTACAAAGGAGAGTTAGATTTTCAATCATACAGTCAACTTACAGGTTAGTGGCAAAAATAAAAGCCGACCATAAGTACAATGATTTAAGACCAAATATAATCAAAGTGGTAAAAGTATAGTCAATATGCTATGAAAATTTGGATGAGAGAAATTATTTTCAGCTCAGAGGATTGGTGAAGATGTCATAGAAGAAGCAGTGTTTTTCATTCAAGAAAATGGAATAAAATTGAATGATCTGAAGTTGGGGTTCTTAATCTAAAAACCAGCAGCAAGCATTAGTCAAAGTTGGTTCATCATTAAAATACTTAATATTTTTGACTCCTCTCTCTGTGGTAGGCTTTGTGTTATTTAATCTTCATAGTAAGCTTATGAAAAGTGTGCCATTATTATTTCCATTTAACTGAGAAGTAGTTTAGGCCAACTTGATCAAGGTCACACTGCTAGAAAATGATGGAGCTGGGCTCTGGTGCCAGAGTTTTTTCCTATAGGTTATAATTTCTGTAAAAGATCAATGTGCACAAACTAAGGCATAAATTAATAAAAGAAGGAAAATGCTATCTAATGAAGAGCATATGGCTGACATAAATGTTTTGCTGTTTGGTGCAACTGATCCCACAGTCCTCTCAGGAGGGTATTTGCCTCTGCTTCTGTACCTCTGTTTCTGTAGTTCTTACATCTCACAAGTTCTCTCTTTTCTGCTCAGTCAAATCCTATATATCTTTCAAGGCCCAGTGTAGCTTGGGTATTCTTTACCTGAAATGCTTGGGACCCAAAGTGGTTCAGATTCTGGAATGTGTGCATTTATATAATGAGATACTTTGGGGATGGACCCCAAGTCTCAACCTTAAGTTTATTTATTTATTATGTTTCATATACATGTTACACGCATAACCTAAAGGTAATTTTGTACCTTTTTTTTTGTGTGGTGCTGGGGTTTGAACCCAGGACTTCATGAATACCATGCTGGTATTCTATTACTGAACCACATCCCCAGCCCCTTATACAATATTTTAAGTAATTTCATGCATTAAACAATTAGGCTTCAGATGTCATGTTAGCATTCAAAAAGTTTTGTATTTTGGAGTGTTTCTGATTTTGCATATTTGCATTAGGGATGCTCATCCTGTACAAGATTAGAGACTATGTGGGTAGTCCCATCCCAGATACACCCACAGACCCCCTTTTGTCCACTATCAGCCCTGCTATAATTCCAGTTCAGATCGCTAAGTACTGGATGAGGTACTTTCTCTCTTATTTCTTATTCACCTTTTCAGAGAAGCTGTAGGTTCTTGGAAGTTGGAACTTGGTGTATTTCTGAGTGCCTAGTATACCTGCTGATTCATTACAGGGTTTGGGATCATTTGGGGGGCATAAAATATTCTGTAGGAAAGATCTATCTTTTATTTTATTTTTTTTAAAAAAACTCTTGTCAGGATAAAACTGCATGGCTGAGAAACATCTTGTGAGTTTCAGATGCACTAGAATGTAAGGAAATGGAAAGGATACTGGAGAGTCATTAAAGATGCCCCCAGGAGGGAGAATATTGGGCTTGACGGGAGCCAAAGCAACAGAAGGGAGAATCCAAAGACTCATAAGATCAGTCTGCACAGAGGAGTGTGAGAAACAGGAGAGGCAGTCGTTTCTGTCTAATGTGTTTCCCTTCTTAGCGAATGAGCCAAGGGAATATGTGGTTTAAGAGCTTCCCTTCTGTTCTCCAGCTTTTGTGACACCCCAGCAAATGCAAAGCATTGTACATGCATGAGTTTCTTAGTTGAACAGGAAGAACTTGGGAGGCAATGACAAATACTTCACAGTACCTCCCTGGCATCTGATATGGTTTTCTTGAGAGAGAACATGAGCTCCTACTTAGTGGATTCTCAGAGGACATCTGTGGGAGGAGCTTTCCATAGCAAATATGTAAACTCTCACCATCCTCACAGTGCAAATGCCATAAGACTGTAAATCTGGTGCAAAGCAAGAACAACTAAGGGAGAGTTAAGGGAGTTAGGAAAACCCACGATCACATGTCTTGTCCCAAAACACTGAATGGGAAGCATATGCATCATGTGTACTGTTTTTCAAGAAATCACAGAGAATGAATGCAGCAGAAGGCTACTCAGGAAAGCAGTAAATTGGAGGTAAAATGAAGAGTATTACCTTTATGAGGAAGTAAGAAGTAGCTTTTGGGAACTGCTCATCTGAAAAATATGTCAGTGTCAGGCTTTAGAAAAAAATAACAGCTCAAGATGTATCAATCTTCAAGCAGCAGTAGAAACTTGGGTATGGCTTTATTGGGAGTCTCCCCACCCCCAGATGAAATCATAGTTGCATATCTTTATAGCTAAGGAGCAATGGATGCTTATCTTCTTGGCTGATATATTTAGATTTTGTTCAGCACATGCTTGATGAAGTAATCCATGCCAAATTAATTCAAGTTGTCTTGGATAAGAGCTTAGTCATGTGGATCTCAAACTGGATGAAACTGATTAATAATAAATGTCAGGATTTTAAAATAATGAGGGAAATGCAAGAAATGTAGAGGAAAAGGAAGCATCTGATACCATTTCTCTCCTTTCAGAACAGTTTCTGTTCCAAGGAGTGGGGGAGGATGTCAGATATATGTGGCTGGAGAACAATGATTGCTTTCTGAGCTCATCTTGCCCCTTTGGATATGAGCGTATGTGTAGGAATCATGCAGAGTTTCAGGAGGTTTAATTTTCTGTATTCTGGGACTGCCATTATAGTCCCTTTTGCACACTGTCTAGTACCTGAGGTGGTATTATACCAAGCACCCATTGGCCCCGAGCTTCCCAAGGGCTGTCGGGCATGCTCTGGAGAGGTCTCCACCTTAGGGCTACAGTAAGGCTAAGGCCAACCTAGAGTGGTGGCACTATCTAATGGGTCTGTCAGCTCTTGTGAACACTGCTTAGTTCTTCCTTCTTCCTTTATTTTTTGGCTACACTTGTTCATCTCCTGTTGCTCTAAGCACAGGAGGTTCATTCATGATTTAATAAATTAATTCAATAGAGATATCTTTTTTTAAAAAAATAATTCTTAGTTGTAAACAAACACAATGTTTTTATTTTTATGTGGTGCTGAGGATTGAACCCAGTGCTTCGCATGTGCGAGGCGTGCACTCTACCACTGAGCCACAACCCCAGCCCCCAGAGATATCTTTTATAGTATGTCAGGGAGACAAAGACAAAAGAGACAAGAAGTTAAAAGTTTAGAGAAGCAGGAGCATCATTACTGGACAGGGAGACACATACTATGTTTACAGTATGCACAGGATGCCATGGAAACACAGAGGAGTAGGGATATCTCCTTCCAGGAGGGAGTGTAAAAGGGCCAGGATGGCTTTATGGAGAGGGTGATGCATGAAGCAAATCTTGATAAAAAGTGAGAAAGGGGCATTTTATTAATTCACTCAACAAAAATCTATTTAGAACCTATTAACACCTGTCATTGACTTTTTGTTGGGAAACTATTAATAAACAAGAACAGATTTGGAAGGGCCCACCTAGACATGCAAGAAGGTCAACAAACAAAAAGAAAGTTTTTTTAAAAAAAAAAAAATCTTAAAATGAATCTATTCTTGCTCTGAAAAACCCTGCTCTCTACTGGCAGGAATGGAAAGTGGGAAGTAAACTTGCCATTTAAAAGTTGCCATTTCTTTTTGTTCAAAACAGTCTCTCATAAGTAAACTCAGTCTCTTTTTGATACCTGATCAAGCTTTTAGAGTTTTTCTCCACCACCACCTCCTTTCTTGCCATACAGCATCTGGATACAGGAGGAATTTATTTAACCTCCTGGAGCAGGAGCCAGGCAGTGATTCTGGTCTAAAGGGATTCCTTCTCTGTTGGCTCCTAATCCCCTCAGCTTCTCTAACTTGGTTTATGGGAACTGACTCCATCACTTCTTCATCTACTGTGGCTGAAACACGTAGCATTGATGCTGGCAAAGACAATGTGTAGTGATCGTGGTTCAGGAACTTGAGTCTCTCCACTTACTGAATAGCTATCCCTCCATTCTCACTCGTGCTGGGCATCCTCTGAGGTCTAATAAGACTCCTAAATTCTGACACCTGCACCTCTTGCTATGTAGACTTTTCAGCCTTAGCAAACTCTCAACCTTTATCCTCAGCCACCTTCTTTGCCCTCCTCTGTCCTTTCCCCTTGGAATATTTTGGAACTTGTAGGTTCCTTCTGTTGAATGTGGAAGCCAAGGGAGACATGGAAGGATCATTTTCCTTTCTATTTTATTGTGCTGCCTCCCCATGATTATGAATGGTAAAAAGGTCTCAGAATCCTGATCTTGGCTTCCGTGTCAACCTACCTGAGACTTTTGTCATCTTGATCTGCTTCTCTGGATTATGTTCAAACGCATCATCTTCATCCTAGATTTGCTGCTTCCCAACTGGCTCCTCCCTCAAACAAGAAGAGCCCTATTTCTTCATGACAGGTAGGATCCTCTTTTGTGTCAAAACCTGAATTCCGTCTATGACATGAGGTCAAATTCTATGTTGAGTCTCTCAACTTTATTCTTGGTATATAAAAGGACACTTGTGAAATTAGAAAACTTTTTGCATGAATAAAACCATTGTCACTCTGGCCTCAGAAACCTATTTTCTGAGGGGGAAATCTGAACATTTTTTCCTTTCATTGCATTTGTGATGTATTACTTCCAATCATCCTCCAAGTATTATATGTCTCAGAATTAATGGAGGAGAGTTTTCATCTAAGGAAAAAAAGAACATCAGAATCACATTAACTTACTTTGTAAAATATTTTCACTAACCCAAATAACTGTATCTGCTTTCACTGAGTTTATATTTAGTGTAGATAGTCTGAATATAGAGGATTATTTTTGTTATTGATAAAACAAGATAATACCCACACTATCATTATAGTGGAGTTAGGATGAGTGTTTCCTTAGACTGATTTTTGTGTTATTGTGAGTCAATTTAGTCCACTTATAGTTATTATCCCATAACAATTGTTTCTTAAAGTTATTATTATTATTTTTCCAAACAGTTAACTTTCCTGTGTTCTTTATTAATTCGTGAATTTTAGTGTTTCTGTCTGGGGGTTATTTTTATTACAGATAAAGAATTCCCTTTAAGCTGAGTGCAGTGGTGCACACCTATAATCCCAGCACTTTGGGAGGCTGAGACAAGAGAATTGCAATTTCAAAGCCAGCCTCAGCAATGGCAAAGTGCTCAGCAACTCAGTGAAACCATGTCTCTACATAAAACACAAGATAGGGCTGGAGATGTGGCTCAGTGGTCCAGTACCCCTGAGTTCAATCCCTGGTACCAAAAAAAAAAAAAAAAGAATTCCTTTTAGTATTATTTTTAGAATAGGTTGAACAGTAATGATTTTTTGTTTGTTTGTTTCTCTGAAAATCTACATGTAGGGGAGGATTTCTCTAGGTACAATTTTAGTTTGTTAGACATTTTCTTTTAGAAGTTTAAATATGTCATTCCATTGTCTTCTGATTTCTGTAATTACAAAGTCAGTGTTCAACTAAACTAAATTTGGTCTGAGGATACCTCTGTGCTCAAGGCCTTATAGGAGAAATGACAACCTGATTTATGGATAAGGGAGCTGAAAAAGCCTAAGCAAAATACACTCTTGTGACACATAATAGTCTTGGCCAATCACAGTGGATGGCTTCAGTCAACTCCAGGTGCCAACATTAGTGTAAGGAAAAATACTAAGCTGTAACTAATTCATCTGTACCTCACTTCTATCTTTTGTCCATAAATGCTCTCTGACTAAATTGCAGGCCAGAATTTCTCTGAACCTGTTCTTGTTCTGGAGGCTTCCTAATTAGTGAATCATTCTCCACTCAGTTAAGCTCTCCTAAACGTCTCTGAGGTTTTTCCTTTTATCCTTAGATAAATTTCTTATGCTAACTGCATTTTACATTGTATTTTATTTTTCTGGCTTCTTTTAAAATATTTTCCAGGTATGGTGGCGCAAGTCTGTAATCTCAGCAGCTTGGGAGGCTGAGGAAGGAGGATTGAAAGTTCAAAACCAGCCTCAGGAATTCAGCAAGGCCCTAAGCAGCTCAGTAAGAACTTGTTTTGAAACACACACAAAAGGGCTGGGGATGTGGCTCAGTGGTTAGGCACTCCTGGATTCAGTCCCTGGTAAACTCCCCCCTCTAAAAAATTCTCTTGCCTTAGTATTTGGAATTTGTTTGGACATTTAGGATTTTTCCATTTCTTGGCTATTGTAAACTATCATTTCCATGTTGAATGATGTGAAATCCAATGTGTTATGTTTGAGTTAGGATCAAATATGTTGTATGTTTTGTGTAAGAAACTTTAAAACTAAATTTTATCTTTTTTCTTGTGATAAAATGTATGTAACATAAAATTTACCATTTTAGCCTTTTCTTTTAATATTTTTTTGAAATTTTTTTTAGTTGTAGATGGACACAATATATTTATTTTTATGTGTTGCTGAGGATCGAATCTAGTGCCTCATACATTCTAGGCAAGTGCTCTACCACTGAGCCACAACCCTACCCCCAATTTAGCCATTTTAGCCATTTTTAAGTGTTCAATTCTGTGACATTAAGTATATTCACAATGCTAAGCAACCATCACTATCATCCATCTCCAGAATTTTTTTTTATCTTCTCCAAATGAAACCCTGTGCCCATTAAACACTAACTTTCCATTCTCTCTCCATTCAGCACTTAAAAACTACCATTCTACTTTCTGCCTCTGTGAATTTACTCTAGATACCTCATATAAGTGGCATCATACAATATTTGTCCTTTTGTTGCTGGTTTATTTCTCTTAGTTTAGTGTCTTCAAGGTTCATTCATGTTGTAGCATGAGTCAGAAATTCCTTCCTTCCAAATGGATAATATTCCATTGTATGTATATACCATTTTTTTATTATAAATTTGATTTTATCTTTGAATAATGCTGTAATGAACATGGGAATGAAAATATCTCTTTGACAACTTGTTTTTAATTCTTTTGAATATAAGCTTAGTGGTAGTATTGCAAGATCATATGGTAGTTGTATTTTTAATTTTTTAAAGAACTTCTCTGTGATTTTCAATAGTAGCTACATTATTTTACATTCCCAACATCAGTGCACAAAGATTCAAACTTTTCCACATCCTTGACAACACTTGTTATTTTCTGCTTTTTAAAAAATACTATTGACAGTAGTGAGTGTGAGATGGTTTCTCATTATAGTTAGAGTTTTCATTTCTCCAGTGACTGTATTTTTGCTTATTTGTAGATATTATCTGGAGAGAAATGTCCATTCAAGGTATTTGGCCATTTTTAACCTGGATTATTTGTTGTGTTATTGTTGTTGCTGATGTGTAATAGTTCTTCATATATTCTGGACATTATGAATTATATAATTTGAAAATATTTTTCTCCCTTTGTTGGCTGTTTGCTTTGGTTTATGCAGAAGTTTTAACATTTGATGTCATCCCATTTGTCTGTTTTTGC
Source organism: Xerus rutilus (assembly GCA_028644305.1). Lineage (NCBI taxonomy): Eukaryota > Metazoa > Chordata > Mammalia > Rodentia > Sciuridae > Xerus > Xerus rutilus. The sequence goes on from CM053405.1 coordinate 107,522,659, forward strand.
TTTTGTAGCCATTGCTACTCTAGCCCCTTTGAAGCCCAAGTGCACAGCTCTTCATTTAGCTACAGCAACCACAAGCCTCTCAATACACACAATTAACCTCTGTGCCTCATTTTCTGAAGTCAAGGCATTTTGCAGGACCCAGGCAGGAAAATCTCGTTTACCTTCATTTGACTGAAATACCTTTGAATTACTCAACCACTCTAATACAACAAAAGCAATCATCTTCAGATTTGAAGATATAGATGTGGAAGTAGTTTTGGTGAGTTTCTATCAGTAAAGAAAAGTTTTGGAAACGTGTCTTTATCTTTCAGTTTGCTAAGATTCTTCTCCTTGTTTGTCAGTGTCCATCTATGTGATTTGGAAACACAACAAAAGTTTCAGTGAGATGAATGATTCTTTTTTCTCTAAACTTGTCGATTTAATTGGAGGCAGGGCTTCTGCTAAGGCAGAGTTTCTCACTTTATTTGTGTGATGTTTTTATAACATGCAGATTTTCCCTTGATTCATGCGTCACCTAGACCGTTAAAATTTTTACTTAATTTGTTTTCCAAAAATCGATTTGAAATTGATTTACAAAATTTTACTTAATCCTGAAATAATTTGATTGTTATGTGCTAAGTACATTAAAATAAAATTCATAGATGACCTAGAATGATGACCTAGAATGATGCTATGTGCCTCTGGGGGAATGCATACCAGACCTCACTTCTCCTAGCTGCCACACGGGCACCCCAAACTCTACTCAAATAGCACACTTCAGCAACCTCAGTAATCCTCACCAAGTTCTCCTAGTGCTGCTTTTTTTGGTGAATAGCACCAGTCTCCATCTGGCTGCTCTGACCTCACTGCCCTACCCTCAACATACCTAATCCATCACAGAGCCTATAAATTTTGCCTCTGAAATCCATTTCAGTCTGTTTTAAGATTTTCTTGGTCCTACATCACTACAGTTGTCCAAGACTAGTATTCACTGATGCTTCTGTCACCCTCCAATCAGCATTAAACAGTGCAAAAAGAGTGTACATTACAAAGAATAGACCCCTTCACAAGATCCTCATGTACCTCCAGTGTCATCCACCCAGCATGCTTCCCCAACCTTCCTTGTCTCTCCTGCTGACCCTTCCTCTCCCTCTTGGGTCTCACTCTCTGTCCTCATATGGCATCCTCAAACATGGTGGCTCAAGCCCTTCCTCCCTTCTGAGCACTCTGTAGCCCAATTGCTGCCTACTCTCTCTTCAGATCTCATTTCAGTTAATACTTCCTCAGAGAAAACTTTTTTGCCTTAAATAACTAGGTCAAACTCATTTATTTTCAGTTCTCATATCATCATGTCACTACCTCACCTCACATACTAAAGTCACAATTTTACTTATATTTGTGGGATTACCTGATTAATGATTGACTCCTTCCCTAAACTGTAGGGTGGAATCTCTGTGTGTTTGCTCTCTGTTGTAAAACTAGTGTCTGTCATGGTTTCTGGCACATAGGATGGTTTCAAAGAATATTTTCTGAATAAATGGGTGGATTCTTAATTTGTAGGCAGACTGGAACCTGAGAAACACACGTAGGCTGCAGGACTTGCCAAGGGAAAAAATTCAATGAGCACCAAGTTTAAAATTTCCCCACAAACTGGTTACACAAGGAAGAAATTAGTTGGGAAGCCTTCCTCAGCAACTCCTGAAAGATTGATTAAAACCACATTGAACAATGAGTTTGATAGATGTTTCAAGGAGAAGGAAGGAAAGCAGAAGTAAAGAGACAGATATTGATCAGAAAGAGCAATGTGAGAAATTGGAGGAAGCCTGAGAGGAGTATTGAAAAATAGGTGAGAAGGTGTGAGCTAGAGTCTGGGAATAAGAGCTGAAATACTGGGTTTATTTAATCTGATAAATCAATGCCTAAGGTGTCATTTAGCAAATGCCCTCAAATCCTGCTGTGCAGACCAAAGTAAGAGATAATAGAATGAAATTGTACCTAAGGAATTCTGTTTCTTAAAGGATGGTCTTCTTGTCTTTATAGATGATTAAACCATGGAACAGACTCATAGGGAGGGCTGATAAATCTTACTTGTAGATCCTTTAGGAATGGAAGAGACAACTATTTATCTGGGATAAAGGCAGGTGATAAACTAGGCTTTTAATCATGTTTTTGGAATCAGTGGTTTTCTTGATAAGGACTTTTTATACCATTTTTGCTTAAATCTACTGAGTCAGAGAGGCAAGAGTTTTTTTTTTTCCCCAAGAATATACTGTAGGAAGGGAAAGTTCTAGAGACATATCAATGTGCATGGCATGAGTTTCTACAGCTGGCCCATTCAAGTAAAGCAAATATCCCTGCATCCTGAAGGCTCTGGTCAACAGACTTGGGACTACTCTCTGTTCCTTGGGTCTCTGCTGTTTGTGACAGGCAGTGTTTGCCCAAGATGTCTTCTCCAAGGGTCCAGTCTCTCTTCATACTTTTTATTTATCTTATCTCCCAGTGTCTTCAACCTCTCTTTCTCTACTGGCCTTTCCCCAGTATGCTCAACTGCTGCCATCTCAGAAAGGACACAAAAGGCTTTCATTTGCAGGATCCCCTTCAACTGTCACCCTATCTTTCTTCTCTTTCCAGGCAAAGCTCTTTAAAAATTTTTCTGTGTTTGCCAACCTCTCTTCTCTATTCCTCAGCCCTCTGTATCCTTCCCTGTCTCTCTCTCTCTTCTGTCAAGCATTTAGCAACACTTTAGTGTATTCAGAAGTACATTTTCATTCCTTATCTTACTAGAACTCGTAAGAGCAACAGTATTTGACAACATACCTTTCTCCTTAAACCAGTTTTTCCTTGCATTTTTACTGTTTTATGCGATAAAACTATATATGACATAAATTTGTCATTTCAACCATTCTGAGTATACAATTTCATGGTGTTAGTTATGGTCCACATTTTCAACCATTACCAATCTCTGGTTTCAAAGTTTTCACTCACTCCCAACAGTAAATCTAAACCCATTGAGGAATAGCTATCTTTCCTTGCATTTTATGGTACCATGCCCTTCCAGTTTTCCCTTTCCCCCATCTCTCTTAATTTTCAGACATATTTGTGTTATCTTTTCCTCTGACCATTAGTTAAAATCTTACTCTTCTGTATTGTCCTAGGATCTTGGCTTTACTCATCTTACATTTTTTCTTTTTTTGGTACCGAGGATTGAACTCAGGGGCACTCGACCACCGGGCCACATCCCCAGCCCTATTTTGTGTTTTATGTAGAGACAGGGTCTCACTGAGTTGCTTAGTGCCTTGCCATTGTTGAACTCATGATTCTCCTGTCATAGCCTCCCAAAGTGCTGGGATTACAGGCGTGTGCCACTGTGCCCGGCTACATTTTTTTTTGTTGTTGTTGTTTTTGTATATCTCAATCTATCCCTAAGCTTCAGTGAACATCTAAAGCCTGGATCATTTTTTCTGAATTCCTTGATATAATTCCTTCTCTTTTTTGTTTTTGTTGTTGGTACCAAGGATTGAACTCAGGAGTACTTGACCACTGAGCCACATCTCCAGCCCTATTTTGTGTTTTATTAAGAGACAGGGTCTCACTGAGTTAAGGGATTATCTCTTGTCAGCCATCAATGCTGTGGCCCTTTCCATCCCTCCAAAGCTTTATAAAGTCATTTCTTCTCTAAATCTTTGCAATTACATTTCCTTATGCTTGACATTAACTCCCTCCTTTGCTTGCTTAACTTCTTCGTATTCTTAAGATCTGAGCTTGGACATCACTTCCTGCATAAGCTGTCTAGGAGCTCCTCTTGACTCCTCTTACTGTGTTGTCATTGCTGGTCTCCCTCACTGGTCCCCCAATTCCATGATGGTAGAGATTAAACTTACTGTGTTTTTTGTGTTTGCCCATCCCAGGCACATTGGAGACAACCATTAAATATTTGATTCAACAGCAAAGGCTCTATTGAATGAAGTTGTGTAGAAGTACTAAAGATGTCTCAGCATTTTATGTTTACAGACAGATACTAGAAGTTAGAGGCAGATGACTCTGTTGGAGCTTTCTCCCCACCACTGTGTGTGTGTGTGTGTGTGTGTGTGTGTGTTGTGGTTCAGACATGGTTTGAGTATGTCCCAGAAAGGTTCATGTATTGGAAGCTTAGTTGCCAGTGTGGTGGTGAAACCTTTAAGAGGTAGGGCCTGATGAAGGTAATTAGATCACTGGGAACCCTGACCTAAAAGGATCTTGCGGGATACATGAGTTTCTTGTGAAAGCAGTTGTTACAAAGGAACAACCTGGCCCCTCATTGGCTTCCCATCTTACTGTGTAAACTCTGCACTCCTGCCATTAGTCAATTGCCATGTTGTGACACAACCAAGGGGGTCTTCACCGGAGCAAAGCAGATGTTGGTGCCTTACCTTCAAGCCTCCAAAACTGTGGGCTAAAGAAACCTTTTTTCTTTATAAAGTACCCAGCCTCACATATTTTTGTTATAGTAACAGAAAACAGACTAATACAGTATATGATGTAAAAATACTTTACATTTTATTGAGAAACAGTAAAAATAATGACAGAGCTTTCATGGACATTTAACTAAAAGCTTCCAAATTTTATTTGAGGTTTAGCTTTGATGGATACATTAGTTTAATTAATATTTATTTTTTAAGATAAAATTCTCTCCAGCATTGTATAAAAAATTAAAAAAAAAGAAAAAGAAAAAGAAAAGAAACAAAACCCACAAAGGAATGTCTCCTGTGAAACAGAGTTGCCTTGGCTCTGTTTTTTATAAAGCAAGTTTTTCTGGTGCTCTTGCTCTGTGAATGTAGCTGGCCTTGGTACATTTCACATGGAGAGGAACGTTGTCGAAGAAGACCTACCTGCTTTGAGCAAGGCAGTATGATATTATATGTTATTCATTTCCAGCATCCTATTGTTGTGAAATACTCCCAAACTCTTGTTTTTAGATGTTCTACAAAAAGTACTTGGAAGTATTTTGTAACAGCAATCATATGTGTGTGTATGCATGTGTTTCAGATTTTGTTTTATGGCTGTAAGATTTCAGTCTTCAGATTTTTTATATTTAAAGTGACCTTAAGTCCTTGGTGTCTTATGGTATATTTCATGTAGGTTTTATGTCTAAAAAATGTATTGCTTGTATTTTTTTTGAAGGACATACTTTAAAAAATAATTTAAAAATCTTAGATGCCAGATATCAACCTTGGGACAATGTCTACAAATCAATCCGTAAGAAAATTACACAGGAGGAAGATGGACAAGAGAAAAGAACCATATTTATAAAAATAATAAGTTGCTAAAACAATGTATGACAAATGTTTATTTACACCTATAACTACAAATTAAAATAACAATAAATTTGAATTTGGAAAGATCAAAGAGACATAAAAGTATGATAATTAAAGATAATTTCCATCATTGGCAATTACAATGGCTAACATTTATTGAGTGCTTACCATGTGTCAACTGCAGGGCTCACTGCTCTACTTTACCAAGGCACTTACTCATCACTAAAAGCATTTCAGGAGTTATTGTCAACTATAATTTTATAGATTAGGAAACCGGCAGAATGGTGATAGGTGGTTGCCCAAGGACATGCAGTGCATTAGAGACAGAGCCAGAGAGTTTGATAAGATAACAATTACATTTACTATGTTGCTTTGGGGAGAAACTGCCTAAAGTTAATGGGGGTGTATGTGTCAGTCCATTCTGGAAATCATATTGTCTCATTTTGAGCTCTTGAACATCTAGCTTGGCTCTGGAGCAGATGATTATTTATGCTTCTTTTGCTTAGCAGATCTCTTTATATCCTTGTTTTGTGTCTTGTATCCTTTTTATTTTCCTAAATATTTCTATAACTCAAACTTACAGTTTTACATTCCAAATCAGTGTACATATGCTCAGGAATTCACTTACCGAGGCTCTCATTGTTAACTATCATATTTCAAATAACTTCTATCTTAGAATATCAGTCTATTTTCAGCTGAATTACACATAGACTTGATAGGTCTAAACACATGATTACTGTGCAAGTATGAAACTGTGAGTCATAATTAATCATTTACATTTACAATGAATTATTTATTATTTCACAAAGCACCTAAGGAACAGGAGACATCAGGGAAAGTAAATGTCTTTGTGATGGAGGAGGAACATGGGAATCAATATGTGTGGTCCTGTTGTGAAAAAGACTACCTGGATCAGGATGCAATGAAGATTGGGCATCCAGGGGTCCAAAAAAGAAGCTCTGGGCCTCTGGAAATCAAAGCAAGAAGAAAAAGGACCCTAGTAAACTGAAAGACCACCATTAGAAGAAAGGCAATTGTACCAAAGCCATACTTAAATATACCCAGTGTTAGCCCTGGCCTGGATGATGCTGTGGGCTGATAACTCAGAAAATACACTCCTTGCTTGGAGACAGAAAGTTTCCAAAGTCTCCTTGTGTCAGCATCTCAGATGATCTTAATGATCAAGAACAGCATTCATCCACCTTTTTTTTTTTTTTTTTACTTTTTTGCACAAAAAAACCTGCTCCTTAGTCAAAATGCACCTCAAGTTCTGAGTTATTCTCTGCAGCTCTGCCCCCTTTTTTCGTACTCAGGAAGATGTGTCATGTGCTTTGTCGGACTGCTCATTATCCACATCCCATCTTTCTAACCCGCACCACCACCCTTAGGAGTATCCCTCCCAATGCACCTGTAGAATATCTGCTTTAGATAAAGAGAAAAAACTTAGGGAAAAACACAATGCCATCTATTTTGCCAAGTCAGGAACTTCCAAAATTTAAAACAAGAAAACAGATTTGTCTGGAGGGAGTGCATGTTCCTCCACATCAAGCTGCTCAAGGACTGAAAGACAGCTGTGAAATGATCTGATCTCTTTTGCAGCCTCCCACCCAGCGTCTGACGCTCATTCCTTCTAGTGCATTTCTGTTGCATTAATGAAAATGTTGCCCCTGCTACTTTATTTCTAGCTGTACATACAGTGCCCAAGAATATTCTCATGGTCTATCAATATGGACATTAATTTAATGGTTTTGTTAATTTACCTATAACAGAATAAGTCAAGGTAAGAAGAATTCTGGGTTATTCACCACAGGAAGTGTAGTTAGGTATAGCTGGAGCAAGGCACACACTTTCTAAGTTTCAAGCTCATTGAGAGATATCTATCTAGAGGAAAAAGCATAAATAGAGATGTGTTCAGGCATTCTAGAAAAACATGGCTTCCATACATTACAAAACAATGTGGCAAAAAGTTTGCTTGCTTTGCAAAGTAAGACAGAATTAGGGACTGGGATGTAGTTCAGTGGTAGAGTGCTTGCCTAGCATGCACAAGGCCCCCAGCTCAATCCTCAGCCTCACAAACCAAACCAAACCAAATTAAGACAGAATTAGATTAAGTAAATTTAGGACTTGGTTTCTGTTAGAAGATTAAATAATAATTAAAAACAATTCACAGTCACAATAAAAATAATCTAACTGAAATTCAAGAAATATGAATTTTGGTAAATTAAATGCAAAAGACTGAAGCTATTATTGTAGTAAACTTAAGATTCTTTTTTTTTTTTGGTATTTAAGTATACATTTTCCCCTGCATTGTTGATTTATTTTATCTAGCATATAGTTAACTGACATGTTTATTACTTCATTTTTAATTATTTAGTTCTGTCCATAATCATAAAGTTAACTCTGCAATCCAAGTAGACTTTGTGGAAAATATGGAACCCAAAGATTTGGAGTAAGAGCACAAAAATCATAGAATCTTGCTAGCAGATGGGGTGGAGGGGTGTTCTCTTGGGTTACTGAAGGAATGGTCTGGTAGTTAAGATAAAAACAAGCCAAATGGCATAGAGTTGTTACAGTTGGCCATGGTGATCTTGCTGGTCTCGCCATTCCTGGACCCAAAGCACTCCATGGCTTCTACGAAGTTCAAGCCTTGTTCACCATCCTGAAGACCACATGCCTACTATCCAACTACTCAGTCCTGGGAACTATTGTGTTTGGTCCAGCATTTGCCATGGACAAGATGCCCAAACCTATATGTTTTGGAATGAAGTGCTCATCATCAAAATTTCTCCCCATGGATGAATTTGCCACCAGAGCCATTTCTGGCAAGCAAAGTCACCATACTAGCACATAAATCCTTGAATAATTCTGTGAAAACAGGAATCCTTATAATCAAATCCTTTCTCTCCAGTGCTCCTCCCCAGTGCTCAGAACACTAAAGTTTTCTGCTGTCTTTGGAATTTGGTCTGCAAGTATATTAAAGGAGATGTGCCTAAGGGCTCACTACTTATGCAGATATGGAAGAACGGTGGGACTGACCCTGGCTGGCAGTGGATGACTACAGTAGGTGACAGTGTGTCTGTAAAGTGTATTTATTTTAAAATATATTTCAATTTTATTTGCATATGGTAAAAGCATTTCCTTTGCAATTTTAATTATTTTATAATTATAATGCTGCCCAAAGTTTATTTAAGTACTGGAGAAATTTTAAATATTGTACAGGCTGAGAAAAGGCTTTTAAAAAGAAAGAGAACATATCTGAATGGGGTGTGCTTCTCTCTGCTGTTGATAGCTCTTAGCATGGGATGTAGGTTGCTATGGTGAATGGAAGGTAGTTGAAATTGGAAAATAATGTAGTATACTGATAACAGAAAAAGATTTTTTTAAGTGGTATATAAATCGTTGAAACATGCTTTAAAATGGATTTGAATCTTTGAATTGCCTATTTTCTTTATAGGAACAATAACATCTTCCAAGTTTTTTCTTATCAACTTATTGCCATTTGTATGTTTTTCTGGCAATGGTAGGGACTATGACTAATGAAGAACATGTTGTTTGAAAGAATTTCTTTCGTTCTTTCCATGTGGAACTCATGTCTAGTACCAAGGCCTTCCAAGAAGTGGATTTCTTGGCTCTAAAATACAAGCTATCCATTCTTCCCAGGACTACCCTGCCATGATTACCAAAAGACTCCCATCAAGATTGGCCTTTCCTACCTTGACCAAATGGTCTTCTATACCACCTATCTTTCTTGTCCCAGCACATTTCTTGATTTTGTTTGTAACTGCAGACTCTGACTTTGAATATCTGATAAACTCAAGAAGCTGAAGTAGGAGCCCATAAAACCTTGTTTTCTTCCTCATATGCATTGTAATGATTCATATCTCATGCTTTATAAATTAAACCAAACTTGCTACCTTTGCTATTGACAGTTGGGCCATGTATACAAACAAGTCAAAGGAAACCTGCATGTTTCTTTGTGCAAATACACTTTAGCCAAAAGTTATTGGCATGTATCTGTTCTGTGAGCATGAGGGAAGCTAGCGGCTTCTGAGATGCATTGGCATGATCTGTTCATTCTTTTGTTCACTCATCCACTTAAATATTTATTGAGGGCCAACCATGTTACATGCACAGTAGTTGCCCTCGTGGAAGTCAGAGATTAGTAGGAGGCAGAAAATCATAATAAAATGATCACATTAACAAGGAGAAATTGTGCTCTGATTTGGATAAAGATTAAGTATGTTTCCCAAGGCTTCATGTTTTGAATCTGTTATGTATGTATGTATGTATGTATGTATGTATGTATGTATTATTCAGTGCCAAGGATTGAACTCAGGGCCTTGAACATACTGGGCAAGGGGTCTATCACTAAATCACATCTCCAGTGAATGTTTTGAAATTTAATTCCCATTGTGAGGTATGTAGGGGGTGGAAACACCCTATGGTGTTTAGAGAGTGGGGCCTTTGGAAGGTGATTAAAATTAGATATAGTCATTAGGATGGAGTCTTCATGATTGAATTACTGGTGGCTTTATGAGAAAAGGTGAAGAGACCAGAGGACACACATTTGTGCTCCCTTTATCTTGCCATGTGATGCCTTGCACTACCTTGGGACTCTGTCAGCAAGAAAACCATAACCAGATGTAGCTCCTAGACCCTCGACTAGGACAGTGAGCCCAAATAATCCCCTTTTCTTTATAAAGTTACCCAGCCTCAGTTATTTCATTATAGTAATAGAAAAGAGACTAATACAAATTGTAATGATGATATATGCCAACACAGTACATAGCATTCTAAGACTCTTTATGAGCAGCATTGGCTTAGTTTAGGGAAAGATTGGCGGGAGTTGTCACACTTGATATGAATATGAAGGCTGAATCATGTTAACTGGGCAACAGGAAAAAGGAAAAGCAAGAATAAATGCTCTCCATTAGGTAAGAGAAGATGGTTTTCTTGTTCAGTTTTTGCCTGAGATGCTGAAAAGTTTTCTCTATTCTCTGTAGAATCCACTAGTATTCCCAGCAGTGGAGGTGCTGAGACTTGTGTTGACTGATGAATTGCCCTCTCATATTTCTGCCTGTTTCTTTGTGTAAATGCACAAAGAAAGTCCCAAGAGTTATTGGCACTTCTGTGACATGCTAAACCATAAGACAGACTTGATAGTACTTGAATGGTGTAACCAACTTCTCAGTAACCAAGTCTTGTTTTTATACCAATATCCTCATCCTAGGTATTCCTGAGCCTTAAGGTCTGTCTGGACCATTGTTCTTGATTTCCTGAGAAGCCAATGCCTGGGAAGGAATGGCAGGCACAAGGGTAGGAAAGACTGAGTGAATTGCTGGTTGCATGCATGTGGCCTAGGAAGGAGATGGTTTTGATCCAATCTTACACTGTTCCAGCCTCAATAGTAATTATAGCTTTAACTAAAAGGATTATAAACATTCATGTGAAAATGAAATACTGGGCGACAGCATCCTGAGCACTACATGTGGATTTAAGAAGGTTGGGTAAAAAATTGATGCTGCCCCACACCTCCCAGGGGCAGGGGTGAGAATGAAGGAAAGTTTTATACTAAGGAAGATGTAAATACAACAACTAGAAAACAAACTGGCATTCTTTATAGATCTTATGTGGCTTATACTAACTATTACCAGCACACACAAAAAATGTGGGTATTATTTTATCCTTCTCAGGGGTAAGCTCATACTAGCACCTACTTTTCAGGAAGACTGCTGCAGAAACAGAAGTGCTGTATGATTACCGCATAGGTGGGGATTGACATGATTTGGGGGAGGCTTGATAAACTAAAAAACTTGTTATTCAGAAAAGTTTTCATGGTGAGAGAAGAGCCTAAAGTGTGTTTTAAGTGTTCCAAAAATTGTATATTTTGGAATAACATAGGTTTTGTTTATTTCTTAAATTGGTAGTTAGCTTGGCTTCTAAGTGTTAGTTTTGAATATTATTAGAAAGTTTTAAGAGAAGAATTGAAAATGTTACAATGTTGTTAATTAATATTTAGAATGACAGTTGTATCAATGCATAAGAGTATAAATTAAAAAGGAATAATCTGTCTTCATCTTTCTTATCTGCACCTACATTCTTGGGTGTTGTTGCTAATAGTTATGAAGACTTTAAGTGTTAATTATTATGTTCACACACACTGTCACATATGCTTTAAGCACATGAGATAACATTGATATCTTTGATATTTGCTTTTACTCAACAATATTAAGGATATCTTCCTGCATCAAAATATACATATAAATGACTATAGTATTCTTGGTTTGAACATTTCATGATTTATTTAATCATTCTCAAGTTGATGAAAATTCAGAATGACTTTGGATTTTTGCCTTTACTGAAAATATGGCAGTGAACATCATTTGTCCATTTACTTTTGTACAAAATTTATTTAGGATGCATTCCTGGAAGTAGAATTGCTGGGTCAAAGGTCAAGCACTAAAACTTTTGAAAGATACTAGAGACAGAACTTTAGTGATATGGAAATGTTTTCTTGACTCTTCTCACCCCACACAAGGGAAAGTAATCATAATAGTTCATCAGAACCATGTTGTCAAATTGTTATAAGAGAATTAGCCAGCTGGTTCTCCTACCTGCCATAGAGGCTGAATTTATAAATCAAGAAGGGAATATTGAAGTTGTTATTAGTGAAGCTGTTGTAAAACCGCTGTCCATATATTAAAAAAGTAATTTGGTCTGTTTTCCTGGCCCAATTTAAATGGTGTCACCCTTACACATTTGTAGAAGGCTGTCTGCAAGTGTCATAACTCATCTTCCTGTTGGTCAGCTCTGGCTCTTTTTCTTTGTTGAATCATTTTACTCTTGTTGTCTTTCTCATATTTCATAAGTAATGACTATAGTAACTTAATGCTGGAGGTCTGAGAAATATTTAGTTTTACTCATACCTACTTTAATGACTTCTTATAAATACTGTGATGATAAAGGTCTGTGCTAAAATGAAGGAAAAAATATATTCCCCTTTTTGTGCAGTCTGTCTTAAGTTTCCCCACTCATAACAACCTGAGTACAGTTGGCGACCTTGGTTTATTCCCTCTGGCCCTAATTTTAATAAGTTTGGCATTCTTGTTAAACCTAGAATGTTTCTGCTTGTATATCTGTAGCTGAAACACATAAATTGATTTTTAGTTACTTCATCCATTTTAAGTTAATGTCTGCACTGGTTTCCTTGCTGACCTTTAGTTCTCTGTGAGCATTACCAATTCCCTACACTGAGTATATGTTTCTGTTGAGTATGCCTTCCCTTAGCTGTGTAATTTTTCTTTCAGTTTATTTTACAATAAAAGTAATACACATGTATTATAAAACATTTAGAAAGTACATAAATGGAATTTTAAAAATGTAACCATAATTCTGTCCTTCCAAAAGACTATTAATATTCTCTATATTTTTCCCTAGAATTTTTCTGTTTTTGTTCTACATAACTGAAATCATCCTGTGTATAACATGTTTAATCTTTATAGGCTCATTTCATATTTTATTTTTTGTACTTGTATTGTGATATCATACAGTAAAATTTACCATTTTTACCATTAAAATGTATGGATCAGTGATATCATGTACATTCACATTAATATGCTATTGTCAACACCATCCATCTACAGGACTCTTCACTTTACAAACTGGAACTCTGTACCTACTAGGAAATAACTCTCCACTTCCTCTTTCCCTATACCCTGAAACCCACCATTGGACTTCTTGTTTCTGTGAGATTAATTATTCTATTTACTTCATGCAAGTGGAATCATAATTAGCATATGTTTTTAAGGTTCTTCTGTGTTAGGTAGCGCAGTGTCAAGATTTCTTTGTTTGTAAAGGGTATTATTCAGCTGCATTTTTCTTAGCCATTCATTCATTGATAGATGCTTGGGTTGCTTCTGGTTTTTTAGTAGTTCTGTAACTGAGTGTACAAATATCTCTTTAAATCCCGGATTTCAATTTTGGGAGTCATTGTGTCAGTTTTTCATCAGTGTGACAAAATACCTGAGAAAAACAACTTACAGGAGAATAGATTTGTTTTGGCCCCTGGTTTCAGAGGTTTTGGACCATTGTCAGGTGGCTCCGTTGTTTCTGGGCTTGTGTGAAGTCATGCATGGTGGAGAGGGTATGGGGAGCACAGCTGCAAACCTCATGGTGGCCAGAAAGCAGAGAGAGAGAGTGAGAGCAAGGAAGATGCTGGGGACCACATTCCCCTTCCTAGATCATTCTCAGTGACCTACTTTTTTTTAAGTATTTATTTTTTTTTAGTTGTAGGTGGACAGAAATTATTTATTTTATTTTTATGTGATACTGAGGATCAAACCCAGTGCCTCATGTGTGCTAGGCGAGCCCGCTACCACTGCGCCATAACCCCAGCCCCACCAGTGACCTACTTTTTGAGTAGACCCCACATCTTACAATTTTCACGGCTTCCCAATAGACCATTCAATTATGAACCCATCAATGGCTGAATCCATTCATAGGATTATGAAACAGCCCTCATGGTTCAATCAATTCCCCCAAAATGTTACTCCTGAACATTGCTGCACTGGGGAACAAGCCTTCAACACATGATCCTTTAGGGGATGTTTCATATTCAAACCATAATAGGCCTACAATAAGAAGAGGAATTACTGTAGCATATGGTAATTCCATGTCTAATTTTTTGGGGAGCTGCTGTGCTGTCTGGCATAGTGGCTGGGCCATTTTACATTCTCAACAATGCACACAGGTTCTTACTTCCTTTACATACTGTCAACACTCATTATTTTCTTATATTTTAATAGTAGCTAGGCTAATGGATGTGATGTGGTGTCTCATTGTGGTTTTGATTGGCTTCTCCCTAATGATCAGTGATGTTGAGCATTTTTTCACGTGTATATTGGCTGTTTATGTATCTTAAGAGAAATGTCTGCTCAAACCTTTTGCCCACTTTAATGGGCTGTTCTGGTGTTGCTGTGTTGTAGGCCTATTCTGTGAATTGCCTTTGTACTCTGTTGCCTGAGTTTTTTGATGCACATAATCTTATAATTTTGATGTAGTCAAATTTCTCTATTTTTATTTTGTTGTCTTTGCTTTTTGCCATATCCAAGAAATGATTGCCGAATCCAATGTCTTGAAGGTTTCCTTATGATTTTTTCTAAGAGTTTTATAGTTTTATTTTTTAAGTTAAGGCCTTTGATTTTAATTTTGGCTGTGGTATAAGGTAAGGGTTTAACTTCATTCTTTTGCATGTACATATCTGATTTTACTAATAACCACCTGCAGAAAGGAGTGTTCTTTCCCCAAAGGTCTTCATACTTCTGTAGAGACTCATTTGACCGTATATGTGAGGATTTATTTTTGGGCTCCATATTCTATTAGCCTATATTTTTCTCTTTATGCTATTATTATTCTATTTTAATTACTGCAAAACTTTTTAGTAAGTTTGAAATCAGGAAGCATAAGACTTCCGATTTCATTCTTTTTCAAGATTGTTTCTGGTATTCAGGGTCACAGTCCCTTGAGATTCCACATGAATTTTGGGATGGATTTTTCTAATCTTTGGAAAAAAAAGGTCACTGAAAATTTGATAGTAATTGTATTGAACCTGAAGATTTTATTGGGAAGTATTTATATTATTTATATTATATTATACTCCAATCCAAGAACATGGGACAATTTTGTATTTATTTATGTCTTACTCAATTTTTTAAAGCAGTGTTCTATAGTTTTCCATGTGCAAGTCTGTAACTTCTTTGATTTAGTGTATTCCCAAGCATTTTATTATTTTAGATGCTATGGTAAATGGAATTATTTTCTTACTTTCTATTCCAAGTTGTTCAGATTGTGTATAGAAATGCACCTGAGTTTTGCATCTTTTGTATCCTTTTTGTGATTTTGTATTTTGCAACTTTGCTGAGTTCATTTATTAGTTCTAATGTATGTGAAAGTGCATGCATGCATATGTGCACACACAGTTCTGGGAATTAAACCCAGGGCCTTGCATTCTACCACTGAGCTGTAATTCCAGCCCCTTCATATCATTTTTAATGGCTACATACATTTGCATAATAAGGTATAACATGATTGCTTTATCCATAAAACTACATTTAGAATTTAAGATTTGAAATTATCCTTATAATTTATTCTTTGATGTTCACTTTTAAAATTCACATACTTAAGTTTTTTTAGGGCAACTTTTGAGCCACAAAAAAATTGCATGGAAAGTACAGGAAGTTTCCACACCCTTCTTGTCAGCACACATGTACAACCTCCCCTATCATTAGCCTGCATCAGAGTGGTGCATTTGTTACAATTGATGAATCTGCTATCTCCCAAAGTCCTCAGGTTACAATAGGGTTTGCCCTTTGTATTGTACATTCTGTGAGTTTGGACAAAGGTATAATGACTTGTAGCAACTATTGCAGTATTTTGTGAAATAATTTCAGTGCCCTAAATTCCTCTGTGCTCTGCATATTCGTCCCTTTCTCTTCCCTAACCTCTGACAACCAATAATCTTTTACTGTCTCCATAGTTTTCTCCTTTTGGGCATGTCATGTGGTTGCAATCATACACTATGGAGCCTTTTTGGAATGACTTCTTTCATTTCATAATATACATTAAAAACTTTTATGGGCCTTTTCATGGCTTAATAACGTCTTTCTTTTTAGTAAAGAATAATGCTCTATTGTCTGGTTCATTAATCTACTCATCTACTAAAGGCATCTTGGTTGCTTCCAAGTTTTTGCTAGTGTGAATAATACTGTTGTAAAGATCAATGTGTGGGTTTTTCTGTGGACTTAATTAAAAAAATTTTTTTTTTAGTTGTCGAAGGACCTTTATTTTATTAATTTATATGTGGTGCTGAGAATCCAATCTAGTGCCTCACACATGCTAGGCAAGTGCTCCACCACTAAGCTCCAAGCTCAGCCCTTAAATTTTTAATTCATTTGATTAAATGTGAGGAACATTATTGCTGTGCTGAATTGTATGGGAAGAGTATGTTTAGTTTTGTAGGAACTACCAAACTCTATTCTAAAGTGCCTGTACCATTGTGTGCTCTTCTTGGAATGAGTGGGAGTTCCTGTGGCTCTATTTCTTCCTCAGCATTTTATGTTGTCAGCATTTTGGATTTTGTCCATTCTAATATACATATATATATGTATATATATATATTTGTCCATTCTTTTATATATATATATATATATATATATAGCTAATGAATTGCTATTTTAATTTGCAGTTTCTCAATAACATGTTGGACATCTTTGCAAATGCTTACTTGCTATCTTCTTTGGTGAGGTGTATATTCAAGTCTTCTGCTCATATTTTAATTCGCTATTTCTTTTATATTGTTGAGTTTTAAGAGTTCTTTTGTGTTTTGGATAAAAGTTATTTATCAGAAGTATTTCTTGCAAATGTTTTCTCCCAGTCCATGACTTTCCTTCTTATTCTTTGAATGTTACATTTCACAGAGCAGAATATATATGGAATCTTAGTGTATTGATTATTTCTTTAATGGATTGAGCCTTTAGTATTGTATCTAAAAAGTCACAATCAAATCCAAGATCACCTAGATTTTTCTCTCATGTTATCTTCTAGAGGTTTTGTAGTTTTGCATTTGGCATTAAAGCTACCATTTATTTCGAGTTCATTCTTATGAAGGTGTGAAGTATGTGTTTATATATTTTTTTTGCATGGGGATGTCCAGATTTCTGGCATTATTTGTTTAAATGTTTATCTTTGTCTTTGCCTATTGTATTGCTCTTGTTTTTTTTTTTTTCAAAGATAAGTGAATTATATTTATATGGGTCTATTTCTGAGATCTCTAGTTTGTTCCATTGATATTTTTGTCTATTTTATAGTTTTCCATTATTGTACTTTTGATTACTGTAGCTTTGTGGTCATTCTTGAGGTTTGATATTGTCATTTTTTCCTTAGACTTTGTAATTTTTCTTTGATATTGAGTTGAATGTTTGGGTCTTTAGATTTTATGGATTGTCAGTGTCCACAAAATAATATCTGATCTGTGAAGTACAATGTAAACAGAATGAGAAGATAAGCCAAAGGTCAAAAGAAAATGTTTGTAAGAGACACATCTGAACTTTTGTCTAAAACACAAAGAACTTTTGTCTAAAACATGCGACAAACTCTTAAAAATCAATAAAAAAGAATAGCCAACTAAAATATAAATCAAAGACCAGAATATACACCTCACCAGAGAAGATACACAGATAATTAGCTGTGATTGAATCTATAGATTATATTGGGAAGAATGGACATTTTTATCAATACTGAATCTTTGTATCCATAAACATGGAGTATCTCTCTATATAGTTCTTCTGTAATATCTTTTATACTTTTTTATACTTATTTTGTTTTGTTGGATGCTAATGTAAATGTTACTGTATTTTAAATTTCAAATCCCACTTGTTCATTGCTGGTATATAAAGAAGCATTTGACTTTTGTATATTAGTCTTGTGTCCTACAATCCTGCTATAATTCCTTATTAGTTCCAGGAGATTATTTTTATCAAGTATTTAGGATTTTTTTATATAGTGACCATATCATCTATGAATAAAGACAGTCTTTTTTCTTCCTTCCCAATATGTATGCTTTTCACTATCTTTTCTTATTGTATTAGCTAGGATTTCTAGTTCAATGATAGAAAGCATTTTTAGATACATTCTTGTCTTATTTCTGATCTTGGGTGGAAGGCTTCAAGATTCTTATCATTAAGTATGATATTAACTGTAGGTTTTTTTTGTAAATGATCTATATCAAATTAAAGACTTTTTTCTTTATTTCTAGTTTAAGAGTTTTAAAATCATGATTGTGTATTGGATTTTGTCAGATGCATTTTCTTCATCTACTGATATAATCATGAGATTTTTCTTATTTAGCCTGTTTGTGTGATGCATTAATTGATTTTTGAATGTTGAACCATCTTTGAATACCTGGGACAAATGGCTAGTTTTAGCCATCTCAGGCTAGTATGACAGAGTACCAGAGATTGGGTGGCTTATAAATAACAGAAATTTATTTCTCATAGTTTTGAAGGCCAAAAGTCTAGAACAGGATATCAGCATAGTTAGATTCTGGTGAGGTTTTTCTTACAGGTCATGGACTGCTAACTTCTGTACCCTCATATGGTGGAGAGCCATGAACAGGAAGCCAAGTTCCTCATGCTTGTTGTAAGGGCACATTCCTATACATGAGTGCTCCACTTTCATGGCCTTATGTAATCCTAATTACCTCCCACAGTGTCCCCACCTTCTGATTGTGGTAGTTAGGATTTCCTTCCTTCTTTCTTTCCTTCCTCCCTTTCTTCTTGTAGTTTATAAAGGTTTAATTGGTTTATTAGTGACTCACAAATCAGGTAGCATCTCATTTAGAAATAGAAAAGTGTGCCATTGGACACTTTTGTGGCAAAATAGTTGGTTTTTGCAAACTAGGAACAAGGAAACAGAATAATAATAAGAGGGTGTTAATGTCATTACTTCCACTTACTTTCATTGTAAGGGTTAATGCAGAGGTGACTTTTTCATCCTGTTAACTTGACTGGGCCCTTTCCACTTGGTTGCTCTGAGTGTACTGTTTTCAAGAAAAATTGATCTGTTTGGGGATTTTCCTGCTTTCTTAAGTTTCAGTTTGATTGCATGACACTTAGTATGAATCTATAGGGACCTAGAGATGAGCTCAGCATAAACAATGGCCTCCCATAAATTTTATTTCACAGTATTTACTCTTTTTGGGGGGGAGTGTGGGGAAGGAGATAGTCACCATTCACTTAATCTGAATTTACATATAGTAGAAATTCTAGGACTGGCCATGAGATTGCACATGCCTTTAAAAATCCAGAGAAATGCAGTTTGTTTCATGCTAAATAGAATGCCATAAAGTCAGAATTATATTTTAAAGCTCTTTAGCATTATGAATGGAAAAAATATGAAGGGAAATAAAAATATTTCCAAAATATTACTTATTCTAATGGCTAATAAAAATAAGGTCCAGATAGGATGGGCTTTGTGGCACATACCTGTAATCCCAGCGGCTCAGGAGGCTGAGATAGAAGGATCATGAGTTCAAAGCCAGCCTCAGCAAAAGTGAGGCTCTAAGCAACTCAGTGAGATCCTGTCTCTAAATAAATTACAAAATAGGGCTGGGGATGTGTCATAGTGGTTGAGTGCCCCTGAGTTCAATACCCAGTACTACTCCCTGCCAAAAAATAGGTGCATATAGCCAGGCATGGTGGTGCACTCCTATAACTCCAGCAACTCAGGAGACAGAAGCAGGAAGATTGCAAGTTTGAGGCCAGCATGGTCAATTTAGTAAGACTCTGTCTCAAAATAAAAAATCAACTAGAAGGACTGGGGTTGTAGCTCAGTAGCAGAGTGCCTTTCCAGCATGTGCAAGGCCCTGGGTTCAATCCCCAACATCATACACACACAAGATAGGTGCATACAGTGTACTTTTAACCATTTATCACCTTTGGAATTGCATTTAATTAGATGCTTTTTCTTTAGAAGAGACTCAGTTCTTTAGAGAGAAGGCAATATCTTATTCATCAGTATATTTAGCAACAAGCTAAACAATAATGATTAAAGCTAGTTTTTTTTAAATTTACTAAATAAGTATTGTTTTCAGTTCTTTGTTTCTATTAGTCCTCAAAAATGATATCAGATTATTATGTTTAAGTCTATTTATTTTTTATAATACTTTTTTTTACCTTTTTCTGATAATTATTCCAGTATGTTTTGTGCAATTTTAACAATATTTTTTTCCATATTTAATTAATTTATTTGTTCTATTTAGGTTTACATGATATCAGAGTACACAGATGAAGGATAACATTTCATTTCTCTGGTTCTAAGTGATATAGAATCACAACATACATGCAGTCATACATAAAGTTAGGGCTATGATGACCATCATATTCCACCACCTTTGCTGTCCCCATGCCCTCTCCCCACTTACACCCCTGTGAACAGAGTTCCTTCATTGTTCCCGTGTCCTTCCCCACATTATGGATCAGCATCCACTTATCAACGAGTACATTTGGCATTTGGTTTTCTGAGATTGGCTTACTTCACTTAGCATGATATTCTCCAACTCCATCCATTTACGTGCAAATGCCATAATTTTATTCTCTCTTATTGCTGAGTAATATTCCATTGTGTACATATACCACAGTTTCTTTATCCATTCATCTATTGAAGGGCATCTAGGTTGGTTCCACAGTTTAGCTATTGTGAATTGAGCTGCTATGAACATTGAAGTGGCTGCAGCCCTGTATTATGCTATTTTTAAGTCTTGTGGGTATAGACTGAGGAGTGGGATAGCAGGCTCAAATGGTGGTTACATTCCAAGTTTTCTAAGGAATCTCTATACTGCTTTCCAGATTGGTTGTACCAATTTGCAGTTCCACCAGCAATGTATGAGTGTGCCTTTTTCCCCACAACCTCGCCAACACTTATTGTTGTTTGTGTTCTTGATAATTGCCATTCTGACTGGCGTGAGATGGAATCTTAGGGTAGTTTTGATTTGCATTTCTCTGATTGCTAGAGATGTTGAACATTTTTTCATATGTCTATTGATCGATTGTATACCTTCTTCTGTGAAGTTTCCGTTCAGCTCTTTGGCCCATTTATTGATTGGGTTGTTTGTTCTTGTGGTGTTAAGTTTTTTGAGTTCTTTATATATCCTGGAGATTAGTGCTCTATCGAATGTGTGTGGCAAAGATTTGTTCCCAGAATGTTGGCTCTCTGTTCACTTCATTGATTATTTCTTTTGATGAGAAGAAGCTTTTTAGTTTGAATCCATCTCATTTGTTGATTCTTGATTTTACTTCTTGTGCTATAGGAGTCTTGTTAAGGAAGTATAGTCCTAATCCAACATGATGAAGAGTTGGGCCTATTTTTTCTTCTATTAGGCGTTGGGTCTCTGGTCTGATTCCCAGGTCCTTGATCCACTTTGAGTTGAATTTTGTACATGGTGAGGGATAGGGGTTTAGTTTCATTTTGCTGCATATGGATTTCCAGTTTTCCCAGCACCATTTGTTGAAAATGGTACACTTTTCTCCAGTGTACATGTTTGGCTTCTTTGTCTAGTATAAGGTAACTGTATGTAAGTGGGTTCATCTCTGTGTCTTCTATTCTATACCATTGGTCTATACATCTGTTTTGGTGCCATTACCATGCCGTTTTTGTTACTATAGCTTTGTAGTATAATTTAAGGTCTGATATTTTGATGCCTCCTGCTTCACTCTTCTTGCTAAGGATTGCTTTGGCTATTCTGGGTCTCTTATTCTTCCAAATGAATTTCATGATTGCCTTTTCTATTTCTATAAGGAATGATGTTGGGATTTTAATTGGGATTGCATTGAATCTATATAGGAATTTGGGTATTATGGCCATTTTGACAATATTGATTCTGCCTATCCAGGAGCATGGGAGATTATTACATCTTCTAAAGTCTTCCTCAATTTCTTTCTTCAGTGTCTTGTAGAAAGGTCTTTGCATTGTAGAGGTCTTTCACCTCTTTTGTTAAATTGATTCCCAAGTATTTTATTTTTTTTGGAGTCTATTGTGAATGGGATGGTTTTCCTAATTTCTCTTTCAGAAGGTTTATCACTGATATATAGAATATCACTGATATTTTTTTTTAAATATTTTTTTAGCTGTAGATGGACATAATGTCTTTATTTTATTGCTTTGTATGTGGTGCTGAGGATCGAACCCAGGGCCTCACGCATGCGAGGCAAGCGCTCTACTGCTGAGCTACAATCCCAGCCCCTATCACTGATATTTGATATTTGTGGATGTTGATTTTATATCCTGCTACTTTGTTGATTCATTTATTAGTTCTAAATGTTTTCTGGTAGAATTTTTTGGATCCTCTAAGTATAGAATCATGTTGTCTGCAAATAATGATAGTTTGAGTTCTTATTTTCCTATTCATATCCCTTTAATTTTTTATATCTGTCTAATTGCTCTGTTTCAAGGACTATGTTGAATAGCAGTGGTGAAAGAGGGCATCCCTGTCTTGTTCCCATTTTTAGAGGGAATACTTCTAATTTTTCTCCATTTAGGATGATGTTGGCCTTGGGTTTAGCATAGATAGCTTTTACAAAGTTGAGGTATGTTCCTACTATCCCATGTTTTTCTAGTGTTTTGAACATAAAAGGGTGCTGTATTTTGTCAAATGCTTTCTCTGCATCGATTGATAAAATCTTATGACTCTTAGCCGGGCGTGGTGGCTCACGCTTGTAATCCCAGCACTGAGGGAGGCTGAGACAGGAGAATCGTGAGTTCAAAGCCAGCCTCAGAAATGGCGAGGCACTAAGCAACTCAGTGAGACCCTGTCTCTACATAAAACACAAAAAAATAGGGCTGGGGATGTGGCTCAGGGGTCGAATCCCCGTGAGTTCAATCCCCGGTACCAAAAAAAAAAAAAAAAAATCTTATGACTCTTATCTTTAAGTCTATTGATGTGATGTATTACGTTTATTGATTTTCGTATGCTGAACCAAACTTGCATCTCTGGAATGAACCCCAGTTGATCATAATGAACTATTTCTTTGATATGTTTTTGTATGTGCTTTGCCATAATTTTATTGAGGATGTTTGCATCTATGTTCATCAGGGATATTGGTCTGAAGTTTTCTTCCTTTGATGTGTCTCTGTCTGGTTTTGGAATCAGGCTGATACTTGCCTCATAGAATGAGTTTGGAAGAGTTACCTCCTTTTCTATTTCATGAAATAGTTTGAGGAGAATTGGTATTAATTCTTATTTGAAGGTCTTGTAGAACTCAGCTGAGAATCCATCTGGACCTGGGCTTTTCTTGGTTGGCAAGCTCTTGATGGCATCTTCTATTTCCTTGCTTGAAAATTGATCTGTTTAAGTTGTATATGTCCTCTTGGTTCAGTTTGGGTAGGTCATATGCCTCTTGAAATTTGTCAGTGTCTTCAGGGTTTTCTATTTTACTGGAGTATAAATTTTCAAATAGTTTCTAATTATCCTATGTATTTCAGTAGTGTCTGTCATGATGTTTCCTTTTTCATCACGAATTTTAGTAATTTGGGTTTTCTCCCTCCTTCTTTTCATTAGGGTGGCTAAGGGTTTGTCATTTTTGTTTATTTTTTCAAAGAACCAGCTTTTTGTTTTGTCAATTTTTTGAATTGTTTCTTTTGTTTCAATTTTGTTGATTTCTGCCCTGATTTTGATTATTTCCTGTCTTCTGCTTCTTTTGGTGTTGATTTGTTCTTTTTCTAAGGCTTTGAGACGAAGAGTCAATTCATTTATTTACCTGAGTGTGTGTTCCCCTGTGGCTAGCTGCTAGCAGTCTCTGGTCTCCCTTTGGCTGGACACCCGTGGAGTTTCCTGAGGGTGGGTTTGGGCCCTCTGTGGCTCCTGCTGGTCTGCAGGAACTCTGGAGGGGGACTGGGGCAGGCCCAGGCCACACTTGGGTGGGGCTTCCTCGCTCTGGGGTCTCTGTGGGCAACTCTTACCCTGGGTGTGCGTTCCCCTGTGGCTGGTAGCTATCAGTCTTTGGTCAACCCTTGGCTGGACACCTGTGGCATGTTTAAGTCTCTTTAACAGATGCACATCTGTGGTGGTAAAGAGATTAAGCAACTTGTATAACATCATATTACGAACAAATGGAAGAACTTATTTGAACCAAGGCCTTTTTTATTATATAGGTTTTTGCCCTTAACTTTTATACTAGGACATGTTTAATTCATTCACTCAAGTATAGATGGAAAATTTACTATATGTGTCAGGTGCTGTTTTGACATATATTAATAAACAAGACAAAAGTCTTTATTTTCATGGAACTTATATCATAGGAAATAGGAAAGAATACAAATAATAAACAAGCATATAAAGAAATGGAAAAGATAACATTGGACTAGCATAAAAAGTTTTATGACAATATATTTGAAAATATGGATGAGACAATTTCCTTTAAAATTAGCTTAACAAGAAATTTAAGAGAAAGGAAAACCCTAAAAGTGCTTAAACTTAAACTGTTTTAAGAAGTTAAATCCAAAATTTAAAATATAACTCTGTTGAGGTCAGGATACTGGGCCAGTTTTAAAGTAACATAGAGTTTTCCCAACTGTTAAATGTTTTTAAGTGATGTACAATTTTATCATCTTGAAAGGAATCTATATTACCTACATTATAGAAACAGAAATGGAGGGAAAAAGGCATTTTGTAAGCTACTAAAATATGAAATTGAACAAAACAAAAATATGAGAAATAAAAATTATGGATCAATATCAGTTATGAATAGATGCAATGATATGAAAGAAAATATTATTTATTGAAGCCAAGTATGAATGTGTTTGTGTGTGCATGCACATACACATGACACATACACACACACACATACACACACACACATACACACACACACTGCATATCCAATACAAACAATGTATATTCCAGGAAGATATTATGACTAAATATTGAAGAAACTTTTGCTTTATATCACTGAATTAACAAATTAAAAGATAAAAAATGTAGTCATTTCAATAATGGCAGTACATTATTTATTAAATTTAAGAAGTCATAATTTAAGCCATCATAATTTCTCAAGAGAGAAAAGAGGAAGAGAATCCTTAAAATGTTTATAGAAAGGGCTGAGATTGTAGCTCAACGGTAGAGTGCTTGCCTTGCAAGCGTGAGGCCCTGGGTTGGATCCTCAGCACCACATACAAAGCAATAAAATAAAGACATTGTGTCCATCTACAATTAAAAAATATATATATAAAAAAAGTCATAAAAATGTTTATAGAAAGTATAATCTTTCATGTGATAATACAAATTCATTAAAATATCCCAAATCACTGATATATACAACATTAGAATTATTGCACTTAAAGATAAAATATGTGGAAAGAATTCATCACTTTACTAAGGGTTAAGTCAGCCATCCAAGACATGAGAGAAGAAGTAAAAATATAATAATTAGAAATAGGAAAAAATTAACCTGGATGTATTGGGAGATTACCTACATGGAAATCAAAAAAAGAATTGACAATTATTAGAATTAGAGAAAAATTAGGAAGACTCAGAAAATGTAAAAGTCAATAAATAGAAATAAAAATTATCCCTATCTACCACAAAAATAGTAAAAATTACAATTTTAAACAATGTCATTTATGTGTAACCCCTAACCCATTAAGTATATACTGGATATTCTGACTTCCTTCTAAAAAGTATATTATGGACAAGGTGAAAAAAAAAAAAAAGAAAGAAAGGTAACCAAGAATTACTCCAAGCCCAGGGGTCTAGGTGAATATCCATGATGATAGTCATGTTGGTAGAATGAACCCTTGACATGGTGTGATTGACATGGTACTTTGTGATCCACTCCTAAACCAATAACTGCAACTTAGTCATTAGAAAAACATTACAAAACTTTGAATTTTAAAGCATTATAAAAATACCTGGCTAGTAATTTTCAAAATGTTTGAAGTCATCAAAAACAAGCAGAGTCTGAGAAACTAACCAGACAAAGCTATGGTCATAAAGATGATGTGCAATGTGGTAACCTGGATCAGAAAAAGAACATTAGGGAAAACTAGTGCAGTTCAGAGAATGAATGGAACCTAGTTAATAGTAGTGTGTTAAATATTGGTCTTTTAATTCTGACAAGTATACTATCATAATGTAAAATCTTAATAAAAATGGAAACTGGTTATGGGCTATGAAACTCTGTATTCTCTTTTCCAACTCTTCTGTAAATCTAAATCCATTAACAAAATAAAGTTTTTCAGTGCTTAAGACAGAATTTGGGGCCTAATTCATGCTAGGTAAGTGTTCTTCCATTGAGCTACCATTTGAAATGGCATTTATAATATCAAAAGATAGAATTTACTAAGCAGCAAATCTAATAAATATTTGATATTTTGCTAGAACTGCTATAAGAAAAAGAAGGGAATAAAACAAGACAAAAATATAGTATTAGAATACTGAATATTGTAAATCTAGATATTTTACAAATTAATCTGAAATTAATAAAATTATAATTGTATTTCCTTCAAAGAATTCACAAAATACATCCTAAAGTCATTAAGGAAAAAGAAAAACAACAACCACAAAACAAAGTATAGAATTTGACTAAATAAATACAATAAACTTCTCCAATATACCTACAGCTATTTGAGTTCTTCATCTATGTCAGAAGGGTAACTGAGAAACAGGAAGAAAGATACAAGTCATTCAATATATTGTTGTGACATAACCGTCTATACATATGGGAGGGGGGTAATACATAAGATGTATATCTCTACCTCACACCAAACTGAAAATAAATTTAGGTAAATTAAATTAAATGCTCAAACATGGAAATAAGGACATTGCAATTATAATTAAAAATAAGATCATATAGATAATTGTTAAAGGATACATCCTCATGTAAACTATGTTATTCTCTTTTTTTAAAATCTATTTTTATTGGTGCACATTAATCAGAACAATAGGTTTCATTATGACATTTTTGTATGTACATAAAAATGTAATTTGATCAATTTCACTCCCCCATACCTCTTTCATGCTCTCTTTCCTACCCCTGATTTCTTCCCTTCTACCTTCATGGCATCCCCCCTTTTTATATGTTTTTTTTAATCTAACTTCCACATATGAGACAAAATAGACCATATTCTTCTTTCTAAGTATAATTAATTTCACTCAAAATTATAGTCTCCAGTTCCATCATTTTCCTGCAAATGACATGATTTCATTATTCAATACAAGTGAATAAGACTCTATTGTGTATATATACCACATGCTTTTTACCCATTCTTCTGTTGACAGACACCTAGGCTGATTCCATAACATGGCTATTGTGAATTGTGCTGTGATAAACATGGGCATGCATGTATCCCTAATGTAGGCTGACTTTAATTCTTTTAGATAAATACCAAGGAGTGGTAGAGTTGGTTCATAAGTAGTTCTATTTTTAGCTTTCTGAGCATAGTCCATATTTATTTCTATGGTGGTTTCACTAATTTACATTCCCTCCAAGTGTGTAAGAGTTCCTTTATCCTTTCACTTATTGTTATTTGTGTTCTTAGTGATTGCCATTCTAACTAGAGTGAGATGAAGTGAGATGAAATCTCAATGTAGTCTTGATTTGCATTTCCCTAACTGCTAAAGACATTAAACATTTCTTTTTCACGTATTTGCTGTCCATTTGTACTTCTTTTGAGAAGTGTGTTGAGTTCATATGCCAATTTATTGATTGGATTATCTGCTTTTTAATGTTGACTTTTTTTAGTTATTTATATATTCTAGATATGAATCCTTTGCTAGAAGAGTAGTTGGCAAATATTTTTCTCCCATTCTGTAGGTTTTCTCTTCATTCTGTTAGTTATTTCCATTTTTAAAAAAATATTTTTTAATTATACATGGACACAGTGTCTCTGTTGTGTTTATTCATTTTTATGTGGTGCTGAGGATCGAACCCAGTGCCTCACACATGAGGGGCAAGTGCTCTACCACTGAGCCACACCCTCAGCCCAGGTTATTTCCATTTTTGCACATAAGTTTTTCAATTTGATGTTGTACCATTTATTGATTCTTGATCTGATTTCCTGAGCTATAGGGATCCTATTCAGGAAGTCTACCTGGATCTATATGTTGAAGTATTTCCCTATTTTTTCTTTCAACAGTTGCAAAGTTCTACTTAAGTCTTCCATCCATTCTGAGTTTTACAGAGGATGAGAGATAGGGATTGAGTTTCATTCTCCTATATATGGATATCAAGTTTTCCCAGCATCATTTATTAAAGAGGGTGTCTTTTTTCCAGTGTATGTTTTTGGCACCTTTGTTAATAACTATGTGGGTTTGTCTCTGTGTCTTCTATTCTTCTCTATCGGTCTATGCATCTGTTTTTATGCCAATGCCATGCTGTTTCTTGTTATTGTGGCTCTGTAGTGTAATTTGAAATCGAGTACTGTGATGCCTTCAGCATTACTCTTTTTGCTCAGGATTGCTGTGGCTATTCTGGGTCTTTTGCTCTTCCACACGAATTAGGATTGTTTTTTCTAGTTATGTGAAGAATATCATGTGTATTTTGAAAGGGATTTCAGTGAATCTAGAGCTTACTTTTGGAAATATGACCTTTTAACAATATTAATTTTGGCAGGGGGAGGATGTCAACACATGAATTTTAGAGGATACAACCACTGAGTCAATATCTGTTGTAGGGTGTGAGTCCTCTCACACATGGTTGGATTTGATTTGTTAACAGTGTTTCGAGGGTCTTTGCATCTGTGTTCAGAACATATATTGGTCTGCAGTTTTCTTATTATGCCTTTGTCTGGAATTGGTATTAGGGTACTTCTGGCTTCATAAGAATGAGTTAGAAATTATTTCTTCTGCTTTTTTCTTCTGGAAGAGATGGTAGAGAATTAGTATAACTTCTTCCCTATATGTTTGGTAGAATTTGTCAGTGAACTGATCTGGGCTGAGTGCTTTTCTTATTTTGGAAGTTTATTAATTATTGATTCAATTTCTTTAATAGGCCTATTTAAATAGTCTAATTCTTTTTGTGTTAGTTTTGACAGATTGTGCCTTTAAATAAATTTGTCCATTTCATCTGGGTTATCAAATTTATGGGAAATTTTTGGCATACATTTGTTCATAATATATTTTTATTACCTTTTTGATGACCACGGGATCTGTAGAGACATCCTTTTTAAATTTATGATATTAAGAATTTGTGTGTTCTTACTTTTTTCTTAGTACGAGCTTATGGATTTTATAGGTCTTTTCTATAGGGTTTTGGTCCTGTTGATTTTTATCTATTGATTTTTTGTTTTTAATTTCATTGATTTCTGCTATAATTTTTAATATTTATTTACTTGGGATTTAATTTTCTCTTCCTTTTCTATTTTCCTAAGGGGAAAACTTAGATCAATTGTATTTGGTTGACTGATGATGCCATTTAGGTCAACTAATATCCTTGCTGATTTTTTAGCCACAGATCTATCCTCTGACAGATCAGTGTTTTAGTTCCTGGATTTAACAGTAGATGCATGTAGTCTCTTGTAGTTATTTCAGTTTTTGCCCAATGCATTCGAATGTTCTGTTGCTACATTAAGGATTGCTATATCTTGGATTATTGATCTCTTTATCATTATGTATTTTCTTTCTTTATTCCTAGTAGATTTCCTTGCTCTGAAGTCAGTTTTCTCTGAAATTTGCATAGCTTTTCTTGTTTTCTTTTGATTTATATTATCATTCTACATCTTTCTTCATCCCTTTACTTTTAATCTATTTTTGAATATTTAAAGTAGATTTTTTGTAATTGGCTCCTTTTTTAACCTTTTCTGAAAATATATCTTTTTTGTTTGTTCAAGATAGGGATCTTACTATGTTGCCCAGGCTTATCTTGAACTCTTGGACTCAAGTGATCTCCCTGTTGCAGCCTTCTGAGTAGCTAAGACTGAAGGGGTGAGCTGTCATGCCTGACTTAATCTCTGTTTCTTAATTGGTTTATTAGATACTTGATATTTAAAGTGATTATTGATATTGGTGGATAAATATCTACCATGTTTGTTATTATCTTCTATTATTCTTTATTTCTATTTTTATCTTCAATATATTTTCTGCCTTTTGTGGTTATAATTGAGGACCTTATATGATTCCATTTTCTCTCCTTTCTTAGCAAAGCAATGTTACTTCTTTAAAAAATTTTTTTCTTAATGGTTTCTCCAGAGTTTGCAATACACATTTCCACTACTTCATCAATTTTTAAATAACATTATACCATTTCGCATTAGTGCAAGTAGTTGGTAATGGCAAAATATTCCTATTTCTTCTGTCTTGTCCTTTATGTTGTTACTATGATTCATTTCAGTTATACACAAGCATATATATTAAATGTAATATATGTGACTTATTATTCATTATTTTTGCATGTCGTTGTCATGTAGTTTTCCCACTAAATCTCTTCACACATTAATCATAATTTTAAAAAATGTTGCTCTGAGAATTCTGATATTATCAGAAACAACCCTGCAGTTTTTGATTCTCAGGGTTGTCCACACTGAGCTTTCAGCAGTTCATCAGGTATGGTTCAGGATTTCCTACCCCAGCCCTGCTTCATACAGAAGTTTCTGCCCAGTTAAATTGTGATCCTCTGTATCAGCTTCTTTCTCTCCAACTTATTGGAAAAACTATGACTTCATTCTCTGATAGATCTAAGAAAAGTTGTTAATTTTTTAGTTTCTTCAGCTTTTTATTTATTGATAGGATGAAATGGTGTCTTCTAAGATCCTTGCATGTCTGATTAGAAATTAGAAACCCAATTTACTTTTTTTTAAAATACAGATTTATCTGTATTTTCGAGTATTTTTATGAGAAAAAGGAATTGGATCAAATGGTGTGAATGATATTTAAAATATGGATACTTTTGCTGTCTGAACCCTAAAAAAGGCTATTTTAGTTACATATGTTGATGGTGCATCTCTCCACATTCTCATTCCACATGAACTGTTGGGTAAAGGAATATAGTTAGGTTGGTAAGTAAAAAGTAGTCCCTGATTTTAAAAAATATTTATTAGTATGATTAATATTTTTTCTCAGATTTCTTTATCCATTGAGGATATTAGCTTACATTCATTTTATCTTAAATAACATTCCCTTTAAATTTGATTGTTTAAAGTTTTGTTAAGTCAAATATCTATCCTTTCTCATTTTGATTTCTTACATTTTGTTTCACTTAGAAAACCCTTCTCAATCTATGGATTTAATCAATACATTGAGTCTAACTCTTTTGGAATTTATTCTGGCACCATTATATGGTAAAAGACTCCTAGGTCTCAGTGACTTGATATACCAAAGGTTTATTTCTCTGTTATATTATATGTTCATCAGGGTTGGCTGGGTGATTGGTTCCACACAGTCACTCAGGAACCCAAGATGACAGAGGTTTCTCCATCTTAGGTGTCACCTGAAGGATTGTAGATCTCCATGCCTGTGGGGAAGAAGAGGTAGAAGAGGCATGCTGGCATTTAATTGCCTTGGTCTTGAGGTAACAAGCATCATTTTACCTCAGTGTCCAATGATGAAACAGGCTGAGGTATGTAGGAGAACAACAGCACCAACAAATTTGGAGAGCAGAGAACCTACTTCTATAGAACCTACTTCTCCATTTCACACAACTAGTTAATAACATGACAACTGTAATAATATTTTCAAATATATAACTGAAGTTTATGTCACTTTCTTTTTAGAATCTTTCAAACGGTTTCTCATTATGGCTTGAATATAATCTAAATCCTTAAACTGGTGGCCTATGGTGGCCTTCTAGGTTTGACGTCTATACTTACTCATCCTTATCCCAGGTCACTGAATCCTTTCTGACTCTACTCCACTCCCACTGTCTTTGCTCTGGGCTGTGAGCCTACCAGGCTCTCTCTAATCTTAAGGCTTTCATTCTGCTCTTGCCTCCCCTTGAAATGCTCTTCCCCTTGAAATGCTCTTCCCCAGCTCTTCTGAGGGGAAATGTCACCTGCAGAATACCTTGGCATGAATTTACTTCTGGAAGAAGAGACAAAACAGAAAGTCAACAGGTGCAGGCTCTCTCACACAGCCTTGTCCTTCTATTGTCTTCTGCAGAGTGCCAGGAAGACATGACCTTAGTAATTTGCCAACGAAAACTTACGGGTAGAAAGTAAATATTTACTATAATTTGGAAAGATTTATCTGCAGAGGACAAAATATGTATGATAGTGTCTGAAGAGCTTTGAAGTACAGGGATCATGTTGCTGCATCCTTTTGTGTTCATCCTAGCAGTGGATGTTTGTTGTCTGAAGAGTTTGTAGGCATTTGCAATAACCACTTTGATCAATATAAGAAATACTTGCTGGCAGGTTGATTTCTACCCAAAGTGTTTCTGTTGCATTAAGATAAATTTTTGTTCCTGCTAAGTAGCCTAATTTCTGGACTGGTCTACTATATTTCTTTATTTTGGGGGCTTCTAGTGATGTACATGTGACTAATTTATTCATTCAATCACTCATCTTTCAACACACATATATTGAGGTCCCCACATGGAACCTCTTCATAATGTTGAAATTTCAAAGAAGAGTAAGGATTGGCTTTTTGGGCTCAGAGTTCAGTGAGAGAAACAGATTTGGGAAGAAACTCTTGCTCTTGGTGTCCAGTATGAGAACCAGGAAAGAATGTTAAATACTTCCTAAACAGTTTCCTGAAAGGACACATGTAGTCCTGGGATAATATATGGTATGAACAAGGACAGGATATAGAGGTCAATTGCATGTTGGGGGAACTGACAGTGGTTTGGTGTGACTGGAGAGTAAATTGTGTGGAAAGAAAAAGAATGGCAAAGGAGTAGGCAAGAGAGCAGTATGGGGTCCCGATGGCAAAGCCCTTGCATGTTGGTCTACCATGTTTTCATTTTTGTTATGGGCTTAATGAAGAGTGTCAATGGGAGGGGCCTCATCAGACATGATTAGAGATGTAATTCTGGAATCATTGGGAAGAATGGTGTGGATCAGTTCTTTAATTTGAATTAAGTATCTTGTTTACTACCAGGGTTTAAATGTATAAAATCTTTTCTTCCTACCTTCAAAAACAACACAAAAAGCCACCCCTTATCTATGGTAAAGGAGGTAAAACAATAAAACAAAGCAAAAAAAATCATGAAGATAAACTCTACTCTGAAAAACAAATTGTATCAACTGAAATGGTTTACCTCCATCAAATTATTTTTCTCTATATAATTAAGATTATTTCTAATCTTAATATTCCAGCATAATTTTATGACCTATTTTTTATAACATTGAATGACTGTATGCTTATCATGAAGATCTTAATTTATTTTAAATTCTTAAATTTTAAAATTTTAATTCTTTTTCTTCTCCTTTGTTTTTTATAAATTTTTTTAGTTGTAGATGGACGTGATGTCTTTATTTATTTTTTTATGCGGTGCTGAGAATTGAACTCAATGCCTCACATGTGCTAGACAAGCATTCTACCACTGAGCCACACCCCAGCCCTCCTTTTTCTTTCTTTCTTTCTTTCTTTCTCTTTATTTTCTTTCTTTCTTTCTCTTTCTTTTCTTTCTTTCTCTCTCTCTCTTTCTTTCCTTCTTTTCTTTTTTTTTTTGTGGTTCTGGAGATGGAGTCCAGGAACCTATGAGCTCATGCCTAGGTAAGTATGAGTGCTTACCTCATACTAGGTAAGCACTTCTCCCATCCCCAGCTCACCTTGAAGAACTTAAAATTGCCAAGATTCAGGACTTGTTTTGTACAGAGGGGAAATATATTTAGCTGCTTTGGGGTTTACACATAATATGTCTGTCAAGAATAAAACAGCTGAAGCAGACAGGCTTCTTCAAGGGCCTTTTAAGTTTCACCACTCACTCTTCTGTATGCTTCTCAACTTAGAACATTTATGAATAGCATTTGGGAGCGTCACAGAGTAACAGCCAGTGTGTGCATGAATGGGTCTAAATGAAAATAAAACTACTTTGAGAGAAAATTGCCCTTCAATAAGAGCCAGGAGTTATAGAGATGTTATGGCAACAGCATTTTATTGTGTTTCTGTATCATTAGATCTAAGTAGAAATAAGAGAAAACACCTTTTGTTGGCTGGAAGAAATGCCACTCATTTTGAGAGGAAGGGAAATATCAAGATTTGTCTTGCTTTCTATAAAATGTCACTTTAGTCAAGTGATTTGGAGTCTCTTTTCTAGAAACATGTTATTTTTATGAAACAACATTTTCCAACTGAGTAGTTGGAAAGTATTCTACAGGTCATCCCCATAGCTAAACATTAGAGATAAAGAGAAATGCATGTTGCCTTCCTGAATTCTCCAGGATCATTTTTGATTGGGAATAAGAGTAATCCAATCTGAAAAAGCATTCATGGTGATGTCTGAGTATGATCCTATGTCCACATGTGATTGTGTGTTCATATGTGAATATAAATCTATTCTTGTTGATTTTATTTATCTGTACAATAAATATCATTGTCTAGTTTTTGTTTCTATCATTCAACTCACAAGTAGGACAACCTTTGTGAATCTGATTTAGTAGATGATTGGGTGCTGGGCCACAAGAGAACTTTCATTAGGATGAGTTGTTGATATGCCCTGTCCCTATCCTTGCTTGGAGAAGTCCCATGTCCAAGCTTCTTCTTAGCTTATCCAATCAATGCTTGACCTCTCCCTGTGGAAATCCTACTCCTACGATGGCCAAAGCAGCTGCAAACATCTGGAAGAAGGTCTTCTGACACTAGGATAAGAGTACATGAGCTCTTCTCTGTTCTTTTAGGGGTGAACATAGCTCCTCTACATAAGGATAATTAAAAGAGAAAATGTATTTCTCTAGAGGGATTATATTTTATAATCATAGACCAGTAGATATATAAAGTAAATCACAGTGGATACTCTGAGGGTTGTCAGGGGCTTCCATGGTCATTTAATGTCAAATCTCCTCCATGACATTCCACGTGGCTCCTGGTTGAACCTGTCTTCCTAGGTCACTTTCCACTTCCCTAAGCTGTACCTACACTTAAGACACTTACACATGCCTTCCTTATTTACGTACTTACTTTTTAGCCTTCCTTAGAAGTCCAAAGTCTTCTCTTTTATCTTTTAGCTTTTTTCTCCCATCTTATACTTTGAACCTGGAGTGGGCTTCTGATTGGATCATTACTTTTCAAACTCTAGCATCTTAAGACCTTGTTACAATGCATTCATGAGATGTTTTGATTTAGCATGTCTGAGGTCTTGTCACAGAATTTGTTTCTAACAAGTTTC
The DNA here is from genome assembly GCA_028644305.1 of Xerus rutilus. NCBI lineage: Eukaryota > Metazoa > Chordata > Mammalia > Rodentia > Sciuridae > Xerus > Xerus rutilus. The sequence continues at coordinate 107,557,739 of CM053405.1, forward strand.
TAGGAGATGCTGCTCCTGCTGGTCTGGGGATTACTTTCAGTAGTTCTGACTTCGATTACTCAGGATTACTTCTCTTTCTTTTGCAAACTGCATGTGGTTTTTTCTTTGATGACTGTAGGTGGTAGTTGGGACTACCAGCCAAACCTCTTCATAATCACCAGCCAAGGTTAGGGGTGCAACCCAACGGAGACTAAAGGAAAATTGGTTCTCAAGAATTTGAAACAAACACTGAAAAAAGTAGAAGCTACATTATCCTTTGACTGCAACTACTCCCTAGGTTCCTGGATCTGGTCTGATCCCCATTGCTTTTAAGTTTAGTATTCAATTTTCCATTCATTCTTTGAACTACCTCAATTCCTTCCAATAAGTGATGGGTTTTCTTCTGGTTCAGTTTTAGTTTTTTTCTCTTGTTCTTCCTCTTCTTCCTCTTCTTTTGATGTTAATCAGTTGGGTTTTACTTTTTGCCACCAAAACATGAGTGAATATAAAACTGCAAAGAGTACAGCTGCTATCTTAGTCATAGCATTTGCTTCTACATATTTAAAGACAATTTTGACTAGCTTATTCTCCAGACCAAATGTCCCTAGTTCTTTCATTGGTTCTTTGTTGGGCCAATAGTACTTGAATTTTTAATGTCCACAGAATCAATCTCCATTCCATTTTATTATTATTATTATTATTTTTGGTACTGGATTGAACCCAGGGGCACTCGACCACTGAGCTACATCCCCAGCCCTATTTTGTGTTTTATGTAGAGACAGGGTTTTACTGAGTTGCTTAGCACCTCGCCATTGCTGAGGCTGGCTTTGAACTCACGATTCTCCTATCTCAGCCTCCCTAAGTGCTGGGATTACAGGCTTGCGCCACCGCGCCCGGCTTCCATTCCATTTTAAAGAATGGTAGATAGATGCAAGTTCAATACATCACCAATTCAAGAGGCATAATTCAGACCATAGAGAGAAAAGATGTCTTACCACTTGCTGTGGGCACTGTACTCTGGAGCAAAAAAATAAATAAAAGAAAAATAGACAATTCTATGGTTTATTAGATCAATGTCATGAATGAATACAGATCGCTCAGGTCCTAAGGGGGACCTTTCATAACAAACGGCTATTTGGATGTGATTTTTCCTTTGTGCCATGTAGACTAGATAATATATCAAACATCTTTTGTTTCTGCTGATGGAGAAGCAGGGAAATTGTCCTGAGAAGGCAGAAAATACACGGAGGTGTTTTTGTTTTGAACAGCAATATGCTTGGAGCTGGCCTTAAGTAAAGGAGAAGGGACAACAGAATACTAAGGATTCAGATTTATCATGTGCTCAGAGAGTGTGTTGAGACTTTGACAAATAGGAGAAGCAGAAGGCTCTCCTGGGATTCTTCTTAAATGCAGACAAGACATTTATTCAAGAGCTTCTATTAGGCGCTTTTCTTCCTGGGAGAATCAGAGGAGTCTGAGAAGAAGGCAGGGATACTCAGGAGCATTAGAAATTTTAAAAAACAAACTGTTATTATTGATATTTCATCTAACTACTTGGAACTTTAACTTTATCACTTGACATACATATTCATAAGTAGTCATTTCTTGGGTGGCTCCTTCTCAAGAAATAACAAATGGGTTATTATTTTTTTTTTGGCCTTGCTAAAGTGATTTGGAATTTAAAGCAGAATGATCTGAAATATTTGGTCACTGCTGCTAACAATGGTAGGAAACAGAGGCACAAGACACTGTTAGATTTTTTTCCTTTAATGTATTTTAAATTTCCTTTTTGTGTCTCTGAAACATAGGATCAGCCCACTTCCATTTAGCAAGTTGGACAAAGCAGAAGGAAGAGATGAACTGTGACTCCTTTTTAGTGAAAGTCTCAGTCAATTGCATCAGACTGTGTGATGTTCAGATGGCTCTTTAGAGTGGCCCCAAATGGAGCCAATGAGGCTGGGCCCTTGTATCTCTATATCAAACAGCACTGGGAATGGGCTGCCTTTGGGGAGGGTATATGCTTGGGTGAGGGATCTCTGTCTCTCTCTCTCTGTCTCTCTGATTCTTACAGAGGGTCTCAGCTGAGAACTGTCTGATGACCACACTAGGTAGCACTGGGTGTCAATACTCTGTGGAGAGGGTTTTAATGGATTATGGGAGATGGTAAGGTGCCAGGAAGCCAATTGCTCTCCTTTTTTCTCTTCTGTTGGTTGTTCTAAGATTCAGCTCCCAACACTGAGCAATGGGCTACATTTGTGCAAAGGCATAGCTAGCTTGGTAACACAACCCCTTGCTTCGGCTTTCCCTCCTTCTCTACCTCATTTCCCTTTTACCTCCTCATTCTGTCTTCCCTGAGAAGGTACTCTTCTAGTAAAGTGCCATCATGGTAGCATGGTAGCTGTGATGGGTAACTTTATGTGTCACTGTAACTAGGCTATAGTGCTTAGCAGTTTGGTCAGACACTAGTCTGGATGTTGCTGTGAAGATATTTTGTAATATTTTACAATTACATGTGATTAACATTTACAATGCAATTAATATTTACAATCAATTGGCTTTGACTAGATAATTTTTGATAATATGGGTGGGCTTTATCTAATCAGGTGAAGGCATACAGAGAAAAATCTGAGATTTCCTGGAGAAAAATTCTTCAAGACTGAGCTTTCTGGGTCCCCATTAGAGTCCCTGCTGACCTGTGGAAACCCAGGCCCAAGCCCAGGATCGCCTCTGGGGACCCCTGAGGGAGTCCAGGCCTAAGTCAGGCCCAGGACTGCCCCCCATTCTGCACCAGAGCCTCTGCCAACTGGTGAGAGCCCAAGCCACGGCCCAGGACCACCTCTGGGGACATCTGTGGGAGCCCGGCCAAGGTCAGGACCAGGACTGCCCCTTTGCCAATCTGTAATACCTCAGATTGGCACTGCAAGAAAGGAAGACACATAATAAATATGAAAAAACAAGAGAAAAAAGTGCCCCGAATAAACCAAGATACTATAATAATAGAATCCATTAACAGCACAGTTGATGAAATGTCATAGAAAGAATTCAGAATGCACATAATTAAAATGATCTGTGAATTAAAGAATGACTTAAGTGAGCAAATACAGGCAAAAATCGATCACGCCAACAAAGAGATAAGGGAGCAAATACAGGTAGCAAATTACTTCAAAAAAGAGATAGAGATTATGAAAAAAACAAGCAGAAATTCTTGAAATGAAGGAAACAATAAACAAAATAAAAAACTCAATAGAAAGCATCACCAACAGACTAGGTCACTTGGAAGATAGAACCTCAGATAATGAAGACAAAATATGCAATCATGAAAACAAAGTTGACCATATTGTGAAGATGGTAGGACACTATGAACAGAACATCCAAGGATTATGGGATAGCATCAAAAGGCCAAATCTAAGATTTATTCAGATAGAAGAAGGCAGAGTTTCAAACCAAAGGAATGCACAATCTCTTCAATGAAATAATATCAGAAAATTTCCCAAAATGAAGAATGAATTGGAAAATCAAATACAAGAGGCTTATAGGACACCAAGCATACAAAATTACAACAGATCTACATCAAGACACATTATAATGAAAATGCCCAACATACAGAGTAAGGACAGAATTTTAAAGGCCACAAGAGAGAGGAATAAGATTCCATACTGGGGGACACCAATTCAATTCTCAGCAGCTTTTTTGACCCAGACCACCAAAGCCAGAAGATTGTGGAAAAACATGTACCAAGCTCTGAAAGAAAATGGATGCCAAACAAGAATCTTATTTCCAGCAAAATTAAGCTTCAGATTTGATGATGAAATAAAAACTTTCCATGATAAACTAAAGTTAAAAGAATTTACAGCAAGAAAGCCTGCACTAGAGAACATTCTTGGCAAAATATTTCATGAGGAGGAAATGACAAACAACAATGAAAATCTGCAAAGAGAGGAAGTACACTAGAGGAAAGGCCAATCAAAGGAGAAACCAAGTGATGTTAAAAACCAAAAATAAACCAAAATTACCAGGATTACAAATCATATTTCAATAACAACCCTGAATGTGAATGGCCTAAATTAAAAGACAGACTGACAGACTGGATTAAAAAAAAAAGAGCAATAACATGCTGCCTTCAACAGACTCATCTCACAGGAAAAGACATCCACAGACTGAAAGTGAAATGGTAGGGGAAAAAACATATCACTCACATGGACCGCTTAAACAAGCAAGGGTTTCCATCCTTATAACAGCTAAAGTGGACTTCAAACCAAAGTTAATGAAAACGGATAAAGAAAGACATTTCATACTTCTTCAGGGAATCATACATCAACAAGACATAACAATCATAAATATCTATGCCCTAAACAATGGTGGCATCTATGTATATCAAACAAACCCTTCTTAACTACAAGAATCAAATAGACCACAACACAATAATACTGGGTGAATTTAACACAGCTCTCTCACCACTGGATAGATCTTCCAAACAAAAACTAAACAAAGAAATAATAGAACTCATTAAAACAATCAGTAATTTAGACTTAACAGACATATATAGAATATTCTATCCATCAATGAGTAAATACATTTTTTTCTCAGCAGCACATGGATCCTTCTCCAAAAGATCATATATTATGCCACAAAGCAAGTCTTAACAAATAAAAAAAATAGAGATACTACCCTGCATTCTATCTGACCATAATAGAATAAAATTAGAAATTAATGACATATTGAAAAATAGAAACTACTCCAACACCTGGAGACAAAATAATATGCTACTGAATGATACCCAGATAATAGAAGACATCAGGGAGGAGATAAAAAGTTCTTACAGGTAAATGAGAATTCTGAACAACATATCAAATCTCTGGGACACTATGAAGGTAGTGCTAAGAGGAAAGTTAATTGCATTAAGCTCATTCATTAAAAGAAGAAAAAGTCAACAAATAAACCACCTGACATTACATCTCAAAGCCATAGAAAAAGAGGAACAAACTAACACCAAAAGAAGTAGAAGACAGGAAATAAATAAAATCAGAGCTGAAATCAATGAAATTAAAACAAAAGAAACAATTCAAAAAATTGAAAAACAAGCTGGTTCTTTGAAAAAATAAATCAAATTGACAAACCTTTGGCAACCCTAACAAAAAGGAGAGAGAAAAACCAAATTACTAAAATTCATGATGAAAAAGAAAATATTCTGACAGACTCTATGAAAATACAGAAGATAATTAGAAAGTATTTTGAAAATTTATACTCCAGTAAAACAGAAAGCCCTCAAGACACTGACAAATTTCTAGAGGCATTTGACCTACTTAAACTGAACCAGGAGGACATTCATGACCTAAACAGATCAATTTTAATCAAGGAAATAGAAGACACCATCAAGAGCCTACCAACCAAGAAAAGCCCAGAACCAGACAAATTCTCAGCCAAGTTCTACAAGACCTACAAGGAAGAATTAACTCAACTACTCCTCAAATTATTTCATGAAATAGATAAAGAGGGAACCTTTCCAAACTCATTCTACAAGGCTAGTATCACCCTGATACCAAAGACAGAGACACATCAAAGAAAGACAATTTCAGACCAATATCCCTGATGAACATAAATATGAAAATTCTCAATAAAAATTTGACAAATGGTATACAAAAACATATTTAAAAATAGTGCACCATGATCAAGTGAGGTTCATTCCAGGGATGCAAGGTTGGTTCACATACAGAAATCAATAAATGTAATCTATCACATCAATAGACTAAAAGATAATAATTATATGATTATATCAATTGATGCAGAGAAAACATTTGGCAAAATACAGCACCCATTCATGTTCAAAACACTAGAAAAACTAGGGATAGTAGGAACGTACCTCAACATATTAAAAGTTATCTATGCTAAACCCAAGGGCAACATCATCCTAAATGGAGAAAAATTGGAGGCATTCCCTCTAAAAATGGGAACAAGACAGGGATTCCCTCTTTTACCACTGCTATTCAACATAGTCCTTGAAACACTAGCCAGAGTGATTAGACAGACGAAAGAAATTAAAGGAATACGAACAGGAAAAGAAGAACTCATATTATCATTATTTGGCAATGACATAATTCTATACTTAAAGGATCCAAAAAATTCCACCAGAAAACTTCTAGGATTAATAAATGAATTCAGCAAAGGAGCAGGATATAAAATCAATACCCATAAATCAAGTGCATTTCTATAAATCAGCAATGAATCCTCTAAAAGAGAAATTAGGAAAACTACCCCATTCACCTTAAAAAAAATAAAATACTTGGGAATTAACTTAACAAAAGATGTGAAAGAGCCCTACAATGAAAACTACAGGACAGTAAAAAAAAGAAATTGAAGATCTTAGAAGATGGAAAGATCTCTCATGCTATTGGATAGGAAGAATCAATATTGTTAAAATGGCCATACTATCCAAAGAACTATACAGATTCAATGCAATTCCAAATAAAACCCAACATCATTCTTTATAGAAATAGAAAAGGCAATCATGAAATTCACTTGAAAAAATAAGAGACCCAGAATAGCCATAGCAATCCTTAGCAAGAAGAGTGAAGCAGGAGGGATCACATTACCAGACCTTAAACTATACTAGAAAGCTAAATAATGGTATTGGCACCAAAATACACATGTAGACCAATGGTACAGAAACAGAAGACACAGAGACAAACCCACATAAATACAGTTATCTCATACTAGACAAAAGCGCAAAAAACATACACTGGAGAAAAGATAGCTTCTTCAACAAATGGTGCTGGTAAAACTAGAAATCCATGTGCAGCAAAATAAAACTAAACCCCTATCTCTCACTATGCACAAAACTCAACTCAAAGTTGATCAAGGACCTAGGAATTAGACCAAAGACCTTGCACCTAATTAGAAGAAAAAGTAAGCCCAAATCTTCATCATGTCAGATTAGGCCCTGAATTCCTTAACAAGACTCCTATATTACAAGAAGTAAAATCAAGAATCAACAAATGGGATGGATTCAAACTAAAAAGCTTCTTCTCAGCCAAAGAAAAAAAATACAATCAATGAGGTGCACAGAGAGCCTACATTCTGGGAGAAAATTTTTGCCACACACAAATCAGATAGAGCACTAATCTCCAGGATATATAAAATACTCAAAAAACTTAACACCAAAAAAAACAAACAACCCATCAATAAATGGGCCAAGAAGCTGAACAAACAGTTCTTAGAAGAAGATATACAATTGGCCAACAAATATATAAAAAAATGTTCACCATCTCTAGCAATTAGAGAAATGCTAATCAAAACTACTCTAAGATTTCATCTCACACTAGTAGGATGGCAGTTATCAAGAATACAAACAACGATAAATGTTGGCGAGGATGTGAGGGAAAAGGCACACTCATGCATGCTGGTGGGACTGCAAATTGATGCAACCAATCTGAAAAGCAGTATGGAGATTCCTTAGAAAACTTGGAATGAAACCACCATTTGACCTAGCTATCCCACTCCTCGGTATATATCCAAGGGACATAAAAACAGCATACTACAATGATATAGCCACTTCAATGTTTATAGCAGCTCAATTCACAATAGCTAAACTGTGGAACAACCTAGATGCCCTTCCATAGATGAATGGATAAAGAAACTGTGGTATATATACACAATGGAATATTACTCAGCAATAAAAGAGAATAAAATTATGGCATTTGCACGTAAATGGATGGAGTTGGAGAATATCATGCTAAGCAAAGTAAGTCAATCCCCTAAGTCCAAAGGCCAAATGTTCTCTCTGATAAGTAGATGCTGATCCATAATGGGGAAGAGGGCACAGGAAGAATGGAAGAACTTTGGTCAAAGGGGAGGGGGGGAAAGGGACATGGGAGTAGGAAAGATGGTGGAATGAGATGGACATCATTGCCCTAGGTTCATGTATGACTGCATGAATGGTGTGACTCTACATCATGTACAACCAGAGAAATGGAAAGTTGTGCTCAATTTGTGTACAATGAATCAAAATCCATTCTGCTGTCATGTATACCTAAGTAGAATAAATTAAAGAACAAAAAAACTGAGTTTTCTGGCCTGCCAGCTCATGCTGTGGATTTTAGGTTTGCCAGCATCCACAGTCATGTGAGCCAATTCCTTAAAATTCCTGATATATCTTTATATCTATCTATTTATCTTTATCAATTATTTATTTACCTCCTATTGATTCAGTTTTTCTGGAGAATACTGATGATGCAGATACTTTTGTCTTAGGCTTTGTTTTCTAAAGGACCCAGGATAAGTCAAAATGACCTTATTGTAATCTCTGGGACTACAAGATTTACAACTTTTAAGGGGCATTGAAAATCATCTGATCTAATGTTTCCCAATTTATATGTTAGAAAACTGAGGCTCAGCATTTTTACTTATGTGACATACATCCCAGACCCAGAGTATAGGCTTCCTGACTCTTGGTCCCTTCTCTTCCCATTACCTACACTATCCCACTTAAAAGTGAGTTTTCCCTGGAAGATGGTCCCATGATGGACATGCAGCAGCAGAGGCCTTATCCCAGACAGAAATTCACTTGAACTTTTTATGGCACCTAATATGAATGCTTTTGGAGGTTTTTAGTAGTCTAGTTACTAGATTGTTAAAACTAGTAGGAACCAGGGAGATGATCAAACCCTGTCCTGTGTTTTCTAGCCTATTTACCACTAGAGGTCCTATCTGTATCCCAAAACTTCCTTTATAGATTTCTTCTTAGTTTCTTTTATAAAATAGTCACTTCTATTTAACTAAAAATAAAAAATCTTCTAGCAGAATTGTTGATGTGAGCTTACTATTTTTCAGTTTTAAACATTGCTGGTAAGTACATAGCCTCTACTTAACTCTTTAAACGAGGGAGGAGAGTGATGAAGCCACTTTATGGAATCCTTCCAGGGACTCCACAGTGAAGCGGGGATCTGATATACCCCACCCCCACTCCTTACAGCTCCAACAGAGGCCCAGTAGAACTCAGAGCTTAACGAGGCCCTGGCTCTCCTGACTGTACTAGCAGGCAAGTCCCAATTTTACAACATTCATCCTTGGGAGGCTCCTTACCTCCCATTACTCATTGTCCAGGTCCTCAGTGCTAATTATCAGCAGGCAAAAATTCAAGTCTTGTGCCTCTTTCATGAATGGATTTTTCTGTTTTCTGGCCTCTTAGACTCACTTGCTCCAAGAGATTCCTTGGGCATCCACCTGGAGGTGGGGGAGTATCCTTCCTCCAGGAGGGGGGAGCAGTGCTTGGTAGAGTATCCATATCCACTGCATAGCCCCAAATTGTATATAGAGGAAGGGATTCCTATCAAAGGACCCCTTTGTCACTTTCAGGTCTGTCCACATTTGGATTTCTTTGAGAATATAGCATTGAAGGGGGAGTCCAGTCTGCAGATCATTTTATGAGAGACATTGTGCTAGCAATGAATGTCATTATTTAGTTATCAGGACTAATTAACTCAATAGATGAATTCTTACTAGCCTTTGTCTCCTACTTTCAGGCTGAGAATTGAGACAACTAGGTTCTAATCTTTACTCTGTCTCATTTGAAATGTTATATTGTGAACCATTTCGACTTCCATAGAGTTCTGTTTCTTGGTTTATAAATCAGGATAATAATGCCCATTTTATGGTCACATATGAATATTTTTCTTCCTGTCAACAAGCCTCCTTCCTTATGGTAGTAGTGGTGCTGGTAGATGTGCTAAGTTTCTCATGGCTGGAGTTTTCAGCAGAAGTTCAATGACCATATGTTAGAGATGCCACAGAGAGGGAAAAAACAATAAATGAGCCCAAGATTACTTTTTTGCTCTATGCTGTCTCTAATTGGGCCATATATATGTGGTTTCACTTTCTCTTTCTCCTCTAGAAATAAATATGAAAACTTTTTTAAAAAAATACCCATTTATGTTAGTTTTCCATCACTGTGACAAAATACCTGAGAAAATCAACTTATATAGTGGAAAAGGTTTATTTTGTTCATGGTTTCAGAAGTTTCAGTCCAAAAGTGAGGAATAGGATATAAAAAGGATGAATTGAAACAAAGCAAACCAAAACCTAGTAGAACAAACATTATATCCTACAGCTCCATGTCCAACATCCAGGATACATGATGTCATGATATGAGCTCTAAAATGTTTGGGCAGCCCCACCCCTATAGCCTCGTTGGCTGCAGACTACATGGCCTTCTTGGACTGGCTCTGCTTGTTGCCTGAAGCTTTCCTTTGCAAGCATTCCACATTCCTGCCATCTCTAACTCCTTGGAGTTTCTACTGCAGCTTCTTGCATCACCCTCTCAGGGGCTGCTTACTGAAATTCCAACCTTGCCACACACTTATTAGAAACTTATTAGTAACTTTTCCAAATCTTTCTGCTCTGCTTTTTGCTTCTGACTCTCACTATAAATGTGGACAAAAACAGCTAGTAATAGCCATGCTGCAATCTGGATGCTGTGTTGTCTTGAAACTTCCTTCACCAGATTAACTGGTCCACCATGTTTAAACTTAGACTGCAACAAAGTCTGAGGGTACAGATAATATGTAGACAAAGTCTTTGACAGACTGTAACATTGGTGGCCTGTAGTTCAATTCCCAATAGAGTCCTGGTTTCCATTTGAAACTTCATGAGCACAGCCTTTACTGTCCGCATTTCTATCAGCATTTTTATTTTCTAAGCCCTCATCAGAATTTTCCCTTAGCCTCCACTAAGACAATTCTAAGTTGTCTCTAGCCTGCTTCTCCAAAATTTTCCAAATTCCTCCCACAAACTAATGACAAAAGATTTTGAAACAAGTTGTCAGGTATAGTCATAGCAATCACTGCATTTCTTGGTATTAATTTTCTATGTTAGCTTTCTGTTATTGTGGTGAAAATACCTGACATAATCAACTTAAAGGAGGAAAAGTTTATTTTGGCTCATGGTTTCAGAGGTTTCAGTTCATGGTCAGTTGGTTCTTTGTTTTGGGGCCTGTGGCAATGCAGACCATTACGGTAGGGCCTGTGGCATGTGGTAGAACAAAGTTGCTCAACTCATGGAAGCCAGGAAGCAAAGAGACAAAGGAGGAGCCAGGCCACCCATATCCCCTTCAAGGGCACATCTCTAATCTCCTAACTTCCTCTCAGTAGGTCCTGCCACCTGAAGGTCCTTCCACCTACCAACGGCATCACGGACTGGGAACCAAGCTTTCAACACAGGAGACTTTGGGGACATTTAAGACCCAAACCATAACATGGTTCTACTTCCTGACAGTTTATCATTCTCTCTGGTTCAAGCCACAGTCATTCGCCATGGAATTTAATTTCCTGATTAAATGCTTGCTTCACACAAAGTTCATTCTCCATAGAAAACTCAGAGTAATCTCCTGCTTGATTCCCTTCAGTAGCATCACACAGATTTAAAATAACATTAAGCATTTTGTTATGAGCCTCTCTGGAACATTCTGTTTATCTCTTCATCCTCACCTCCTTTTATGCTTTCCCTTTGGTACCATGCTCCAATCATAAGGATTCTGTGTGTGCTCTTACAACACATACAACCTTGTTCTTGCCTCAGGGTCTTTGCATTGCTGTTTCCTCTGCCTTGAATGCTTTTCTATTCCCATTTGCCTCCTGCTTGTCTATCATTCAGGTCTCAGCTCAAATTATTTCTCCTAGGAGGCCTTTCCTGACCACTCTACCTAAAGTAGTCCTTCATCTCCATCTTTAGCCCTTTTATATTCAATTATCTTTTATCACTGAGATTATGAAGAGTAAGTAAATAATCAATCCATTTGGTAGGTCTTCTCCATAAAATTCAAGATCCATTGGATGGGTACATGTTGGCCTCCTTCATTACTATAGCAATTCCAGCCATAAGACAACCAGAGAGGATGTTCATTAATAGTGTCTTAAAAGCTTTGTTGATTTCACCATGTTTATTGAGCTCCTACTATGTGCCAGGTGCTGCTCTAGCAAGAGGATTAAGAGGGAACAAAACAAATAATGCTCCTGCCTTCATGGAGCTTATATTCTGTGGTATCTCGCCTGGGGAAGAAAAGTGTAAGAAAATAAAAAAGTAAATATGTTATGTGGCAGTAAGAGCTGTAGAGTAAGGCAAGACTGAGTAAGGATATTTGGAGGATCAAGGTGGGATGGGGCCTTGAGGGAATTCTCACTCACACTTGATAAGAGACTTGGAGAGAGTATAGAAGAAAGCTATGAAAGAATGTTCTGGGCAGAGGCCCTCAGCTGGGATGTCCATGTGTGTTGGAGGAATAGCTGAGAGGCTGGTGTAGCTGCAGAAGGGAGAGTAGGGGAGAGTAGGGGAAGGCAGAGAGGTGAGACCACTTCACATTAGCAGGCTGTTGGGCCATGGGCCTTATGAGTGCTCGAATTTAACTCAGAATGAGAAGGAAGCCTTTGAGGGCTTCGAACCACAAGTGACACATGCCATGTCTTATTTTCTAAAATAATGACTCTGGCCATTGTCTTGAGAACAGATGTTGAGAGTCAGTGAGATCCTTAGGTGACCAAGGCAGGTGCATTTTGAGTTAAGGTGTATTTCTAGGTAAAGCTCACAGGACAGAACACGGGGTGAGAGAGAAAAAATATCCAAGGTGATTCTCAGGTTTTGGTATGAGCAGTTAGAAGAATGGAGTTAACCATTTACTGAGATGAAGACATTTCAGGGAGAGAGTCAAACCCCCATTTTGGGAGGCAGAAACCTGACAGTACTTTAAAAAAGAATGACATTGTCTTATGGTCCTCAGTTCTAGAGGCATTTCAGAGTTGCTCTAGTTTTTCTATCTAAAATATCTTTACCTTCATTTAAAAATTATTAACTTTTAAATTTCTCAAAAATGTACTTAGGGTGTGTGTGCTTATGTTACGGCCTTCATATAAATGGCTAGAGGGCATGAATAAGTCATGTCAATATAGGTTGAGTATCCTTTATCTGAAATGCTTAGGACCAAAAGTATTTGGGATTTCAGAATGGAGCATGGGACCCAGGTCTAAACATGAAATTCACTTATGCTTCATATATACCTTATACACACAGCCTGAAGGTAATTGTATATGATATTTTTAGTGTATTAATGTTTTGTCTGCAATGCACTACATGAGGAAAGATGTGGAATTCTTTGTGGTGTCATATTAGCATTCAACAAGTTTCAGATTTTGGAGCATTTCATATTTTAAATTTTAAGATCAGAGATGCTCAAACTGTAATTGCAAGAAGTCTAATTTTGGTATGTGTGCCAGCTTGGATGGCCTATCCTCTCCTCCTCTTCCCATCTGTTATGGTTTGTATATGGTGTCCCCCCAAATCTTCTGTGTTAATGCAGGGATATTCAGAGGTGAAATGACTGGATCATGAGAGCTGTAACCTAATCAGTCCATTGTAGTCTGAATGGATTGAATGGGTGGTAACCGTAGGCAGATGGGGCATGACTGGATGAGGTGTCACTGGGGATATGCCCTGGAAGGGTTGTTCTTCCTGCAGCAAGCCCCACTCCTGCTTCCTGACTGCTGTATCATTTGAGCAGCTTTCCTCTGCTGGGCCTTTCTGCCTTGATGTTCTGCCTTACTTTGAGCCCAGAGCAATGGAGTTGGCTAACCATGAACTGAAACTCTGAAACCATGAGCCCCAAATAAACTTTTCCTCCTCTAAGATGTTCTTGTCAGGCATTTTGGACACAGTGATTAAAAGCTGACTAAAAACACCATCTTGTGTTAGATAGTAGAAAACCAAAGCCCAGAGATGTGAGGTGGCTGGTTTGAGGTCAGAGAATGACTAGTAGAGCCAGCCCTGGAACAAAGATATGTGCCCCTTCATCAACACCACACCAATTCTCCACTATTACATAAAAATACAGCAACTGGCATCTCTTGGAGAAGGATTAGATGAAGGATGATATGCTTAAAAATCATTGTGTTCTCAGAAACACTCAGACTTTTGCAAAAGCCAGAGAGAGGGGTAAGGAAGGCAGAGTGAATGTTTACAGTCACAAGATGGGAAACACTATGTAAGCATTTGCCTATAACCTACCAAAAAACTTGAGTATTTATTTCTTCTTTATGCCTATAAAGCAGCAGGAAGAGACAAGCTGTTTCATTCAGAAACCACAGAAAAATGTTTCTGTGATCTGAGGCTGTCTGTAGCATATGGAGTACATTTTTTGGATTTAAGATGCAAACATTCAACAGATCATCTTTTCCTCCCAGAATCTAGTGCCTGACTTGGAGAAGGAGTGAGGAATGCACACCCTAACAGAGGGGCTTTTGCTTTGCAAAGTTGTGAAAGGTTAATAGTAAAAGGGCAAGCACAGCACTCACCGTGGATACTTCTTAAGGTTGGAAAGTGAATGAAATAAAAATCTAATTAGAGAAGAAAGACACTTGCACATTTAATCTTACTGGAGGCTGAGATCACCCTCTGTCTCATTATTGCTTCTTCTACCTACAGTCTTTGCTGACACTTCTCCTGTTGCTTTCCAACGGCCATGCCAGTCACTGCACTTGAGCAGCTGAACCAGTTTACTGCAGGCTGTCTTTGGTACAGAAGTGACATGAGGATCAAAGCCCTGGTTCAAGTTTCTTTTGTACTCTGTGAGGAAAAGCCACTCCAAGTCAAATACAGTTAAGGATCATAATCAGATTTTGGGCTCTGCTAAATCCATCTATAGGAAATTCCTTCCTTAAAAGATAAACTGAAGTGTTCATATAAGCATTTGTTAAAAAACAAAAAACAAAAAACCTAGCTATCATCTTACAGGGAGGTATAATTTTTTAAAGCAAATTAGCCACCAGCATTTTGATCAATTTCAGCTCTAGGATTTTTGTATTGTGTGTGGGAATTGAATAGAGTACTACTCTTGGGATTTTAACAGAAAATATATGAATACCCAACAACTGTTCATATTTCCCCATGCTGTAGGAATAAACACTGGGGAAGAGGATATTAAAAACAAAAATATAACCCTAAGTGCAAAAGCATTAGTGTTAGGGCTTTTCTGTTGTTGTTTCTTTTCCCTGTGATTTTGGCTTATCATCAGTTCTCTCACTCTTTTGAGAGAATAAATCTTAGTTTCTTTCTTACAGGGTGTCAGGGACCACATGGCAGAGTAAACAAATGCACAATTAACACCAGGGAGTTCACATTTGGTTAAGGGCTTTTCAACCCAAATAGCAGACATTGTCATTTGTATTCCAAAAATTTTTCTAATCATTCAAAGGAAAAAGGATAGTAACAGTCTTGGTTTTGTGCCCAATCCTCTCCCAGGCCTGGACTGAAGATATTCAGAATGTACCACGTTGGCAAACTTCAGTTGTGGGTCATGGTCTTTTAAATTCAGATAAAAGAAATACTCCCCTGTAGAGGGTATATCCCAACCCTCCGCACCTGCAAGGTGTTCTTCACTCTCCTTCAGGTAAAGCCCCATTCAAACCAAAACCACAGACCTAGTTAGAGACTCAAACAACATGTGAGCAAAAGAAAATCCACGTGGTGGACAGCAAAGCCTTCCAGGAAAAACGCAGCATCCTCCGGGTTCCCACTACCCAGCCAGACGCCGGAGGAGTGCACAGAGAACTGATCCCAGGGCGCCCGCGGGTGTGGCCAGCGAGGCACTCTGCTCCAGCACAGGGGTCGCCTGCGCCTTCACAAAGCAAGAACAGCTGGGCTCCCCCACCCGCTCCACCGTCTGGAAGCCTAAAAGTACAGACTGTGCAGGGAGCTGGGGGATAGCAGATGGTCGTTTGTTCGGTGATGGCAAGGACTGAGCGCTCCTCATGAGCAAAGTGGCTACTTCGTGACAAGGATGGTTATGTTCTCAGGGACTGCGCAGTTCCTCTCAGCTCTTAGGAGATTTCACCTTGGGGCCCTTCGCTTTCACCAAAATTCCAGGGTCAGAACTACAGGTCTTGGTCCTGTGAGAGGATAGCCTCCTTCTTACTGGGAAATCAAGCCCTGGAAAGCGTTCTTTTTTTCATCTTTCTCCCAGCATTTTTTTTTTTTTATCATAGAGATTATTTCTGGATTCTAAAATCATTAGCCAAGTATCAGTAGCAAGTACTGTCGTAACTGTAGAGAGGCAAGACAGAAGAGCATATTAAAAAAGGACTAATAATTGGAGTGCAGCTAAGGAGCAGAACAAGTGGATGAATCCAGGATGGGTGGCCAAGAATGTCCTCTGTCTAGTAAGATTTTGACACTGGGTGGCATCCCTGGAATAAAGTTCCATGGGTGAGACAGATTGCCACTGTGCTCCTCCAAACCATTCAGGAGGTGTGCTTCCTCCCTTCCACACTTCTTGAAATCTCTTTGTGCCCTGCTGGGCTCCATCTCTTAGACTTTCTAGGCTCCTTTTCAGGGTGGTGGTGGTAGGGTTTATGGAGAATGAAAGGGATTTTAAATCATTCTCTAAGCCTAGGACAAGTGATCTCCTTTCTAAAGCACTAAGTGTTGCCTCAAAGCTATTTAACAATTACCTTGTTAATTGAGAGATTTAGGTTTTGTTAATTGGGCTTCAGTGTTTCTCCATGCCTTTCTCAATTAACCCAATTTCATTTTGAAGCATAGAAATTCCCCAGTGTGGATACCTGCTCCTAATGTAGTCTTCTTACAATGAACATATATATTTTTCCCCTTTTCATTTTTCTAACAAAATAAAACAATTTTCTAACAAAATTAAAAGAATTGGCTGTTGCAAATGAAGCCTATGAAAAAGGGTCATGAGTGGAAGGGAAGTTTCCCAGTCCACAGCAAGGCCCAGTGGACAAACAAAGAGAACAGATGTCTCAGATGTCCCTGCAGGAGCTATCCTTCCAAAGCTTAATGCACACTGACAAAGAGAAGTGAGCAGGATAAAGAGGAAAGGAAAAGAGGAGAAAGAGAAGGAGTCGATGAGGCCATAAACATCTCCAGGCTTAGATGATAAAATGAAAAAGCAGTGAAATTCGTTCTTGTGTATTATGAAAAAGTCCTCAGATGGTTTATATATAACTGTATTCCTTTCTTTCCTTCAACCATTTCTCTGTATACTTTTTTTCCCTTCTTTTTTTTCTGTTTCTCCTCACATTAAAAAAAAATTCTGTTTAGTTTTTATTACCCATGTTTAGTTCATATCCTTTGCATGGTTCTTTTCTATTTACAAGTTTATTTTCACTTTCTGTTTTTTTTTGCTCCCCTCTTCTCCCTCCTTTCTTGCCACCTTTGAATACTTACAGGATATAGGAAAACAATTTCAAACATCAGGGTGAAAAAAGATCTTTCTATAGAAATTTTATCTTGTATCTTAAGAGTAAAAGCTTGTTTTTTTGTTTATTAATAGCTGTGTTCACTCATTAAAAAATCACAGAGCTCAGTGGTCTAGTATCCCTGAGTTCAATCCCTGGTACCAAAAAAAAAAAAAAAAAATTCACAGAGCAGCCACTAGGTTCTACTGAGTATTCAAAATGCTGGGAATATACAGATGAATCGAATAGTAAAAGCAGTTAACTCATACTGAGCATATACTCTGCTCCTGTGTAAGTTTAATATTTCCTATGTTTTTCTCTGTTAAGCCTCCTAGCCAGCCTTATGAGAAAAGTTCAATTTCTCCCATTTACAGATCATAGTCATTAAGTGTTGGACCACAGCATGAACTCAGCAAATTGACTATAGCATTTCTCCCTTTAACCATTTTCTTCTACAACCTTCCTCAGACCCTGTCCTTTAGCAGCCTATAGTCTAATGGAGGTGATTGACATGGGGAGTGCAGAGTACTGCAGAGCCTGTGGGTGCTACACGGCATGGTCATGTACAGTTGGGTGTGCTGGATATTGCACATGAGGATGCCCATTCACCTAGAGTGTAGAATACGAGGGGGAGTTTGGAGGATGAGTCAGAATTCTCCAGTTGAGATAGGAACTTGAGGATACAGAAAGACTGAGTCTCAAAAAAAGAAATGCCCGTGAACCTTTGAAATGCAAATAAGCATTCTTAGCCCAAGTCCTTCACCTGTGACCTTGGCCAAGCCCTTGACCCACCCCTGCAAAAAGTAACATGAGAACAATGTGCAAAGGCTAGAGAAACTGGATTGTAATTGTGTAATTGTGACCTGACTCCTCCTCAGTCAGCCCCTAGCTACTGTGTCTTTGTAAATATTAACACCTCAGACCAATGGGTTGCTGTCTGTTCCTCTGAAGATGGCCCAGATTCTTGTATCTGTTTTTCTAAATAAATCTGTGTCTCTGGCACATGCTGAAATTTTTTCTTTTAATCAAATGTTTTTATTTGTTCTAATTAGTTATACATAATAGCAGAATGCATTTTGATTCATTGTATACAAATGGAGCACAACTTTTCATTTCTCTGGTTGTACACAATGGATGTAGAGTCACACCACATATGCAGTCAAACACATATCCAGGGTAATGATATTCATCTCATTTCACCGTCTTTTTTTTCTGCCATGTACTCCAAGTCAGACATTGCAAAAATAAGTTTGGGGTGAGGTTTGAGGAGAGGGAATTTTAAGGTCAGATATCAATGACCAAAAGGAGGTAAATTAAAACTGTTTAGCACGGCTTTATTGAGATACACTCCCGGGTGAAACTCCCCAGTCCAACAGAGCAGGTCTGGGAGAATCACTTGCAGGCTCAGCTGGTTTGAAATTTTTATAGGCTTAGGGCAAGAAGGGGAGGTCTTGGGACAGGAAAGGGAAGCTTAGGGCAGGAAGAGGAGGGCTTGGGACAGGAGAGGGAAGCTTAGGGCAGGAAGGGGAGGGCTTGGGACAGGAAAGGGAAGCTTAGGGCAGGAAGAGGAGGGCTTGGGACAGGAAAGAGAGGTCTTTGGGAGTTCCCTGTGCTCCTGGGGTTGGTCAGGGGATCAGCTGATTGATAGGTGGTTAGGAGGAGCCATCACTGCTTGTCTGTTGGCGTCTGATTGGCTGTTCTTTTGCGCATGCGGGCTGCCTGGTGTTTTTGTTCCCCTTAACTTCCTTAAACTGACCTAACAGGAATTATAGGGAGACCCAGACGTTAACATAATTTGGAATTAGGTTGTGAATAATATGGAAAGCTAGGCCCTTGTCCTTCATATTAATCAAATAACAAGGACAAGGTTTTGAGAAAAAGGATAAAGAGGTTTTATTGCTTTGCAAGAAAAGGAGAAACAGAGGGGGCTTCTGTTCTAGAGGCTGTGATTCTGACTACTAGTATGTGGGGATGTCAGTGGGCTTTTTTTTTTGTACCAGAGATTGAACCCAGGGGTGCTTAGCCACTGACTCACATCCTAGCTCTTCCTTTTTCTTAGACAAGTTCTCGCTAAGTTGCTTAGAGCCTCTCTAAATTGCTCAGGCTGGCTTTGAACTTGTGATTCTCTTGCCTCAGCCTCCTGAGCTGCTGAGATTACAGGTGTGCGCAGTCTTCAGTGGGCTCTTGAAGAGGAGATTCAAAGGCTGCACTCTAGATGTGCCCTGTCAGGATTCATCATTCATTCATTCATAGCCTAAAGTGATAGTCATTTCTTGGATCCACAGGTCTAGTCCTGAAGTTCTGGATTCCTTCACTACTATGGTCTGTGATCTGAAGGACAGATAACTCCACCTGAATGAGAAGGTTAATCTTGTTTTGCCTGTGCTTAGGGAGGGGGAAAGGGAGAAGATGAAGGAAGAAAACATATCAATTTTAAAACAAGCCACAAACAGAGCAGCAAGGGTTATGTTCAGAGCAAGAAGTGGATCCCTGTAACATTAACATGAACAGCTTACTGTGCTGTGCTCAGGAGTTCAATGTGGTTTCATTGAGAAGTAATAAGCTGGGAACAGTGAAGACCTTGTTGGTCTGTTGCATATAAAAATGTTTTAATATCTTGTTGACATTTAAAATGGAGAAACTTTACATAAAAATCTGGATTTCAGGAAGAGCTGGCAATTTTTAGCTCTTGTTTTGACTGACTGACAAGTCAGTAAGTCCTAGGTAGTGGGGTCATCCCCTCAGATGGGTCACATACCTGCCAGCTCTGGAGGTCCTTCCCCTGCATACCTCGGTAGCCAGAGGCACTCTCTGGTGCTTATCGCTTGGCCTTAGTGGGGTTTGAGTTGTATGGGAGCTTCTTACTGTGCCTATGTTTGTTGGAGTTTCACAGAGATATATTGGGGGATTGAGAAACCACAGGATAAGAACAGTACATCGTTCTGGGGTATCCATTTTAGCTGGGGCCTGGGGCATAGGTATGGGAAATTCTATAATTAAGCTTGTTAAGTGGTTGATATTTTTTATATATCTAAATATGGTGAAATTTTAAAGTAGAAAGGAGTGTATTGACGTAGTTATAGAGTACAATGGGATAGAATATACTTATGGAATAAAATATTTGTGAGGCTATTCAAAAACAAAATGTTTCCAAGAAATAGTTATCATATGGACACCTCTAGATATAAAACTTAAGAGGGAAAAATTGGGAAATTCTGCTATGTAATGGAGAAAAAAATCATAATTTCCTATCAACTTAAGAGCTTAATGGAGAGCTCTGTCCTCAGTGTACACATAGTCGTGTTCTTGATTGCCAGCGTTGTGTAGTATGTTTTCTCTAGTGATTTTAAGGATGAGGAAGTAAAAGAAATGATTCATTATCTGTTGGTCTAGTTCATAGCAGGTGTGAAATAAAAACATCTGATAGACTTTTGAATAGATTAACTGGAGTGGGCCTGTTATTCGGCCTCCCCAATTTTTAGAATTTTATTTTTATTTAATATATTTAAGGTTCACATGATGTTTTGATATGCATATGATATAGATGCAGAGTTAAATGATTACTACAGTCAAGCCAGTTAACATATCTATCACTTTTGTGTGCATGTGAAAGCACCGAATACCTTTCTTAGCAAATTTTTAGTATATGAAATGGTATTATTAACTCTAGTCCTCATGCTGTCTGTTGGATCTCCAGAAATATTCATCCTGCATCTCCGCATTAGAACTTGCAGGGTCCTGAGCTGGGTGTGTCAGAGGATGGCTGTAATCCCAGCTACTGGAGAGGCTGAGGCAGGAGGATCACAAGTTTGAGGCCAGCCTGGGGGACTTCATGAGACTCTGTCTCAGAAAATAAAACAAACCAAAAAAGGGCTGGGGATGTAGCTTAGTGGTACACTAAATTCAATTTCAGTACCCATACTGAAATGGATTACTTCCAGTTTCCTTCAGCATTGCTTCCCTTGACCTGCTATCTGTGGCATACATGGGGTTTGCTAAAGAGGCTATCTAAATATAAGGCTCTAAGAATGTTTAAAATGTTTCTAAGTTATAATCATTTCCTTTATTTGTGTTTATTTTTTCCTGTTTTGATTGAGCTTTAAGTGAATTTGTCATCCTTTTCTGATTTCTTCTTTTCTGAAATCAGAAATGCTTACTGCCTGAAAATATTGTTTCCAGCAATTATAAAGGATATTTCCTTAACATCTCAAATGTCAATTAAGACTTTAACATCTCATAGACAAATCAAGAGGAATGAACAAGAGGAAATAATGTGCCTGAGAGATTTTATTTCTCATTAGCCAACTAACTTCAGTATAGCCACATAAGTTAGACCTGCAGGCCAGAACTTCCCTCTGCTGACTGGTAATGTCAAACCTCTAATGTGGATGACAGGACACAGGGACCAATCACATTTAAACTACCTGATGCTGTTTCTAGGAGTTGGCAGAACGTTTGTTCTGCAAAGCATTTGCTCCTTCATGCTATCTGGAATCAGGTGGTTTAGTTAAGAACCAGCAAATTCACTTTGTGGCTATGTTCTGTTTAACCTTTTTTTTCCCTGAGAAGACTTAGTGCTTATTATTCAAGAATGGAAGCAACCAGAGGACTCTGCTGTGGATAAGATAGCTTCCTGGTTTTTACAGCATTGAATTCTCTGAACTTCATTTAGTCTTACTGTTCATGGTGTTTGTTTGTTTCTCCTTTTCTCCACATTTTCTATTGGTGCATTATAGTCGTACATATAATGGTGGGATTTGTTGTTATGTATCAGTACATGCATACAATATAACAATATAATTTGGCCAATATCCTTCCCAAGCACTTCTCCCTTCCCTCCTCTCCTCACTGGGACTACATCATCTTCACAGGACCCGTATGATACTAGCATAGTGCAAACACCTCTGATGAACAGGTGGATTAAGACCTGAGTGATTCCAGGGTATATTAGTCCTATTTAAAATGGTGATTTATCCCTGTAGTTTCTACCCACTTATTTGTCTATATCAGCAGAAGTTCACATACCTCTCAATCTTTCCTGGTGTTGAGGAATAGCAGAATCCTTTGAAGCAGGCCAGAGAACCCCACATAGAAGACCCTTGCCATAATTAAGCTTCTCCTCTAGCCAGAAAGATTTTTAGAGTATCAGCAGGCAGGATGTCTGCAGAAGGCACTGTGGTTTGAAGCTTCCTCTTTCTTGTAAATGCCAGGTTTGCTCCCAAAAGATGTGATAGAGTCGAGTCTGAAAGCTTGTTGTACGAAAAGATATTATCTCTATTTTCTTGGTAAAAACTTGTAAAACCTGTGTCTGGTCCAGGGGATGGAACAGAAAGCACTTGTCATGTAAACCTCCGAGCCACCCCTTTTCCCCTCACAGGGCATAAAGTTCAAAGAATTTCCAAAATCTCTGTCCAGAGAATATTTCAGGCACAAGCCACACTCTGGACCAGCTAGCTGTAGCCAATAAATCTGCTTCCTGAAAATTCCTCAGGTGTTCAGCCTCTTCTGTCCTACTTCACCTCCCACTTCCTGCTTTGTGTGTGTATGACTGGGGATTGAACCCAGGGCCTCCTGCATATGAGGCAGGGGCTCTACCGCTGAGCTACATCCCCAGACCTCTGCTCATTTTCTTTTTCCTGGTAATTCAATAAGGTGTCTTTTAAATGCATCATTGGAGCCTCTCTCCATCCCACAGGAAAGTGTCAACACACATTAATTGTCAGCCACTCAACTGGTTGCAAGTTAACTCCTCTGTTTGTGGTTGGGTAAAGTATAAAAAAGCATTGAGTCAGAACAAGGGAGTTGGATCCTCTAACTTTTCCTCACATTTCTTTTGGTGCCAGTGCCTGGATTCATGTTTGTTTTGTTTTTCCCCAAGGGAAAAGCAGTGCACTTTGGTATTTGTATTTGTAGAATTAGAAACTGTAGCTCAAACCATCAAGGGAAGGTGAGTGTCAAGAGCATGTGTCCATGTCTTTTCTTATTTTATTTTTCTAGGTCTGAAATACATTTGTTCTTGGAAAAACAAGAAACATAGTTTCGTGAAGAAATTTGAGAATGGAGTCTGGTTTTGTCAATGTGGCTATAAGCTGGCAGTTTTTGCAGGACTCGAGGGGCCTAAACAAAGCTGGCTAACCAATGGCCAATGAAGCTGAAAGAGGAGAGCAAGCCAGCTCCCTGTTGCAAGGAGATGGGTTTTCACTAGGGTAAACACTGTCCAGGAGGGGAGGAGATAAGTGTGGGACAAATCTCATACAGGGCAGGCTCTGGGCCCAGCAAGGGCTCTGGGGAATAGTTTGGTGGTCTCCAGTCTTTGTCAGTCTGCCAGTCTCAGATTTGTATGCTTCTGTCTGATTTCCCTCCTTTTAGGTAGCGCTCTAAAAACAAAACAAACAACAATAACAAATAACAGAAATCTCCTAATAGCCTTATTGAGGTATAATCAACATATATATTTAATCTATATAATTTGATATGCTTTGATATATGTATATGACATCACTGTAATCAAGATATTAAATGCTTACATTAAAGTGACTCAAGGAATTCAAAGCTTTTTCCAGTGGTGTGTGTCAGGGAACATCTAAAGACAGGTTACTCCTGGCTGAAGCAGGGTTGGAGTTTCATGGGTTAAGGTA
Organism: Xerus rutilus; assembly: GCA_028644305.1. NCBI lineage: Eukaryota > Metazoa > Chordata > Mammalia > Rodentia > Sciuridae > Xerus > Xerus rutilus. The sequence continues at coordinate 107,581,587 of CM053405.1, forward strand.
AAGGAAGGGATACATGTTTTTGTGCGACAGTCAGATTGACATTTTATTTAGTCTTTAACTGCAGTAAATTCTGCAGCTGAAATGACTAGAGATAGGAGAGTGTCCCTTTTATTTTTTAATTTTAGTTTGTTGTGCTTCTTGCTTAGAATCATTGCTTCACTCTCATCCAGGAAACTATCAGAACAATTTTCTGGAGTGCTGCTTTTGCAATTCTTGTAATTTGTTAGCTGGTGTTTGGGGGAGAGAAGCAAGCACAAGAAAAGAATGGAGAGGGAGGAGGAAAAGGGAATCCAGAGTCTCGCTATGATGGTGGTGGTGGTGTTTGAAATTATTTTACAAAGATAATGTCCATCACTTCCAAAGATTACCTCCTGCCCATTGTGATCTCTCACTCAGCAAGAGCATCACTGCTGCTTCTGTCACTGTAGATTAGTTTGCATTTTCCAGACTCATGTAGGGACTCTTGGTCTTCGTTCACCAGCATTATTACTTTGTTTTTTTCACTCCTTTTAAAAATTTGTTCTTTTTAGATAAGCATGATTATTTTGAATGTCATCTAAGTTATTGTATGCATCAACAGTTCTTTCCTTCTTATAGCCAAGCAGCATTCTCTTGTGTGGCTATACCAGTGTATCCATTTACCTGTTGATGCACTATCAAATATTTACAGAGTTTAGCTATTACAAACAAAACTGCTATAAACATTTATATACAAGTCTTCATATGGACATATACTTACTTCATTTCTCTTAGGTTAATACCTAGGAGTAGAACACAGGGATCATATAACTGTATATGGAGTTTTTTAAGAAACTGCCCAGCTGTTTTTGAAAGTGGTTTCATCATTTAACATTTCTACTAGCAATGTATGAGAGTTCCAGTTGCTCCACATCCTCACCACCATGTGGTATGGTCACTACTGTCTTTCTTTGAATTTGAAGGCATGTTTTATGGCTTGATTATCATCAGTCTTGATACAGGTACCAGATACATTAGAAAAGAATGTGCATTATGTTGTTGTTGAATTGAGCATTCTACACATGTTGGATTAAGTTGAATTAGAGGGTTGTTCAAATTTTCTGTATCCTTACTGATTTTCTTTTATTGGTTCTATCAATTATTGAGAGAGGGAACTATGGATTTGTCTAGAGGGTGTGTAAATCTTAAACTATGACTATGGATTTGTCTATTCTTTTCTTGTAGTTCTGTAAGTTTTTGCTTCTTGTATTTTGAAGCTATGTTATTAGGTCATAAATAATTTGGTGTTATGTCCTTTTCACAAATCAACTCCTTTGTTTTTATGAAATGATACTCTTTGTACATCATAGTATTCTTAGCTCTGAAGTACTACTTTGATATTAACATAGCCACTGCAGGTTGTTTTAGCATTAGCATGATAAGACATAATTTCTTTGTCCTTTTAATACATTTTATGTTTATATTTAAAGTAGGTTTTGTATGTGCCATATAATTAGATCCTGCTTTTAAAATTCTAATTTTATAATCTCTGCCTTTTAATTGAGGTAAACATTTACATTTAGTGTAATTATTGATGTGGTTGATTTTAAACCTACCATTTTGATAGTTGTTTTCTATGTGACCAGTATGTTTTTAATTTCTTATTTCTTCCTTTTATGGCTTATAAGGAATTACTTTGGTATTATTTTCTGCTTCTGTTTTCTCTCTTTTGTTAGCTTAATAGTTGTCATTTTATTTTATTGGTTGCTTTAGACTTTATAGTATTTATCTTTTATCACCATCTCTTTTTAAATGCTGTTATTCCAGTTTGTGTCAACTATAAGAACCTCAGAACAGTAAGTTTCCATTTGTTCCCCACTAGCCTTTATATTGTTGTTATTCATTTTACACCTGTACATACAATAACTGTTCCCACAAATCAATGTTTTTATTGGCTTCAAACAATTAATCATCTTTTAAAGAATTTGAATAATTTTTTAAAAAGTATTTCTATTTGCTAGAGTAGTTACTATTTCCAATACTTTTCATCCTTTTTGAGTACATCTAGATTTTCTCAATCATTTATGTGCTGTTTTAAGAACTTGCTTTACTATTTCTTGTTGTGTATATGTGCTGGTAATGAATTATTGTAGCTTACGTACACTTGAAAGTGTTATTTTACTGTTGTTTTTGAAATGTATTTTCACTGGGTTAAGAATTATAGGCTGATAGGTTTTTATCATTCAGAACTTTTACAATGTTACTTTCTTCTCACTTGCAGTATTTCTGATGTCTGCTGTCATCTCTCTTTGTTCCTTTGTATGCAATATGTTTTATTTCCTGGATAACTTTAAGATTTTTATTATATCGTTGGTTTAAAGCAGTATTATTGTGATGTGTCTTGCTAAGTTTTATGTTTCTGTTCTTGATGTTCTTTGAGATTCATGAATCCGTGTGTTTATGATTTTTATCATATTTGGAAAACTTTAGCTAATATTTTTCTATGTAATGTATTCTTTGGGAATTCCCCAGATACATACAGATATACGTATTTATCTACTTACACTTTTTTCAAATCTTTATTCATTCTTTGTAGTTCTTTTTTTCTTTGTGTTTTATTTTGGATGCTTTCAGTTGCTATGTCTTAGAATGTACTAGTGTTTCCTTCTGCAATGTCCAATCGTTTGTTAACCTCATCTATTGTATTTTAAAATATCAGATATTGAAGTTTTCTTTCCTTGAAGTTTTATTTGGAGCTTTAAAAATGTCTTCCATGTGTTTAACATGCTTTTCTTTTTTCCACCTCCTTGAACATATGTATATAGTTGTAATTTTTAATGTCCTTATAATTCTACCATCTGTTTCCTCTCTGAGTTGGTTTTGATGGAGTGATTTTTTTCCCTTCCTATTTTGGGTCATATTTTTCTTCTTCCTTGCATATCTAATTTTTAAACTTGATGTTTGACATTGTGAATATTACCTGTTGAGTCCTGTGTATTTTTATGTCCCTACCAACTATTCTTGAACTTTGTACTGAGATCAGTTAAGTTATTTGGAAAGTTTGATTTTTTGAGATCATCTAAGCTTCTGCAACATGGTCATCCCATGCCTGGGCGCTGACAGAGCACAGCATTCTGGTATGCTTCTGAAAGCTACATTAGGGGCACTACTGTGACCCACCTCCCTCTTCCTCCAACCATACCAGATTTTTCCCCTTATTTAATACATGAGGTGTTAACACAACCAAATAATTGATCAGTCTCACCCATTTCCCAAAGACTATGATAGTATGTAGCTCAGCTCTGAATTTCTTAACCTACCATTCTCATATTTTTTCTCCCTTTTTAACCCAATGCTAAAGTTTAGGTAATTCCTTTAGGTGTAACATTAGTTCAATAATTCTCATTCCATTGTGTCTAACCCACTTAAAGAATTTTAATTATTTTTTTTCCTGAAAACTTTTGGTGTTATTTTCCCTTGCTCATATTTTTTTTTCATTCCTTTTAAATTTATTTAAGCATCTTACTGTGTCTAGTAGATATTATATCTCAGATAAATACCAGGGCTCTAATTCTGCCAGCAATTGTTCCTCCTGATTCTGTTCTCATTGATGAGAATCACTCATGAATAATCATGTACCCTTGACTTTTTGACCCATTTTCTTATATTGGGGACTTTAATTTGGAGAATTTTGAGCTTTGATGACATTTCTTTCTGGAGCTGACTTTGATTTACTTTTAACTGGTACTCTGGGGAACTACTAGTCTGGGGGCACTTAAAATTAATGTCTTGCCTATTTTTTGCTAAGCCATTTTATTAGTACCATCTCAAGTTCCAGACCCATGAGAGGGCAGGCATGGACTTACAAACGTTTAGGGGTCATTTTATCTCCTCTTGAACCCAGGCTAAGACAGACAAATTTTCTTGTCATCTCTATTTACCAGCAGACAAATCTATATTATTTTTTCTATTCTATTCTTCCATTGAGTATGTATGTCTTGTACAATTGGGTTTTATACAGGAGTCTCAGTTTCAGCTACCAGCTTCTCTCTTGGCTTCTATGCTGTTGTCAGAAGGGAGATCTCTTGGTTACCAATACTGGCAAATAAATATAAGTCAGTTGTAGTTGTAATCCTCTGGTTTCCAGCATTCCCTTCCCTTTTGCTCCTAATCTTTTTCCTATTTTCTTTCAAGTTCTGCTCTGCATTCTAATAAGCACCAGTTATACTTTATTCAGTATTTATGTGAATTTTGATTTTTTATGACTTGTATTTTTATCATGGCCAATGTGCCTTACATATTAAATAAATTAAAGGGAAATCACCCAGTGGCTTTGGTGGCTGAGGCAGGAGAATCATGTGTTCAAAGCCAGCCTCAGCAACGGCAAGACACTAAGCAACTCAGTGAGACCCTGTCTCTAAATAAAATACATAATAGAGCTGGGGATGTAGCTCAGTGGTTGAGTGCCCCTGAGTTCATTTCCCGGTACTCCCTCCTCAAAAAAGGGAAATCAGCTTTCTGTTTATTTGTACTTGTTCTCTTTAGTTTTCAGGTTGACATTGGAATGCTTACCAGACCCATATGTCAGATGGCTAGATGTCATATAATCATGAATCTTCAAGAAATGAATGAGAATTCTACTTTGTGGAGATGGGATTTGACAATGGTATTATCAATTATTTTGTTGCTTTTGGTGTTGAATATATGGTTTATATTATCTAGTTTAAATTCACCTTCACAAAATGGACATAAGATTTAAAATTATTCTTTTTTTTTTTTTTTTTTTTTCCTTGTAGCCCTTCGCTTTTATTTATTTATTTATTTTTTGGTGGTAAGAGCACTTAACATAAGGTCCAGCCTCTTAGCAAGTTTATAACTGTACAATATCATATTGCTAACTTTAGGTACTATATCACACAGTAATCCCTAGAAATCATTCTTCCTATAAAACTGACACTTTACACCAATTGAACAGCTTCATATTTCCTCCTCCCCCCCTCTCCTGGTAACTACCCTTCTATTTTGCTTTTCTTTTTTTTTTTTTTTTTTTTT
>CM053405.1:107587096-107640243 GCA_028644305.1 Xerus rutilus
ATTCCTGCGTGGGATGTTGAGCTGAAGAATGATGCCAGGAAGTTGGCTGGAAAACGGCGCCTCCACCACTTCCAGCCTTGGTCCCTAAGAGCCTAGCGCAGAGTGGACTGTCTACGCCGCCATCTTGGAACCGCCCCCTAAAATTATTCTTGTAAATAAACTATGGATAAGACAACACTGCTACATATGCATAAGGAAACATAAGAGAATGGCAGAGATGACATGCCTGCTCCTGGGCTGAGATCTTCATAATTTTCTTTTTTAATCACAACTACAAGTTAAGGTCACTTCTTACTTTCTATGTTTCATTTTCTGTGAAGTATTGTGTACTATAATTGCCAGGTCTCTGAAACTTTACTACATGGCTTTCCTGTTTACTTTCATGAGTGGTTTTTAGTGTAGTGTCAGACCTAGAAAGAGTCAGACCTCTTGTATTAAAATTCTGGCTTCACATCTTTGTAACATTAAGACTTAGTCTTAACACCAGTGCTGGAGTTCAAATCTTGAATGGGCCCCCAAGAACCATGTATTAAAGGTTTGATTCCCATCTTGATGCTAATGGGAAGAATCAGAAACTCTAAGAGGTGGGACCTAATGGGAGGTCTTTTAAGTCATTAGGAGAGTGTCTTTGAAAGGGACTGTGGAACACTTGTCTTTTCTGCTCTCTCCTTTTTATTTTCCAGCCATTAGATGCAGAGTTTTGCTGTGTCCAAGCCTCCACTGTCTTGCCAAAGGCCAACTACTCATTGACAAGAACCTCTAAAATACGAGCCCAAATAACCCTTTTCTCTTTATAAGTCATCTTTTGTTTGTTTGTTTTAAATTTTTTAGTTGTAGATGGACACAACACATTTGTTGTTCATTTATTTATTTGTTTATTTATTTATATGTGGTTCTGAGGACCTAACCCAGTGCCTTACACATGCTAGGTGAGTGCTCTACCACTGAGCTACAACCCCAGCCCCAGATATTTGTTATAGTAACAGAAAACTGGCCACCACACTAAGTGTGCTTCAGTTTTAATCACCTACACCAATACCTATCTCATAGGTTTCTTAGGTGAATGAATTTGTAAGTGTAGGGTCTTCCTAACAGAGGGATTATGAAGGTAAAGGTGAGAAATTGTATGTGGAGTTGCATAATAAAAGATGCAGTCTAGCAAACTGAGCCCAAGTGTTTGCGTGACTCCCTGCTTCTGACCCACCTTGTTCACCCTAGCCTCTACATTTGTTCATTTGTTCACATCACCCAGAACTATGTGCTGAGCAATTTAGCTATTACCTTGAATTTATGCCAAAGGTTTGACATCTCTTAAATTCTTCACCTAGGTGATGAGCCCCTCTGGGGGAAAGGTGATTTGCTTTATTTTTTTATGTTTCTTACTGCACCTACTGCCATTCAGGTACTCAACATAGTTCAATCCAGTACCGTGAAAAAATACAATAATACATTTTTATTAAATATGTCAAGAAAAAAAAAAGATGCAGTCTAGCAAAACCAAGCAGTATGAGGGCAAGCCTCTGATCCAGGTGACCATCTGTAGGGGATATCAGAAGGAGAGACAGGAGAGGAATTTGGTTAGTAAGAAAAGATTCTGGTTCAGGAGAACCAAGTGGAAGAGATTTGCTATTCTAATGTAACATAGTATCACTGTTCAAAGCGTTATAACAAACAGACCATTTATCAGCAGGCTTAGAGGATTTATTTCTAGAAAAAACTTCTAAATGTTTGCCCAATTGAACATCTCTAAACTTTAACAAAAAGATATTAATAAACATTTGAATGTATGGAAATACAGGAATGGCCTTCACCCAGAAGTAAGACTTTCCATTTAGCATAGATTGCTTTTACAATGTTGAGGTATGTTCCTAGTATCCTTAGTTTTTCTAGTGTTTTGAACATGAAAGGGTGTTGTATTTTGTCAGATCCTTTCTCTGCATCAATTGATAAAATCATATAATTGTTATCTTTAAGTTTATTGATGTGATGGATTACATTTATTGATTTCCGTATGTTGAACCAAACTTGCATCCCTGGAATGAACCCCACTTGATCATGGTGCACTATCTTTTAATATGTTTTTGTATGTGATTTGACAAAACTTTATTGAGAATGTTTGTGTCTATATTCATCAGGGATTTTGGTCTGAAATTTTCTTCCTTTGATGTGTCTCTGGTTTTGGAATCAAGGTGATGCTAGCCTTGTAGAATGAGTTTGGAAGGTTCCCTCCTTTTCTATTTCATGGAATAATTTGAGGAGTATTGGAGTTAGTTCTTCTTTGTAGGTCTTGTAGAACTTGGCTGAGAATCCATCTGGTCCTGGGCTTTTCTTGGTAGGCTTTTGATGGTGTCTTCTATTTCCTTGCTTGAAATTGATCTGTTTAGGTCATGAATGTCCTCCTGGTTCAGCTTGGGTAGATCATATGCCTCTAGAAATTTGTTGGTGTCTTTGGGGTTTTCTATTTTACTGGAGTGTAAGTTTTCAAAACAGTGTCTAATTATTCTCTGTATTTCAATAGAGTCTGTCATAATATATTTTTTTCATCACAAATTTTAGTAATGTGGCTTTTCTCTCTCCTTTTCATTAGAGTGGCTAAGGGTTTGTCAATTTGATTTAATTTTTCAAAGAACCAGCTTTTTGTTTTTCAATTTCTTGAATTGTTTCCTTTGTTTCAATTTCATTGATTTCAGCTCTGATTTTAGTTATTTCCTGTATTCTACTTCTTTTTGTGTGGGTTTGTTCCTCTTTTTCTAGGGCTTTGAGATGTAGTATCAGATCATTTATTTGTTGACTTTTTCTTCTTTTAATGTATGAGCTTAATGCAATGAACTTTACTCTTAGCACTGCCTTCATAGTGTCCCAGAGATTTTGATATATTGTATCGGAGTTCTCATTTACCTCTAAGAATTTTTTTTATCTCCTCCCTGATGTCTTCTGTTACCCATGCGTCAATAGCATTTTATTTAGTCTCCATTTGGAGTAGCTGCTATTTTTTTCATCTGCCATTAATTTCTAATTTCCTTCCATTATGGTCAGATAGAATGCAGAAGAATTTCTTTTTCTTTTTTGTATTTGCTAAGAATAGCATAGTATATGATCTATTTTGGAGAAGGATCCATGTGCTGCTGAGAAAAAAGTGTATTCGCTTGTTGAAGGATGGAATATTCTATATAAGTCTAGATTATTGATGGTTTTATTGAGTTTTATAGTTTTATAGTTTTTGTTTGAAAGATCTATCCAGTGGTGAGAGGGGTGTGTTAAATTCACTCAGTATTATTGTGTTGTGGTCTATTTGATTCTTGAAGTTGAGAAAGGTTTGTTTGACATATATAGATGGCCCATTGTTTGGGGTATAGATATTTAAGAATGTTATGTCTTTTTAAAAACTTTAAAAAATTATGATAAACTATAGATAACATAAATTTTACCATGGAACCATTTTATAATGTACCACTCAGTATTATTAAATATACTCAATTTTTTGTGTAATTGACTTTCAGAATTTTCTCATCCTGCAAAACAGGAACTCTTCCCTCACTGAACAACTCCATATGTCTCCTTCTCCGCACTCCTGGAGACCACCATTCTATTTTCTGATCTCTCAGCTAGTTTCTTAAACCTCATGCTGTCTTTGACTAGATTCAGTGCATAAGAAGAAAAGTGTCTTTTGTTGTGTTAAATCTAGGATTGTGTGGAATCATTCTGTAGAACTTCTGAGTATCATCATGGATCCAAAGGTATGACGAACACATTGAATCTGAGCCAAAGAGAGGATGTGTTTTCCTTTAGGATTGAATTATCTCTTAGACAATTTGTTAACAATGTTGAAATTCTCTTCTTTTGTACTGTTACTTGAGGACATTGTCTGTTGTAGTTTGGATATGAAGGATCCCCCAAAGTCTGATGTGTTGAGGGCTTGGTCGCCAATGAAGCATTGTTAAGAGATTGGGCTCTTGGGAAGTAATTGGATCTTAAGGGCTATGGCCTCATGAATGGATTGATCCATCAAGAGATTCATACTTAATAGAATTATTGGGAGGTGGTGGAAACTATATGCAGTGGGATGTGCTTGGAGGAAGTAGGTCATTGGGGACATGCCCTGGAAGAGTGTATTTTGTCTCCACCCCCTTTTTTGCCCCCCTCCCCCTGCTTCCTAGTTGCCGTAAAATAAGCAGCTTTCCTCCACTACAACTTTCCACCATGATGTTCTGCCTCACTTCAGACCTAAAGCAATAGAGCCAGCCAATCATGGACTAAAATCTCTCCAACTCAAGTTGTTTTTCTAGTGCATACTGATACTTTGTGAATATTTATTATGAGTAATTATATACAATGGCTTACTAAAATTATTTGTTATGTTAAATATACTCACATGGTAAGACAGATGGCTGCTGGAAGGATCTGATCATAAAACAAATAAGAAATTATCATTAATTATTAGATAATTATTATAATTATATTATGCATTAGCACCTTTGAATATATCATTCACATGGCAATCTGCATGGGAAGTTTAAATTTAATGTTTATTTAACATTTTATTTATGCATTAATGACAGAATTGGTATTTGTGCTGTTAGAATGGGGTTAATGTCATAATTTGGGCTTTTCTATTTTTAACTCACAGAAATTAAATAGGTGGCAAACTTTGCTTTCTGATCATCCAAACTCCTGATGTTCTGGGAACCAGTGGTACCTGACACTGTTGTGTGGGCTTGGGATAAACATCCTACTGTCTGCATTCTTCCTTTCTTTTCCTCTTGAGCAGAAAGAAGAATCACAATGTCTTTCCTGAGTATGCCTTAGAGGAAAGGGTGGACATTTGTTTCACAGTTCAGCTTAATGGCAAACTTTCTTTCTCCCTTTGGTAGTTGCCAGAAGCATGTATATCAGCTAGAGGAGGTTGTCTCATTTTCAAGAGACAAGACTTCTGTGGGACGCACTGTCATGCTGTGATGAAGGCCTCTTTGTTCCATGTCCTCTGCCAAGGTTAGCTGCCCTCGCCCTCAGCTATTCATCTGATTTCAGTGCCTATTGAAAGCAAGCCTGGGTTCCCACCCTTTTCTCCAGTTGAACTCCTCTGCTTTTGGACTCCCATCAAAGAGGTAGGATGCTCCCTCAATCACATGCATTACTCTGTCTGCAACCTGGGTTCTGCCATTCCAGCTGTCAGGCTGTCCACACACAGCTGGCTCCTTCACGTTTTTCTTTTGTTAAGAAAGATCAACACTTACAGTCTTTGATACAATAAAAAGGGGAAAGAAGCAGCAGCAACAGGGGACTTTAAATTATGTAGAGTCATTTCTAGACCAAGACCTACCCATAAACCCAAATGAAAATAATTAAAATAAAGTAATATCATCTTTTAAAACTGATTTATCTGATTTCATTTATCTTAGTTTCTGTCTTTACCTTCTGAATACATGGTGAGAATTCTTCATGGGGAGAAAGAAAAGAAAGATGCAAAACAAAACCAAACAAAAAAATAGAACAATGGGGCTTCCTTGGGTTACTCAAAGTTTCCTAGCCTGTCCAGCATGTAAACCTTGGGTTTGGGTGAAGAAAGGAGGTACAGTGTCCCTTTCACTCTTTGCAGAGGGTGCAAGCTTGGTACTTAGAGCTCTGCCACTTTCAGTTGTGGTGACATTAAATAGGTAACTTTATTTTCCATCCTCACTTACTTGATCTCTAAAATGTGGGGTGGTAACTGCAACTTCCTCTTAGGATGATTGATGGGAAGACTGAATAAGACACCTTGGGTTAAGTGTTTGGCTCCATGACTGTCACATCATAAGTGCCCTCCTAATAATGACTTTCTTAGCTTTTAAAAAATTCTTTTTTAATAAGCTTTAGAAAGTCTCAGGTTTGTTCTCTGTTTTTGGCTTAGGTCTCTCAGACTCAATGAATATTGAGTCTGGAGGGTGTAAATGACAAGAGCGCTGCAGCTGATGTTGTTTTGTTAGGGAACCTTATGGGGAACACCCCTGCAGGGATGCCGGATTTGGTTCTGGGATCTTTAGGAGAGCCCGAAATAAGAGGTGAATGGCAGGCAGGTGTCCAGCCTTGTTCAGTTTTTCCATCAACGCAGTGACATCCACCACTTTGGAGATGAGGACAATGGAGATTAGAAAGTTAAGTAGCTTGCTTAATGTCACACTGCTAGATGGGCAGTGCTGCTGGACCACCACATCCATCCTCCCATCTCTGCAAGGAGGAGAAGGAAACTTGCTATTCCTTTCTTCCTCTGTGCAAAAGCCTTCACAGCAGGTCGGTATTTCTTCTAGCTGACTTGCAGCCAGTCAGTCATCTCGTGGAGGCTGGCTTCTCCAGGAGTCTTATGAGAGCATGGAGCAGAAAGGAAACAAGAACACACAGGGCACTTCTCCAGAATCTGTGCAAAGCCAGTGTCAGTGTGGATCTTTGTGATGCTAACCTGCCACTTAGAACGGCAGGTCTCTGGAGTCTATTTTCCCCACTTTCTTTAATTTGGAATTTTGTTTTTTGGCTTTTACTGTGGTCATTGGCCTTTTAAAAATTTTCTTCTTTAAACCTTTTTTGTTCAAATCTTAGAATACGCAGGTAGAAATTTTGTTTTTGGAGCTTTGAAATTTTGGTTATAGATGTAGTTAAAGCTACTTCAAATATCTGATTTAAAAACACTAATGAATCTGTGGTACAAATACTAATGAAATAGATTTTTTTGTGAAAGAGATCTGGTTTTGAGAAGCTAATACATGTTGTTTATAGCTACTCATGTGGGCTGTGATATCTGTTGCACTGTTTGCTTTATCTAGTGTTAAGGTACTTATATGAGGCTGGTATCATCATGCCCAAACATAAATACGTAGGAGGATTCTCTCTGCATATTACTCATCTTTGAGTCCTCAGTGTCTTGCCCAGGGTCTAGCATGTGGTTGCTGTACATTATTTGATGAATGTGTGAATGAGTTATTCCTGTATTACAAATTGTAAGACTAACATTCTGAGAGGATATAAAACTTCCTGAATGCTAGGGAGCATCTCTATTAATGAAACAATCAATAAATAGAAAACAGGGATTTCTTATAGGTAGTGGAGGCTCCATAATGTCTTTATAGGAAGGATTTGGTAGAGGTAGGGTGGATATTAAAAATGTCTTGGGAAAATAAGCACATAACTTGTTTTTATTGTGTGTGTTTAGGGAGACTTTGGAGATGCTTATGGAGGTAATGAGGACAGATAATGAGCTCCCTCATTCCATATTTTTTAGTACCATGATTATACAAAGCATCTAGAGAAGCATTCCTGGAGGTGAATAGCTCAGATGTAGAGATATACTTAGTTTGACTGAATTATCTGACTCCATGTGAGTCAGCAGCAAGTAGAAAAGAAACCAGTAGTCAGTAGCAGCATTAGTGCAGAGGAGCCACAAGAGGGTGTGTTACTACCTGCCCCTTGACTCACTTGTATACACACCATTAAGCTTCCTTTGGTAAAGGGGTTAAAGGTTCTGGTGATTAAGGCAGAACTCTGAATCCAGACTGTTGACCTTTGGAGAAAGGATTCTTTCATTTCCTTCCTCCCTCCCTCCCTTCCTCCCTCCCGTCCTTCCTCCTCTCTTTCCTCCAAGAGCAAGTCCAGAGAATTTTTTTTTTGTTTTTTTGTTTTTTGTTTTACAAAGAACCATCGAGGAGGAAAACAAACTAGTATGAACCTCAGTTAACCTTATTAATGATGGATTACAACTGTGTAAATAAGTGCTTTCCAAACTTTATAGTGCAAACTTTATAGCCCAATGTGACACTGTCTGACAGGGCTGCTGATACAGGGGAGAGGAGGACACAGAAAGAAGGAGAGCCCTTTTCTAGTCATGTTAGGGAAAAACATGTCAAAAGTCAAGGCTGATGGAAGTAGATTATGTATAATGAGAAGTGAAAAGCAATCCAAATAAAAGTTTCCCCTTCTTGCACTTAAAGGGTCTATATCAAGCAAACATTTTGTATACTACTGTCAATCCAAAGAGTGCTTTTTCTTCTCCAGTCTCCTCTGTAGAGAGTTGGAGAGAAGCAGAAGGCAGAGTAGGAGCGGAGTTGAGGCAAACTTCCACTAAGCCAATGAACCAATATAAGGCAGGGATCCAGTTTTCTCTACAGAACAAAAAGAAGCAATTTTAGGCAATGATTTGGTAAAATCTTTGATTGACAGAGGTAGTTGCTCACTTGGAAATAACTTGTGACATGAATGCATGGAATAATGCTTTTCCAGAATGTTCTTTTCCTACTTGTTCAAGGTCAACATAATAAAGAAACCAACAGTTAAATTAGTTGCATATGCTGATTCTAGATAAAATGCAAGAAATATTTTTTAAATTTTCTTCTATATTTTCCTTAGCTTGGTTAACATGTGCTTTGTATGACAATACAAATTTATTTCCTCCTCTTTCCCCTAACTCCCAGGCTGTGGGGAAAACATTTTTTCAAGAAGAAAGAATATAGATCTTCCCTATAACTTTGAGAATTTAGATGATAGTGTATAGAATGACTTCTATTTACCATGATGGGATTATTTCGGAAAAAAATCCTACATATTTTTCAAGAGAAGCATGAGTATAGAATTATGAGTAAAGAATTATGTAGGAATGAGAAAAAAACCATATGACCCCCACCCCTGAGAGATTAGGCTACCATCTCTGACATGAGAAATCTCACAGATGCTTCTGTCATTGCTGTTTCTAATGTTTTTAAAGTTGAAAAATATTATGTAGTTCTTGAGAGTTTTTGGAAGGCTAATAGGCTAGCAATTTTTCTGGTTGTGTTATGGACTCATTAATTGAGTTTGAAGAGGCTATTAATTCTCATCTCTCTACATTCAAGGGGTTGGGAATTGTATAATTTACCCTTTATTCTGTCAAAGTAAATCAAATTAATGAATAGTTTTTGATCTTATATTTTGTGCAAAGGTTTATGAATGATCAATGAATATATTTCCTGTTAGTAAGTTTTGCAGGAAATATTCTATAAGAAGTTCTGATGAAAATTTCTTTACACAAATACCAAGACACTAAAGGATTGTTCAAAAACAAAAACCAAAGCACAAATAGCTTTGCTGCGCTGCATAAAGTTTTAGATATTGTTCACTTGTACTTTATTCAACTAGTGTATGTCACCTTCATCCATGACTGGATTATTGGAAGATTGTCTTTGAGTTAAACCAGTCTCAGGCATAAATATCCCCTTGCCTCTTTAACCTTAAAGGACAGCATTTTCTTTTTGTTGAATTATCCCTGTGACTCTGATCTATGGCTCTGTTCCTCTGTTTTCCCTTATACCTTTCATGTTCTGAGCTGAAGTGAAGCTCTGCAGTCACTATAGCAGTCAACATCTACATTTTCTAAGTCACAGGATCCCTCAAGGCTTGCCCTCTGGCCCAATCTCTGCAACTGTAAAGGATGGATGAACTCATTTAGGAATTAGGATTTGCATCTTCTCCTGATATCATATGTGTTCCCACTTTCTCTTTCTCTCTGTTATGATGATTCTTTTTATAGAGGTCAAAGCCTTCCAAAACGAAGAATTTGCACTTTGTTCCAGAAAACAAGAAGAGGCAAGAGAGGGATCCATAGAATAAGGCTATAGCTCTTCATCCTGAGAAATGGGGAAGGATCAGGCTTGGAGACCCAAGAGAATGCTAGAATATTTTGTTCCTGTAGGACACAGCAGTGTGAGTGAGGTATTTAATAGTCAGGAGTTAATTAGGGAAAACACTGAGAAACAGCAACCACCTGGAACATCCAAACCTATATCCCAGGCTCTCCTCCAAACACTAGCTGGTGACCTCAGAGAGTGACTTTCACAGTCTCTTAGGGCTCCAGCATCTCATAAAACAATGATCTGTTAAACAACAATAATAAAATTAATAATAATATAGAATCTGCCATAAGACAGGAGAACTGGATCTTTGAAGCTCTTCTGCGATCTATGTTCTAAGATTTGATTTTATAACTGAAAAATAACCTTGGAGAGACATTGTCAAGACTGTGAGAAAGCCCGAGGCACTATATAACCCAAGGATTAACAGAACAGCTGGGGGAACCAGGTTTCATCACTCTGAGCTGAAAATTGATAATACATCTTTGTACTTAAAAGGCAGTCTCTCCTCTTGCCTCCCTGCTCT
Source organism: Xerus rutilus (assembly GCA_028644305.1). NCBI lineage: Eukaryota > Metazoa > Chordata > Mammalia > Rodentia > Sciuridae > Xerus > Xerus rutilus. The sequence goes on from CM053405.1 coordinate 107,597,249, forward strand.
ATATAGTATTGCATGGTGTTTATAATTAGAAATGAATTAAAATAATTTTTAAAAATATTTTTGTAGTTGTTGATGGATCTTTATTTTATTCATTTATTTATATGAGGTGCTGAGAATCTAACCCAGTGCCTCACACATGTGAGGCAAGCACTCTACCACTGAGCCACAACCTCAGCCCCTGAAATAATTAAAAAAAAAAAAATAGATATTTTCCTGGTTCTTGCTTGAACCTATTAATCCTAAATTCTGGGTGCTGTAAGGTCTCCCCAGGCAGTTGCCTGTGAGTCTTGGTCTATCTCCTTTCTTGTGTTCAATCTCGGAGCCATTGGGCGCTGCCACCACATTGGACACACACCTGGGCGGGCCTCCCCTTAGATGGTACCTCTGTGGAGGCGAGTCACAGCCCCTCTGGCCACTGCTGCTGTGCTGCTATCATCCCTGGCCCTGGAGCCACTCCATGCTCTGACAAGGTGAGAAGAACCCTGTCCCCCTTTTGGCATCACACACGTTTAGGCAGAGGGTGCCTAAATGGTGCTGCTGGTGCTCTGAGAGTGAGATAGTGTGTTGAGCTTCTTCTGATTGCTCTTGTGGTTCCCAATAGACTATTCGTGTGCTGGGTCATCAGGAGAAGGCAAAGCAGGGTGAGAACCACCTCCATACGCTTGAACTGATGGGCTTTTGTTCTTGGGTCAAGAAGACTGTGCCCCAAAGGGATTGTTGTTGTCCTCAATGCCCATCCAATGATGAGGACACAGTTTTGGTAAAAAGGAAAAAGAAGATTTTTGCTTTGCTAACCAAGGGGAAGCATAGGGAAGTTCTATCCCAGAGTCTATGAATTCTGCTCATCAAAGGGAACAGGGTTTTTTTTTTGTTTGTTTTGTTTTTGTTTTTAAAGAGATGAATCAAAGACAACATTCCACCCATCCAGAGTTGTAATTCACTTGTTAATTTGGGAGATAGTAATTTCTTAGATCTTCTGGTGCCATCCTCAAGTCTGAATTACTTCAGTCCTGTAGTGAGTGAAGGCTCAAGGATGCATAATTCTGCCTAGGATGGGGAAGAAAGGTAGTCCTGTTTCCCCTGAGAGTAGGGAGGGGGAAGAGATTAGGGAGGAGAAGAGAGAGAGGAAGAGAAAGAAATATGTTCATTAATTTTAAAATTAAGTTGCAGTGGCAGAGCAGCAAGGGCTACATTGAAAGCATAAAGTGGATCACTGCTACATAATGAACAGTGTTCCCTGTTCTCCCAGGCCTGAGAAATCTCCCAGAATGGGGGACTTCCAGTGCTAAAACCAGGTGGTCCCAGGCAAACCCAGATACTTGTTCACTCTAGCAGCTCCCTCCAGGACATTTCTTAGAGGTCCAGGTGCTGGGAACCTAAGCAGTGCATACAACTTAGACTTAAATTAGGACTGCCGCTATTTTCATTAATTTTAGGATAGAATAAATAAAATCTGTATTTCTTCATTTTACTATATTCAAAGAAAACTACTATACCTGGTATACTACCTCAAAGACGCAGCCCTCCCTATCTGGTATGTCAGTCAGAAGTTATAGCAAAGTGCTAAGAACTAAGGAATTTCCATAAATATTTATGAAATGTCCATCTGGACTCTAAGCAGACCTAGGCCTCCTCAGGAAAACCCTGAACTTTTCTTTCTAACAGAGCAGCAAGATTCTTCACTATTTCATGAAAGACCCCTGCTTCCACCCAGGATTTTCAGTTCCTTCCTCATTATATCAAAATTTAACAATATTATTTTAAGGAATAGCACCTGGGAATTAGAACTAAACTGGTAGCTTACCAAGATCAATCAGTGTCTCTCTCTCTCTTTTTTTTTTTTATCTTAAACCATGTGAAGGTAATTTCACCCGCTGTTAATTGCAATCTATTTAATTACAATGCATGCAGATGTAAAAGCAAGTACTAAGCAGGTTGCAATTAAAGCATCAAGTCAAAAAGCCACTGAGGTGTCTGTGATCATAGATGAGGGGATGGAAGAAGCCTCTGAGGTCATTGGCTCCTTTTCCTATTAAGAGGACTTTACTCCACATTTGCATAATACCTTATATGATGCACAGTTGTGATTCTCACACCTGAAAAAGTAGGAAGGATGAAAACTAATATTTATTCTTTAGCCACTGGGTACTAGACCAGATCTGGGAAGATGACAGGTGATTTCACTTCATCTGCCCTGTGGCCTTACCAAGGAGGCACTTCCATTTGTACATGAATTAACCATGCTCAGAGGAACATGATGATTTTTCTCAAGTCCTCAGAGCTTGCAGGTGGTATAGAACAAGTTGAACCCAGATCTACTTGGCATGCGTCCATAGTCCTACCCTAGAATATCAATTGCTCTTTTTCTCTCCTGTGGGAAGAAACTGAGACTCAGAAAGTGACTTGCCCAAGGCTCTCTTATAGAATTTGAGACCCTGAAAAGACATTTGAGGTTATGAAGCTCAACTTGTCGACTTTGAAGAAACAGAGATTCAGAGAAGCTGTGGTGAGCCCAGAGCCTTCTGAGTGGCGGTGGTAAAACTGGAATTTGCCCCTAGTCCTCTGGTTCTAGTAGCCAGAGCTTAGACAACTTTCCTTCCACTCTCTTGAACATCTCACCTTTTGGAACCCATTCTGGGTGATTAACAATGTTGGTCAGGTTGATGCCTGGAAGTTCTGTTTTCTCAAAAAATATTAAGTAAGTAAGTGAGGATGAGTTAAGGTCTCTCTCTCTCTGCAAGAAGTCTTTTTCTCAGACTATTCTGATACTTAAGAATTTGCCTCCGAAATCTAGGGGAAATGTGGCCATTCCTTAGGTGCAGTTAAGAAGCTGTGGATATGAACCCCCCAGGGATGAATCTCTGGCTGTATTAATCTCTCATTGCATAATCTGTAGCAAGTTATGCAATGTTTTGCAAAGTAGGATAGTGTTCCAATTTTGTTTTCAAATAATGCTTTGTTTGTTAGTGATCTTCAAACATTAACATGCATAAGAACCTGGATGCCTGTTAATACTGAGATTTTTGGGCTGCAGAGATGCTGACTCAGAAAGTCTGGGCTGGAAACGGAGAATTCCCATTTCTCACATACCCCTGGGTGATGGTGATGATTTCTGTTTGCAAATCTCATTTTCAGGAGAAAGCACTGCACTAATGGACCTCAATCCTCTCTTAACTGTGGTTTTGCTTTTCATGGTTTCAGTTACCTGTGGCCAACTGTGATCTGAAAATATTGGAATTTCCAGAAGTGAACAATTCATATGTTTTAAATAACTTTTATTATACAATGTCATTATAATTGTCCTACTTTGATATTAGTTACAACTGCTAATCCTAATTTATAAGCTGAGCTTTTTCATAGGTTTGAAGAAAATGTAGTGTGTAGAGAGTATATACACAGGGTTTGGTATTATCCATGGTTTCAGGCATACTGCTGGGAGTCTTGGAATGCACGCCCCCACAGACAAGAGAGGACTTCCCTACTATTTGCAGAGCAATCCATTCTTCAATTTGAAATCTGGCTTATGACCCCCACAAGCCTGAAAATTTGAACACAGCTTTTTTAAGGTTTCTAGTTTTTAGGAAAGCATAATTTATGAAGAAAGTACTAAGGATGTCTACCAGTTAGTCCATCTGTTGCCAATTTATTTTCCATTGTAAACAACAAATGTAGCTTCTACAATTTGTATTATGCATAACTTTGGTTATGGGAAGGTGAAATCAAGCCTTCTGAAATATGGCAATTGCACAGTGGAACAATACTTAACAATAACATGCTTCACAGTGAGTGTTGTTATTTTTACCCTAATGAGAGTGTCTGCAGCATTCCTAGAGCTTTGTTGTTGTTGTTTTTTTTTACTGAGCTCTGTGGCCTTCTTACCGGGTCCCGCTATAAGCATGACTCCTCCCTAGTGATCTCTGTCCCTGATCTTCCTCCTAGTTGGTTCCAGGAAAAGGAGAAGTCACAGTCAGAAGTATGTTGTCCTAGACTCCTTCCGTTTCCAGTGGCCATTCACTGGTTAGAAGGTGTGTGATCATGGCAGTGTAAAATTCCATTCAAGAATGACTGAATTGATCAAAGGACCTCAAGGCTGACGTGAGGAATCACCTGTTAAACTGCATCTTCTCCTTGATTTAATTTGCAGGAGCACTGCCAAACTTTTACAGTGTAAAAACCATCGAGGGGAAGGAAGCAGTATGTTGTTTTCCCTACACCTCCAGAGATAATTGTCCTTGCTGATTTGTGATTTATTCCTTTCATGAAAAACTTTGAGGGAAGAGATGCATTCAGTGAAAAAGAAAAAGGAGAACCCCAAACACGTATTTTTAATTACTGGAATGAAATAAGCCACATGAAAAGCCCTCTTTACAGCTTTCGTGACGAAATTTGATGAACAATTCAGTCAATTTTAGGAAGTTACTTGCAAAATTTACCATAAAAGAACACACTTTTTTGAGAACTGAATAAATCTGATTTTTCAGGCAGCAAATCAGGTGGTGCTTTGGAGTAGGAGAAGGTACTTGAGGAAAGTTGAGAGGGTAGGCCCATGCCCTTTCCTGGCTCCTGTCACTCTGTCATCTGCCCCGGCCTGCCTCACTTCCCTCTCTCTTCTTTCTCTTTAATTATTCCATTTAGTTTCTAGTTGTGCTTTTCTGGCCCCAAAAGGCTGGAGAAAGGGGGCAAACAAATGCTTCTCTTCTTATAGCCTGCTATTTTGGGAGATACTCAAGGCTGTCTTTGAATCTTATTTTATTTGGATTGTTTTTTCATGCAAATATTTGTTCTCTGTCTAATTTTGGTTAGTTCCTTGCAATGCCCTTTTGCAGAACAAAAGCAAAAATAGATGCTAGTGTCACTGAGAAGGTTGGCTTCCCAAATCCTATTTGTCCTTCATTTTGTTCTCTTTTTTATCTGAGAACTGTAGTTGCTAGCACTGTTGAGAAATTTTTCCTTTACTTCTAAGTGCTTTTCTCTTGGTGCTTGGTCCTTAGCTGATCGGTTATGGTTAAGTACCTTGGATTTATAACTTTTGAACACAAACGGTTCTTAAGCATCTAGGCTTTCTTCTTGGAATTCGCTATTTTGTATTCTTCCTTTTCAGTGACAATTATGCAAGAATATTTTCAAAGTTTTAATAGCTATACCAAAGTCTACTAAAACTTTCCTAACCATTCTTCAATGCTGAATATTTAAAATTTTTCCTTAATTTATGTGATGTTCTTTTCTATTTATGTATAATTTAATCAAAAGATATTCCCAGGAATGAGTTTATTGGGTCAAAGTATATGAACATTTTTCTAGTTCTTGAGCTATTTTTGGCAAACTTATTCCAGTGTATAAGTACAGTTTCACTTGTGATGTTGCCAGAATTCAGTGCTATTATTATTTTTTTGCAATCTTAGTAGTATAATATGGTAGTTATCATAAATATTATTTTTTTTGGTACCAGGGATTGAACTCAGGGGCACTCAACCACTGAGCCACATGTCCAGCTCTATTTTGTATTTTTATTTAGAGACAGGGTCTCACTGAGTTGCTTAGCACCTTGGTTTTGTTGAGGCTGGCTTTGAACTCACTATCCTCCTGCCTTAGCCTCCTAAGGTGCTGAGATTACAGGCGTAAGCCACCATGCCCAGTGGTAGTTATTATTTTTTAATTTGTACTTCTTTCACAACTGGTAAGAGAATAGATTTTCTAATACATTTATTTGCCATTTGTATCTATCATTTAAAAAATGCCACTTCATATTAATAAACATTAATTCAAGAAATATTGAGTTCATTGGACATATTCTAGCCAAGAGCAGGATAGGTAGAGGGAAAGAGGAAGGAAGGAAGAGGCAGAGAGGCGAGAGTCTGTGTTCTAACAGTCATAACTGGCAGTGCTTGACCTGGCTCAAATATGAGCCCATCTCCCAAAATCTGTCCCCAATTTAAAATTAGACTACCATAGGGGACAGTCCAAACATACAGGCTTTAGGAACCAGAGCCTTCTGTTTAACTGTTCTTTGCTTCTTTGTTATGAATGTGTTCAATGTAACCATAAGCTCTTCTCCCTTTGAGATGGGCATTTTGCCATGTGTATAACACTTTGAGACTATTAATTACTCTGTATGAAATAAGTTATTATATTGTAATTCTCTTCTCAGAGGATTTCAATTCTCCACAAGAACTGGATTTTAGTTTTGTTAGATTTTAAGTGGGTTGCTTCTTATTTTGAGACAGGTAGTGGTAGCACACATAGCTATGGTGAGCTGTTGTGATAACTCAGCTCTCTACAGGGTTTGCAGAATTTGGAGAAGACATTTGTCATTGGTGATACTGCTGGAAGATGTGAACCTGCCACATGGCTTCAGTTCTACATGGGGACATTCAGTATTTCTAACACATCTTTTTGTGGTGAATGCTAATGAGGATCCACGGACTCATAGGAGATGAGCACTTTATTTCTCTGCCTCTAAGTAGGACAGCCAGCAGGTGGGTCTGTTCAATCACTTGTTCAATCATTCATTAGTTCATTCAGGAATCCAGCTCATGTTTATTGAAAAACTGTAGTGCCAGGCACCCTGCTAGGAGCTCTGGTTCAGGATTGGCTGAGGGAAAGAGAAGCAGCCATCCTTTGCCTGAGTTTCCTGCTGTGAATTCACTAAGGGCTGTTAAGTACTTCAAAAAGTAGCAAACTTCTAGCAGACTAACTTTGGCTAATTCCATCTCCCACCTTAACTCTCTCCTGAGCACACACAAGTTGATTAAATCATTGAGCAAAGAAAGGAGTTGGAGGAAGACAGGTGACTTCAAGATCTAAACTGGAAGAAAATGGAGGCCACATCAGAAATAGAAGCAGAACAGAGAAGGCAAAAAATTCATGTTGACAAAATGCCAGGCTCATAATATTCATTTGAGGACTCTAGAAGATGACAATATAAGGCACCGGATGATCTGGTTTGCATTTCCTGAGGGTCTACGACTACTATGTTGAGTGAATTGTAGAGAAGGTGAGGCCGGTCAGCAGAGGCTGTTGGAGCATTAAGGAGAGTGAAGGATTGCAGAGGCTTAGGTCAGACTGTGGAGACAGAGGTGGACAGAGTCTTGGTATAGTCTGGAAGCCGAACTGATTGTAGTTGCTGAATTATGGGATGTGGAGGATGAGTGAAAAGAAAAAATTGGTTTAAGCAAATGGGCTTTGCCTTTTATTGAATCAGGGCACCAGGAATGGGAGTGTGCTGGGTGGGGGAAAGGTTATGTATATGGGGAAAGGGAAAATTCTGGGACTATCATTTTGAGAAATCTTGTCCATAGGTGTCTCCTGACAAGTAGGAGGCAAGAGATTAATTATTAAAATGTGTATCATTGTCTGAAAATTTCTCCTGGTTGAATGTGTTCTCTAAGATTTCAGTCTCCTTTAAAAAGATATGATTCCATTCAGGCATGGGAGAAAGTTATGGCAGAGTGAAAGAGGAGTAAGTTAAACACTTCAGCTCCTGGAATTTTCTTTTCAATTGCTGTGACGGCAAGAATCACAGCTGACATTCGAGTAGCCAGCATTCTAAGAACTTTACATATATATTTTAGTCTTCACAGCAACAATATTATGTACACTGTCCTACTCTGCTGGTTTTATAAATAGAGAAATTGAAACATTTAGAGGCTATGTATTTGTCTAAGATCAACAGATAAGGGACAAAGTTAAGGTTTGGACTCTGGAAGCCTGGTGTTAGAATCAGTGCTTTCAATCATTATGGTGAGCAGCATGAAGAAAATACCACAGAAATGAGTTCTCTTTTTCATAGTGAATGCTTAACATCAGTTCAGCCATTCCGAATTTCTTAGCTTGTAAGCACGGTTAAGCTTTTTTCTCTGGGCTCTGATGTTAGTGGATGCCATTATGGATATTCCTCATAAAGAGAAAAAGATAGTCAACAAATTAGGAAGGTACCTATTTTTGAGGGTTGTGTGTAGGTACACATACATATACATAAACATACATGCTCACTCACTTCTAATAATATGGAAGAATGTGGGTATCTAAAAGAACTCCAAGACCATCATTTTGGAGAAACAGCTTAAGGGTATTAGGTGACGCTGCATAACCCCTTAGTAGCCGAGGTAGCCCTGGGACAGAGTTTCACAATTCCTAGGCCTTAATCGTCTTCTTTCTTCCTCTCATATATTCTGTGTCACCTCTATCTGCATCCGAAGGATACCTTCTTCACAATAAATCAGTGTGAAAAGTTTGGAGAAGTAATGCTTGTAGATAGCCATTCATTTAAAAATAATTACCATCCTTCAGAGCTGGCAGAAGAGAGGGCAGAAGGACTGGAAAGCCCTGCTCTTTACTAAGATTTGCCTTCCTCTTAACCATCTTCAGGGAATTACTTCTGCCACTACCTCTAGGTGGCACTGTTGCCCCTTTAACGCTGCTCTGAGTCAGCACACACTACTTTTCTTGTCATACCTCATAGCATAATGGAAGTAAGTCTGAAAATTGTGCAGAAATCTCCACTCAACGCTAGAAGAATAATAAAAATGAAATTCTATTACATATACTGTGTAATGAAGTTATTTACTTTCTAAGTTTGGGTAATAGCTTACTATCTGCTGCCGATACACCCAATCTACCCTGGTTCTTACCTGGCTGTCATAGGTCATAGTTCTCCAGAGCCTGGGTATTGCTGAAATAGAGGAACAGAGATGGTAGAATGTGGATAAGTAGAGAAGCTTAGTGGAAGGTATCTAGAAGGAAGCAGATGTGATTAGTGTGAGGTATGTGGGGAACTAGAAGGCAACAGAGCAAATTTATTATTTCAAAACCTGAACCCCCCCTCAGAGAATTAACGAGTGGAGATGGCAGAGTAGAAGACTGAAACAATAAATAGCTGGGCTCAAGAGGATGTGGCTGTGAAGATGTAGAATGGGAAAGATCTTTGGGATAGAGAAAAAAAAGCTGGGATTACATGAAAATCCACCTACACAGAATAAATGGATGTGAAGAGCTAAGCATGACTTCTAATTCTGAGTCTGACTTTGTATAGAGAGGAGGAGATAGAAGATGGGTAAAGGTGAACAGCTCCTGAGAGAGGGAGACTTTTGGGGAAATGAGCCTCCTAGAAGAGTTGTTTAAGCTATGTCCTGAAAATCAGGAAGACTGGAGGGATCTGGAGGTTGTACCGATGATTAATTTGAGTCTGGGTAAGAAGGAAATAAGGGAAATCAGTTCTTAGATGAAAGACTTATCCTCTCCTCTCTGAGGTTACCCATGAGGTTTCATGCAGTTTTTCTTTCAAGCTCTGCTTCTTGGGGTGTTTACACATAACAGAAAGAAAATACTGGTATATGTTCAGAATTTTTTTGTTATTGTTCTTTTTTCAAGAAGGAAAAGATTCTTTTTACCCAAAAGGACTTTTGGTAAACATCTTTCATTGGTTGTCTGGCCTTTTGGTGAATACAAGCTCAGGGTTCAGGAGAGGCAGGAAGCTGCAGCCCCTGTCCACAGACAGCACCTTGCAGCAGTATTGAGGCTGTGTTTACAGCCTCGAGCAGAAGTTAGTTGCCCTGTGCTGGCAAGTAGAAGCAGAAGTCAAGACTTATTTACAAAGTCTTGGAAACAATAAGGGATTTTCCTGGAGAAATTGCACCTGTCAGATAGGATCTAGATAGACTAGCAGAGGGACTATGCCCTTAAGTCAGGGGCAGGCCCAGCAGCAATTCCACAGGGAAAAGGGCAACTCAGAACTCATAATTATCTACTTTGCTAGGAAGACATGTTGTGGAAAATTTCAATCATCTGTAAAAATGGTCAAATCAGTGTGCCTATAACTCAGTTTCATCATGATCATGTCACAGGCAGTTTTGTTTCATCTGTATCCTCCTTTGCTTCCACGCTATTTTTGAAGCCTATCCCAGATACTATATTATTTCATCTGTAAGTATTTTAATATATATTTGTCAATTATCTAGTCAACATTCAGTCCTCTAATAGTCTCATAAAGGTCAATCATTATTCTTTTAAACCAGAATGTAATAAAATTCGTCTATTATAATTGCTTTATGTGTCTTAAAATCTGCAAGTTACCCTCCTTATCTTCTTAATTTATTCCCTGCAGTGAGTTTTTGGAAGAAAACCTTATTCTCTCAGTCATGACGATGTAAGAACCTCTGTGGTAGAGGCAGCTAGCTATTCCCCAAATCTGTTTCCTTTTCATCCCAGGCACACAATTAAACCAAATTTCCTAGCCTTTTTTGCAGTTGGATGTGGCCAAGTGACTGACTTCTGGCCAAGGAAATGTGGGCAGAATGCATGGGTGTCGCTTGGACATGTGCCATCTCCACTCCTCCCCTTCCTTTGTTGAACTTGAGAGCTATGCATTAAACATGGTGGAACAGTGATGCTCAAGGAGCCTCCATCCCTGAGTCAGCATTGGGCCACAGCTCCTGGACGCTCAGAGGCATCTTCTGCTCTGCAACTGACATTTTCAGTTTACTTGTAACATAAGTTAGCATGTCCTTAACACATAAAATTTTATATAAATTCATTATAGAGCTGTGGCTCTTCTTAATTCTGTCTGAACACTACAAACCCCATGAGAATTTTTTTTAAAAAGACTGATGCCTGGGTTCCGCCCTGGGCCAATTAAATGTGAATCACTGGGAGAGGTTCAGAGCATTTAAACAGGGTGTTTAAAAAGAGCACAACATGTAATTCTAATATCTTGGCAGGATTGTTAGTGATTGTGGGGTCAGTTCTTCTTAAGGACTCCTTTTCTTGCCTTCCTAGAGTGCTGGGCTGAAAAACCATCCTAGATATAATTTATCTTGTTTTGTATAGATATTAGGCAGAAAAAGACTCTCTGGTTAGTTGTCAGGATTCTGGTGTGTGGTGTAGTACAATCAGGTTTTGGCCTTGCCCCCTCCAGATGCCTCTATATAATACCATATTAGTGGGACTTACTTCTTTCTGGGCATGCAGTCTGAAAGTTTTCCACTGTGTTTTCTGTTTCCATGTATGGTTCTGCTGAGAGAGAAGGTTCTTGAGAAGAGTCCTGTGTCTGGTCATCATGTGTCATGACTAGAACAGTGGCGGGCAGGCAGTAGGTTTCTCTAAATATTACTGATGAAAGCCTGCATGAGTGAATGAGCCCATGGGAAGATTATGGACGCTACTGTGCAGAGCAAGTCTTTGAAAGAGAACTAAGTGTGAAGAGAAATGAGGAGAGAGCTAACTCCAAAGAAGTAAAGCCAGAAGGCTTCTGGTAAATTGGGTTTGCAAAGAAGAATGTACAGAGGAGAACAATAGGACCCACAGCATCATTAGAGTCAAAGTTATACAAGGTACAGGTAGTAAGCAAATATCTAAACCATACAGTGTTAGAATTGGAAGTGACTCAAGCCATGATCTAGTCTGGCAATTCTCCAAGTGTGATTATGAGCCCCTGGAATTCCCTAAGACCCTTTCAGGGAGTCTGGGAATAGTACACTTTATTTGCCTTTTTTGCTTGTATTGATACTCATGTCAATGGCCCAAAAACAACAAAGGCAAAACTGCTGATGTTTGAGCATATTTTAAGGCACTAGCACTGAACTAAACCAGTAGTCATTGATTATACTCTGCATGGCAACACACTCAAAGTTAAAAAGAGCCAGTTTTATTTAACAGTGTTCTTGTAGAAGCAGTGCAAATTACTGATTTCATTAGATCTTTGCCCTTGAGTGCTTGACTTTTTACTCGTCTGTATCTGCTGCTTACTGAAGCATGGTGGCTGTCTCTCAGAAAGGCACTTCTGAGGTTATGTGAGTTGTAAGCTGAACTAGGTACTCTTGTTCACTGTACACAATTCTTCCTTGAAAGAATGATTGATGAACTAATTATTTGGATTTGGGAAGCAAGCAGACATTTTTGCTTGGAAATAAAAGAACTGAGCCTACTAACTTGAAAACATCAACAACAAAACAAAACAACATCTGGAAGTATTGGTTGGCAATGATAAAATTTGAACTTTCAAGCAAAAATAGTTTTGGAAAACATGTATGCATATTAAGTATTCGTGGATGTAGCCCACATAAACAAAGACTTTTGGGGGCTCCACAATAATTCTGAGGAGTGTAAAGGGCTTCCAGGACTAAAATAAGACTGAAAACTGCTACATTGGTCCATTACCTCATTGTCCTGATGGGGAAACCAAGGTGAAGTAAAGAGGTGGACATGAAACGTTACGGAAATAAGTCATTAAAAGTGATACTGTCTTTTTCCCCCTAGAAGAAAGCACTTTCTGACAGAAATAAAACAACTCCTTCTTAGAAGTGGTTCTGTTGAGTATTTTTGTGCCCTGTAAATGCAATTGTTATCAATGGAGATCTGAAACTTGAATAATATATGGCATGGTGCAACTTATCAGAAATGAGTGATTCACTTCAGTATTCTAAATTTTTAAATGTCACTATGGATCTCAATAACTTATTTTTGGGAAAAAAAATAACAAAAAGGAAACAACAAAAAAAATGAGTGTTAGCCACAGTAAAATGGACAATATATGCTTATTAGACCTGATTCATGGCCAAGATGGTATCCTGGTTCTCAAGCCAGGTGATTACAGGAAACAAGTCAGAAATGAGACCTTCTGCAACAGTCTTCTGCTGAGAGAAAGATGATGGGGTGGGGCAGAACTCAGAGTGCTTTAAAATGTATTCTCTAAGTCCACATCACTCTCAGTGACATAAGATTGCCCACCCAATATGAAAATCTCAATGACCAGTGATATTTTAAGTCATGTAGAATTGTTGGAAGCTACTGGGGAAGAGAAGCAGGAAGGTACAGGGTTTGAGGAAGTGTCAGAAAAGAGGCTTTTGTGGATTTTGAGACAGTGTGGTAGACATGGCCATAATGGTATGTTCTTAAAGGTATGAATCTGACCTTCTTCACTTTATCACCTCATCATTGTCAAAGTAGGAGCATAAAACAAATTCCTTTACCAGTGGGACTCTATTTACACTCTTGTCTGGGGACCTACAAATGTTAGGGCCAGGTCTGTCCAAAACTATATTTACAGACATGCTGGCTGACCTTTAGCACTGGAACATTCTGGATGAGCCATGGCCTCTGTCTCCAATCATTTCTTATCCAGAAATTCAAACCACATTCTTACATTATGAACTCTTAGCAAAACAAACAGGTTTGTATCTAGGTATTATATCAATGAATTTTACAAGTCATTAAAGTTGTCAAGGGGATCAATTAACTTCTCCCTGAGGGGGAATAAACTGGACTTGAAGAAGAGCTACTGGATTGTGTTCAGAGCCAGTGAATAAAGAGTGGACATCCTCTCAGGGACATTCAGAAGGCTTGCCTGCTATTGTTGCTGGAATCTTACCCATATGTTGGTCCAGAGAGACGGCTGCCCTAGGGCAGAGTGACTAACTCATCTGCAGATAATTCAGTGAGTATCATCAGCCCCAGAGGAGCAGTGCGTGGAATCTGAGCTCCTTAGTCGTGCCTGCGTCTGGGTATGCGCCATACATTGGAGAAATGCCTGTTGACTCACCCTCCTAAAGGCAGATGGCTCAGTTAGCAATCAGAACAGGGACTACTGTTGGGAGTTAGAGATATGACATTCTAAATCTTCACAAGTTGCTCATAAATGTGGCTCCCACCGTCTAGTGCTTCCTGTGTGTCACTAAGCATTTTGTGGCCATTGTTTACTTATTTTAATTTAAATTCACATAGTACTATTTTGAGCCAGCACTGTTCTAAACACTTTAAAATGTTAATTCCTACAGTTTTCATAATCACCTTATGTGTGAGCACAATCGATGATGAAATGCCCTTTTACAGTTGAGGACACCAAGTCACAGAGTAGTTAGGTGATGGTAGTTGGGTTGTACCACCAATAGGTAATGGGTTGGGGGACATGAACTGAGACAGTCTGCCTGTAGGGTCTAGCTCATGTCATGTTCAATGCTCTTGACAGCCCTTTAGGACAGACGTTGTTATCCCATTTAATGAGGGAGGAACATGAGGCCAGCTCCTGTAGGTTTTCTAGCTTCTTTAGTTAAGAGATTCAGCTCAGGTCACATGTCTGGTGGAAGGTATCCAGGTTTAGAGTCTGTGTACTCAATCAGCAGCACTGGGGAGTAGTCCTTGACCCTTCTCTGAGAACTCTGGATGAAGAGGAGTTTGCTGTGTGTTGAAAGGTTTTGACGCTTGTGAGGTCAGGCTTATTATCATTGTTATTTCATTCCCCCTAATGACAGACTTGGGATAAAAGCCTATGGGTGGAATGGTAGAAGTCCCGTGATCAATTTTCAAAATACTTGATATCTGAGAAGAGGCAAGATGGGCATTTGCAGCGAGCTGAATTACCCTTGCTGCCTAATGATCTCAGGGACTTTTAGTTAAGGAGTGCTCAGTTAACTAATGCCATGACCATAACCACATGAGATTCATGAAATGCCTCATTATACAGTGGAAATGATCACAGGCAGGAGAATGGCAGATCTGAGTATCCCACTTCCACTGTTTGCTTGATCTCTTGGAGTCCCCTTCTTTTCTCACTTGTAATTTGGTTGACAGTGCTGACCACACTAGCTTGAGGTGAGGATAGGGCACAGAGTAGGCAGTCCAGGAAAATGCTGGTTTCCTCCCTCTGTTTTGATCAGAGTCCCATGAGAGCTTTGAAAGGACCCATCAGAAGCCCTCTCTACAGAGTATTTGGCCAGCAAAGAGAGTGCCATGCCAACTTCTCCATACCCTGGACTCCGGAAAGCGGAGACCTCTCTGGCCAGCAGCATAGCCCGCTGGGCCTGCTGACGCAATGGCTCAGGCAGAAAGCCCAGCTCTGCCTGGCCCTTTGCCTGGGTTGCTCAAGCCAAAACTCAGGAGCCAAGAGGCCTGGCTGGGGAGGTCCAGAGGCCCATGGCCACGTCTTCTTTCTAGCCCAAGGCCTGCCTCTTCATGCTCAGACTGATACTGAGACATTTGCAGAAGCAAAATGGTGAAACTAGTGCCAAATTTCTCTGCCGCATTTTACATTGATAGTTTATTTTGTATTGGGAGGTAAAGACTAATTAGAAATAGAGCCGTGTCTGAGCAGCCATAGGAATTGGCCATTTGTCTCCCTGGGCCAGGGCTGCCAAGGGGCTAGGAAGCTACAACTTTACAACTTTTTTAATTCATTAGAGGATAGGGTAAGGGGTTCTGGTCTAGAAATATTTCTAAAGCATTTTCTCTTCTCTCCTCTCCTGGCTCGGAGGTTATAGAGGGACCTGGAGCATATGTTCTGTATTTGATTTGCATTTGCACACTTTCCTGCATCCATTATCTCACCTCATTAGGGCTTGGAAGGGGAAGTGGAGCCGAGTGTAGCAGCAGCATGTGGTTTCCTGAGCCCTGTGGAGAATTGTCCCAAACGGTAAATGAAACAGTTGCAGGGGCCGGCCAGGAGCCTGCAGGTGGGCGGGCATCTCCGGGCCCAGGCCCAGCAATGCCCGGACAGGGACAGTTTTGAAGGGTCCAGCTGTGCCTAAGTCACATGTCCCAGCAAGGGAGCATCCCAAACTAGGCAGCTTTGTGATTAATGATCCTGTCTGAGCAAAGCCCCATGGATCCCCACACACCTGCCTTTCCTGAGCAGTAAAGCAAATGGTTAATGGAAAGCAATTCCCTCTCTCATTGTTGATGGGAAAGGCTAAAATTGACCACCTTTTAAAAGTGAGGGTGTTCATAGAACTGTTGTTTAGTTCTTAATGAAAATGACATAGGGAAGACCCCAAAGTCAAGGCTGATCAAGAAATGGCATGGTGATGGAAGAGAGAGTGCCCAACTTGCTTGGGTTACTTTCATGCAGGAAATAGATATATCTCAACTGAATAATTAAAACACAGATATAGAAATGGCCCAGGCCTCACTATACCTCCTAGCAGCCCTGCCTAGAGCTATCCTCAAATGTCAGTGTAATCATTGCCTTTGATTCTTTGATACCTGTTTAATGTTTGTTTTTTGAGACTTTTCTCTCACCTTTTTGAGTGAAGATTTTGTTTCTGGACCAAGCTCTGTCACTCATCAGCTGTGTGAACATGAACAAACCATTTGACTCTCCCAGGTCTCGATTTCCTCATCTTTTTAGTAGTTGGTACCATATTGACCTAGTTACATTAGTGAATTTATGGAAGAAAGATGACCAAGTAATACCTGCTAATGTACTTTTATGGTGATCAAGTGCCACGTAAAATGGATTGGCATCATTGGAACATGGATTATCCATTTATTTCCCTTGCCTGTGAAAAATTGTCTTTATTGATTGCCTATTAAATCCTGTTGAAGTAATCTGGAATAGCTCTGGGCGCACTGTAGACAAAGCATGATGAGACTATAAAGGCTCTTCATAAGCATATTCAAAGTACGGAAATTAAGCAAATTCAGGGCTTATTGAAGAAGGGCTATGAAGCAGGGATTTGATGATTGTTTTTGCCTCCATGCAGAATAGGAATGGGTAATGGAACAAAGCTGCCTGGTGTTCCCAGGAAAAGTAGAGGGAAGGCTGTAGGCTGGTGGGCTATACGGAAGATGCACGGGTATTCTATGGGAAAAAATTAGATGCAGCCAGCCATGGGGCTGTGAAATGGCCCAGTCAGGGTGTGAGGTCATCCCTTCATTGATTTTGATTTCCACTTGACAGATCACAAGTTGTCAGAATTGTTTTTCACCCTATATTCTCTGAATAAGGTTTCTCAGGGGTCTGTATTTTATCAGCTCTAAATTAAGAGGTTCAGAGTGCCATTTGCTTTAAGGTAACTTGAAAAGAAATCATCAGGCCCTAGAACACACCGTACAGAAAAGTAGAGTGGATTAGAAAGTAAAATCAGGCATCAGGATGACAACAGTTTACTCTCATGGAAAGGAATATCCTGCCAACTGTTCCCATACACTTCTCTTTCAAACATCCCCTCATTACCATTTTAAAACATGTGCTTATTCAGCTGCTCTCTGAGTCTGCAGTTTGGCAAAGTAAGTTGGTAGTGTTAGCCCTTATGTCCTAGCTCAGGTGCAAGGCATGCTGGGTCTAGTTACAGAATCCAGAAGCTGTTAACACCAGATCTTCAACAGGAAGTGGGCATGGCAGTGGGAGATGCTGGGAGATGGTTAAAAAGCAGACCACACATGGAACATGGCTGTTCCATGATTATTCTGCCTTCAGCTTGGAGGATCCAATTTCATCCTATAAGAGGGTCTAGGAGAAAACATAGAGGCAGAGTGTTCAGACCCAGCCACACAAACAATGTCCAGGGTTGGGCTCAGATACAAGACAGGATGGCATGCTGCACAAAGTGGGCAACTGGTGCCTATGGTCTGCCATGCTTCAGGCACTAGAGCAAAGCTTGACTTAGGGCAACACAGAAGCATGGGCTTGGGCCTCCCATGTTTGGGCTGGGGTGCCCTTGGCAGGCAGAACTTAGAAGCCTGGCCATTTTGATGGGGCTACCAGTGACAACTCAAACCCCCTTTGGCTAGCCCTACTTGGTAATTAGATAAGGAATTGGGCCTGACTTAATCTGGATAGAGATTTCAAGATATAATCTTATAAGGATCCAGAGGAGTCTGAGCTTTGGGGGTAAGATGGTCCCCATTAAATATGATTTGCTGGTATTGGGGCATGGAACTACAAAACAGAGGAAGTTTCCTGTTCGGAATGACCATCTTTTATACTTTTGACGGTGCTTAGATGAAGAGGGCCACGTACTGGTTCTGAGAGACTTTACTTTTTCTACTCAACTCCACCCATGATCATCTTTGTGAATTTTCTGGTGGTGGAACTGGACTTAAGAGTAGTCAGTTAATAGGACATTCAGCAAACTAATGGTTCAAATTGGGCTTTTAACCTCAGGCTTTCATCTATGAGCCAAACTCGCTCCACTTGGTGGAAGGTAGTTTTAGCAACTGTGGCTGATTTAAGGAGGCAGAATCACTGTGCACAGAAATTTTGTCATAATTAGGAAAGGAAAAGAGATTACCCAGGAACTGAATTGGGTAGAGGGTATAGGTTGGGCCTTTTATCAACATTGTGTAAATAGCAGGACTTTTCTTGCAGGCAACAGGGAACCTGAAGGCAAAACTTTACTCTTGGATCTCTGAAGGGAAATCAGTCATGTTTGAAAAGGTTTTTAGGTTCCGAACAACATTCTGTTCTTGAAAATTACAAACATGCCTGGCTCAACTGAAGTCAATAGGGATTTTTCTTAAGTCCTATGTTTTACTGGCCAGTACTACCTGAGTAGGACCCACATGTGCACCTGAACAGTGTGCGTGCTCTGGGAGTACCAGCACTTAAAGTGATCTATAAATAATAAATATTAGGTTGTGATGATGATAATAAGCACTGATTTGAATTTCCTGGACCTAAACTTGTATGTCATTATCCTGCTGAGAGAGTAGTTTCCTGTTGGATTGCTAAATGATTCTCTTTATTGTATTTAAGGCACAATGTTTAGTGATTTACTCCTCTTTGTAATTAGCTGGGTGATGAGATTAACTTTCAGCGGTTCTGTTCTTTCTCTTTAATAACACATTCACAGGGAGTCTGAAGGTGACATACTGCTTACTGAGCAGAGGAGCATTTAGAGTTAGGTCATAACATTTTTGCAAAGTAAAAAGAAATTGAAATCATCTCTGGAGATTATCATCAATTATGTCTGTAAAAATATGCCACACAATTCCAATGGCTGGTCTATCTTCTTTAAAAGATGTTTGTGAAAATAGCACCTCTTCAAAATGCAACAACCTAGAGGTAGAGCAGACATTTCAAATTTCTGAAGCCTTGCTCTAAAATAAGCTTCTAGAGGGCAAAAGTTAATATTAAAGTGGTGCCATCTTGGAGATTTCATTTTCATAAGGGATAGATGTTTTTTCCTCTTTACTGTGATAGATCACCCATAGCATTCCCTTCAAAAGTGGATCATTAGGAGGTTGTTTTTGCATGACAAATGTTGTCCAGAATATTTGATAGTTGTTTGATAGGAGTAAAAGCTCTGATTGGAACTTTCTGTAGTCACCTATATCTGTCTCCTTTTTCCTCATAGGAGGTTTGGAAGAGGGGGTGGGGCCAGAATTATTTCCTTAAATCACACTCTGTGAGTGAGAGTGTATGCATGTGCATCTGAATGTGTTTGGGGGAAGATGATGGCAGGAGAGAGGACAGCAGAAGGATATCCCATGATAGCACTTCCTGTCCCAGTTTCCAGCTCCCCCTGGGGTGAGAGTAGGACAAATATAGAGCCAATTAAGTTTCATTTACATGTTAGGCTGTGGCATTTGGGGACAGTGGAGGCTCTTTATTTTAACCTAGTAGTTCTTGACTTTTTCAGTACCAGGGCCCCTTAGACTTTTTCAATCAAATAAAGAAATGACCAGCAGAGGACACAATCAACAGAGTATAGAGAACAGTTATGGAGCAGGAGGAAAATATTTGAAAACCATGCATCTGATGCAGTTTAATATCCAAAATATATTAGGAACTCCAACAGTTCAACAGCAACAAATCGAAGTAGCTCAATGAAAAAACCAGCAAATTACTTTCATCATGTCAAAAGCCATTTCTCAAAATCAGTCATGCCAATGGCCAACAGGTATATGAAAATATGCTCAACATCACGGATCCTCAAAAACTGAAAATCAAAACCACACTGAGCTATTGTCTCACACCTCTTAGAATAGCTATTATCAAAAAAAGCTGAAGATAGACAAGTGTTGGCGAAGACGGGGAGAAAAGAGAATCAATATGTGCTGTTGATGGGAATGTGAGTTAGTATAAGCCATTATAAAAACAAGTATGGTGGTTCCTCAGAAAATAAAAAATTGCACTACCATGGGATCCAGTACTCCCACCTCTGAGTATATATCTAAAGGGTATGATATGAGTATCTTGAAGAGATGTCTGCACTTCCATGTTCGTTGCCGCATTGTTTACAACAGCTAAGATATGGAATCAAATTAGGTGACCAGAGATGGATTAATGGATAAAGAAAATGTGGTGCTTTGTCTATGTAAATATATGCCATATATATCATGTAAATATATTCTATAGAGCATAGTGACTAAATAATTAATTGGAAATTTTCTGAGAGTAGATTTTCAATATTCTCACACCTTCAAAAAACATAGTGAAGATATAGAGCTGGGAAAAGGGAGGCAGAAGAGGCAGAGGCAGAACCAGAGCCAGGAACCTGAGCTGAGTGCACACTGCAGCCAGGACGCAGAGCAGGTCCTTCTAGCCCTCCCGTGACCCGAGCCCAGCAGGAAAGACAGAGGCAGAGCCAGGAACTGGAGCTGAGTGCACACTGGTGCAGCCAGGATGCAGAGCAGGCCCTTCTAGCCCTCCCATGACCTGTGCCCAGCAGGAGAGGCAGCAACCCCTTGCCTGCATACCTGACAGCCGGACTCTGGACTGGCTTGCCGGTCAGGGGCCTGACAGCAGACCCTGAGTCAAGCTTTGCTCAACTTCTGATGAGGGCTAGTTCTTTGGAAGGTTCCTTCAACAGCAAAGACCAGGTGGGCCACTGTGACCAAGAACTCCACATCCGTTCCTGTGGCCAAACCCAAGTGGGCCAAGGTCTCCAAGAAGTCCACAGATAATTCCAAATATGCAGACACGATCATGGCTACCATACAGGCTGAGAAGAACTGTGCTGGTTCCTTGCGCCAATCTATCCAGGGGCATATCAAGAGTCAGTACAAGCTGGGCACAGTGGCACATGCTTATAATCCCAGCACTTTGGGAAGCTGAGATAGGAGAATCACGAGTTCAAAGCCAGCCTCAGCAATGGCGAAGTGCTAAGCAACTCAGTGAGTCCCTGTCTCTACATAAAACACAAAATAGGGCTGGGAATGTGGCTCAGTGGTCGAATACTCCTGAATTCAATTCCTGGTACCAAAAATAAAAAAGTCAGTACAAGGTGGGTGAGAATGCCAACCCAGATCAAGTTTTCCACCAATCACCTGATGACCATGGTGTCCTCAAGCAAACCAAAGGGGTGGGTGCCTCAGTGTCCTTTCATCTGGCCAAGAGCGACGAGCCCAAGAGGTCAGTGGCCTTCAAGAAGACCAAGAAGGAAGTCAAGAAGGTGGCCACACCAAAGAAGGCAACCAAGCCCAAGAAGGCTGACACCAAAGCCCCAAGCAAGAAGCCCAAAGTCTCCCCCTACCCAGTTAAGAAGGCCAAGAATAAGCTGGCTATCACACCCCCCAAAAACAAAACAAAAAAACCAAGGTTGTCAAAGCCAAGCCTGTCAAGGTATCCAAGCCCAAGAAGGCCAAACCAGTAAAGCCCAAAGCCAAGTCCAGTGCCAAGAGGGCCAGCCAGAAGTGACAATGAAGACTTTTCTTATGGACACACCTTCGTCTCTACTTTCTATAAATACTTTTCTCCTTTCTTCGCTCTCGATCCTCATATGCAACCCTTTACCCCATTCGATTCTGACTTTATAAGAGACAGAATTCGGATTCCTCAGAAATTGTGGAATAATTCTCCTTTCCTTAACCAGCTGTGCAAAGGCAGCAACAACAGATCTCATCTGTGTAATGATGAGGATGTACTTATATTTGGTTTTGTAGATTTGTTAGTAATCTTATGGGATTAGGGATTTGGGTGGGTGGAGGAGAGAGCAGGCAAGGCAGTTTGCTCTGCTCCATGAGAAGGAGCCTAGGAAAGGTAGGGGTTGTAGCAGTATCTTTAAGTCTTTTAAGTTGGGAACCCCTTTTAAGAGTTTCAGAACCTTTGGAGAGGACGAAAGGAGTGGCAGCCATCAGTGGCAAAGGAGGGAGGTAGAGAATAGTCTCCCGTGACTGACCTCTCTGTGGAGAGCAGTGGCAGGTCTGTGGCCCAGTTTCTTTCTCACTTTTGTTAATTTGCCCTCTATTGTGGCTTCTATGTTGTCTTAGGGAAGGGGATGGGGTCAAAGTGACAGCTGGTTGGGAGAACCAGTCAGCTAGAAACTAGCCATTGGAGGGTCTTTGTGGCTTCTCAGAGTCTCCTGTTACATAGGACTGGAAACTTTTGGGGAAGGGCTGGGGATAGGAGGGAGTCAGTAGCCAAGTTGAAACTTTTAGTGTGCCCTGTTGAAACTTTAGAGTTTTTCAACAAAATTGATGGATTGTGTCCAAGGAGGATTTTTTTGTTGTTGTCCTTCCTGTATAATATGTGGCGTTACTTGGTCTCACTAGCCACTTAAAAACCTCCAGACTTCTTTCTACTTCTGAGTCTTTTATAAATAGTTGTAGATGGGGAGGGGGAAGGGCGGGGAGTAGACAGTAAGACACTGCGGTTGATTTTGAATTTGCTAAGTAGTGTTAGAGAGCTAGGTCTGTGTGTGTGTATGTATGTATATATGCCTGTCTAGGGCTAGTACTTAATGTTTCACACTGGGAGCTAGGAGAAAAAAGCCTGTACAGTTGTCTTCCTCTTTTTTAATAAAATAGGAAAATTGCACACTTGCACCCCCCCCTTTTTAAACAAGTGTTATAATTTTAAAATAAAATTAGGAAAAGGAAAAAATAGTGAGATAATAGATATGTTAAATAGCCTGATAGTGGTAATTATTTTACAATGTATCTGTGTTACAGTATATACGTGAATTAAATATCATGTTGCATACTTTCAATGTATACAATTTCTATTCATCAATTATACCTCAATAAAGCTGGAAAACAAAGCCTAAGAATATGGTAGACTAATGTCAGAGCAAGTGGATGGTGAAGTTTTCCTTGGATATTGTATTTTAAAATGTTTCTTACAATTCAACATGATATATCATTGAAAATCAAGATACTTGGCATATGTTGGTTTTTGAGCAGTCTGTTTTCTTAGTGTTTATATGTAGTGACCTTGAAAGGTTGGAGATTTCAGTCCAAAGATGTACTTTTGTTTCATTTTGATAGTTTTGTACCTAGGATTAGGAAAAAATGTGTTTAATTTTGCTTTGTGGGAATTATATGAGTTAATGGACCTGAAGAGTTTTCTGAAATTTTTATGGGTGTTAGCACCTTATTTATTCATGAAAAAGACAAAGAATATAGTATGGTGAACCAAAATAACATGGTATTTCCTATTTCATTGTTCTCAGAAACATAGCTCCACTACTTTTTCATTTATGCTATTTGCAGATCTTACTTTCCCTTGATGTAACTCTAGCATTCTAGGAAAAGCCACTTATGTTAAAGGTGACATTGCTTTCTCTTTTGGAACATGCACTTGGCAAGGAATTCATTAGCCAGACAGATGTTTATGTCACTGTCAAATTGCAATTGCTATTTTTTTTGTTTCTGCTTATGGGAATAACACAAGCTATTAGACATTAATGAGCAATGAGTAACTTTCTGTGACCTTTTAGGTGGTCTGAGATAAACAGCAGTCATTATTTCAAGGGTAACTTACTATTATTGTGTTCTTACTAAAACCTTAAAATAGCCTGAGTTCGTAGGTGACCAAGATGCAAATGATGAGGACGTTGGTTGAAAACCCTGTATGAGAGTATAAACTCAATGCAGGAGGCATTTGGAGCTACTCATGGGGAGGAAATACTTCAAATAACACATAAAAACATTGATTGTTGTTCTATATTTGTATAGGGAGGTTTAGAAAGTAGAAAAAGTCAGAGGGATGAATTAGCAAGAAAACTAGAGAAGTTTATGAACATATAAGTGACATGTATGGAGACTTGTCACACTCACGGTCCAGTTTTGCCAGGGCCATGGAGGTAGGTTGTGGAAAGGCCAAAGAAAGTGCCCAGAGACAGCATATGAGACACATGACTTATTGGGGAAAGCTTACAAGAAATCAGAAAATGCTCAAGAAGAGATCAGTGGTGACAGGCTGAACAGATAGCACCTATGCCCCTCAAAGTACTTTACCAAGCAGTGCCTCCTCTCCTTCATGGCATTTTGTCCAGTGATAGTTGTCTAGATGGGTGACATGCATCCTTTCCACAGTGTCCTTGGTTTCACACCAGTCCCCACTCAGAGGGGTTTTACATGTTAGGCTGCAGAAGCAGTAACATCACTAGCATTAGCTTTCTTAGTTTCCTTGTATAGTAAGAATCTCAAGGAGCAGCTGTCCTGGTTTATGTGCAAGAAAGTAGCTTTCTACAGATAACACTAACGTGCCAAAGATCCCAGTAGGTATAAGAGAAAGGCACTACCCTTCAAGATAATATTTATCTGGACCTTCCAGCCCAGGTTTGCTATAATTGTTCCCTTAACCTAGCTAGATCTTTAGGAACAGAAAGGGCATTCAGGGACCTGGTATTTTACAGTCCCCCTTTCTTTAGGAATAATACAAGGCTGAAACAAAGGATTTAGAGGGATAAATTTAAGCACTACTATTCAGAGGAACTTGGCATTGTTAGGCTAGTTATGTAGGCAAAACAAAATGAAATAAAACAAAAAAAATATATCAAAGATGTCTCCAAAGTTAAGACAAACTGGAAATGTCAATCTCTTTGGGAAACTTTCAATGGCAATGAAACATCAGAGTGAAAAACCTGGGCAGAGGTGGAAGGAAGCATCACATAATTCAGATTGCTCATTCCAAAGATGAGGACACTGGGGCACAGAAAAGTTCAAAGTAGTGCCTAATCAGTGACTCTCGTGGGACCACTACCCACCCATGGTTCTTCGATTGTGTTTTATATCAAGGTGCCTTGTCAATGTCTCATTGAAAACCATAAAAGGAAGGAGTATACCAGTGTTTCAGACACCATGGTGGCATACTTATAAGTGGAGACCAAAAGTTTAAGAATGAAGCAGGGTCCAGGAACTGCTCCTTTAAAACCAGCTTGTGAAGATGAAAGACATAAAGAAATAGATATCTGAGAATAAGCAATTATCCCCAAACTCCAACAGTAGGATTATGTAACTGTAGGATCTTAGATGTGTAGGAGTTCCTAGAAAGCTCAAGATAGAGTTGGAGTTAGGAGTGGGAGAGGACACAGTCTCTGAGGCCAGCACTGAGGGTGTTCCATGTCCCTGTAACATGCCCAAGAATTTAGGGTTATCTGTGGGAGGCACAAGGCTGGCCAATATGCTATGGTTGTTAAGTCAGATGTGTCAGTTGTCTTGGTCATCCTCACTGGAGAGATAGAAACTAGCCTGGCAGACTTGCAACTCCCATAGAACCCTCAAGTAATACTAGAGAAGACCCTGGGGCCTTAGTTAATTCTACAAGTTGATTAGAAGCCAAGCTTGGCTATTTTGAGAGCTTGAGGGCCTCTGTGGGGGAGGGAAGAGAGGATGATGACTGTCATCAATAGACAGTGATTTCAAGGGTTGACCTTCACTCTTCAGGAACTGTTGGGCAATCTGTGTCTACTCTGAGTTGCACAGCATACCCTAGGGCCCCCAAGGCAATTTCCTCTGTGAGCTGTGGCTGAAGGGAGCTCCCCATTCTGCTTGGCCTTTCTCCACAATCTTCCCTAGGTTGGGTGCCACATTTTATCAGCCAACTCTTGCCTGGAGGGAGCTTCTGATAGTAGCCTGTAAGTGCACAGTTCTGTTATGTGTAGGGAGCTCCAGGAACACATTAGGGTTGCTTTTGAAGGGTCAATGTTGAAGAAGTGATTTCAATGGTATCGTGTCTAGTGGTTAAGTGCATTCAGATTCATTTTGACATCGACTAGTTAAGTGATATTGAGCAAGTATTAGTTCTGCAATCTCTGAATCTCAGTTCCTCCATCTGTAACATGAATATTACAAAACTGCTTCCACTCTTGGGCTTTGAGGATGATTAAATGAAATAATGAAAGTGAACTACTTAACATTGTAGAAAAACTTACTGGGTAGAACTCATTAAATTAACTGTCATTACTGTGACTTCTCGTGAGTGAAGGGTCTGAGCTGTATTTGACAGGTCCTTTGGAATTTTTAGTCTGGAGTGTGTAGATCTTCAACCAAGGGACTAGTCTTTCAAAATATAGTCTTTTCCAGGCCTAAGGAAACCACTGACTCAAATCCTTATGAATTCAGAAGGAAGGAAGAACAAGGAAGTGAAAGATGAACTTGGTACCACCTCACAGGTATATACCTGTGAGGCTCTGAACCCTGGATTTAAGTTCCCAAATGTTGCATTATTAGGAGTCCCAGGGTGGGGATCTCTGAGTGTGGCACTGATAGAAACAGAAGTATTTGGGTTTAGGGAGAGCCCAGGGGCCATTTTAAAAAATCACTAGGAGTAAATTCCTGCCATGTTGGAGCAGAGCTTCCAGAGACCAATGTGGGGAAAAGGGTGTAGTACTATTCCACCCTGCCAGGCCCGGTTGGTGGTGCTGTTGTTGTGGCACAGGGGGAGATCTGCAGGATGCAGAAGATCCTGAACACACTGAAAGTTCCGGCAGACTGTGGAGGTGTTAAGAATAGCAGCAGTGACCAAGAGGTCCTTGCTATTTTTTGAACACTTTGCAAAGTGCTTCATGTTGAGGAGGAAAAAAATAATGGCCATTTTATAAAGGGCATCCGTGTATTTTTTTTTTTGTTTTCATGAAAGGAATTACATTTGTGTATTAATTTTTTTTTTCTCTAAGGACTTGAGGGGTAAAACATGGGACCTCAAGGGCATGAGTTTGAAAGAGAAAATGAAGAGTTGCACTATTTTACATCAATGGACCTGAAGTTTTGGATGAGAGAGAGGAAAGATGACACAGACTGGGGAGAGAGGCCAGCAGGAGGGATAAGGACCACTTTGTAGGCACTTAATGCCTGCCTCTGTAAATACAGCCTAGGGAATGCTAGAAACAAACTGTCAGCTTTACATTGTTTTGGGGTTGTGTTTTAATACTTTTTTTCCCCTGCACTTTCAATTATGTCCACTACTCACCCCAAAATTTTGGTGAGTGTGTATGAGTGTGCAAGTCAGGGGCAGGGATCTGAGTCGTGTGGCTTGGTTGGTGTGGTGACAGGAGCCAACAGCTGAGAATCACACTTTCAGCTAGCTGTCTGGACTCGGTAGGTGAGAATGAGAAGGAGGAGAAAGCAGGGGATCAGAATGGTCCCAGGTTCTCAGATGTTTCTTCTGTTCACCATGTTAAGATGGAGAAAGAGATATTTAAAACATTGAATAAAAGCAATTTCTTTGACAGAATCCTTTACCATGACCAGTTTCTTCAAGCAGTTAATAGTTATTTTCTTTCATAAGACAGAAACTCAATTGAGATAGACATTCAGCAGTCTGTCAGGCTAACACATGTGTCTCTTCTGTTGAAAAAGGCTGTTTCTGGTGACATGTTCTGTGATTAATCAGTGCATCCAGAGATCTTAGAGGCCCATTAGCATCCTCAGCCCAGAGATCCCAATTACCCACTTTCTATTAGCATTTATGTGGCCCAGAACCATTTTACATCTTGTTTTTCCTAGAGATCATTAAACAAAGTGGTATCAGGATCATTAAGAAAATGGTTCTGCATCTTTTCAGTGTATTTAAATGTTTTTTCTATTTGCATGGGACAGGAGGAGATTGGCATTCCACATTTGTTATTTCTTTACATCATCCTATGCATCTGGCTTCCTTGAGTCTAAAGGACCACCTCCAAAAGTAAAACTTTTCAAATCTTGGTATGGTCAAACAAGGCTCCCTTCTTACCCCTCTGTAGTCCATTTGTGATCCACCTCTATTTTCCCCTACAAATGAGATTACAAATAATATTTATAACCACTGATGCATAATAGTGAGCACTTCCACATTAGCTCATGTATCCTTATGGATATTTTTTCTGTTTTTTTTCTTTTAAAAATTTTCATGCTAGCATAAAAATAAAAATACCTTTAAAACATAAACTACATAGAGTCTTAATATAGCACTTCCTTTTTGATCTGCCTTTCATTTCTGGCTATGAAACATTTCTCTTTGGGCATTTATTCTCCTATTTCTTAAACATCAAACTAAATACAAAGCTTAAAATGCAACATACCCACAAATTTTTAGTTTCCCCTTTCTTTGGACTGCTTTGTTGTAATTTTCCTTTCATTAGAAGCCTGTTGGAAATTTCAGTGGTGTCAGAATGGTTGGCCTTTAATATGAATGATCACTTAATACAAAAAGCATTCAAAACAACTCCAACTGATCAACTTGCTTCTTTAAAAAGTATTTTAAAATTTTCTTCTTTACTATGTTCAGTTCACATCATTTTGAAAAAGTTATTAAAACCTTGTAGATATACAATATTGTATCCTTTCTAGGTGTAAGAGTAATAATATGTTTCCATAAGCAGAATATGCAGGAGAATAATACAAAAATATTGGTGTTTTTGTTGTGTTCTCAGAGGACAAGCTTGCTATCTTATTTTTAAAACATATCTTAGCATATCTTACACAAAAAATATGAATTAGATCTCTTAAACCTTAAATGTAGATAAAAATTTACATTGTGATTCAGGAATCAGCTAAAATAGGAACATGGATAATGTTGGCACCTGATCAGAACTGAGTTTAGACTGATTTTCTTCTTGTCATTAGATTATCATCATAAGTTATGCTGGTTTCCTATATACATCTATTCAAAACATATTTATTGATAAACTACTTTGTGCCCGATAATATTCTAGGTACTTGGACATGCATCAGCAAACAAAATAGAAACAGGACTTTACTCTATGGAGCTTATACTACAGGGTGTGTGCACAGGAGAGGCAGGTAGGCTAGGGAAGAGCAACAAGAAGCGTGCTAAGCAAGTACGTTCTGTCTCATATTTAGAAGGTAAGGGAGGGATTGTGACATGAGCAAGAAAGGAACTTCCCCAGGGTTGTGTAAGGTCTAGAACAAAACAACAGGGTCTAGAACTTATTAATTCAAAGCACACAGTGTTTTGTGAAACGAAGTTTTACATTGCTAGGACAGGATGGTTCCAGCTCTTTACAAGTTCTTGCATCATTGAATGTGCCACATTGTTGAAAGTGCATTTATTATAAGTCAATAAAGACATAGTAATAATATATCATGATCCGGAATTTTCAGGAAATGACTCTCCCATGCTTATGTGTAGCTGCCTTGCTCTGCCGAGAAGTCAAGGTAGCAAGTCCTCAGATGTTCATCCTAATCACTATCTGTACTACTTAGGGTGGATTGAAGGTAAGTAAATGGTGTCAGCCTTAAGGAGTGTTGGGAAGGTTCCCTCTTAATATTTATGGGGTTCCCATCAAGAGCACAAATGGAGGCTGTGACCCATACCTTTCCTTTCCTGTCCCCAGTTCCTTCCTACACTCTGAGGAAGTATGTTTCACGTATGTGCATGTGGACAGCTCAGACTAAGGAGTCAAGCTCTGTCCAGTTCCCTTCCAAGCAGGACAGACCCAGAGCCTGTGCACAAAGTGGGCTCAATGTCAAGAGGGACGAAATTCTCTCTTATCCTGAGCGTGATCTAGATGGAGCCTTTGGTTTTTTGGAGTGGACACAACTCCTCAGCTGCAGGTTCTTTAGTGAATGTCATGGGCAAGGCCAGAGAAGGGCCAGTACACTGTTCTCTAAGCATGAGGCTGAAGCAAGTGTTCCACTTGTCCAGGGCTCAAGGGTTGTATTTTATCAGAGGTGTACAAAAAACAGGAACCCCTGTGAGATCCAATAAGAAATGGGGCAAGGGCTATCATTGTGTATTGGCTAGATTTTAATGCATCAGGAACACTAGACTGGAAGGATATCCAGTTCCACTTTACTGTCAAACTTAAAAAGAAATGATAATTAACTACAAATAATAATGATAGGAGATCACATATTTATATTCCAGAATGACTTCCAAGAGGAGGTCCAAAAGAAAAGACATTTTAAAATCTCTTTATTCATCTATTTTTGTAAAGTATTATGTAATCCCAATACAAAATTCAAAGGACATAAATGATATTTAGTGAAAAATGAGTTTTTCTTCTTTTCCTATCCCAGCCATCTGATTCTCCTAACTAAAGACAACCACTATTACAAGGTGTGTGTGTGTATGTGTTTATGGAGATAATTTTATGTATTTACCACTCAAAAATATAGGTGTTGTTAAAACTTTACACTCTAAAGTTTTAAATTTAATATAACTTGTGAGATTATTCTATACCATATCAGTATTTTAGGCTTTCTGCAGAAAATGATAATTTTTTTTGCCTTTATCTTCCCCTTCTTCTGGTAATTGAATAGCCGACCTGTATTTAGAGATTAAAAAAAAAAGATTCCATAATCTTTCCAGAAAATCTGTAAAACATTGGTATTTTATATTCCAAATTTCTTTTTCAAGCACTTCCTTCTGATTATTTAATACAAAATTTGAGTTAAAAATAAAAGAGCATCTCATCCGGAACCATATTTAGATTCAATTTCTATTTTAGTTTTAGAATTTCACTAAGTCCATGAGATGCACAGAAAATCAAAGATAAAAACCAACAAGATAATTTCACTGACTCATGTGAAGCAGGAAGATACTCCATCACAGTTTCCCAAACATCCCTGCTAAGAATCATTTGGATCACTGGGAAAATTAAGTTTCCCAGGCCTCTCCCTGCTTGAGGAATCTCATTCAGTGGGTCTGAAATGGGGCCTGGAGACTAACTAGTTTTAGCAGGTATAGTTAAAGTTACTGTTTACCTGTTACCTCAGACTTCATGACTTAATACTGGGCAAAAGGGTACACACCTATAATACCAGCAACTGGGGAGGCTGAGGCAGGAGAATCACAAGTTCAAGGACAGCCTGAGCAACTCAGCAAGGCCCTAGAGCAACTTAGTGAGACCCTGGCTCAAAATAAAAAATAAAAAGACTGGGGATCTGGCTCAGTGGTTAAGCGCCCTGGGTTCAATCCCCATTACCAAACAGACAACTTCCTGATTTAAAATAGCCACCATTATGTGTAATCACTTACTGTTTTATGTGGGTCAGTTGCTCAGGCAGACCACAGTACAGATGTTTGTGCTCCATGACTTGAGGTTTCTGCTGAGTGTCTCAGGTTAGGGCGAGAGGCACCTGAGGACTTGTTCTCTGATGGCAGTGGATGCTGTCTGTCAGATGTGGCTACTAGATGAAGCTCCTCCACTGGCTTCTCTGTGTGGCCTGGAAAACTATAAAAAACACTGTAGCTTCTGCTATGTCTCTTCTGCTTGTGCTGGAGGAAGCTAGCCACCATGCCATGAGGACAGTCTGTTCTGTGGAGAGGCCCACATGGGAAGGAACTGAAGCCTCCTGATGACAAGCAACACTAGCCTGCCAGCCATGTGAATGAGTCACCTTGGAAATAGGTCTTCTAAGTCCAATTTGGTCTTTCAATAACTGCAGCCCCAGTGGAGATCTGACTACAGCTCTTCAAGAGACTTCCAGTCAGAACTGCCAGCAGGACCTCCTCTGAATTCTTGTCCCTTAAGTCACTCAATTTTGAAATGATTTATTTCAGGGCATTAGAAAACTAGTGTAGCTTTCACCAAAATTCAAGGACCCTGGCTCGATACTTTACTGATTATGCTGATAGAGTTCCAAGAAGGGTGGGGGTGGGGTAAGAACTTTGTTAGTAGATATACTCTTCATCTTTATAAATGATCTTCTTAGGAATAGGCTGTGCTCCTCAAAAGGGAAAAATATGTGTTCTACTTCTGATTTTTGAGATACAGCAAGGAATAGGATGAAGCTTTATCCCCTAAAAGATTGCAGGGAAGCATTATCCATATTTTCAAGTTTGTGGGGTAAAGCAGTTCTGGACTTCAGGTTCTTCTGGCAAAAAAACTCCATGATGTGCAGGTTTTTCCTTAAATTGTGAGTTTGTATGCTTCTTGGTTGGTGTAAGCCCCATACCCTTAAAGAATAGAACTATAGAACACCATGTTCTCTTGTTACTCCTGAGATTAAGTCCCCAAGCAAATAATAGTTTCCACCCTGTTTGTTTTTCCTGCAGGATGCATGTCAGTTAGCAATTGTTCTCCCAGGGAAAAAGTCTACCAGGCTGATTCAGCTCTTTGTATTCCTACCGTCTGCCATGCAGTCCGGCTGTCAGTGTATTTTTGAAAGAGCAGAAACAATCTGGCAGTGAGAGAGTTTATTATGATATCAACTACATAATATATTGTAGATATTGCAGGTTACTAAGGTTTATTAAAATATCAAACATTCCTTAACTGTTCCATGCTCCTCATCCCCTGAAAAAGCAGAACTGAAATGCTGGGCATGATATTTTTCTACAGTAGACTTGTGAAATAAATATGAAAAGTTCTTTGGGGGAAAGTGGGAGAACTAAAGAAGCAGATTGGAATCAAGACTAAGCTAAACATACCACTCACATCAATCCCTGGCCATTGTCATTTTTATCTGCTGCTTTATGCCCCTCACTGTGCCCTGACATTTACTCCTTCAGTGATAAGTGAGTGAGTGTCTAGCTGTGTGAGATGCCAGAGAGCCCAAGGACCTTTGAGATATATTTTTTGCCCCCAGGTAGCTGAGGGGTTTGTAGAAGAAACAGAGACATACATGCAGGTATTATGATGCAGACTCTGAGGCAATAAAGTGATAAAAGAGTGTTTGGATGTCCAGAGAGGAGATTGCTTGAGAGCAGCTTTTTAAATATGGTCATGATGTTACAGGCTACATATGTGACAGTAGTGCCATAAGGTTATAATGGAGCTGAAAAATTCTTACCCCTAGTGACATAGCCATCTTGACATCACAGCACGTTTATATATTTGTGGTGATGCTGGTATAAACAAACCTACTGCACTGCCAGGAATATACATGTATATACACACAGTTGTGTATAGTAATATATCAAGTATAATATACAGGAATACATCAAATATACATATCAAGTATAACACTTGATAATGATAATAAACAATTGTTATTGGTTTGGTTTCTAAACAAATAGAAGGAAATCCATTATTTGACTATAAAGAAAATAAAATACTTGAGAATCAATCTAACAAAAGAGGTAAAAGACCCATACAATGAAAACTACAGAACACTAAAGAAAGACATTGAAGAAGACCTTAGAAGATGGAAAGATCTCCCATGCTTTTGGATAGGCAGAATTAATATTGTAAAAAATGGCCATACTACCAAAAGCATTATACAGATTTAATGCAATTCCAATTAAAATCCCAACAACATTCCTCATAGAATTAGAAAAAGTAATCGTGAAATTCATCTGAAAAAATAAGAGTCCCAGTATAGCCAAAGCAATCCTTAGCAAGAAGAGTGAAGGAGAAGGCATCATAATAACAGACTTTAAACTATACTATAGAGCAATAGTAACAAACAATGGCATGGTATTGGCACCAAAATAGACATGTAGACCAATGGTACAGAGTAAAAGACACAGAGACAAACCTACATAAATACAGTTACTTTATACTAGAAAAAGGCACTGAAAAAAACACATTGGAGAAAAGATAGCCTCTTAAACAAATGATGCTGGGAAAACTGGAAGTTCATATGTAGCAAAATGAAATTAAACCTCTACCTCCCACCCTGCACAAAAATCAACTCAAAGTGGATCAAAGACTTAGGAACTATAACAGGGACCCTCTGCCTAATAAAGTAAAAAGTAGGCCTAAATCTTCCTTAACAAGACTTCTAAAGTGCAATAAATAAAATCAAGATTCAATAAATGGAATTGATTCAAACTAAAAAGCTCTTCTCAACAAAAGAAATAATCAATGAAGTGAAGAGAGAACCTACATTTTGGGAGCAATTTTTGGCCACATGCACATCAGATAGAGCACTAATCTCCAGGATATACAAAGAACTCAAAAAACTTAACACCAAAACCAACAAATAACCCAATCAATAAATAGGCTAAGGAGTTGAACAGATACTTCTCAGAAGAAGATATACAATTGATCAACAAATATATGAAAAAATGTTCAACATCTCTAGAAATTAGAGAAATGCAAATCAAAAGTAAGATTTCATCTCATACCAATCAGAATGGAAGTTATCAAGAATACAAACAACAATAAATTTTGGTGAGGATGTGTGGGGAAAGGCACACTTATACATTGCTGGTTGGACTGCAAATTGGTGCAACCAATCTAGAAAGCATATGAAGATTCCTTAGAAAACTTTTAATGGAACCACCATTTGATCCAGCTGTCCCACTCCTTGGTCTATACCCAAAGGATTTAAAAACAGCATGCTATAGTTACATAGCCACATCAATGTTTCTAGAAGCTCAATTTATAATAGCCAAACTATGGAAGCAACCTAGATGCCCTTTAATAAATGAATGGATAAAGAAACTGTGATATATGGAATATTCATATTCCATGGAATATTACTCAGCATGAAAGGAGAACAAAATTATGGCAAATGCCAAAGTTGTGCTCCATTTATGTACAATGAATCAAAATACATTCTGCTGTCATGTATACCTAATTAGAATAAATAAATACCAAATCTGATTAGAAATAAATTTAAGAAGCTCTTAAGAAATTATTATTGTCAACAGTTTAGTATGTACATTTTTAATCTTAATTCTATCTTGTTATTTAGATATTATCAGTCTGTTCACTATTTAAAAAATAAAATTGGGATTATATTATATATTATTATTGTCTTTTTTTTTAGATTACAGAGAACATATACCTCCATTAATTAAAATTCCTCTAATTCCTTAATGACTGCATATTTTATTACTAAATGTCCAATTGGCCATTTAAATTGTTTCTAATTTTTCCCATTATAGACTGTGGTAATACAAATATCCTTTTAGCTAACTTTTGGTGCACATCCTTTATAATTTCCTTAGGATAAAATCCTAAATTTAAAATTTTTGAATAAAAAGGAATGTAAACTATTAGTACTGGTTGATCATTGCTTTCCAGATAGGTTTTTACCAGTTCAACTTTCATTTATGTATATATATGAAATGTTTAACAAAAATAACACAAATGGGGGAAAAATAGACTGATATAAGGTTCATGTGTTGTCATGAAGAGGTGTAAGATAACTTGAAGGTACATTCTATAAATTCTAAAACTACCTGGAATTATCCAAGAAAGGGGCTACTATAGAATCATAAAAATACTCAGTTAATTCCAGAGAAGCACAAAAATAGGGAAAAGAAATAAAGCACAAATGGAGCAATAAAAATCTAATAGCAAGATGACAGGTTTAAACTGTCAATAATCACATTAAAAGAAAATGATCTAAATTTACTAATGAAAAGGCAAGTATTACCAGATGGGATAAAAATAAATTAAAAAAGCAAGTCTGAAATCATATCCTGCCAACAAGAGCCACGTGAAATGTAAAGGCATACAGGTTCATGGTAAAAGATGGAGAATGATTTCCAAACGAACACTAATCAAAAGAGTTGGAGAGGCTATATTAATATAAGCCAAAGTAGATTTTGAGCAAAGAATATTACCAGGGTAAAAGATGATCATTTCTTAAAAATCAAGATTACATTACTTAAAGAATAATACCAGGGTAAAATAGGGCCATTCCTTGCATTGATGACAGGATTAATTCATTAAAAGGAGATAATTCTCTTAACTTGTATGGCTTATGTAATTTGGATACATTGTCTTACATGACAGAAAATTGAGGGGTATCTGATTCCAGTGTTGGCAAGTTCACCAGTTTGAAAATATCATAAAGGATTCAGGTTATTTCCATATTTCTGCTCTGCCATAGCCAGGATGTCAACTTGGTCCTCAGGCTGGCTTCCCTTATGAATATAAGAGGGCAGCCAACATTCTAGGAATCATGTCCAGACATCCAGAGGTAAAAAAGGAATCTTTATCCTTATTTCTCCCCAGTAGACTTATCATCAAATGTCATTTATCAATATTAAATTGCTTGTTCCCTTGTTAACTAAACCACACACTGGAAAGGGGAATGATATTATTTGGAGTGACTTGGATCAGGGTAAGCAAATGTTTTCTATAAAGAGGACAGATGGTTGCAAAAAATATAGTTTTGAGGGCATGTGGTCTCTACCACAACTACTTACCTCTTCTATCAAGGAGCTGGGCATCGTGGCACAGGCCTGTAATCCCAGCAGCTCAGGAGACTGAGGCAGGAGGAATTCAAGTTCAAAGCCAGCCTCAGCAATTTAGCAAGGCCCTAAAAAATTTAGTGATACCTTGTCTCAAAATAAAACATAAAAAGGGTGGGGCATGTGACTCAGTGGAATACCCCTCCTTCCATTCCTGGTACCAATCAAACAGACAAACAAGAAACACCCATAGGCAAGATCAAACCAAAGGTGTGGTTGCAGCATCTTTTTTACAAAAGCAGACAACGGGCTGGATTTGGGGTGTGAACCATAGTTTGCTGATCTCTGAATCAGACTAATCAGCTGAAGTGGAACAGGTCTATCTTCCCTGAAGTTTAGATACTTCAAAATTAGTGTTCTCTAAGCAGGAAAGTTCAAAGGAATGGCTGCTCAGAGGTAAGCAATCAACAATATCAGTACATACTATGTTCCTATATCCTCCATAGTACGTAACAGTTACTGGGTATTGAATGAATGGTGAATGGCAGACTTGCTAATGGGGTGCTTTAGCACCCTGGCAAACCATCCTACAGCTTTGACAGATTGATATTCGGGAAATTGTTTTTGCCAGTTCTCACCTCTTTGCCCTAGGCCTTGCAAACCCTTGAGATAAGTTTTCTCCGTTAGTTCTTGCAGGATAAGATGTGGGTAAGTCAGAAAGAAATGAGGCAAGAGAGAGAGATCATGGAGCCGACACAACATCCCTGCTTCCCCAGGATGACAACATTGCTTTCCTCAGCTCCCTTACATCAAAGCTTCCCCGAGGTAGCAGCAACACAAATAATAAATTAAAAGGAAAAAGATCAAGCATGGCACTACATGGCTGAAAGGCTGAATTACGATGTTAAGAAGAAAGAAAGGGAGGCCCCCCTTTTTTAAAACCTAGAGTTATATTGCTTCTTTTCTCAGTTAGTGAACACAGTGTGGTTATTTCTGCAAATGCATTCTTTCTGAACTGAGTGTATGCATGCTGTGAAAATATGTGGGTGCTCCTGCTAGGATGATTCATTTCTCAAGAGCATCCAGCATTGGGAGAGTCACGGCACCATAGCTAATTGCAGGTTTGGGGCACCCCTTCATGCAGTGAGCCAGAAGAGTCGAGAGAATCCTGAGGCAAGAAGGCACCTTCCTCAAGAAGTGACAAATCCCGCATTGGCTTTTAAATGATTTTATTACTAAGATGAATTCTAGGAAAGGAAATCTCAGGGTCAATTATAAAAATAGGTGATTATGTAAGTAAGGGCTTTCAGGAGTATTGCTTTTAATTTTAACAGAAACAGAGAAAGAAATTTCACATACACTGACTAAGAAGAGTCTGACTGTAGGCCCCTTCACCCTTGTATTTGTAATAAGATGTGAGGAACACTGGCCTCTGGGCTCAGGCCAACTGGATTTAAATCTTAGCTTTATTATTGGTTAACTATATGACCTTGATTAAACTCACAAGCCTCTACTTATCTTTAAAATGGGTATGATAATAACACTTATTTCATAGGGTTATTAAGATTCAAATATTCTGTCTGTGCAAAGTGCTTATCACAGGTTAGTCATCATGGCAAAGGAAGGGACAGTAACTGAAATGATAGAGAGAGGGGCGGGACCATCAACTGTAATGGGGTATGGGAAGCTAAGAACCACACTCTAGTGGTGACACTTTCTCCTTGTTCTGCCTCATAACCCTCACCCCAAGCCTGATCCTTCTTAGTAGGCTCTCAGGGAACATGGGATTTTGCAACACACAGAAAAACCAGGAGCATATTTCCTAGGAAGCCTGGCTCAGGAAGTAAACAAAGATCAACTTGCTTCGTTTTGGTTTCTCCTTGATGAGGTCCACAGAACTAGATCAGGTAGCACAGGTGGGGTCCCACTTGTGACAATATGAGCTGAGCTTCTCCGTGTTCCTGAAACTGGGCTTTCACCTAGTTGTAAACATGAGTGTTCTCAGACAATAATAGGAAGTATGAGCCAGTCTGGGGGAAGTTTTGAAGAATAGCATGATTGTGAAACATTCTATATAATGTTAAATCCTATGAATATGATGATAATAAATATTCATGTTCTAGTCTAGAGTCTTTTAATTTCAATTTGTTTACTTAAACCACATTCATTTACATAAAAAATATATGTTTCGTTTCCTGAACACATGTTTTTCTTTGGGCCAGAATGAGTTTTTGTTTTGGTTACTTTTCACATACTAGAGTCATATATTTATCATAATCCGTGCTTTGAGGACCTTGCATATGTTTTTTTTTCTTTTCTTGGATTTTGTTCTCATAGCTTTTTGAGTCAGTATTGCTTCAGTTCACAGCCACCAAGGTGTTGCCAAAGCTGATGAGATACTATTACTCTCCGTTGAGTCTGTTCCTGCTGCTACAACAAAATACCATAAACTGGGTCATTTATAAATATTATCAATTCATTTCTCATAGTTCTGGAACCTAGGAAATCCAAGATCAAGGAGGCTGAAAATTCAGAGTCGAGGGAAGCTATTGTCTCCACTTCCAAGATGGCACTTTATTGCTGTGTTCTCCCTTGGTGGAAGATGGAAGGGTGAAAGGGCCGGTGAACACTTCAGCCTCTTACTCAGAGTGCTTCTCCTATTCATGGGGGTGGAGCGCTTGTGACTTAGCCACTTCTCCAAAGGCCTCATCTCTTCATGATATTACACTGGGTATTTGGTTCCAACACATGAATTTTGGAGGAATGCATACATTCAAATTATGGCATCTGTCATTTCTGAAAAGAATATTAGCAAAAGTGTAGTGTGGTTCCTGGTGCCAAGAGGTGTTCTCCATATGATATTCTGTTCCTTTTTTTTGGGCTTACTGATTGAATATTGAAATTAATTTCACATATGAATTTCTATCATTTAACACGTACCTTAAATAGGAAAGATTGACATGCTAGAAACACCCTAAGGAGAGACCATATCCTTGAGGTGAAATGCCTGTGCAAAAGCTGAACCCCACCATTTCCTGATGGCCTCATGTTAAGAAAAGTCACTTCATGCCTCTCAGTTTTCTCTGTAAAATGAGAATAATTTTAATACTTATGTGGTAGATTAGTTGAGAGGATCAAGTTAAAACCTTTAGGGGTAACTGCTTCTTAGTACTTCCTTAGCCACATTGGGCTCAATGTCCTAGTGATCTTTCTTAGCAAGCATGATAGCACCTAATGCCTAATGCAAATACTTCTTCCCTGTAGTAAGACAAATGGTTTTTCCCAAGGAATTGGGTTTTCTGCCATTGAGGCTGTGGCCTATAGTACCTCCATTCCTGCTCGGGTATTAAACTATAGAAATACTGCTTAGATTCTTTGTCTCTCTTCTCTCCCCTAGTTCACTAATTGTATCTGTATCTGTATCTATATCTATCTCTCTATATCTCTATATGTTTGCTATTCCATAACAACTTCAAGATGGCTTTTGCAATAGCACTAAATATCGGAATTGAAATAACAGTTTTCCTCTTTTGCTGACGACTCTTTTCCTTAAGGAGAATATCTCTAGTTAAGACTGACCAAATCCAGGATAGGGCTTTATTTTTATCAAT
Source organism: Xerus rutilus (assembly GCA_028644305.1). NCBI lineage: Eukaryota > Metazoa > Chordata > Mammalia > Rodentia > Sciuridae > Xerus > Xerus rutilus. The sequence continues at coordinate 107,636,774 of CM053405.1, forward strand.
TTCCGTGTCTCACTTTGCTCCTGATGGATCAGTGGCATTTCATTCAATCTGTGCGAGCGGCTGTGTAGAGCAGGAAATTGCAAAAGGAACACAAGTCACGACTATCATGCTTGTCACTAATTTATGCATGTAGGGTTCATTTCCTCTGATGAGCCCAGGATTGGAAGTGATGGATGCCTCCCAGGGGCCCTGATCCATCATCAGACCAATACTCTGCCGCCTCCCCCAAGGAAATGTCTGGCTCTTTGAGATGCTTCCTTCTCTCCTGCTTTTCATTACTGTTTCTTGCCTGTGTGGGTTATTTTTCTTTAATAATTTGGGCTTTTCAGACTCTGAATATGAAAATAATTTGGATGGATTCATCCATCCATTCATTTAGTCAATAAAGATGCATTGAGACTCTACTTTCTGCTAGATTTTCATACTGTACTGAAAATAGAAATGTGAATATAAAATTTGTTTAGCTAATCCTTTGAAAGTTTCACCACGTGCCAGGCACTGTTCTAAGCGGGGTTTGTTTTTATTCATGAAAGCCACACAGCAATCTTATAAGGCAGATATGATTTTGTTTACTTTTATAGTTCAGAAAGTTAGGTGTGGAGCATTTAAGAAACATGCTCAGCATCACAGAATGCATGTGTTTTTTCTTTATTAAGGAAAAGTTAGCTGAAGGAAATGACTCCCTATTATTGATGTTGGTTAGTGTATTCTGATTAGATAGTGCCATGGTGTGTTTTGGGTACAGGATTGTCCTTGAAGGAAGTAGGTATTTATACTGGGGCACATCCAAGGTAGAAAGGCAGACCTTAGACCCAAAAGAGGGGTCATTGCTGTCTTTTCTTGGGCCTCACTTTCTTGCTTGGACTCATAAGCACCCAGATACAAATTAGGGCTCTCTTGCCTGGTAGATATACTATGTTCCCCTGTCATAGTGCAGTCTAAGAATATGGGCCAGGGCCTATGGGTTTTCAGAAGAATTGTTCTGAGGATAACAATAATGATAATAATGGTCATTGTAATTGCTAATTTTTTGAGCACTTCTCTAGCAAATAGTGTTCAGTACTTTGAATATGTTAGTTCCTGTCTTCAAAAAGTGCAATGATGTATATATTATATATATACATATATATAATGTATATGTATACATATACATTATGGATGTATGTCTATAAATTATATATAAATATTTTATATTTTATGTATGGGTAGAGAAGTTAAATCATTTTTTTTCAGAATAATACTATTAAGTGAAGAAATTGCCCCAAGAAATTAGGGAAAAATCCTCTGTCCATGCTGAGTCCAGAAGCATGAAGGGGAGAACAGGGCCTTAACACCAGCATGGCCCAGGCCTGCTGTTGTGGTAAGAAACAGTGTGGACATTGGCTCAGAAGGGCCCTTGGGAGCAGAAGCATCCAGAAGCACTGAGATGGGCAGTGGTAAGACAGGCATGAGCCCAACTGTTCGAAATGGAGGAGAAGCTCCAAGATAGCAGAGGACAGGGCAGCTGTGTCAAGGATGTACCATATCAGATACCTACTTAGACCACCAGAGAGAAAGAGAGAGAGAGAGAGAGAGAGAGAGAGAACCTGAAAGTAGAAGCTGAGGTCCTAAAAGAATGCAGGATAGAAAGAGAGGCTCACAAAATCTGCAACACACTGTTTCTCAGTTCCGCAAACATTTATTAAGCACTTACTATGTGCTGGGTATTGCTCTAGCAGCTGGGGATTTAGCTACCAAATAGAGCAGGCAAAAATCCCTAGGTTTTCAGAGTTTAATCAGGGAAGAAATCCAGCACAGAAGGTAATTAAGACAGTTTCAATACATGATATAGTAAGTAGCGATAACGACTGTAGTTATAGCAGGAAAGGGTATAGGAAATGTGTGTGTAAAAGTATTGGGAATTTTAAAGGGAAGTCTTCATTAAGAATGACATTTTGTAAAATTCTAAGATGATACAGTGAAAATGAATCACACCTATGGGGAGAGGGAATGCTAGAAAATGGGGACAGCAAGAGCAAAAGCTTAGAGGCCAGAGAGTTCCAAGTTTGTTTAGAGGAAAAGCATGTAGGCATGTCAGTGGTTCAGGCAGAGTGAACTAGGCAGGCGACAGGGGATGAGGCTGGAGAAATTGGGGCTGGAGGCAGATCATGGAGTGCCACAGAGATTACAGATTACTTTCCTTCTAAGAGATATGGAAAGCTCACGGAAGCCCTTGAGGTAACATTCATTGGCCTACATTTTTTTTGGTTCTAATTAGTTATACACAACAGTAGAATGCATTTGACACATCATACATAAATAGAGTAAACTTCTCATTCTTTTGGTTGTTCATGATGTAGAATCACACTGGTCATGAAATCATATATGCACATAGGGTAATAATGTCTGATTCATTCTACTATCCTTCCTACCCCCACACTCCATACCATCTCCCCTCCCTTCACTTCTCTCTGTCTAATCCAATGTACCTCTATTCTTCCCTAGCCTCTCCACCCTGCCCCCAACACACACTTGGTGAATTACCATCCACATATCAGAGAAAACATTCAGCCTTTGGTTCTTTGGGATTAGCTTATTTTGCTTAGCATGATATTCTCCAGTTCCATCCATTTACTGGCAAATGCCATAATTTCATTGTTCTTTAATGGCCTGCTTTTCAATACAATCACTTGAGTTGCTACAATGAAAGTAAAAGATCAAGGGAGGAAGCAAGTAGATTAGTCAGGAGCCATGCAATAATTCAGGTGATACACGTGGCTTACACAAAAGTGGTTGTGGAAGTGGTGTATGGAGGGCAGAGTCAAAATGTTTTGCTTATGGGTTAGATGTACGGTCTGAAATGAAGAAAGGCATCCAGGATGATTCCTATGATTTTAGCCTGAGAATCTGAAAGAATGGAATTGTTATAGTCTGCACTGAGGAAAAGCAGGCTGCAGAGTATAGCTAGGAGGCTCGGGCTTGGACATTGCTATTTGGGATGTCTGTTAGACATCTAAGTGTTGGTGTGTGCTCATTAGTGCCCAAGACCCGTTGAGATTGGAGAATACTCTTTGAATTGAAATAAATGAAAGAAAAATGTATTGGTGATCAAAACAAATTCATGTTACTAATGTTGCTCCAAGTTTTGGTTCAATAAATTTATGGAGGGAAAGGCCTTTGGCATGATAAATCCCTAAGCAGAGTGGCAAGCATGATATCTCCAGAGAAAAATGCCTTTAAGAGGCAATGCCTGGTGGAATTTTTTGGGTCCTCTAAGTATAAAGATGTTTAATATGAAGAACATAATCTGCTTATAATTTTGTGCAAAGTTAGAAAAATTATGATTGTAACAATTTTTTTCTATTTGCCTCAACAAATGTTTTCAGTGAATAGTGTGTACAGCTTCTGATAATTTTGTTTTTTTCTGTTATGTTTGCCAACATGTATTAAAATGCAACTTTTGGGAAAAAAATAAAATAATAAAAAAAAAA
>CM053405.1:107640743-107732195 GCA_028644305.1 Xerus rutilus
TATGAAGAACATAATCTGCTTATAATTTTGTGCAAAGTTAGAAAAATTATGATTGTAACAATTTTTTTCTATTTGCCTCAACAAATGTTTTCAGTGAATAGTGTGTACAGCTTCTGATAATTTTGTTTTTTTCTGTTATGTTTGCCAACATGTATTAAAATGCAACTTTTGGGAAAAAAATAAAATAATAAAAAAAAAAAAACTGTAAAAAAAAAAAAAAAAAAAAAAAAAAAAAAAAAAAAAAAAAAAAAAAAAAAAAAAAAAAAAAAAAAAAAAAAAAAAAAAAAAAAAAAAAAAAAAAAAGAGGCAATGCCTGGGACTCACAGCTCTAAGAAAAGAATTGTCAATATAATGCATTTGGATAAACTCTTCTTCTTTCTCTGTGGTACCAGTAACCCTTCTGAAGCTTGCAGTGAGTAATATATTTTACTGAACTTGTGATTTTCTTCATTTCAAAGTTTAAGATGAATCATATCCTCTTATTCATATTACCCAGGTGAGAAGATCTTTGGGTCAAGACTTCCAATAAATTTCATTTTCGTTTATTCTCATTTTCACCTTTAAATGAGCTGTTTACAACTTTTCAAAAGGAAAACTGGGTAATTCAGTGCTCTGCTCCAAGTAATGTTTTGAGCTCAGCAGAGTGATCCTAACTCCATTAATGGCATAGGACAGAACAATGCAGTTATTGTCTGTTCATCTAGAATAAGGACCATACTTCTTTCTTGGATCAGATGAATTTAACTATACTTTTTGAACCCAGAAGAGTTCTTGCACCTTTACCTAGAATTGTTACTAGTTACTCCATAGCAGAGATGTACCAAGTATGTAGATTTTTGAGGCAGTTACTCATGATTTATTACCAATTATCACTGTAGCTACAGGCAGAGGAAGTCTGTTTTTTTATGGTTAAAGACTTTCAAAACATATGCAAGTCCAAAAGTTCTGGACCTAATGTAAGGCATGGAATTTGAACCATAAAGTGATCAAAGGCATAATTTCAGTAAGGAAATTGTATCTGAGTGCATGATTATTTTATAAGATTCAAGCCTCAGGCTATGCTATTTTTATTAGCAAGGTCCTAAACATTGCATCTAGAATAGATAAGTTTTGATAACAAGGGAGTGGTGAGGATTTCTAAATGGTGAGTCAAGTATTTCAGGTAGGGTGTCTGGGTAGAGACCCCGGGCAGTAGAAAGTGACCAGTACTTGGAGACTGACATTTAATGGGACTGGGAGTGCCAGAAGAAAGGAATATAGTAGAAGCTGAGTTTCATTTGCTTAATGATTGCTTTAATCAGGCTGATCAATAAACACGGCTGGCTTCAGAGGAAAATCTGGTCATACCTTGGCTAGTCTTATCAAGTTGTAGCTCCCAGTGAGAACCTAGAAAGAAGTGGGGGCTCTTGATACAGAAGCATGGCTTCTGAACTTCGCAACAAATTACAAAGGACCACTTGACATGTCTTGCTGTGCCAACTAGCAGTGGGTAAATCAAGAGAATATATCTGGTCATCTTGAGATGGCTGCGGGGATGCTCCAGTTGTCTATGCCATTAGTAAAAGCCTATAACAGGGCATTTGCCATTAGTTAGAGATCAAAGGGAAATTTCCTTGACCAAAAAAAAAATCAATCAGTCTACCCAGGGAAAAGGATGTCTCTGTTGAACTTTACCACTTTGTAGTATATGTATGTTATTCACAAAGTTGCTAAAGGAGAAAACAAGGTGAAAGTTAATTTTTATGGACCAGCCTTCACAGAAGTCCTGTGTGTGTGTGTGTGTGTGTGTGGTTTCTTAGTTCTTGTGCAGGGAGGGGAAACAGAGGTGGAAAGCAGTAAAGAATGCCTAGGGCATGCAAATATTATGAGAGTCAGGGAGAGAATGAGACCCATCCCTTGGGCTGAGACAGGTATCAGAGGGAGGGGCAAGTCCATTCAACTATTTGACTAAATCTTCTCAATAGAAAGCAAATCAGTGGTGATGGATGGGAAGATTTTCTTCTTGTCTCTGAAGAAATCTGCACTGTCCCTGCTCACTTCAGCAGTCCTAAATTGAACAAATTATAATCAGTAAGACAACATTCAGGTTGCTAGGAGGGTAGAAAGGTCAATATGAAAGGTCTGTGTTTCAGTTTGGCTAAAATCTTCATTATAGGAATATGGCAAATATTTTAGGGAGAATCCAGACCGGCTCTCTCCAATACAGTAGACCCTAAATTGTCTGTTTACAGCTAAATTAAATGAATCAAAATGAAAAACTGAGTTTCTTGATCACACTAGTGATATTTCAAGTGGTCAGTAGCCACACAAAGTCAGTGGCTATTGTATTGGACAGCACAAAATATGGAACGCTTGCCTCATCACAGAAATTTCATTGGTCAGAGCCGATCTGGATCATGAAGTTGGCTGTGACATTTCTGTTTCCACTGAGGTAAGGATGGACCCTAGTGGAAATTAAAGCATGTGGTACAGATTAGCACTTAAAGACACTTTCTGTCTCCAGGGGATGGTTAGAGCCTGAGCTGCATAACCAAGTGAGTGCACGTGGTTTCTTTCCTCTTTCTCTGAAAATGTAGGGAAAGTCACTTCTATTTTGAGGTATGGTTCTGCATGGATTTGTAGAATTTTATATCTACCTTAAAACAGAAGTTTTCAAACAGGATTGTGACCTATTCGGTTGTAAATTAAATGTAGTGAGTTGTATTGGCATTAAAAACCAAAGAAATAGAATGAAACATCAGTATGTTTCACATGTCAATTTATTTTGAGTAAATATTATTTTGTAAAATTTTGTTTCAAGTATGTCTCTGTTTGGAGACACCGGTTCACCACGTAAATTGTGTATTTTAGCCTGCATATCATGTTTAAAACACTTGAAAACCAGTTCTGAAGTTGAAAAACTGTGAAAATGAACTCTTAGGCCCTGAAGCAAATAGCAAGCAGCAAGTGAATGTTTAGAAGCTCCGTTAGCTGTTTATAGCAAAGGCTGCTTATTAGCTCTTTCTTTAAATCTGCTCATAAAAACAAAAGGAAACTGGACATTTTGCTTTCTTACAAGAACTTTAAGACAATCATGTAGCAGTGTACTGGGACAGAATAGATGGGGTGGATCATCACTGTTAAGTAATGTACTCTACTACCTACCAGCAAATGCATTTGTGAAGCGGGCATCTTGTAAATGTGAAATAGGTACGTGCAGTTCAATTACATGTGAGAACTTTATTTCCATTTTGTTGGAAGCAGTTTTAACACAAGAGTTATTCCAGTTCCATTGATTCTGCTAAGTGAAGTGGTTTGTATATATAAGTTGTGTATATAACTTCATTCAGTATATTCTCCTTATGTATAATTAGGCCTGTGTAAGAGTAACAGTGAGGATTTTGTTTTCTGATACAAAAGATCTAAACCTCCTTTCTCTCCCCTTTCCCCGTCCTAAAAAATGTATAGCTGTGTGCTTTCCAGAGCTGCCAGTGGGGGAAACATTCTTCATTTCATTCTCTAACTACTGGGGTTTCTGCTTATAGTTGACCCCTTTAGCTTTGAGAAGGGAACTGCTAAAAACTAACAGGTAGTTTGTTCTCTTTTGATGACTCCAGCTCTCTACTGGCCAGAGGAAAATGACACAGATGGAGACTGGGCACCAGAACTCTGTATTTGCCACTCATCATCTCCCACCCTAGAGAGCTCCTGAGAGAACTTAGCACTATCCCAAAATTCTGCTCGTTTGGTTACTTGCTTATTTTCTGACATCTCTTTACTTAATTAGAAGATAAGTTCTGGGATGACGGCAGGTACCTTCCCTGTTTTGTTTACTACCATCTCTTTGAATTTGGGATATAAGTGTCCACTATAATTGCTTAGTTCACTGACTCTCAAAGTGTCATCCCCAAATCATAAATGTCAGCCTTATTAGTAGCAAATTCTGGATGCCCCCACCTGACCTACTGAATTGGGAACTCCTGGGTTGTGTCTTCCCCGTGTGTTTTAACAAGCACCCATGTGATTCTCCTCCACATTGTTTGAAGACCACAGGTTTCATGAGTTCTTAAATTAGGAGATGTCAGGGTGTTATGGGGGATTTCTGCAGCTCTTCTCAGATGTGTGTTTTCTTAGTTGTGCATCAAAGGTTTCATAGAGAGTTAGAAAAAATGAGAACTTTTTTTTTTTTTTTAAATGTAAGCCAGTGAGTTAGTCTCTTGAAGTGCTCATTGCTGGGCTCAAGGACTTATTTCATGTGATCTGGACCTTCTGTGATTCCTGTGAGGAGAGAAATTCTAAAGATGAGACTGGTACTTGATGGTATATGGCCATATTAACTAACGGAATCATCAAAGCCAAATTTAGAAAATATATGTAGATATGAAAATGTTTTTATTTCAACTAGTCATTCTGCTTTCTACCCTGGATAAAGGATCAGAAGCCCTATTATTGCTGCTAGAGTATTTGTCTTAAATCTGTTAAAATCTCTAAATGTCCAACTGCCATGAAAAAAGTAAACAAAATTATGACATAACCCTTCTTTGGAATATTATATAGCCAAGAAATTAGTCCTGAAGAGCTTAAAATGACATGGAGTGCTTAACATCTAAAGCTAAATGAATTAGTATATGTAAATGACAGAAAAGAGTAAAGGACATATAATAATACCTTTCTGGGATGGTGGAATAGGGTTGATTTCTTTTAAGTTTTCTTTGCATTTTTTATTTGTTTATAGTGAATAGATTTTTAAATTGGATTGTAACTTATGTTAAAAATACTGAAAAAATTAAAAGAAAAAAATCTATGGCTTTACTGTACTGACCTAACAGGTTCATATCTTCACATGTCTTGCTAATTTTATTCCATTTATACATGTTTTTTGTATGATTGAGTCAATCACATTTTAGTATTTTATAAAGACCTTTACCCCTGAACAGGGAGGCTTAAAGCTTTGTGTGTTTTCCTAATGTTTTTTCTCAAACTGCTGTTTAGAACTGCAGATTTCTTAGTGTAGTTAGAACAGCTGCAGAACATTTAGTGGCTGGAAACTTCCTTTCAAAAGAACACATTCATAGAACACACCACTAAGAGGTGCTTCCATGGGGTTTCTCACAAGGAGGAGAACCAATTTGAATTAGTCAACTTTTTCAGAAGAATGAAGATAATGGTAAATACCTGAAGCCTAAGATATGCTTCCAGGAGGGTGGAAATTGAGGCTCAAACCCGAAGAGCAAGTATCAGTCATGTTCTGAGAGACAGGGAAGTTGTTGATTCTGCTTTTATGATTTGTATGATTGATCTATTGTTTGTAGAATTTTTCTTGTTTTTCTTCTTTTGGGTAAAAAATAACTCGGGAAAAAATGGTACTTAAATCCATAGTTCTGAGTAGTAGAAGCATCTTGAGATACTTTCAAATTTATTATGATAAATGCCTGGTGTAGAAATCACTTCGGAGCATTTAGTTACTGAGACCTTGGCCCATGACTTTGGAAAGTGCATACATTTCTTGCTTCCACATGGCAACATGGCCCTAGTCTTTCGCAGTGTTATTACATCTTTTATTATAACAATTCAGATTTAAATCTTTGATCTACTTGGAATTTTCTTTAGTGTAGGGATAGTTTTTTCTCCCTACGTTGGTGGGTAGTTACCCTACCATCATTCATTGATTTGAAATTTAGGATTTATGATATACTAAGTTCCCTTATGTATTTAGGCCTGTTTTTACTCTGATCTATTGGTTTCTCTAAGTAGGCACCTGTACCAGCCAGCCATCTGCTGTTTTATTACTTGTCACTGCTAGTTCCTTCTCAACAGTCCCCATCTTTTCAATGGTGGTTTTCATTGTTTTATATACTAACATCATACATCTTAAGATGTATTTTAAGTCAACGTTTTCAACTTAAAAACTAGTGAGAAAACTGACATCTTTACAATTCGAGTCTTCTTTTCCAAAAACTAAGATGTGTCTTTCTGTTTTTAACAATCCTATGTATCTTTTCTTGGTATTTCAAAATTTCCTTCTTCTAGAAAGATGTGATCACTTGCAAATGTCATTTTCATATATTTTATCTCCTTGTAGACATTGCAAATTAGCTTTTTTCTTAAACTTTATACTTGCTCACTGCTTGGATATAAAAAAAATCTATTGTTGATCTATTCACATACTAACTGGAGACATTACTGAATTCTCTTACCATTTTTTTAAATTTTTGCTTGATTTTCTTAGGATTTAGAGATATGAAGTCATATTCTGAAATACTGAGTATCTTCCTCTATTCCAATTTTTATTACTCTTCTTTCTCTTGGCTAATTTGAGTACTCCTCAATATTAGATATTCAATGATGATTGTTCTTTTTAAAAATAACATAGAAACATTTTTAATGATTCTTATGATAAACAATCATGAACATGTGTATGGTACTAATTATATTCCAGAAACTCTTCCAGATGTTTTACATGTATTAACTTACTATCCAGAATGGCTGACATTTGTCCTGAAATACATTAATATTAACATGCAGTGAAGCTTCCATGTATATTTAATTAAAAATTCTTCACCCTTTCCAGATTTTTAAATTCAAATATAATTTCAGCCTCTGAACTGCTGATTATATAGAGTGCTTTTCTCTCTTAACTTATTGATAGAGTTAATTACATTAATAAGTGTCTTAAAACTGAATCTCCCTGGCATGGTGAGTGATACATAATTCTTTGAGCATGATTCTGGCTTCTGTTTTCTTACATTATATAGAACTTTTGTGTTAATATTCATGAGTCATATTAGACTATAGTTTTCTTGCTATATTTATCAGATTTCTGCATCTATGTGATACAGAACTTGGGAAAAAAAGTCACTTTGTGTTCTTTGCATTCATGCTGGGAAATTTTGAGCAATTGAGTTGATTCCCTAAAGGCTCTATAGAACTCACCTGTGACATCATCTGCACATGTGTTTTATGTGAGGCAGTTTTTAAAATAACATTCTGAATTTTTTTCACTATTGCTTTTTATTCCTAGGATCTTTTTCTCTCTTGTTTTCTTGGTTTATACAAGGATTCGTATAATTTTTTTTTTTTTTTTTTGGTACTAGGGATTGAACTCAGGGGCACTTGACCACTAAGCCACATCCCCAGCCCTATTTTGCGTATTATTTAGAGACAGGGTCTCACTGAGTTGCTTAGTGCCTCTCCATTGCTGGGCTGGCTTTGAACTTGAAATCCTCTGGTCTCAGCCTCCACAGCCGCTGGGATTACAGGCATGAGCCACCATGCCCAACCAGATTTGTATAAAATTTGACAAAGCATTCTCTTATAATTTTTTCCCTACCTTGTTTGAGCAAATCCACTTTTTCCTGTTTTTCACCTCCTCCCTCCCCCAGGTATCTAATTTGGATTAGTTAGCTGTTCTATTTCTCAGATCCCATCCCAAACCAATTTTACACTTAGATTTAATCTCAAAATGAATAAGTGATGAAAGGATTTGCATGGAGTTTCCACCAATTTGAGAAACATTACCATACTGTTTTTGGTTTGTACGTTTTAGTAATGTTTTTCCAAAATATTGACTTTTCCAAAATACTGACTTTATCCTTGTCAAAGATTCAGAATTTTTAAAATAGTTTTGTTTTCTTTTTTTTTTTTTTTTTTTTGGTACCAGGGATTGAACTCAGGGGCACTCGACCACTGAGCCACATCCCCACCCCTATTTCGTGTTTTATGTAGAGACAGGGTCTCACTGAGTTGCTTAATGCCTCGCTGTTGTTGAGGCTGGCCTTGAACTCACAATTCTCCTGTTTCTGCATCCCAAAGTGCTGGGATTACAGGAGTGCACCACAGATGAAAGAAATGATAGGAATGTGAGGTGCAGCCTGGCTTGTGGCAGTGGAGTTTGAAAGCCTGAGTGCACTCAGCAGGGGACAGGGTTCAAGCCTCCAGGTGCTTTAGGCTTTGGTGGTGAGTCAGCCCTGCTTAGCAGGATGGGCTTCACAGACATCAAAGGGACAGTGTCCTAGAGTTCTTGTTGATCTTGAGCAATTTTCACTTTTATTACACACCAGTGACAATATATGCTGGTTAATTAGCAGGTTAATGTAGGTATGAGCAGACACATTGGGCAGAGGAAGGAACTGGCTTCATGGATTGTCTGATTCTAAGCACCAGGGACCTGCCTCCGGGGCTGAGAGACCCTCCAGTGGAGCATCGTATATAATCAGCCATTTTCTCAAAAAATATGCCAGAACTCATGGATGTTACTGGAAGTTGAGGGAGGAGCATAGTCTCAGATTTAGTCCCTAATATGTATTAACTAATTCCTGAGCAAATGTATATCAAGCTAATTAACATCAGCTAGTGAGCCATAGTGGACAAGGCCCAGGTTTAGGATTAGTATGCTTTAATGGGGTATGAGGGCTTAGTACTTGAAACTTAATTGGAATATAGGTGAAACTGCTAAAGACAGGGTTGTCTAGGAAGGGTGGATGCAAGATGACATATTAGAGGTTAGGAAGAAACTGTTTGAATCTATATTTGTACATTTAAATATTTTCATAAATGTAAATGTTTTACAACACAATAGTATAGAAATTTATAAATTTATGTGTACATACATACATACACACGCACACACAGTTTACTGATAAGGACAAACGATTGAAGACCATATCTATAGATAATCATCTCTCAGGTTACTATTTAGCAAAGAAAATGCTGAGAAAATCTGTGATGAACAACACAGTGCATTTTTGTGGAATTTATATTTAGTAGGGAAGAGAGAGAACCCCATAAATAAAGATAATGACAGTGTATGTGATAATTTGAATCCAGGAAATCAACTGTGGAATGTGACCAGCAGAAAGTGGGCTATGGTGAGGGGCCTGAACCCTGGGGGTGGGAAAGAATCATGCCAAGTGCCAGGTGGACATAGCTCTTAGAGCATATAGAGCAGGAAGCAAAAGGCCTGCGGTAGGAGTGTGACAGTGGCGATGGGGGTGGTATGGCTGTGAAACTCTCAGGACAGTGTGGCTGGAGCAGACTGCAAGAGAAGATGTAGCACAGGGCAAATTGGGCAGCAGCCACAGGGGTTAGAGTTTGGGGATTCTGGGGCCAGGAATCTTTTGGGCATCTGTGTGCCTCCTAGTATCATCCATGTATCTCTACTGCTTGAAACCTAAAAGGGAAATGTTAAATATATGAGTAAAATTAATGAATGAGTGATGGAAGGATTTGCATGGAGTTTCTTGAGATTTAGGGATATTTCTATGTGTTCTTGGATCTTGATCCCAGCCCATTCCATGACTAGCTTTCTGCCACTACTTTTCCACTTTATATTGTACCAATAGAGGAAGAAACCCACAAAATAAAAAAAAATGGGCAAAAAACATCAAGTGCATTATTGCTTTAGGTGTCATCAGTAGTGTAAATCAAACATTATTCTAAGCATCTACTGCCCACTTTTTCGTCAACAGTTGTAATTTCTTATATACCATGTACTATAATAGACTTTGTTTTTGGAGTCAGTAAAATTTATCGTTAGCACATAGGAAATATATATTTGGATTTACTATTTTGGGTTCAGATGCAATTTAAGAATTTGAATTTTAAGAATGGGATTTATAGGAGGCTACTTTTTTGTTTTTTTGCGGGCCTGAGGCTCAAACCCAGGGCTTCATGCATGCTAGGCAAGTGTTCTACTACTGAGCTACACCCTAGTTTCTGTGCGTGGCTATTTTTGCAAACATTTCAAACCAACCTAAAGAGGAGCTCATTTTATTGGAGGGTTCTTAATTTTAATCACAAGTCGATGAATGTCAGGACGTGATATTAGTGTCAAGAAGAGGCACTTAAAGGCCACATGGGCTAGTCAATCAATGAGTTGAGAAAAGGAACATTTCACCAAATTGCCAATCATTCAATAGAGAATGATTGTGTGAGCTAAGAGGCAAAAAGCTGAAAGCAGTAGTTCTCAAGCACAGCTGGATGCTATAGTTATCCAAGGGAACAACTGAAAACCATGGACGCTGATGTTCTATTCTTCAGGTGGTTCTGATGACTTGGGTGGTACATGAACAAAATCTGTTTAAGGTGACAGATGGGAAGGTCTGGAAGTCTGACCTTCTTTTAGAGTCTTGAAAGTCTCCCTGCTCCTGCCTGCAGAGTTTTGCCTTGCCTTGGTCTCTCCAGCAGAGGTGGGGCCGCAGAAATGGAAGGAAAATTCCCAGTTACCCCTCCCACTTCCAGGCCCCCCAGCTGCTGGGGCGCTCCCTCCTGTGTCTTCAGGGTCTCTGCTTCCCAAGCTACCATTGTGCTCCGGTGTCTCACTTTTGACTCCAGCCTCCAGTCCTCTTCAGCCACCTTCTCATCACCTTCACTCCAGAGCTGAGCATTTCACAGGGCAGTTTGATGGCTTGACCTTGTCTCTTGGCACTCTTGCCTGTCATCTTTCATTATCAGTACCCTACCCAACCACTACCCATCAGGACCCAACAACAAAACCCCACTTTATTAGAATGGTTCTTACAAAAGTTACCAATGATCTTCTAGTTCCCAAATCCAGGAATTGTTCTCCAGTCCCTATTACCTGCATTTATTGTCCTCCATAAATGGACAATAATTTGAAAACTTTAGTTTTTTCAGTGTAGAGTATCAAACCCAGGGCCTTGCATAGGCTAGGCAAGTGCTCTACCACTGAGCTACACCCCCAGACCTTTTACATTTTTGATGATGTCCTGCTATGTTGTTCAGACTAGCCATGAACTTGTGCTTCTCCTGCCTGAGCTTCCTAAGTAGCTAGGGCTACAGGCATGTGCTACTGCATCTGGCTTATTTTATTTGAGTGAGATGACTATCATCTCTCTCTGATCATCCTGATCTGTTTCACTCCACCCATACCTCCACCCTTCTTACCTTTCAATCCTTAATGTTGGCATGCTTCCAGCTTCTATATGAGTTGCCATCTTCTATCTCTGTTCTGCCTGAGTGACCTAGTCCATTCCCAGTGTTCTAGCTGAGAATCCTGAAGTTCCCTTTTCCCTGAACTTCAGCTTCACATATTAAAATAAACCCTAGACATTTCACCCTGGGTGGTTATAGGCTTTTCCAGCTCTGCTCATCCAGAACAGAACTCATTACCTTTCCAACTAAACCTATTTCTACTCATGTTTTCTGTCTTGCTTAAAAATCCTTTCATTTATTTAATTTTTCAACCTAGGAAAAAAAGTAGGAAATTCCAAGTTTCTCCTTCTTCCTTACCCTTATCTTCAGCTGGTCACTAAACTCTATTGATATTTGCTTTAAGTCTCTCTCAGATATTTCCTTACTTTTATATCTATCCATGACTGCTGGTTTATTTCAGATTCTTATAATTTCATGCATAATTATTGCAGTATCTCCTAGTTTTCATTGCTTCCAGATGACCTTTTATGATTGAGTCTAGATAATGGTTCTTCAAACTGAGCATGATTGGCAGGTTCTTTGCATTTTCTCTCTCTATCTTCTACTTCTCAGTTTAACTTTCATAGCATTATCCCAGCCCTGATCAACACCCATCGCAGTGTCAGACTGAACTAGTTATTTTAATACAATCTCAAGACTCCATGAGTGTTGCACATTTATTACTATAAATTGCCCCTCCGCTTGGAATACCACTTCCCCCAAATTCATGAAATCAGACTTCTCCATTTCTCCTTCCAGACCAACCTAAATGCGGCCTCCTCTATGAAACGGTGCAGACTTTCCCATGTAGAGTTGACAGTTCTTTTCTTGGTTGACTCAGTGTGTTCATGGATCACTCATAAACAGTCTGTTTTCTTGTTAATAAATTTACTAAAGAATAGACTGTGGGCAGAAATTCACTTCTTCAAGTACTTGGGTTGGTCTTGGCATGAGTTGGATGTTTTGGAATGTTGGCTAAATCAATAAATGACCTTGTAATCTGAATGATATTTAGTGAAGAATTTCAGGCTGGTCTTCAGTGGAGATGACAGTTGAAACAAGAAGCTGTGAAATTTGGAGTCATAATGTTTCTACCTAGTCCTGGAAACTATAAAAGACCTGCTGATCTAAAGTTGAACTTGAACTTAGCGTACAATGTCACTCAGAATCCACTTACTTGTTTCTGCATGCTTCTTGCTCCAAATCTCTCTTCCCGAATTAGAAGTTGTGGCACCAAATCTCCAACCACAAACTCATGCCTAAACCCTGGGGCTTAGAATTTGCTTTTAATTCTGCTTCATTTGAATTTTTCATTCCCTGAGCAGCTCTGTAGCACCTTATACTATTAGATATCTTTTCACTTCCTTTTTCTCAGGCAGGAGCTCTTCCCTTCTCAAATTTTAAGAAATCACCTGTCCCATGAGTAACAGGACACAGTAAAGGCTAGCCTGGTCCTACTGTGAGGGGGAAATAGACATGCACAATACATTTAAGTAATTGTTTGATCTCAAACTCACATTTTCCATCATAATGAGCCACGGATACAGACAGAACAAAAAATAGGGATAATAATTTTAAGGCTTTGAGGAAATAGTTTGTTTGGAAAATCTCAGATGAGTTTTTCTGTAAGAGAGTAGATCATGATATATCATGTGCAGCTGACATGGTACCAGAAGGTTCTGAGAGAATAGCAATAATCCAGGTACTATCAGCTACTATTTGTCCTATTGAAAACTTTGACAGTGCTTCAAGGATAGAAACTGGAAATAAAACCAAGACCTGTTACTCAGCGATGAGTTCCAAGAGACACACAGACTTCCCTAGTATTTAATAGTACATGAGTAATGTCAATGGCAATAATTACTAATGGCTCCACAATGACATTCAAAAGTCCATGTGAAAAGCCAGGAAATGATAGTACTTTGCATAGTGAATGTTTTACGGAAGGAAAGGGAGCCAAATTGCTGCAGAAAACTGTATGAGGAGTTAAAGAAATAGTCCATAAATTGTTTTTGTTGTTGTTGTTTGTGAAATATTTTTAGTTATCCATGGACATAATTCCTTTTTTTTTTGTATGGTGCCTCATATGTGCTAGGCAAGCATTCTACCACTGAGCCACAATCCCAGCCTCTTAAATGGGTTTTGTTAGATCTTATCTCATAGGCACATATGTCTTTCCTCTTTTTCTTTGTGCATTCATTTTGTCAACAAGGACAAAGAAAAATCATTTATGGGAAGTAATACATTAGTATTGATTGAAAATTTGTTATCTAACAATACCACGTGAATTAATTTATCTCACCATAATCTTGTTAAGTAGGGAACATTCTTCATTTCAAAGGCAAATTAACTGAGTCTCAAAGAGAATTCATGTCTCGTGTAAGTCATGCAGTCAGTGTAGGTGACAGCCCAGCACTGACTGTTGAAGCCTCGCATGAGAAGCTGCACTGCTTGTTATTCTATCACTCCACCTTGTATCCCTGATGAGGACCACCTTGCAGCTGCCTGGTTCCATAGGTGAGAAGAGATGAACAAAAAAAAAATAAGCTTTCTGGACAGGGATGCCATTGTTGTAAGGAAACAATGGCAGGTAATAGAAATTTGGGCCTTTGGCCGTATGGATGAGTGAAAACTAGGATTTGGATAGAAAGGAGTCTACAATGGATTTGTACACTACAGAAAGGATCCCAGAGTCATCACCTCACCTAGTGTCCTGTATCAGGAGGGATAGCAAGATGAACTGAGGGTATAGATTGTAGTGGTCATGGGAAATGAATGAGAAATCTAGAACAGAGAAAAAGCAAAGGATGACAATAAAGTAGTTAGTTGTACAAGGACAGGTTGTTTAGCTGAATGGTACAGACAGGACATAAAGGCATGCTGAATCCAGGGAGACTGAGACTTCTAAGCAGATTTGACATGCTGGGGTCTCTGTGGTAAGTGTTCATCAACAGAACTGGTTTTTCCCAGCACACTGGAGGGAGCTACCAGAAAAGACATTGAAAATGTGAGAGGAAAGAAGTTAGAAGAGATACATATTTTTGTTATAAAATTTCTAAATTTGTTTCTTTGGTTTCTAAAGTCAATCTTGCAAAAACGTTTTGAAATAGAATCATAGTCCCAGGCTTCTTTCTCTACCAGAACTTTTCAATATAATTCACTTCAGGGACTTTAATTTCCTCTGATGTCAAGATCCTGTGGTTTTACAACTAGAGATTGGCATCAGATATGTGGGGACTTATCTAGGTCATGTTTCACGATTAATGTATTCTACCCTCAGGATATTAGTAGCTTATTTTCACTTATAATCAGATTTTTTTTTTGTATTACTGTTAATGACCTTTTAACCTATTTTCATATAAAGTAAGACTTCTCCTCTGGGAATGGCAATTCTTTAATAGACTTAGGCATTAAAGTTCTTTATTGAAAAAATATTTTCGTGGGAGTTTAAGGAGTATCTTCCACACAAAAAAATTTTCTTGTGTTTGGGAAAATGTATAATTTGGCCCATTTTCAAGTAATGAGAACTCTAAATAGAACTGCATCTCTTTTTAATTTGCTGGTTAAAAAATTAGAAAGCTTGTGCAGATATAAAAAAAACTGTAAATGGAAATAAAAATAGGAACAAAAATGAGTCCCAGATTTAGTAAAGATGACAGCCCTTTTTAGTGCCACTATCCCAAGACACCCTTTACAAACTCTTTTCTGTTATATGTTTTTAATGGAAAGCAGCTGCCCTGGAAGGCATTGTTTACAATGGATCTCTGTCATAGCTTTGCATTGTAGCTATAAATAATGTCAACATATTCTCCTATCTAGCAGCCTAAATGCTAATCCCACCCATCTATACCAGATGAGGTTATATTATTCTTCCTCAAACATATTCATTATCGTCTCATGCTGTTCCCATCCCTGAGGGTAATGATGACCCTTTGTCATACCATTCATCAATGCCTGTGATTGTTTGCAGCTGAGGCTGTTGACTCAAGGGTGCTCTGCCACCCGGCTCCTCTATCCTCTTTCCTATCATGACAGCTCTATCTTCTTTTTGATCTCTTCCAAACTGTTTTCATCTTTTTCAATATGGACCTGTGGTTATAGGAGTAAAGCCAATACAAGGTGCATTCCTGTTTGCATCAAACATAATCATGCAGAGGTCTTGGCAGTTCAACCAGGTAAAGCATGAGTCACTGTTGGAAGGTCTAGGAAAGATCTTGAAAAGCAAGTTGAAGGTCAGGGAAAACAGTGAGATGGGGCTTTAAACTTTGTTTTCTTGGAAAATCTGTAGTGAACTGAGACAAGTCACTCAGGGTCGTTACCTTGTGTGCATTCTTCCCAGGAGGTTTGGGGGAGAATCAGAGGGCCTGAAAGCCTCAATACAGATGTAATTTTTTTGGAGGGGGGATTGCTTTTCCATGTTTTGAGTTCTCAGATTATGAATTGCATATGTAAAAGAAAAATGAATGAGGGCTGGGGTTGTGGCTCAGCTGTAGAGCTCTCGCCTAGCATGTGCGAGGCACTGGGTTCAGTCCTCAGCACCACATAAAAATAAATAAATGAAGTAGAGGTATTGTGTCCAACTACAACTAAAAAAAATATTAAAAAAGAAAAATGAATAAGTACAAAGAAACACTAAGAAACAGAGGATCCATCCATGTAACAGAATTTGTACAGTATTTGAAAGACTGGAATTAAAGGCAGATGGGATTAAATTGATAAGTAACCTAAGCACAAGATGTGTACAGGACAAGGTGTCTGATGCATGTAGAGCAGATTTAGAGGTTCTCTAAAATCAATTTTGGATAGCAGGTGCTGAAAGGGATCCTAAGGAAATCTTCAGAGAACTGGAATTTACACCAGTGGGTAGAGTTGCCTCTTCCTACCACCTTGGTTGGTGGGGAGAGTAAGGGGCCCTTTCACCAGAGGATTAGCCACTGGCACACCACACACCTTCCCCTAGTAACTAGAAAAAGACTGTCCATAAGCAGGCTAACAGTGAGTCAAGTACAAACTAAGCTAGCAAATCCAGATCACACTAATATTTGAAGAATGAACATCACCAACTCTACCGGAGATTTGCTGAGGCTACAAAAGATTTTAAAAGAAGTATGTTTACTGTCCTCCACTAAGTATGAAGTGAGAAAATATAAAACTAGAATAGTCAACATGAAAACCTTTGGAGACCTTGGTAATAGGAAATAATATTATTCAAATAAAAATGAATATTACAAAGTTCTATTGTTAACCTGAATAGCAAAAGAAGCAAAGCTTAGGCATCAAGATAGTAACCAAAAGTAATTTTCCCAGCACTAGGCAAAAAGGATGGAAGAAAGGTGACACACAAAGATAGCCCCTGAAGTTTCCAATCTGTCAATAAGATGTCCCAAAGAAGAAAATGGAAGGGAGAAAATGCTCCAAGGAATAACAGAACATAATTCCCCACAACGTGGAAGTTGAATGGGTACACTGAAGCCTGGAATAATGGAAGAGAAAAAAAAACAAAACCTTCCACTGGACACTCCAGGGGAGGATTTTCAGAGCATCAAGTAGGAAAGACCTATTCAAAGAGACCTGTACAAACATGTACATAGGAAACATAATTTGACCAACATTAAGCTTCTCAAAGGCACCATTACATGCAGGAAGACAAAAGTTTTAAAACCAGATTTCAATATTTAGTCAAATATTCATCCATGAGGAAAAAATTAACAATTTTCAGATATGTTTTAAAAAGATAAATTCTAGCATCTGCAAATCTTAGAAAATAACCAACATTTATGCCAGCAAAATGAAAAAATATGCCTAAAGAAAAAGCCACGAATTATAAGAAATTAGGGGAGGGAAGTGTCTTAAAAATTGTAACTTTGTCTCAATAATTGTTCATTCATAGGTAAAAAAGCTACACTGCCTTCATGTGAAGTTAGACTGCATATATGTTGTGATTCTATACAACTTACAACTAGAGAATTGATATGTTATCCTCTATCTATGTACAAGGAATCAAACTGCACTCTCTTATTATGTAAGCCTAAATAGAACAAATAAATAAATATGAAAAAAAGAAAAAACAAAAAAACCCAAAAAAATCTAAATAACAACAACAACAAAAAGAAATGAAAGGAAGTATAAGCTAACATTCTTTCTCAATAAAATCATAGGATATTAACTAATTCTGTGGCAGGAAATAAGTAAATATTTTCACGCAAGTAGGATATTTGGATTCTAGATCATTGAGATGTTTGTAGCAGGGGAGTGGGTGAATCCAAACTGGATTACTCTAACAAACTACAAGGGAGAAAAAGAAACAACAAAATACAGTATATAGAAGAATAAGAGGGGTAGCATAATTCCAAATAGCTATTTGTCTTGGCAAATGTGAGTAGATTAAATTCCTTGATTCTGGATAGAAATTGTGAGATTGGATTTTTAAAAAACAAGCTTCAAGCTATTTCAGGGAACATCTAAAATCAAATGAAGCTAGAACTTGGGGAATCAAGTCATGAAAAGAGATATTCCAGCATTTTCCATTCAACAGAAAACAATAAGATCAAAAATGGGAATCAATTTATGAAGCATTAAAAGATACATATTTATCAAATAAAACCATTAAGAAAACAGGATGAACCTTTATCAACCCAGTAACATAGATGTGTGTTGTATAAAGCAAAACTGTTTAAAAAGTAATGAGGAATGGTCAAATGCAGAAAGTAGAAGAAAAACCTCATTCAGAAATTGGTAAATTCAGCAGATGAAATAAATTAGGTGATACCCACAAATTTGATCTAATGATTATATATTCAAATTTGTAAATTTGTAAGCTAAAGAGTAAGAGTTGTTTCAGACATATGTCATACAGAAAAACCAAGGTAAAATATCTTGAGACATTATTAATGAATTAGAATGAAAGAACTCTAGTAACAATATAAACATTTAAATGCATTTATTACACTATTAGAAAAACTCAATTTAAAAAACAATAAAGGAAATAATGTATTTTTGTTTTATTTTGTTTTTTGGTACTGGGGATTGACCCTTCAAGGGTGGTTAACCACTGAGCCACACCCCCTTTTCCTTTTTTTTTTTTTTGAAGGTAACACAGAGCCAGAGTTTATTCCTTTTAATCTACCAATTAAATGAGAAGTCAATTTTTTTGACACTTGCAGATTTTACAAAGCACAAGTAAAAAAGTTAAATTAGCTGCTTTAGTCAAAATTAACTCACTTAAAATTGTAACTTCATATGAAAAAATACAAAAAAATATTGAGAGATTAGCATTTTAATTACTTGGCAAATTTTTTAAAGCAGTATATATTCATGATTTCTGGAGGTTTTTTCAACAATGGTTTTTGTGTGTCACTATTACTTATAGAATGGCATCCTTGAATAATCCCTTTGATCTACTGATCAGATACATGAATCACTTAAGAACTGATTAGAATTAATACCATGGTTTCATTCAGTAGTTGATGTAGGTAGGTGATGGTTTACTTTCTCCCTCAAACTTACTTCAATGGGCAATCATCTTTTTTTTTAGATAGGGTCTTGCTAAGTTGCTGAGGCTGGCCTCAAACTTGTGATCTTCTTGCCTCAGCCTCCTGAGTCACTGGGATTATAGATCTGTACCACCATTCCTGGCTAGAAATAATGTTTTTAAAAGGTGAAAAAACTAGGATGTAAAAAGCACAATTAGTCAAAAAGGAAGTGTAGACTTTATCAGCTAAAGAATAAGATTTTTTTCTGGACAAACCTAATTAGAAAGATGACAGAGATTCAAAACCTTTCAAAAATTAAAAACACCATACAATTAAAGATTTTAAGAAAATTTAAATGAACAAGTATAATATTTTACTCATAAACTAGGGAATCTAGAAGAAATGAATTTTTTAAAAACAAAATATACTAAAATTAAAAAAAACAATGTCTGAAGAGGCTGTCTTTTCATCTAGAGACAACTCAGTCTTCTTTGAATAAGTATCTGCTTTCCTAAATAAATTTGTTTCTCTGAAAAAAATCTTAATAGAGCACTAAGTATGAAAGTTAAAATACTTAATGTTTATTTGGATCTCAAGGACTAATCACAATAAATTGTAACCAAAATGAGTTTTGTGATTGGGGAACTGTTGCTTCTGTGGCTTTCTAAAAATCTTTGAGAAAAAGCAAAACAGATACCCCCTCCTTTTTTTTTTTTTTTTTTAGCCCTTTACAGAAAGCTCTTGAGTTGTTACAGAAATTTGATGATGAAGTTTTCTCCCACCCATCTACTTCAAGATATTTGATTTTCCAAAGTAAGCAGCTAAGTCATCATAAAACAATCAGCAGACAGAAGAATATTCCTTTCCTTAGTAACATTTGATCCCTGAAGGGAAGAAGCAAAGATTAAGATAGTTGTCATTATGTGAAAGCAATATTCTGTTATTTTGATTCATATAAGAAATGGAAATGAAGTGTTTCTAATTTACTTTTTCACATATATCACAGAATGGAGAGCATATGATAACATTTAATGAGAGAATTAATTTTTTGCAGTGTTCAGTTGATGAAAATAATGTTGGAGCATGAAGGCATGCTGAAGATGGAAGACAGTGCTTTAAGCATAAGTGATGAGGTGTCAGGTGGAAGTTACATTAAGTTTGGCACACATCATTAAACAGTGTCTAATACGGGCAGATGTTCAATTTTTCACACTGAGGAGGTGGTTCAGGAGATTCTATTGTAACATAACGTGATGAAATGGAATAATTTACCATGAAAGGAAAATAAGCCATTCATCTTGAATGCGGCAGTTGGTATCTGTTTGTGACGTGTGTTGATAATTTTAGTTTTCTGTAATGGAAACCAAAGATGATTCTGAAGATGGTAAATACCAATTTGTTATCGTCTATATTTGTTTCCCACACTACACTGACATAGTTCCATAGGTAGCTAACACCTTTAATTATCTGATAATGTTTTAAATGGTATCTTTTAAGACTGTAATTTCCTCACATTCACTATTCTACCCTTTAATTCTTACTCTGCCAACTAGCTATGCAGGGAAGTGACTAAAATATAAGAAGTAAATTCTATGGAGGCTCTAATCCCTAAGAGATCTCTTCTTTTACATTCATTGTATCTTTTTTTTTAAAATATTTTTTCGTTTTAGTTGTAGATGAACACAATATCTTTATTTATTTTATGTGGTGCTGAGGATCGAACCCAGTGCCTCACATATGCGAGGCAAGCGCTCAACCGCTGAGCCATAACCCCAGCTCCTCATTTTATCTTTTTATTGACTTATTTTTTAATTAGTGCATTGTAGTTATATATAAAAGTAAAATTTATTGTGAAATGTTCATACATAAACATGACTTAATTTGCTTAACTTTATTCTGCTTTTCCTCTGCTTTCTCATCCCTCTTCCCTCTCTTTTATTCGCCTTCCTATACAGCACTGCTCTCCTGTTTTCATGAGAACTGCCCCCCCCAACTATGCACCCACTGCTTTAAATTACTCATTTCTCTCTAGCTTCCACATATAAGAGAAAACACTCAAACCTTGACTTTCTGAGTCAGGCTAATTTTACCTAGCATGATGTTTTCCAGTTCCATCCATTCACAAGCAGTGATATAATTTCATTCTTTGTAATGGTTGAATAAAACTTTTGTGTATATATAACACATTTTTGTTATCCATTCATCTGTAGACAAGTACCTGGACTGGTCCAACAACTTTTCTCTTGTGAATTGTGCTGCTATAAACATTGATATGCCTGGATCATTGTATCATTCTAGGATGCTGATTTTAGGGTTTGTTTTTTTTTTTTTATATAAACACTGAGAAGTGGGATAACTGGGTCATAAGGTGATTATATTCTTAAGGTATTGTACTCTTTTTGAGGACTCCATACTGCTTTCCAGAGTGGTTACACTAATTTGCAGTCCCCTCAACCATGTTTAAGTGTACCTTTTCCCCCACATCCTCATGAGCATTTATTGTTACTTTTTTTTGATGATTGCTGTTGTAACTGGAGTGAGATGAAATCTCAGTGAAGTTTTGATTTGCATTTTCATAATTTCCAAGGATGTTGAGCATAGTTTTTCATATATTTGTTGGCCATTTACATTTCTTCTTTTGAGAAATGTCTGTTTAGTTCTTTTGCCCATTTATTGATTTTTTTTTTGGTGTTGAATTTTTTGAGTTTTATATATATTCTGGTTATCAATCTTTAGTTGGAAGAGTAGCTGACAAAGATCTCCAATTCTGTAGGCTCTTATTATGTACTTGTTTCCTTTACTCTACAAAACCTTTTTAATTTAAAGCCACCACACTTATTTATAGTTGTATTTCTTAAACTTTAGAAATATTAAGGAAGTTGGTGCCCATACCAATATATTAGAGTGTTGACCCTATTTTTTTTTCCTAGCAGTTGCAGTGCTTCTGGTCTAATTCCTAGACCTTTGATTCACTTTGAGTTTATTTTTTGTGCAGTATGAGTGTTAAGGGTCTAGTTTCATTTATCTGCATGGATATCTATTTTTCCTTGCACCTTTTGTTTAAAAAGCTATTTTTTTTCTCCAATCTATGTTTTTGGCAACTTTGTCAAAGATCAGATAAAACTATGTGAAGTCATCTCTGCATCTTCTATTCCATTGGTCTTTATGGTTGTTTTTAAGGAAATACCACGCTGTTTTTTTTTTACTATAGCTCTGTAGTATAATTTAAGATCAATAATGCCATCATCATTACTCTTATTGCTCAGTATTGCTTTGGGTGTTCTGGGTCTTTTATTTTTTCCATAGGATTTTAGGATCATTGTTTATGGTTCTGTGAAGAATGTCATTGGTATTTAGATGGTGATCACACTGAATCACACTATCACTTTTAGTGATATGGTCGTTTTGACTATTAGTTCTGCTTATCTAAGAACATGAGAGGTATTTCCATCTTTTAAGCTCTCCAATCTCTTTCTTCAATGTCCTATAATTTTCACTGTAGTGGTTTTTCACCTCCTTATTTAAGTTTACTCCCACATGTATTTGAGGTTATTGTGAATGGAATTGTTTTCCCTGACTTCTCAGCAGATTTATTATTAGAATACAGGAAAAGTATAGGAAAGCTATTAATATTTGTATACTGAACTTGTATCCTGCTACTTTGCTACATTTGTTAGCTCTAGAAGTCTTTGTTGGAATATTTTAGATCTTCTCAGCATGTTGTGAAAGTCAAATTTGCATCCACCCTTGCCCCGGCTATTTTTCCATTTTTTAAAATATTGACACAAAATGAGAATATGACATGTTGTCAGCAAACAGATAATTTGAAGACTTCTTTTCATACTTGTAATACTTTAATTTCCTTCTCTCGCCTGATTGCTCTGGTTAGAGTTTCAGAAACTATATGTATAGGAGTGGCGACAGTGTCTTGTTCCTGATTTTCAAGGAAATGCTTTGCATTTTCCTCCATTCAGTATGATTTGGGCTTTGGGTATATATAGATTTTATGATGTTGAGGTACGTTCCTTCAATTCTTAGTTTCTTTTCCATTTTTAACATGAATGAGTGCTGGATTTTGTTGAATGCATTTTCTGCATTTATTGAGATGATCATGTGATTTTTTTCTTGATTATATTTATGAGATGAATTCCACTTATTGATTTGTGTATTTTGAACCAACCTTGTATTCCTGGACTGAAACCAACTTGATTATGCTGTACAATCTTCTTAATGTGTTTTTGAATGCAGATTGATAATATTAAGAATTTTTACATCCATGTTCATCAGAGCTGTTGGTTTGTAGTTTTCTTTGATATGTTTTATCTGATTTTGGTATCAGTTTGATGGCTGGCTTCACAGAATGAATTTGGGAGTGTACCCTCCCTTTATATTTTATGGAATAATTTGGGAAAGATTTACATTACTTCTTCTTTAAAGGTCTGATAGAATTCAGCTGATAATTCATCTGGTCCTGAACTTAGCATTGTTGGAAAGATTTTAATTGCTACTTTAATCTCATTGCTTGATATTGGTCTGTTTAGGTTTTCTATATTCTCTTGGTTCAATTTGAGTAAGTCATGTGTGTTTAGAAATTGGTCAATATCTTCTAGATTTTCTACTTTATTGAAGTTTAAGTGTTTAAAATAGTTCCTAATAATCCAGATTTCAGCAATATCTCTGCTTATATCTCCTTTTCATCTTTAATTTTGTTTATTTCAGTGTTCTCTGTCTTTTAGTTTGGCTAAGGATTTATCAATATTTATATTTTTAAAGAAATAATTCTTTATTACATTGATTCTTTGTGTTTTTTCTCAATTACATTAATTTGACTTTAATCTTAATTACTTCCTGACTTCTACTAGTTTTGAAATTAGTTTGTTCTTGCCTTTCTAGGACCTTCAGTTGTAACATTAGATTGTACACTTTTTGTGAGTGCTTTAGTCAGATCTTGTGTATGGTGATGTTCATTATGTCAGTTTCTCATTTTTTGTGTCAAAATTTTAAAAATGGAAAGATAGCTGGAGCAAAGGTGGATGTAAATTTGACTTTCACAACTTCTCCAAATATTTGAGGTGACAGGATCACACCTTTCCCTCAGCATAACACAGAAGTCAGGAATTGTCCAAACCTCAAATAATGTAAGTAGAAAAACAGACACTATATCCAGCATGCTATGTTCCATGCTCCCAGCTGTAAACTGTTGGGGTGCATGGACATTTAGAAAAAAACTACTGAGGGGAGAGTAATAGGGTGAAATATTTAACAGAAACCACCAATAGAAAGAAAAAAGACTGAAAATATAGAAAAGTATAGTGGCAGACCAGACCTCTGCCTATAGGGAAAAGACTTAAATGTATGCATGTAAAATGAATAAAAAATCTTGGAAATGTAACACATCAGGCAAAGAAGAATGTTAAAGCAATGGAGAATCATCTTTTTTCCAAGAGTCTGGTGAAGGGAGTGGGAGTGGGGAACTAAGATAGAGATATTTAGATAGAAGTAGATAAAAACATCAGCACACAAACTTTCCCATCTTCCATGTAAAACACAACAAAGCAAAACAAACCTGGTAAGGAAAGGACTCTTCTATAGTCACAAAAGAACACTCTTGAACTGGAAATCTCACCCCAAACAGCTGGCTCTGTCCAGACAAGCAGAAGCCTAGGTTCCAGATAATCTACTTTAAAAGAAAAAAAGAAACTAAGGAAAATCCAAATGGTTCAACTAATAAAGAATTTACCCTTACCATAGTCCAACCCCACAGCAAAACAGAAGAAAAATGTATACTGCAAATTGAATTAAGTATCCTCAAACAAGCATTCGGGAATAGGAGAACAATTGAATTAAAAACTGGGAACAATGGGCAAAAAAACTGAAAGAAATTAAACAAGTTGATTAAACTCAGGAAACAGATACAAGAAAATATTAAAATCATGTTAGAAATGTGGACTGACTACTTCTGACTTACATATTGAAAATCCTCACTGTTACCAATGAAAATTAATCCTTAATGATCACCTCAATGACAGATCCTTATAAAGCTATTAGAAAATCCTTAGGGCCTTAAGAAAAAAAGATTAATCAACTAGAAAGACTGACATGAAACTCCTTATAAATAGCAAAAAATCAAGCAACAATGGAACACCATTTTAAAGAAACTCAAGAAGTGTGAACCAAAGATTTTCCATCCAGTCAGGTTTTCAAGGTCAAATTTATAGAGAAATTATTTTAAACAGAAGAGCTCAGAAAATTCTGTATTCATGATCCCTTTTTGAGGAACCTACTAGATAATGGACTCCAGTTGGCTAAAAAAACTAGTGAAAGAATCTTAGCAAAAGGAATGATGGTCATTACTTAATTGCTTCATTATAAACCCAAGACTAAAAGAGAAGAAGGAGTATGAAGTGCAGTATGAAGTGCATACTATATGCCAATGTTACGTGATTTATTTTCTGGTGAAAAATACTGTGACTAGAAAGGTAAAACTATAATAACTTAATTATTATATAGGCATTAGATGGGTATGAAATATCATTAAACAGTGAAATAATAGCAAAATTCCAGAAAACTGGGAAATGTGTTTAATATAGTAAAAATATGAAAGTAACCATTAGAAGAAAAATACCTTCCTAAAAACCAAAAACATAGAGGAAAAAAAAGAACATCATAGAAAAAAAATTACAAGATGTAACAGAGTAGAGATCAAAGGTAGCAATCTTACCAATAAATATTAATGGATTTAATATAACTATTAAAAGAGAAAGATGTTCAACTTGGCTTATGAAGGAAGGCCTACCTATGTACTATATACAAGAGACACACTGAAACAAAATTCAGAAAGGTGAACAAGAAAAAGGAGGTAAAAATATACTAACCAAATGGAAAAAATAAAAATAAAAAGCAGGGCTGATAAGTCAATAGCCTACAGTAAAATCCAATCTAGAAAATATTAAAAAGTAAAGAATTTTTTTTTTTGTACCAGAGATTGAACTCAGGGGCACTCAACCACTGAGCCACATCCCCAGCCCTGTTTTGTGTTTTATGTAGAGACAAGGTCTCGCTGAGTTGCTTAGTGCCTCGCCATTGCTGAGGCTGGCTTTGAACTTGCAATTCTCCTGTCTCAGCCTCCCAAAGTGCTGGGATTGCAGGCTTGTGCCACCGCGCCCAGCTAAGAATATTTTTAATATTAAAAGCCACAACTTCTATCATTTGGATATAAGGTGTTCCTCCAAAGTTTCTATTAATGCAGGAATATTCAGAGGTGAAATGATTAGATTATGAAAGCTATAACCTATTTGGTTCACCCTAGATTGAATGGACTGACTGGCTAATAACTGTACAAATGTGGAGCATGGCTGGAGGATGTAGGTCACTGAAGATGTGTCACATTAGGGTACATCTTTCTTGAGGCCCTTTCTTCCCTTTCTCTATGCTTCCTGACCCTGTTATGAGCTGAGCAGCTTTCCAGCTGGGTCCTTTTCTATGCTGGGTCCTTTCCTCATGGTACATTGCCTCACCTTAGACCCAGAGCAATGGAGTCAGCCATCATTTAACTGAGACTTCTAGAACTGTGAGCCTCAAACTTTCATCCTCTAAGTTGTTCTTTTCAAATATTTTGGTCACAGCACCTAAAAAGAAAACTAAAACAGAAATTGGTAGCATTAGTGGGACCCTTGTTGTGTCTAACTTTACCATGTAGTTCTCAGAAGCCTTTGGAGTTGGTTAGCAGGATGAATTTTTGAAAGTTTAGAGCTACAAATTGGAAAATCTTTAGAATGTTCTAAAAGTTTAATGGACAATTCTGGGGGAATCTTAGAACACCAGAATGCAAATAGGAATGTGGACTGTGTTCATGAAGTTTCAGAGGGAAATGAGGACTCAACTAGGAATTAGAATAGAGGCATTCATGTTATATGGTATTAGCTTAAAAACAAATCAAATAGGCCAATGGAATAGAATAGAATACACAGAGAAGTAGTACATTAGGCAACAAAGAAACACCAGGAGAAATACTACAAATTACAGTATTGGAATACAATAGTATGATGCTAGAAATTCTTTTAAAAATCAAGGTCCTTTAACCTAGATACTTAATCACTTCTTAACCTTTCACTAACTCTCAATTTAAAGGAGAAATATAACATTATATAATATCTAAAAATGCTAATGAAAACATTATTAAAACTGGAAGAATACAGCTTTATCTGTGAAGAGTGAGATTTGTAGCACAAAACACTCTTATTATTGAAAATGAAAGAATAAAAAGGAATCCAAGTATAAAAACTTAGAAGAAACCTCGTGTAGCTCTAGAAACACAAGCAAGGAAATCGAGATGATGAAAGAAGAAATTAGAGGAAAATAGACAAGGAGTGGATCTAATTAATAAAACTGACAATTTGGAAATGTTAACAAAATAGACAAATCTACAGAAAACTTAAGAAACAAAGGGAAAATCACAAATACACAATAGAAAAAAATGACAAGGGGGAAAGGACTATTGAGTCAGACAAAATTTTAAAATATCAGATAACTTTGGAGTTTCTAAGAAAATAAATTTAAAAATGTAGATGAAATGGATGGATGATTTTCCTGCAGAGACATAACTTATGAAATTGACCCAATTGAAGAAGAAACTGAGGAGGTTATCAAGGAACTATGCCGCAAAAAGGACCATGTCCATGTGGGAATTCACAGGAGAATTTTAGCATACTTCAAAAAGCAGATGGTCCCAAGTTCTGTGAATTATTCCAAAGCATAGAAAATAAAAGGAAAGTAGCTGATGTGCTTATGAAGCAAGTATGACATTGATGCATAACCTGATAAAGACAATACAAAATAAAAGAAATTCATAACACCCATAGATATTGATGCAAAAGTTGAAACAAAGTGTAGTTAACAGAATCTAGCATCACTATAGCATCACTGTCTGCAGCAGGAAAAATAAAAGAAGCCAGTAAAGACAGAAGCAGGAGAAGCTTCACACAATCATTCAGCACAACTTTGTCCCAGTCTTATTGATTGAGGCATATTCTAGGGCCTCTGCAGTACATCTTCATGTTAAACAATCCACATTTTAAGCTAGATAATGCCGAATGCTAGCTCCAAACTTGAAGAATCTGTCCAACCTTTTCTTTTCTTTCTATATGTGATAAGAGACACAGCATGATTTTTATTTGCCTAGAGTTTGTTTAGTGTTCATTAAAACCAACATATTTTTCTTAAATATGTAAGAATTAAGAGACTGTGCCAAACACACATTGAGACATCTCTTTTTCTCAACATATGCATTCACATAAATATTTTTGAATTACTGCAAATTTTATCCTGAAGCTAAATCAGCAGGTGTGTGAGTTTTGTTTTTGTAACATAGTGATGGTCGTCCCAGTTGTATTTTGTCCTCCTCCTTCCTCAGGTACACAATTCTGAAAACATCATTAGTTTTATAAGAGAAAAGATGACATACTTTACTGTGTAAATGCAGGAGAGAATACAAGTAGAAGTAGGAGGTTTGCAAACTCACTTGGAGTGTCAGCACTATAGAGTGTCACACAGTCCTGCACATTTTAAGATCATTTGATCAGTTAGCCTAACAGTTTAAAACTTTAGTTAAATAAATTCCTATCTTTAAGTTTCAGATTCCCAAGCACAGTTTCTTGTTTCTATCCTAGAAGTAGCAGTGATGTTAATAAAACATGTGAACTGTTCTCCTTGTAACATTTTATATGTATGCTATTCAGCTTCTTGTTCCACTGTGTATGGTTTGCTTTTTTCTGTTGCTTTCTCTAGATAGCCATGGTATCTGAATTCTAGATGTTGCACAAGACTTCTTTGAAAGCAGAGTTTAGAATGTGGAATAGCATTTTTCCTGCAGTTGCAAAAGGGGAGGATTTTACTTTCTGATGCAGTTTGTGGTAGCTATTTATGTTTTTATTAAATATTGTTTGAGAGATTGAACAATGATGTAAATATAGTTGAAAACGAATAGATTTTTTTTAATTGATAGAGGCCTGGGATTTCTCTATTGTTTATTTTCTGCTTAATGTAGGAAAAAACACATAGTATCTCTCAGCTGTAGTGTTTTCAACTTGAAGTTGGGGAAATCGTACATAAAATGGTATATTTCAAGTTCCTGTTCCCTGGAAAAAATAAGCTTTGCCAGTGTATATTTTTGAAGACATTATTTATCTGAATCTCAAATGTACTTTGCTATCAATAAACAATAGATTCTAACAGGTATATCATTTATTTCATCATAGTTGTAGGACCTTAAAGTCCAAAAACATAATTTTTATATCTTCAAGTGTTGTTCAACCAGTAGAATACATTCAGGAGATTCAGAGAATCAACAGGTTTGATTTTTTTGTTGTTGTTATTTAAGACACAAGTAAGTGGTGGTTATATTTTAATATTTTAGCATAAATTTTAATAGCATGACTTCTGACTCAGGAGAAATTCTATCTGTACTAGTCATGATATCTGATAGACATATTGTAGTGACTAAAGAATTTTAAATTTTCCAAAAAGAACTCTTAAAATAATGATTTTGAAAGTACTGAAGTACTTTATTCCCCAAACCTTAGCTTCTCCTATGACTACTGCATTGGGGGGTAGGAATAAGGCCAGTGGGCTTGGAGAATACCATGAATTTTCTGTGCATTATATACTAATTTTTCTGTCTGTTTTCAGTGAAATTAAATTAATAAGCTAACTTCTTACACATGTGGAATTAAAATAATTGGCTTAATAATCTTTTTTAGTAAAAAATAGTAAAGGTAGGCTGAAAACGCATTGTTCAGGGAAAAAAATCTCTAATTCATCCTTCTCTGCTTATTTGTATTACATATGTATTTGGCCACTATAGAAATGTAGGCCTGTAATTCCTATAATAATCTCTTTCTGTTAATTGCTTCCCATATTTTTAATCAACTTTATTTAGAGTATACACACATACACACACACACACACACACTCGTATGTATATATATCCCATATTATTAGAATACATATCCTATTTATTAGGATATTTATTAATCTATATTAAACTCATCCATATAAAATATCTTATTTGAAGATATATGCAACTATAAACTATCTGTGATATATAAACCTGTGAAAACAAGGCCACAATCAACATACAGAATATTTTCTATATTCACAAAAGTTTTTTGTGCCCCTCTACAACCCATCTCTCCCTTTTCCCTTACCCCAGGGTGATAATCTGTTTTCTATCACTGTAGATTAATTTTCATTTTTAAGAATTTGATACAGATGAGATCATATAGGATGCACTTATTTTTAGCCTACCTTTTTGTATTCAGCACATTGATTTTCAGATTCATTCATATTTTTGCTTGTATTAATATTTTTTCTTTTTTGTAACAGATTTATTGCTTGGATATATAACAATGCTTTTATCCATTTATTGGTTAAAGGACATTTCTCCCATTTTAAAATATACATAAAACTGTTGTGAACATTCATGTTCAAATCTTTGTAAATATCTGCTTATATCTCTCTGAGGTGAATGCCTAGTTATGGAATGACCACAGGCATACATTTAATTTCTCAGGAAACTGACAGTATTCCAAAGTGGTTGTACAATTTTACATTCCCGCTAACAGCTTGTGAGTCCCACTTGCCCCACAGCCTTACCAACCGTTGATCCTGTCAGGCTTACAATGTTAGCCATTCCCTGGGTGTATAGAAATATTTCACTGTGACTTTAATTTTCCTGATGACAAATGCTGTTGAGCATCTGTGTGTGTGTTGGGGAATGGCTGTTCATCTCTTTTGTCCATTTTTTATTGGGTATTTTGCTTTTCATAATTGAATTGTAAGATTTATAAGATATAGGATCTTAGACATATGAATTGTGAATATTTTCTATCATTCTGTGGCTTACCTTTTTCTCTCTTCATATTTATAACACTTTTGCTTTATATATTTAGGTGTCATATTATTCTCACATGTTTAGGAAACTTTTATCTCAAGCTGTAATGGCCACTGTGTGTAACAGTATAAGAAAACCCTGTTGTTATTTTATTCTTAGAGCAAATGTTTTTTCAGCTTTTATTGTTTGACATTATTTTAAGTTTTATGGTTTATGTCTTTTAGAAAGTTAATGAAATTGAAATTTAAATGTAATGTGAAGATATTTCTGTTTCAATATTAGCTTAAACCATTACACTTACTGTCAAGATGAAGACTGGGTCATTTGTATGTGATCCTTTTTAAAATTTTTGTTGGTTCAATATTCTATTGTATTTTCTTTTTCAGTGATTTGAAAGTTATGGCTTTATTCTAAAATCTGCTTTTTTTGTTTTAAAATATATTAAATATAACATCTCTGTTCTTTAATATCAAGGATGGAATACTAGCAATTAAAACCATGAAAATATTTCTTATCATATAGTTCAAAGAAGGTTTTCTCTACTCTGAGTTAACCCCTTTTTTCTGTACGTACATTAGATTTCATTGTTTCTGAATTATTTTAGATATCTTTCAATATTTTCAATGATTATACAATTCTTTACTAATCTAGTCTTAGAGAGTAACTATGTGTGTTTAGTGTTCACAAAATGGTACTTAACATCATTTCTTCATGTTTCCTTGAAATTCTTATTTAATATAACTTGGTTATACTAATTAATGTAATTTGTGTATATGTGTGCTTAAGGAAGAATATATTAATGTAATATTTTCAGTACTTGATTATCTGAACAAAAAGACTTCAATTGCTTTCAAACATTAATTGTAGCTTACCTATTCATAGAATTATTGGGTTTTATCTTTAAATAAATGTTATATTCTGTTACTTAAGAAAACACTGAGAGATTTTTCGATTGCTATTTTGTCATACTTTGCTGCATTTTTTCTTGGTGTTTGGCATTTAGATAAAGTATGTGGTTAATAGTAGTCAATAATACTATAGGATATAGAACTATATGATAGAACCATTTCAAATTATTGAGTAATAACCCTCTCAAATCATATTCAAATCTGTGTTCAGCCAGCAAGTGTTCTAACTTTTTCCCATAATTTCATCTTTCAAAAGTGCAAAAAATAATAAAAAATAAAAACCCTCAAACACTATTTAAGACTTGACCAGAGTTCATTCATTTATTTTATCTTTTGTGTAATATTTTTGGCTTATATTTTCCACAGTTTTTATTGGTACATTATAGTTGTACATGTTGGGATTTATTGTTACCCTGGTTTATATTTGGGATAGCAGAGATGTTATTACTTTGGCTCAGCACATCTGTAAATATTCCAATCAATCAAAACAACAGACATTTCAGAGGTGGAGAGTTGCTTTCTCTAGATAGCTGTGGCATCTGAATTCTAAATGTTGCACAAGACTTTGAAAGGAAGAATGTGGATAGCATTTTTTCTGCAGTTGCAAAAGGGGATAATTTTTTTTTTTCTTAACGTGCAGATACCTTGCTCAGCAGTAGTCAGGAGAACCTGTGATGGGATTCCATTAGCACTAGGGGAAAAGAGACATATCTAAGGATCTAAAAACTGAAAAGAGAAAAGGTCAAAGTAAGATTATTTTCAAAATGGAATGTAAGACATATAATTCTTTGCTGCTGCAGGTTTTTGGTTTTCAGAAATAACAGTAATGTCTAGGCTGGCCGTTTATTATTTTCTTCGTTTATAGCTTTGCTTTTTCTCTCACAATTTCACCTTGCCATTTGTCTGCACTCTAAGAGTTTTAAGTTTGTCTTCTATATCATATCTTGATTGCATTTTCAGCAATGTCAAATACACATTTTATTGCTTTCACTATCAGTTCTAATGTTGCATTTAAATTTTCATCCTTGCTAACACCATCCAACATCCATCTCATTTCTGCTTCTCTTTTTGTTCTAGTTAGCTTCTGTGCAATATGAATTCTATTGAAATTTTTTGCCATTTTCCATAGTATATGCTATCAAATGAAAACTTTAATTCTCTTTACTAAGGGCTGTATTCTCTTTTTTTGTTGTTGTTGTAAAATCTCCAAATGACTCATTTTGGTCCTTTCCGGAAAAGGATAGGCCTGGGTATAGAGGCAGTATTTGCTAGTCAACTACTTGGTTGGTTAGTTTTACCTGTCCTCCTGCCTTTTCCTCTGTGAATTAATGCAGCCCCTCCTTTCCTATAAGATAGCCCTAAGTTTATATCCCCAAGTGAAATTCCTTCTCATTTTCCTGCTATGATGCTGCAAGACTGAGGGAATCTTTTTGTCTTCCTGCTTTGTGGTGGTTTATTCTTTCTAGAGTGTTCCTATGAGAACTCACTGTCATCTTCTCCTTGTCAGAATCAGCATACACAAGCCCCCCAGAAGACAATGATGCCACAGGTTTTTCACTTCTGCACCATCTTACTATCAAGCTCTTACTCAAGATGTGGTGTTCATCTTGCTTGATTCCATAATTGGTTATATCATGTCCCTAAGGAGTTAGAGTAAACAAATAGTGACATAGAAGAGTCACTGGTGAGGACAGAAGGGACATGAAATGTCTTTGTCTCTCTCAAAAAAATCATTTTGCATAGATGTTGGGGACACCTCTTTTATGGTCAGAGATGTGCTCTGAAGTCAGGATCTGCAGAGTGTTGGGTAGAAATTTCCTTGTGTCTTTCCCTGGTTCTTCTGTTTTCAGAGATATTTTCTCCCTTTTTCTTAGTCAAAATTCCTCTGGGTGTACTGCGAGCAGCTGTTTAATATTACCTGTGCTGCTCTACTTTGCATTTCTCAGGCTTGTATGAATATTTTAATAAATGGATGAAGGAAGGAGAAACAGATTCCTTTTGCTATCTGCTTTTTAAATCAAGAACTCTGACAGTGTTACAAAGTTACTGACTCACAAGTAACTGGCTCATCTCTTTTTGACCTTGATACCACAGATAGGTCTGTACATCCAACCAGAGCCAGAAGAAGCCCTTGGAAGCATTTAAAGATACCAAATACCTTACTTAGGACTTTATCCTATGATTCATCATTACACATGTTATATATGAGATAACTAACAAACATTCATGAAACTCTCTAATAGGTGATGGTTCCAAGAAATTGAATTTAGATTGTTAATTTTAGAGCAAGAAAAAGTCGTTGGAATTTTTTTTTTTCTGAAAAGAGCAGTATATATAAAAATTGTCTCCAGGAATCAGAAATGGACCTTAACGGTATATAATGTAAGTAACTGGTGGGTAAAAACTTTGATGTAGTCTGAAGAAGTAAATGCTAGTATCTGTTGTTATTATATATAGATGTACAAAATAGAACATAATCAGGACATGCTGGAAGTTTGGAAAACTGTTAGCATTGCCAGATGCTACATTACACCTTTGTAGGAAGTATGACAGAGAGACAGGTACCTTGCAAATAGCTTGGATGAGTGTTTTACTGTTCATATCCACTCCAACCCAATTATCTGTAACTCTTGGTATGAAAGGAATAAAGATGAGGGAAAACCAAATGTGTCAACTTTTGGTAATGGAATGATACTATCGAGACTATTTAAGGACTCAAGAATATATATAATGCTCATATATGCAAATTGTAGCCTAGCCTGGCTTAGAACTGACCTTGATGGTGTCCAGTTCCATCCATGTTGTCACATCCCTTTTTATGACTGAATAGTGTACACAATAGTTCCATTGTGTACATGTACCATGTTTTCTTATTCATTGATCAGTTGATGGACACTTTGGTTTTTTTCATTTCTTAGCTATTGCGAATAGTACCACAATAAAATGGGAGTGCAGATGCCTGTTCAACTCAGTAATTTCATTTCCTCTGGATGCATACACAGTAGCGAGATTGCTGAACCATATGGCCCTCGGGAAAAATGTTGCAAATCACAGGAAACTGACTACACCTATTCTTGTCTGTACTTGGTAAGCACCTGTGGCACTTTCCAGAAAGGAACAGTGCTAGAAATTTTCTTAAGTAAACAGTGCTAAAGAGGATGGGATAATTCATCTGCTTCCCTTTATTTTTCAAATGAGGAAAATTGGGACTGGGCAAGTGAAGCAACTTCCTCCCCAAGATCCTGGGCCTGGACCTGACTCTCCTGCATTTTATTCAGCACCCTTCGATTTGGCCACACTTTATTTTTGCCAGGGAGGATCCATCAGAGAAGGGAACACAAAGTTGCCTAAATTATTAAAAGTTGCCATATTATTTGAGAAAGGAAATGAACAGTTAGTTATGGGAAAGAGAATGCCTTCCATGAATGTTTTAGAAGGAACAAAGCAGAGGCAAGAAGAGAAAACTTTGTTCCATCCTTGGTTTTCCAAGTCTCTCTTTTTTTTTTTTTGAAATTTTTTATTTCTTTTTAAAAAACACAGCAGAATGCATTTTAATTCATATTACACATATGGAGCACAATTTTTCATTTCTCTGATTGTACACAAGGTAGAGTCACACCATTCATGTCTTCCTACATGTACCTAGCGTAATGATGTCCATCTCATTCCACCATCTTTTCCCCGCCCAAGTTGCTCTTATATCTGATAGTGTCCAGAGACTTTCTTAAAACACAATTTAATCCTAACCCTCATGTAATACCTTTAGTTTTTAAGTGAGCAATAGTCTAATCCTTAAATGGTAAATATCAATTCCTGTTTTGTAAACATTTTATGTTTTAAAGTTTATTTTTAACTAATACATAAAACATAAAATTGTACATATTAATGGAGTGCTGGGTAATGCTTTGATACAGGTATGCACTGTGTTGTGTTTGAGTCAATACCTATATCCTCACACATTTCTCTTTATTTTAAAACTTTCAAAATACTTTTTCTAGCTCTTTGAAATAGTACATTATTGGTTTCTCTAGGAACCCAGTAGTAAACTAGAACCTCTTGCTCCTCTCTATTTGTAACTTTGTACCCATTGATCAGCTTCTTTCCATCCCTAACTCGCTGCTATTCTCCCTGAGCTTTGTTAACCACTATTTTACTGCAAATTTTGTGAGACTGACTTTTTTAGATTCCCCATAGGAGTGAGACCACCTGATATTAATCTTTCTGGCATATTTCATTTAATGTGAATATCTCCAATTTCATCTATATTATCGCATCCTTTTTATAGCTGAAGAGTATTCCATTATGCACATGTATAACATTTTATTTATATATTCATCAGTTGATAGACGTGGGTTGCTACAATTTATTAGCAATTATGAATAGTGCTGTAATAAATATGTGAGCACAGATATCCTTTCCATATAGTGATTTCATTTCCTTTGGATATATACCTCTTAGTGGGATTGCTAGATCATATGGTAGTTCTATTTTTAATTTTTAGAGGAACTTCCATTCTAATGGTTATACTAATTTATATTCCTATAAACAGCAATCAAAGATTCTCCTTCCTACATCCTTGCCAGAATTTGTAATCATATATCTTTTTTGTCATAGCCATTCCTACTGGGATGAGTTGATATTTCATTGTGGTTTTGATTTGCATTTCTTTATTAGTGATGTTGAGCATTTTTTCATATACTGTTGACCCTTTGTATGTCTTTTCTTAAGAAATGTCTAAGTCTATGGCCATTTTTAAATTGAGTTATTATTCAATTTTTGAAATTCCTTCCACATTTTGGCTATGAACATCTTGTCAGATGTATAGTTTGTAAATATTTTTTTACCATCCTATGGGTTCTCTTCATTCTGTTACCCTTGCTGTGCAGAAGGTTTTTGTTTTATATAATCCCATTTATCTATTCTTGCTTTCATTTCCTGTGCTTTTAGATTCTCATCCAAATAATCCTTGCCAATTCCAGTGTTCTGAGATGTTTTCCCCAAGTTTTTCACTAGTAGTTTGTGTTAGTCAAGGTTATGCTTTGAATATGAGGTCACTCTCAAAACTCCTGTTAACCCAGGAATGGTGAGAGGTGAAATGATTGGATTGTGAGGGCTGTCACCTAATCAGACCATCCTAGTTTGAATAGACTGACTGTTTGGTAACTGTAGGCAAGTAGGGCATGCCTGGAGGTGTTGGGTCACTGGAAGGTTTGTTCTTCCTGTAACCTGTTCCCTCTCTATCTTTCCTGACTCTGCTACAAGCTGAGCAGTGGTGGAGCATCTTTCTACCACTGGGCCTTTCCCCCATGATGTGCTAGCTCATCTTGAACCTAGAACACTGGAGTTGGCCACCTGTGGACTGAGGCTTCTGAATCCATGAAATAATCTTTCTGTCCTCTAAGTTGTTCTTGTCAGGTATTTTGGTCACAGCAAAAACAAACAAAAACTCCCCAGTCAACTCTTCATTGCTATGACAAAAATATTTGACACAAGCAACTTAGAGGATGAAAGGTTTACTTTGGCTCATGGTTTCAGTTCATGTTTGGCCAGCCATTGCTTACTTAAGGTAGAACATCATAGTAAGAGGGTGTGGCAGAGAATAGATGCTCAGTTTATGGAAGATGAGAAGGATCTGGGAGAGGGGCCAACAACAAGATATAGTTCCCAAGGGCAGGTCTCTAATGACCTACTTCCTCCAGCCATGCCCCATCTGCCTACAGTTTCCACCACCTTCCAGTAGTCCATCTATTGATGCATTAATCCACTGATAAGGTCTGAGTGCTTAAGATCCAATCACTTCCTAAAAGCCTACCTCTGAGCATGGTTGCATTGAGGACAAGCCTTCCACACATGAGTTTTTAGAGGATACTTCATATCCAAACCATAACATAGTTTCATAGTTTCAAATGTTAAAGTCTTGGATCCATTTGAGTTGATTTTTGTAACTGGTGAGAGACTGAGTCTAGTTTCATTCTTCCACATGTGGCTATCCAATTTTCCCAGTACCATTTACTAAAAAGACTATCTTTTCTCCAAGATAACTGGGATTAGTTCTTATTTTATTTTATTCATTTTGTTGTTTTGTGGTGCTGGAGGTAGAACACAGGGCCTCAATCTTGACTCATTCTTTTTGGATTTTTTGGATTCATGTTACCTGTTATTGGTCTATTCAGCTTTTCTATTTCTTCATGGTTGAGTCTTAATAGGAAATATGTGCCCAGAAATTTGTTCATTTCTTCTAAGTCATGAAATGTGTTGGTGTATAGTCATTCATAATCTCTAATGATGTCTTTTATTTCTATGGTATCAGCCATCCAACCATCATTCTTCAAAAAAGAACTAACACCAGTCCTCCCATTTCTTCTCTTATTTGAGTATTTCTCAGTAGAGCTAAGGGATTTTTCTTTTTTTCTTTTTCTTTTTTTTGATCTTCTGTGTTTTCTTTCTTTTAGTCTCCATTTTACTTTTTTCTACTCTGATCCTTATTATTTACTATTGTTATGGACTTGGATTGTTCTTATTTGTCTAGTTCCTTGAAATGCAGTGATAGGTTG
Source organism: Xerus rutilus (assembly GCA_028644305.1). Taxonomy (NCBI): domain Eukaryota; kingdom Metazoa; phylum Chordata; class Mammalia; order Rodentia; family Sciuridae; genus Xerus; species Xerus rutilus. The sequence goes on from CM053405.1 coordinate 107,678,479, forward strand.
TTTGAGATCTTTTTTCCTTTTCTTTTTCTTTTTTTTTAAATGTAGCTGTTGATTGCTACAGACTTTCCTTTTTGTACTGCCTTTGCTATACCCCAGAGGTTTGGTATTTTGGATCTCCATTTTCATTTGTTTGAAGAAATTTTTAAATTTCCTTCTTGATTTCTACCTGATCTATTGTTTAGAGGTAAATGGGTTAGTTTCCAGGCATTTGTGTGGCTTCAACATTTTTCATATTATTAATTTCTAGTTCTATTGTATTGTAGTTAAAAAAGATGCTCAATAGTGATTTCAATTTTTAAAAATTTGTTGATTTGTTCTGTGGCCTATTAGGTGACCTATCCTTGAGAATGTTTCATGTGCTGATGAAAATTGTTTGTATGTTTTAGCTGTTGGATGGAATGTTTTGTAGATATCTCTTAGATCCACTTGGGAAGGGTACAATTTGTTCATTTTCTATCTGTTCAATGTTGAAAGTGAGGTATTGCACCCAACTATTATTGTATTGGAGACTTTCTTTCCCTTAAGGTTTATTTATATTTGCTTTATATAGTTGGGTGCTCTGATTTGGGTACATATATACTAGAAATTGTTATTTCTTCTTGCCAAATTGACCTTTATCATTATATAATGACCTTTCTGGTCTCTTTTTACTTCTTTTGATTTAAAGTCTTTTTTGTCTGATATAAATATGGCCGTTACTGTTTTTGTTTTTTTGGATTCCACTTGCATGGAATATCTTATTCCATCTCTTCACTTTCAGTCTGTGTGTCCTTAGAGGTGAAGTGAATTTCCTGTAAGAAACACAAAGTTGGGTCATGTTTTTAAATCCATTTAGTCTATGTCTTGTAACTGAAGAATCTTATGTATTTCATTCAAGGTAATCATAAATAGGTAAGGTCTTACTACAGCTGTTTAAAAGTTTTCTAGTTTTAATGTAGTTCTTCCCTATAACCCCTCACTCTTCGTCTTCCTTTGTGATTAAGTGATGATTAATTCTAGTAGTATATTTTGATTCCTTTTTACTTTTGATTTGTCTAGTATGGATTTTTGCTTTGTGTTACTATAAGGCTTATAAAACCCATCTTTTGATTATAGCATGCTATTTTCAAATGGGAGCAACTTAATATGACTGTAAAGATCAGACCACAAACAACACAAAGAGGAAACATGCTAAGAAAACACGTTTCTATAGTGTCTATCAGTTAATATATTAATGTGTTTTTTTTTTCATTTTTCATTCTTTAGAAATATAAAGGATTTAGGCACCATGTTTACCATATTAGAGCATTCTGAATTTGTGTAATTACTATTTTATATCTTTCCACGTTTTCTTCTTACTCATTAACATATATTTCTTTCAGTTTGAAGAATTTCCTTTAGCATTCCTTGTAGAAGAGGTCTGGTATAAATATTTTCTCTATTTTTGTTTTTGTAGGAACATCTTTATCTCTTCATTTGCAAAGGATCACTTTGCTGGGTATGTATTCTTGGTTGGCCCTTGTTTTCCTTTCAGTAGAGAAAAACTTATGCCACTCTTTCCTGGCCTGTAAAGTTTCTATTGAAACTATTCAATATGTGTTAACCTGCAGATAATTGTATATCCAACCAGAAATATCAGGGAGATAATAAGCAAAGGTTTATAACAAGAAATCTGAAGGCACATGTCAAGAAATCAGTATTTGTTGGTTGGGGCTCAGGTAAGCCATGCAGCCCTGAAGCTCTCCATTTCTTAGTTCTGCCATCCTTGGCTTGGAGTTAACATCAGTAGGTGTTGCCTTGACATATCTGAAGAAATTCCAAGGTTCACATGCAAATGAAAATCTCCATAATGGAAAAAGACATATCTCCTAGTATGTCACATTATTATTGGTGGGAACCTTTCTTGAAAAGTACCTAGAAAGAGTGAGATGGCTGTGTCATATGGTAGAGTAGGCATGTACATAATTTTCTAAGAAAATGTCTATAGGAGCTCTCTCTGTGCCTTCAGCACCTCCTATGCTGATTGGCTGCCTTCAGTGCCTCCCTTCCCCTTTCCTTTGCCCTATGCTGATTGGTTACTTTGAATATTTCCCCTCCCCTTTGCCCTATGCTGATTGGTTACTTTAAATGTTTTCCCATTTGGTTTTTGCAAAGTGGTTGCATTTTTTGTACATTCCTACAAGCAGAGTATATGAATTCTAATTTTTCCACATTTTCTCCAAATCTTGGTTTGGTCACATTTGTTTTTTCAATTTAGTTTTAGGCATTTTGAATAGGTGCCTAGTGGTACTGCATTAAAATGTTAAGTTGCATATCCAAAAATACTAATGTTATTGCATTTTCTGTGCAGTTTTTTATAACTTGAGTTATTTGTTTTCTTACTATTATGTTTTGAAAAAGATATGTCTTTTTCCATTATAGAGGTTTTCATTTGCATGTGAACCTTGGAATTACTTCAGATATGTCAAGGCAACACCTACTGATGTTAACTCCAAGCCAATTATGTTCTGTTTACAAGTCATTTATCAAATATGTGCTTTACATATTTCCTCTCAGTCTGTGGCTTGTCTTTTCCTTTTCTGGATTTATTTCTGTATTTGATGTCTAACTTAGTTACATGTTGGTCAGAGAACATACATCATATGACTTGAATCCTTTTAAATTTATTGAAACTTGTTTTAGGATCAGAATATTGTCTGGGTTAATAAATGTTAATAATGTTAATATAAGAACCAGCTTTTTGTTTCATCAATTTTTTAAATTGTTTCCTTTGTTTCAATTTCATTGATTTCAGCCCTGATTTTAATTAGTTCCTGTCTTTTTCTAATTTTGGTTTTGATTTGTTCTTTTTCTACTGCTTTGAGATGTAATGTAAGGTCATTTATTTGTTGACTTCTTCTTTTAATGAATGAGCTTAATGTGAACGAACTTTCCTCTTAACACAGCCTTCATAGTGTCCCAAAGATTTTGATATGTTGTATCAGAGTTCTCATTTGCCTCTAAGAATGTTTTTATCTCCTCTCTGATGTCTTCTGTTATCCATGAGTCATTTAATAGCATATTATTTAATCTCCAAGTGTTGGAGTAGCTTCTATTTTGTATTTTATCATGGATTTCTAATTTTATTCCATTATGATCTGATAGAATTCACGGTAGTATCTCTATTTTTTTGTATTTTCTAAGACTTGCTTTGTGGCATAACATATAGTCTATTTTAGAGAAGGATCCGTGTGCTGCTGAGAAAAAAGTGTATTCACTTGTTGATGAAATATTCTGTATATGTCTGTTAATTCGAAATTATTGATTATATTATTGAGTTCTATGGTTTCTTTGTTTAGTTTTTGTTTGAAAGATCTGTACAGTGGAGAGAAAGGTGTGTTAAATTTACCCAGTATTATTATGTTGTGGTCTATTTGATTCTCAAAATCGAGAAGGGTTTGTTTGATATACGTGGATGCTCCATCATTCAGAGCATAGATATTTATGATTCTTAGGTCTTGTTAACATATAGTTCCCTTAAGCAGTATGAAATGACCTTCCTTATCCCTTCTAACTATCTTTGGTTTGAAGTCCACTTTATCTGATATGAGGATGGAAACCACTGCTTGTTCACGTGGTCCATTTGAGTGGTGTATTTTGTCCCATCCTTCTACCTTCAGACTGTGGATGTCTTTTTCTATGAGATGAGTCTCTTGAAGGCAACATATTAGGTCTTTTTTAAAATCCAATCTGCCAGTCTATGTCTTTTAATAGATAAGTTTAGGCCATTCACATTTAGGGTTATTATTGAAATATGGTTTGTATTCCTATTCATTTAGGATTATTTTTGGTTTTTAACTTGACTTGGTTTCTCCTCTGATTGGCTTTTCCTTTAGTGTAGTTCCTCCCTTTGCCGATTTTCATTGTTGTTTTTCATTTACTCCTCATGGAATATCTTGCCAAGAATATTTTCTACTGCAGTCTTTCTCATTATAAATTCTTTTAGTTTTGTTTATTGTGGATGGTTTTTATTTTGTCATCAAATGTGAGGCTTAATTTTGCTGGATATAAGATTCTTGGTTGGTAACCATTTTCTTTCAGAGCTTGGTGTATGTTGTTCTAGAATCTCCTGGCTTTGAGGGTCTGAGTTGAGAAATCTGATGAAATTCAAATTGGTTTCTCTCTTTATGTAATCTGAACCTTCTCTCTTGCAGCTCTTAAAATTCTATCTTTATTGTGTATGGTAAGCGTTTTCATTATAATGTGACATGGTGTGGATCTGTTGTAGTTTTGTACATTTGGTGTCCTTGTAAACCTCTTGTATTTGATTTTTCCAACTCATTCTTCACGTCTAGGAGATTTTCTGATATTATTTCATTGAAGAGATTGTGTATTCCTTTTGGTTTGTATCTCTGTACCTTCTTCTATCCCAATAATTCTTAGATTTGGTCTTTTCATGTTATCCCATAATTCTTGGAAGTTCTACTCATGGTTTCTTGTCATCTTCATTGTGTGGTCAATTTCATTTTCAAGATTATATATTTTCACTTTCTGAGGTTCTGTTTTCCAAGTTGTCTAGTCTGTTGGTGATACTTTCTATTGAATTTATTTGGTTTATTGTTCCTTTCATTTCAAGAATTTCTGCTTGGTTTTTTTTCAGAGTCTCTCTTTCTTGACATAATCTTTTGCTCTCTGATCTCTTTGTTGGATTGATCAATTGTTACCTGTAATTGTTCTCTTATATTATTCTGTGCTTCACAGATCATTTTAATTATATACATTCTGAAATCCTTCTCTGAAATTTCATCTACTGTGCTGTCAATGGATTCTATTATTGTAGCATCTTCATTTGATTGGGGCATTTTCTTCCCTTGCTTTTTCATGATGTTCATGTGTCTTCCTCTCTGGCAGTGCTGATCTGAGGTATTAGTTTCTACCCTAAAATCTTGTATTGTCCCTGCAGTTTACCAATAACTTACCTCTGGTGTAACTGGGCCTTCAGGGACCTTGAGGATGGTCTTCCTGGTCCTGGCTGTTGTCTCTATATGAAAGTAGGCCAGGACAGCTGCTTGTTGGTTGGTGGGGGGGGGTACATTGCAGTACCTCGCATGTGCCTTCGGTCTCCTCCTCCGTACCTACAGCCAGGGTCAGTCCACTCTGCCTCCTCCATGCATCAGGCCAGGGTCAGTCTGCTCCTAAAAGAGGATTTTAAAATCTGTCACTGTATAGACTCTATTTAAAGCATGAAGTTTCCTCAAACCAATTGGGTACTCAATGTGATATAGTTTAATAGTTATTAAGAGCTATTAGAGTCAGTGATTAAAGCAATGAATCAATAGATAATTGAAGGATAGAAAGTCCACAAATAAAACTATACATACTTGGCATTTAGAGTATGATAAAGATGGTACTGCAGATCAGTACATAAAAGATAGACTATTATTATGAAATAATGTAGGACTAACTGGGCAGTAATAGTTCTACCTAGAAAAAATTAAATGTCTTTAAATTTCACATATACTAGAATAACTTCAAATTAGAGAAAAATTTAAGTTGAGAAAGAATATTCTAAGAGTCTCCTGAAAACTTGGAGAGAATTATTTTATAACCTTGGACTGGGAAAGACCTTTCTAGGTATGACTCAAAATCCAGAACCATAAAATAGTCAATAATTGTAATACATAAAAAAAAATCAACATGGGAAAAATACCATAAACCAAATATGAGATCTGAGAATTGGCAAATGGAAGAAAGGAGCTGGTTTAAGTATTTTTTTTTACATTTAAAATTTTTGAATTATATGAGCCTATTACTAACCCAAACTTAAGTATGAGATGGTCTATAGTTTTTTCCCAGAGTTAGTTCCCTCTGGAAGAGCAGCTCACTGAGTTATTTTCTTTCTGTTGGCTTCTCTTAGTTCAGTTCATGAGTGCTTTACTTATAACAGGAAATCATATTCTTCCTCATTTCAACCAGCAAGTATTCCCTTTTTTTCTTCTTTCTTTCTCCTGGTCCTGTTATTTGGTTCTATCATATATGTTGTTTTCTCTAATCTGTAGACCAGAGGCAACCCCAGTGGTCTGAAAAATCAATGAAATAATGGAAGAAATTTTAAAACATCCTTAAGTATTGTAGTTATAATAACAGCAGTGGGAACAGTGGGGTAAAACCAACAGCAGCAACCAAACAGATGACCACAATGAAGAAGACGTACTGAATGAAGAGGAAGAAAGAATTTCCCAGAAACCATGCTAACTTTCTGTGCACATTGCTCCCAAAGTGTACATGAGTATTCAAAGGTGAAGTACAGGAGGAGCAGAGGCCTGCATGTGAGTGGTCAGTGAGGCAAAAAATGCCAGGAGAGTGTGGTCCACAGACACCCAGAGAAGATGGTTCATTGAGGAAACTGTGAGAAATGGTCAGATACTCTTGAGACTTGAGCAAATGAAAGAGAAATGATCACTAGATTTGGCAACATAGAGGGCCTTGGTGATTTTGTGAAGTCTTAGGATACATTTTGGAGAGTGGATGCCTGATTGGAAGGAGTTGAGGGTACAGTGAGAAGGAGGAGAAGCAGGAGGAGAAAGTGGTAAGACTATATCTACAGGCAGTTCTTGGGAGATGCTCCACCACAAATTAAAACAGAGAACAGCTATGGTAACCAAAGGTAGCTGCCCTGCTGCCCAGTTACCATGCTGTGAGGGGAGCCATAGCCAAGGCCATAGATTAGTGTCTATTCCTTCCATGGGACAAATGAGAAAAGGAAAAGAGAAGGGTTGGCAGCTTTTCAAATTCTGCTCACTCCTGGAGATTATGTGAAATATTGAAGTATTTCTGATGGTTATAGTCACAGAAAATAAGAAAAAAACAGCACTGCTTATTTTAAATGCTTAGCATTAGTAAATAATTTGTTTTAACTTTAAGAAAAAGACTTTTTTTCCTTGAAAATTAAATATATTATCCACTGAGACAAACATTGTCACATATCAGACTTGTGGGATAACTTGTCATTTTCATTATGTCACAGTTTGGTGCCAAAACAAAAACCCTTTTCTTGGATGAAGAGAACATTTTAGAGCCAAATGGTAGAATCATTTGCATTTTCTTCAACTGTCTTCAGCATCATCTTTTTCTACACTTTTTTCTCTAATATTGGTAAGATTCTAGTCAGCTTTATTTCAGTCAGTTTTGGCGTTATTCAATAAAATATTGCTTGAAACATTTTTGAGAATTTATCTTCTGCAAAGAGAGGTTTTTGAGAAGTGTTTTTAAATTTTTTTATCAATAAGTGTTTTAATTCCCCATTTTGTATGTAATGCCACCAGACCACAGGAGGATGTTACAGAATTGCAGGGTAGAGTAGACATCAGGAGAGTCTGCAGCCACCCTTGGCCAATAGGCAGGTAGTTTTTAAGTCATGGAGAATAGTCATCCATCTTTTCTTTGAAGAGTAGAGCAGTGTCATTTAATTATAAATTTCCATGTTGTATAACATTGTAGACATAAAATTCTTTTAGGGATAGATATTGCCTTATAAGGGATTTTTAGATTTTATACCTAGGAAAAAATGTTAAGTGGGTCTACTCATTTTCTTTGCTTTTTGTAGCTATAGCATTTTCAACTGTTTATGTAGAGTTCTCTGATAATCTCTACATCTATCATTACAAACTTTATTTGTTTGGTAGAAAATTGTTGTTTTCATCAATTTGTTCTGTGTTTGCCTCCACCAATAACAATTTTGTCATTTCTTTTTATCAATATATCCTAGATATTTTCTATTTTATTTTGGTTTTTAAAATTCTAAGTGTAAAATATTCCCAATCAATAATTTTCGTTAAATCTAGTGCTTGAAAACTTTTACATCATTTATAAACAACTATCTAAACTGGATTGATCTAAAGAAAATGATTAAAATTATATGTAAAGACAAATACATGAAGTTAAAGTTTTTATTCAAGGACACTTTTTTTTTTAAAATGAGAGAAAATCTCATTTCCATTTGTTTAAAGTTGCTCTTTAGTTATTTATCTTCTACTAAAGAGTTTTTCTTTTCCTGGATAAAATTGCAAAAACTAATAACTATCCGTAAGTATATTGTTGTAATGTTCCGCTCTTAAACACATTTTGTTATTAAGATATTTTTGAAAACTGGCTTCTCTTGTTTTCCCTCAACTTGGCTTCTCTTGTTTTCCCTCAACTGACTTTTAAGTTGCTTAATTGCAATATGTGTTTTGTCTCACAGTGATTCTCAATAGTATGCTCATGAAATAAGAAATCCGTTTTCTTTGCAAAGAGCAAATTTTTTAAAAATTGGAAATTTTCAAATGTACATGAAATAGAAATAATAGTACAGTAAATCTCCCTCTGCCTGTCACTGTTTCATCATTTGTCACAATTTTGAATCATTTTCAATACATATCCATCCTTTGATTTCCTTTGCTGAAGAATTTGAAGGGAAACCTCATATGCTGTTATTTTGCTTCTGTGTATGTCAGTGTCCATATCTGAATACATTGAACAACGTAACTTCAGTCTTCTTATGCTGATCAGAATTGCTTGATGTTGTGTAACACCTATTCCATAGTCAGATTTCTCCAGTTGTCACTAAGTCATTTTATAATTGTTTTCCTTGGGTCAGGACCCAAACATTGTTCACTTGGCTATTCTTTCTCTTTTATCTCTTTCTCATCCCTCCTTTCTGCCTTCTGCAAGTGATTCATTACAGAAATTTCTTTAGCATGTTTTCCCTCTGGATTGGTCTGCTTGCTTCTTCGTGATGGTGTTTAACTTGTGCTTCTTTTCTGCTTTTTCAGTCAATGAGAAGTACCTAACAGGCTTGAATTCTGGTTCTCCTCTTTCGCAGGAATGCTTCTTAGATCTGTGTGCTTCACATCACATCTTGCTGTAAGACTCAGTGTCTGGTTTTCCCACCTTTAAGGACACTGAGATTGATGTTTGCTTTGGATAATAAAGTTGGTCCTTCATTTATAATTCTTCCGCTGTACTCTTATCTCCTGCCTTTCTTTGAAGGTGACTTGTATGGGCTGTAAAATAATGATCTTCTAATTCTACTTTTTTGCTTTTTGCTTGAATTCTTCTCTAAAGTATAACTTTTCTCATTAACTAGGCTACATGTTTACCCTGAAATATATCTCTTCTGGGAAAGGTAGAATAAATGTTTAATTCCTTAAATCCTCCTTATTTTATTGGCCAGTTTGGGGCTCACACTTTCCCCGTAGAACCCTTTGCTGCATGTTGGGCAGAATAAATGATCAGTCTCCTTTGTCTCTAGACCCAGCCAGTGAGCACTTGATTAGAACATTGTCATGGGGTTTGTAGGCCTAACAGCTTGATTCCAGCCCTCTCTGATGAAGTTTCTGAAATTATACTCTAGGTCACATTGAAAAACTAATAGGGTTTTGCTGATTGCTCAGCACTCATCTAAGATTGTTTACTAGGTATCTAATGGCATGCTACATCAAGTGTTACAGTCTGTGTCATGTTCCTTCAGTTATGATGGGTTACAACCCAATAAATCCATTGTTAAGTTGAAAATATTATAACTCAAAAATGCATTTAATGTACCTAACCTACAGAACATCAGATCTTAGCTTAACGTACCTTAAATATGCTCAAAACACATTAGTGAGGCAGAATCATCTAACACAAATCCTATTTTATAATGAAGTGTTGAATATCTCATGTAATTTATTGAATGCTGTACTAAAAGTGAAGTACAGGTGAGTGATATGAGTACTCATTATGAATGCACACAGCTAAAAGCACACTGAGCCTGGAGAATGTTTGACACATTCAACTAAAATTAATTTCTGAATGATGAGGATGCTGCAGGGACAGAGTCATCAATATCTGACTAGGAGCTGTAGCTGCTGCCCAGCATCTCAAAAGAATATTGTTCTGCCTATGACTAGCCTGGGAAAAGATCAAATTTCAAAGTGTAATTTCTACTAAGTGTGTGTTGCTTTTGCACTATCATAAAGTGAAAAATTCATAAGTCAAACCATCATAAATCAAGGACCATCTGTATTATCATAGCTTGCAAACACTGACTTATTTGATTGACATTCTCCCACCAGATCACAATGTCTGGAGAAGACAGACTGATCTGTTTGGCATCCTGATTGAAGTAGTCAGAGCTTTCTGCTTTTTAAGAGACAGAAACTCAATTTAAACTGTATGTAACACAAAGGGAAATTGTTTGAAAGGCCATAGCTCATAGGACTTGAAGGAAACTGTATGGACATTGAGCTGCTCTTAGGAGTCAAAGGATTTCAGTTGGACTTGGAACATCCTCAGCACTCAGTTGTTTCTTCTCACCTCCAACTGATAGCTCTGACTGTCGTGGTGGCCATGGCAAATAGCAGCTCAAGAATCCTGTCTTTTCAACATCTAAGCTCTCATTGGCCTGAGACATGTGCTCCTCTCTAGACCAGTTACTATCTCCAGGGGAAGAGGTGGCTCTGGTTGGCCACTGGGTGGGGGAGGGGTTGAGTATGAGGTGAGGAGAACAGTGATGGGCAGTCCCCACAGAAATAGGGAGCACTGTTATCTAAAAAGAGAAAATGTTTGCTGCCTCTGTGAAATAAGATGTCTACTCTACATTTGTATGCCCAGCACCCAGGAGAGTGTTTGCAGATAGCAGATGCTTAACAAAATAATGATAATAATGATGCAACCAACAAATATTGCTTGCTTTCTTGCAACACGTTTGGTTTGTAGGAATAATCTATTTTGAGAACAGATTCCATAAAGTCATGTTGACTTTTACTAGCAATATGCGTTCTCCAGCCCTTGAAATTTTTTACTTAAAACTGTCGTGTTTTTTATTTTTCTTTTTTTAAAAAGCCCACTGTGCTCTGGCCCTTATACATTCTCAAAGGTAATATTTAAGCCTTTATAATCACACAAATAATTTCTCTATTACTAAAGTGGTGAGTCATGAGGGCCTACAGACCTCAGCTATCTCAGTGTGTATTCAAACACTGGATCCTTTCCTGTTGATTATGGTACTTGGCCACTTTTCTCAGCTTCAGCATGAGACAGCATACATGAAAACTAAGCCAAATAAAACTTTTTCTTTTCACCTTGGTTCAGAGAGATTTTTTTTTTTCACATTAATAGATTTCCTTTTTCCCCCTACTGTGGCAATAAAAGACATTACACAAAGTTTTCATCACCGTTTTTCTGACCTAGTATATAACACTCATCCTAGACTGAAAATTACAACTCCCTGATAATTGATGTTTCAGCTTGACTTAAGTTTGTCTAGTAAGACATTATAAGCCTAAGGTTTTTTAAATTTTTTTTTTGATGTGTATATTCATTCAGCTAACTTAAAATCACAGGACTCTCTAGGAAGAAACGGTACTTTTCATCAGTGGCAGAAATATATAGTGCTTCTTTTCTATACTCATCTATCCACAACCAGATGCAATTTCTTTTTTTTTTCTGTCTATAAGTGCATTAGTAAAATATTTCATGTAAGGTTTGGGGCCTGTTTGTCTTGAATAATTGTTCTTCAGTTTTAAATGTCTACTTGGAATCTTTAGCATCACCATGAAAAATTATGTGGAATTATCCTAAAAATTTTTAGTAAATCCTAGAATATCTTTAACAGTTCATGCTCTGAACAATTTGTTGATATATGTCATGAAAGGAAATTTCACATTTAAAAGATAATGAGGTGTGGAATTTATCGTCCCCTTCTTTCCCATCATGGTAAATGTTCATCAAGTTGATAATGAAATCTGCAGCAACATCACGTTGTTTTGATGGCATTAGAGGCAGGAGAATTTGGAAGCCAATATGCAGTTCATTTAACTTGTGCCCACGCCATCTGCTTATCTGCATTACTCAGCCAGCCAGCCTGCTTCTTTCTCCCAGAGTCTTCAGAGATGATTAACCTGGACGAAGATTCCTGGCAGCCTCAATTCACTTCCTGAATCTTCCACACCATCCAGAATTCCCTGGTGGAGACTGGCAGGATATTTGGAAAGGCAAAGAGGCTCTTTTGGCTAGTCAGAGGGTTGACTTAAATTTCAGCTGCTGAACCACCATCAGAGAGAATGAGTTCAGGGTTCTAAGCTCATAATATGTAATGTCTAGCCCCTTAGAAACTCTCATAGAGCAACCAAAAAGGGGATGTTCTGGTCTTGGCCATCTCTTTTCTTTATTCTGTAGCAATAGAAATAGTATAGTTCAAACAAGTTGAAGGTACCAATAAATTCTTTATCAAAGTCACTTGGAGGATAGGGCAGGTGATGTTTTTCCCCTTTCCTTCCTGACTCACATCAGAGACAACCTGGGTACTAGAAGTTTTACTCTGTTGGAAGGTGGAGACTAGGCTTGTTAATGTACCCTGGGATATTATTCTGTCATGATCTATTTATGGGGTCAGCCAGGACAGCAGTGGAAATTTGTCCTGAGTGACACTGAATCTTCTCTTGGAACCACAATGTCTATCCTTTAATTTGTACCATGATTATGAGTCAGGGAACTGCCCTGATATCCTCTCTCATGAGTAGGGTTTTAGTCATCACGTCTGCTTGACCTTTGGACCGTGTACCTGCTGGGAACCATTCAATTGACCAAGTAAAAAATCAAAGAACAGTATGTGAACTGATGAGCATGCAGGCCTGTGAATCAGAGAAAAAGTCCCTTCTTGACAACAGGTCATAGAAATGGAATCTTCTCTTGCCCTGTTATACTGGTGCTGAGCACTCTACCACAGTGCATACTAATCCTTCACAGGGATATCAGTCAGCAATTCATGGCAATCATGAAATGCCTTGTGTACAGTCCAATAACATTTCTGACATTAGGTATTTGCTTGCTTTCTTTGTTACTAATTGTGGAGAAAATATTTTTTTCTGATAAAAGTTTCCCATATAAATAAGAGGAAGGAAGGAAGAAAAAAGGCAGGTCTGAGATTGTGTAAAATAATCATAGTACAGGGGATGGTTTTAAGATAAAAACTGAAACATTTAGCTTGGAGGAAGGTATTTGTAGTGCAGACCACATTGTGTGCATTTAAATGACACTCTTCCACACCACTTCCCTGAGCTGGCTCTTCTTAAAATTGTGAAGTCAGTGATGTCTGCTTTAGGTGCCTCCCAACTTTCCTTTGGTAGCACCAGGTCTCTCCTCCTGATCTTTTCCCTGGGGACTTGGGACCCCCTAAGAATGTTGCTCCCTACGGCCATCACTTTTACCAAAGCCTGAACCTCTTCATCTCTTTCCTCAGTCTTATGCCATCTTCTAAAACACTATGGCAACCATCTGGCTACCTAGCAATTACCCAAAGGTTTGAGAGAATGGGTTCTTTGTTTCCCAGTCCCCTCTATGCAGAGGACACCAGGATGTCAATGGTGCCGATATAATAAAAGAGCACATAAATGGTGAGATATCATAATGTCCACCCCCCTCTATCCAATATATTTAGCCACAAGTTTTGAGATCAATCAGTGCTCAGTAACTACCTCTTTCTACTCAAAGTGGTCTGTACCAACAGCATTGTCATCTGGATGCTTATGAGAAATGCAGTCTCACCCCAACCCCAGATCTACTGAATCAGAATCCACTTTTCAATACAATCCCAACATTATTATTCATATTAAAGTTTGAAAGACATCAGAGTTCGTTCCATAGTAAGTTTCAGTAAAAATAAATGCTTCATGGAGTCAAGCTCATGATAAACATTGGTGGCGGGGGAAGGTCCTGACACAGGTAAGGGTATGAAAAATCTCACATGGCACAATGGCTCTCAGAATTTCATGTGTGTAAGAATAATTTGGAAGGTTTATTAAATCATGCATGGATGGCTGGTTTAGAGTTTCTGAGGTAGTAGGAGCTTGAGGTGGGTGGAGCTTGAGAATTTACATTTCTAACAAATTCCCAGGTGGTGCTGATTTTGCTATTGGAAAGTTTTAAACACACTTTGAAAACTGCTGATATAGACTGGTGTGTATAAAGGAAGCAGTCTGTTTAGTGAAACCCCTTTGTGCAAGGGACTCTATAAGGCCCTTAGAAGCCTCACATTAGTGTTTAAGGACAATGCACTGAACTGAGGCTTACCATGGTGAACTTGTATGGGTCACATGGCTTCTTTGGACTTCTGCACCTGTCAAAATAAAGAATGGGTGAGGTGCTCTCTATTATATCATTCATTTCTACAATTCTGTGCTTATGTCTTTTTAGTGACTCATTCAGAGGTGAGTCAAAGCAATAATCCCACTTGGGTGATCTGAGACTCAGGGGTCGGGGATGTTGGTAGATATTTGGGGCAGTCAAGGAGTTATTTGTTTCCCTCCAAGTTGGCCAGCATTGTGCCTGCAGATGGATCCAGCATTGCCTTATTCCTATCAGCAAGTTTAATATTTCAGCAGTGTGAAATATCTTGGAACTAAAGCAGAGAGAGGACTCAGTGTGTTTGGAACACAACCCCACAGTTTCCATCTTTTGGATTTCTACCAAATGTGAAAAACACATCTTAGTGCATGTACAGCTTGAATTAACACATTAACACCCCATTTGCTTAGATCAGGTGTGAATGTCCAGGAATAAGCATGCTCAAGAATTTGCTCTTTCTGTTGCTATGTTTGGTGGGGTTAAAGCTGAATCTGTGTTCTAATGACATTTTGCTTCTGCTGTGTGAGTCAGCAGATCAGGTAACAGGCATGAGAGTAGATTCTGGTCGTTGGTGTCAAGGCTCATACATGTTTAAGCACCTTCACCATGTCAACCTGAAATGTTACCAGTTCTCTAGTTAAGGAGATATCCCTTCAGAGAATGGAAACCTGAAGGGTCAGGTTAAACCTTTCTGAGTTGGAGACATGGGGAGAGGTAGACATTGTTATGTCAGAATAGCTGAGAAGTGAAGGGAGAACTATGGATTTGTGAAGATGAAAATTAGGATTTAGGGTAGAGGATGCTTCAATGTGCAAAGAAAAAAATGAGAGAGTGATGTGGTATTTGTGGTTGTTTGATACTTTTTTTTTTTTGGTACCAGGGATTGAACTCAGGGGCACTTGACTACTAAGCCACACCCTTGGCCCTATTTTGTAGTTTTATTTAGAGACAGGGTCTCACTGGGTTGCTTAGTGCCTCGCCATTGCTGAGGCTGGCTTTGAACTTGTGATTCTCCTATCAGCCTCCCAAAGTGCTGGGATTATAGGCGTGCACCACCACGCCCGGCTGTGACGTCAGTTTTTAAAATACAGGTTGAAAAGGTTGACTTTTAGCCAGGGCCTAAAGCTTCTTCTGCTATTAGCAGTGTCTTCCATTCATAGTGCAGTTGCTCTGAGCCTGGTCTTTGGGGTGCATCTGCTCATGTGGTTGGGAGCTGGGGAGGGATGGCAGGCTTCTGCAGGAAATATGTTTTTCATGGTGGAGTCAAAGTTACAGCCCAATTTTGTATTTTTATTTAGAGACAGAGTCTCACTGGGTTGCTTAGTGCCTCACCATTGCTGAGGCTGGTTTTGAACTCATGATCCGCCTGCCTCAGCCTCCCCAGCTGCTGGGATTACTTACAGGCATGTGCCACCCCACCCAGCTATTTAATGCTTTTAAGGACATGATGTCACTTGGGCATCTCAAAACTGCCTCCTGATATATATGCTTTGAATTCTTTCTCCTCACTCTACTTTCATGTATGAAAACAATTATCTGGAAAATTTGAAAAGTAAATAAATATACCCCTGGAATATGGGAAAATTCTTCACGTTTTCCAGGTTTATTTTACATTTTAAAACATAAATTTCAAAAACAGCTTCAGATCAAACTGAGAGGTAAGACATTGTGGGGGGGGCAGCAGTTGCCACCTTCTGAAGTTTGTTCATAGGAAATAGAAGCCTGGAATAAAATAGATTAAGTACCAGGGGTGATCGCACACAGCTCTGGGTGCTAGCACTCTGCCTTCTTCCTCGGCCCTCTCGCCAGAACCCTGCTGCTTCACTCCTGAACTAAAAATAACCATCTTCTGTCCTACTTTTTTGTTATTAATATTTCTTAATTTATAAGGAATTTTCTCATTTCGTGGCATCTTCTAAAAGTTTTAATATCCTGCCGCTGTGTATCTAAGTGAATTATGAGGAAAGCTGCCTTGTCTAATACCTGGCAATCCTATGGAAATCAGCGTTTTGAATGTTCAACCTAAATAAAGCTATGGTCTATTAACTCAAATTAATTAGGAAAAGAAGGATTTAGACTATGATGAATTTAGCACTGTAAAGTCTAGAGGAAGGAGGAGATTTTATTCTGTCATAAAACTTTCTGCACATAATACTAGTGGTTTTGGTTTTCTCTTCGATGCTGAGAAATGCTGGGAAGTCAAGGTGGATATCTAGCATGACATACATTGACTTTTACTTATCTGTCTTTTTTACTAATTGGACAAGTAAGTCAAAAACATGAAAATTTTATACAAGTAATGCACATACACTTCTGAAAACTTGGAATATATAGAATAATATAAAAAAGGAAGAAAAGGAATTAATCATGATTTCACAACTCAGAGGGCATCAGCGTTAATATTCTGTCATCTTTTCTGCAAGTCTTCCCTTCCTATGTTTCTGTTGCTTACACTGTAAAATCTATTTTACCTCTTTAAAGTTTTGTGACAAGCCAGTAGCGCCGTCGTTAGATATACACTGTAATTTATTACTTGCAGTCTGTTATCAGGTAAATAACACTGTTGCATTTTTGTTTTTAAAGACAGGCTGCTCAATGCAAAGCATTTAAAAGGTAATACAAACTCCTGTAACTCATTTCTTCATGCATTTACGTAGTTACTTATTACAAGGGGAGTAAAATGATATGGCAGCAATCTTGGCCCTGGTGACATTGAGATGCACCAAATAGGCCAATACTTTATTTTAAAGAAAGGCAAGGAGGTGGCAGGTTTCAGAGTGTAGAGGTACATGCTTTATTCTACAGGAAAGCATCTGTGTTCATTAGAGATCGGAACTGAGTTGTCAAAATCAACACCTGTCTTAACCTCAGTCTCGAGCACTGCCGTAGGTAATGTGAATCTCCTTCCTAAAATTCCCCATTAAGTAACAGGGATGATCCCACACATGACACCATCTTGAACCTCTTTTTTCCTTATAGTCTCTCTTCTCCACTCAGTCCCCTGCCTCCACTTTGCTTATTGATAGATACTTCCAAGGCTCAGGTTTTAGCCCTGTACTTCCTGCATTCTTGACCCATCTGATGCCAGGGAGTCTCCTGGCTTTAATCATCAACCATGACCTCCCTACAGAAGTTTGTAAATTTTTGTATTCAGCCAACATTTACTTATGCATCTTTGTATAAGACACAAGATACCTCTGCCTTAGGAGACCTTGAGGGTGGAGTGGCTGATAGGCAAAAGTCTTATTCATGGAGCCTGTGTTTTACAATGAATAGACTAAAAATAGCCAAGCAAGCAAATAAATCATGTAATTTAAGATGGTGGTTAGTGCCTGGGCTAACCAATAATGGAGTGTACTCTGAAGAAAAGTGATGGATGTAACAAACACTATTTTGATAGGGTCATCAATGAAAGCATCTCTAAAGAGGCAACATTTAAACTGAGACCTACAATAAGAGAAAGACTATGTAAAAATCTTTGGGCCTAACATCCAGACACATTTAAAAACTAGTGCAAAGGTCCTTCATGAAAAAGACCATATGTTCAGTGAACCAAAATATTATCAGTTATAGAGTTAAGAGAAAAATATGCAATTCTTATAGTAATTGTAGTAATATCTATAGCACTAGGGAATACTATGTAAACATCCAAAAGAGGATCCTCACATTAATACCAGATAAAATCTTCAGTGTCAGTGTATATAATTTTATAGTATGTTTAATGTTTATAACTGCATTCTATTTTATGATTAGACTGTATGTTCAACTAGTAATCTTTTTTAAACATTGAATTCCATGAAATCATTCTTTAATGACAGGAATGTCTTGAAAGAAAAGCACCAGGCAAGGATACATAAGAAAGTAGCATAGAAATGCTGGCTGCAAACCCACTGTGGGTGGGAAATCGTCACCAGGGGAATTCTGTGCCTCCTCTAATAGTTCTGGAATTGTTGCAGGAGTATTATTCCTGTTTCTTCAAACACACTGTAAGATTATTTCTCTAAATTTTTAATTTTGGGATAATTTAACAGAAAAACTGCATAGATAGTACAGAGTTCCCATGTTCTCTTTTATCAATAGCTTACAAAACTTTGCTCCATTTGTCAAAACTAAGAACCCTCTGTTGGTATGGTACACTACTATTGTATGCTTTCAAAACTTTATTAGGATTTCATTAGCATTTCTTCTAATATCCAGATTTTATGCCCAGTATTTATAGTAATACATAATAGTAACATATATATAGTAATACATAATAGTAATATATAAATTAATATAATGGTTACATAATATAGTAATTATATTATAATCCATTATTACACTATTATTGTGTTAGTCAAATTATTTTCTTTGGCCATTGGGAGCTCTTCCGAGTTGGCTCCTTTGTTTCTTTATTATATTTTGAATACTTTCTTACTTGCTACTTCAGACTCATGTTGTATCTTCTCTGCATAGACTTCAGAATCACATTTCTACAAAGATCCCTAGTACTTTTGTTGGAAAATCTTACCTAAAACCCAAGATCTGGTAACCAACAATCTTTGGTCAATCATTTACAAGTGTATTAGGAGGTATTCCCCACCAAAGCTACTGTGTTAATGCTGGAATATTCAGAGGTGAAATGATTAGATCATGAGAGCTATAACCCAAACAGTCCATCGTACTAAGGGTGTGGCTGGAGGAGGTGGTCTCTAGGGGTATGTCTTAGAAGAGTTGGGTCTTCCCTGTGGCCCCTTCTACTTGTTCTCTCTGCTTCCGAGGTCACCATGAATGGAGAGTGCTCTTCCACTATACCCTTTTGCTATGGTTATCTGGCTCACCTTGGGGCTAGAGCAATAGAATTAGCCCACTACGAACTGAATGTTTGAAAGCATGAGCCAAAATAAACTTTCCCTCCTCTAAGTTTTTTTGTCAGGTATTTTGATCACAGCAACTGCAAATATGCCTTGAGCTAACTCCATGCAACATATTCATGACTTTTCCTTATTATAAGTTCATAGAAGTGGAATTGACAGGTTAAAGTGAATGAAACATTAAAACAATTTTAATATATCATCTTGTCTTCTAGAAAGATTATACCCATTTAAATGGCTATAACAGTAATTTGTACTTTTGAACTTGACACCCAAGACAATTTCTCTGCCAAATATAGATCTTTTTTTTTTTTTTTTTTTTTTTTTTTGGTACTGGGGATTGAATTCAGGGGCACTCGACCACTGAGCCACATCCCCAGCCCTATTTTGTGTTTTATGTAGAGACAGGGTCTCACTGAGTTGCTTAGCGCCTCGCCATTGCTGAGGCTGGCTTTGAACTCGCGATTCTCCTGTCTCAGCCTCCCTAAGTGCTGGGATTACAAGCGTGAGCCACCGCGCCCGGCTCCAAATATAGATCTTGAGTTACCTCCCCTGCCAACACACCAGCCTAACTACACTTATTTCTCACATGGACTACTGGAATGAGCTTGTAACTAATCTCTTCTCCCATTATCTTTACTTCTTAAAGAAAAGTCAGAACAATGTTTTGAAAATACAAATAAATGAGATCATATTATGCATGAGTTTCAAAATCTTTCCAGGGTGCTCAGTGAACTTATAATGAAATGCAAAGTCTTTAATGTGGACATAAGGCCAGTGGTTGTCTGGGTCCCATCTGTATCTCCAGTCTCTTTTTGTACCTTGGTCTCCCTCAGTACAACAGGCAAGCATTGGCCTTCTTTCTTGTGTCCCAGTTTAAGGTTTTTATATGAATTCTCTACTGCCTGGAATGTACCCTGACCCTCATAATAATATAGTTCTGGTTATTCTTTAGTTCTCAATTCAATTCCTTGATCTCTCATATAAGTTAATTCCATCTGAAAATTCTCTCATGGTTTCCTGTATTATTTTAAAAGAAATTCTTACAGGTTCAAAGTAAAATTATACAATGCTTTCTGTAATATCCATCTCTTCAGTAGATTTTAAACCCATGGTAACAGGAACAGTGTCCAGATCAGTCAACCTCTAAAAGAACTCCTGGTACTTAGTAAGAACTCTGTAATTATTGAATGAATTAGTAAGTGACATCTTGAATTGATTCAGTAAAACATATTCCAGGAGAAAATCTATATTATATAAGATACCATAAATCCTAATTTTTTTTTTTTTTTTTTTTTTTGGTACCAGGGATTGAACTCAGGGGCACTTGACCACTGAGCCACATCCCCAGCCCTGTTTTGTATTTTATTTTGAGACAGGGTCTCACTGAATTGCTTAGCGCCTCACCATTGCTGAAGCTGGTTTTGAACTTGTGATTCTCCTGTCTCAGCCTCCCAAAATGCTGGGATTACAGATACAACTGCACTGGCCATAAGCCCTAATTTTTTATATTTAGAAGATTATGAATTATTTGAGAAGTGAAATAGATCTAGCTATTCTTCAATTAGTATATGATTTGGGGAAAAACATTTTTGCAAATAAAGATTAAAACACATTTAATGCCTCCAGTTTACACTAGCAATTTAAACTTCAGAAAGACACTAATTTACATTTGGCAGTCAATGAGAGTATGCATTTTTTCTACAGGTTTTCTGTGGCAGATTGTGGCTTCAGAGGATGGCTGAAACAATACTTCCCATCCTGGTTTCTCTTCAGTGTGGCATTGGCACTCCTCCCATTGAAGGTTGGGTGTGTTTTCTCTCTTTGAATCCAGACACAGTTGTGACTTCAGCAGATGTGATGTTATGTAAATCCTGAGGCTAGGGCATAAGAGGTAATATAGCTTCCACCTGCTTCCCTGGGTTTGCTTGTCTTTGGTGGTCTGTGCCACTGTAGGAGCAGAGAGCCAGGCTACACAAAGAGGGTAGGCGTTCTGGCCCATAGCCCCAGACGTGTTCTCGGCCTACAGCCAGCATCAGCCATTGGAGATGTGGGTGGCAACACCTCCAAGTGGTTCCTGTCCCAACTCTAGAGGCCCCTGCAGCTTTTAGATCTGGCCAGCTGACACCCAAGATATTGTGGAGCAGAAACAGTGCTACTCCACTGTGCCTTCTCACAATTCTTTGCTCACAGACTTGGTGAGGAGAACAAAGTAGTTGTTTCAGGCAGCCAAATTTGGAAGTGATTAGTTATGTAACAATAGGAACTGAAAATATATACAATGAGATTTTCAATTTTTCTTACCTTTCCCGCCCTGACAATGAAAATTTATTTTGTATTTCTAATAATTTAGAAATAATTTAACAAGTATTTAAATCTAATTTAATTTGATTACTAATAAATTCAAAAACTATTTTATGTGAGTATTAACCAATTATATCTCTTTTGGCCTCATGATTATCTTTTCCCCATATTTGAATAGATGTTTTTCCTTTGGGGTTTTGTGAGACTTTTTTTTCCCCCTTGGGACTTGACCACATCCCCAGCTCTATTTTGTATTTTATTTAGAGACAGAGTCTCACTGAATTGCTTAGTGCCTTGCTTTTGCTGAAGCTGGCTTTGAACTCCTGTTCCTCCTGCCTCAGCCTCACGAGCCGCTGGATTACAGGCGTGCACCACCATGCCCAGCTTGTGAGACTTTTTTAAAAAATTTATTATTTTTTAAAGATATATAACAGTAAGGTGTACTTTGACATACATACATGGTTGTGAGACTTTTTTTGTATCGAGGATAGTATACTTTTCTCCCCTAAGTTCCAAATATTTTGTTGTGGTCTTTTGTTGTTTATGATATTATTAATTTGTATTCTTTGAATTCAGAACTTGAATGTTTTCTAGTTGATCTTTCTAGGGCACTCATGATCTCTGAGTCATTCTCTCTCTCATTCCAAGATAATTAAACTTATTCTCTGCTGCTCTGTTTGAGAGCATAGTGTTCCATCAGCTAAGTAAAGGGTCCCTTGTAACTCTTAACTTTTCAGAAAACTTTACAATACTTTGATTAAATGTATTTCAGTAAAGCTTATATTTATTTTTAATATTTTCTTAACAGAAGAATGATTTGGATTATTTTTAAGAGTTAAAATATAATGAAGAAGTTTCAGTTATCTGCAGATATGTAAGCCATAGACTAACAGGAGGAATGTGGGGAAGAAGGGCCTCATAGGTCAGGGTAAAAAGAATTTTTTAAAAATTTTGAAAGAAGCTATGAGGAAAGTATAAGCAATTTTTCTATCAAAAATCCAGGTGTGGTTTGTTTATGATGAGACAGGGAAAATCTAAGTGCAAGGTAGATAAAATAAACTTAGGAATTTGGGAAAACAGAAAAAGGCCAAATTAAAAAAAAAACTATCTCTATGTTAATAGCTAACATTGCAAGAAAGCTATTGGATAATTGGCAAAAAGCTATGGACAGATATGTAAAAGGTATGTGCTTTTGATATCAAGCTATCCTGTAGGTTTGAATTGTCAGAGGTAAAGGCATGGATGAATCATGAGTATTCATCCAGTGAAGGATTATAACTAAAAGTATAATAATTTAAGGTAGATATAAAGACATGTATAATTTAGTTCTCATTTCAAAATTTGGATGTAGATTCTGCATTAAATATTGGTAATTGAAGATTAGCAGAAAGCTCTTAAAACCCCTATGAGTTTATACTTTTTTTTTAAAATAATTTTTTAGTCGTAGATGGACACAATGTCTTTATTTATTTATTTTTATGTGGTGCTGAGGATCGAACCCAGTGCCTCACGCGTGAGGGGCAAGCACTCTACCACTGAGCTACAATCCCAGCCCTGAGTTTATACTTTTTAAAATCACAGTCAAGTAAATTTTTTCAAGAAGAATATTTTCTGAGTCTTAGTTGATTTACCTCCAGTTTTACAGAAAAGCAATTATAACAGAGAGGAACATATGATATATTCTCTGCCTTTGGACAATGTGACAGAAATCCTAGGTGGTGAGACCTTCAGGCTGTCACAGCTAAGGATCCACCCATCCACCTACTGTCAGTTTATTCTAACTACAAGCCAAATTCTTAGAAGAACTAGCTGTGTAAATAAACCCACAAAGTGACAGAAGTATCACACTGAGACAAACAGCCACAGCTGCATCAACACCACTCAGGAGAAATATATACAAAGCAACAGAGTGATCATTCAGCACATGATATTTTACTAGCATGGTTAGAAAGAAACGTGATTGGCAGTGAACTTTTATGTGGTTTTAAAATCCCTTTACACATAATGCAACACTTTTTGATTTAAGGATGTTTTTTGAAAACACTCAAATAGAATAATTTGTTAGGTTTAAGGATTGTAAACACATTATGTTTTAGGAAAAAGAGAATTCTCAATGCTTCTCATTTAATAAAGGAGCTACAGCTGTCAGGCATAACTCCCTTTAGGTAAAAATGTTTCTCAACGCTTGCTACTTCTGGGCTCGAAGAAGTATTTCACATCAGGTTGCTTTGCATTTCCCTTTTGGCTAATGATGTGAGTATCTTTTCATATGCATATTGGCCATTTATATATTTTCTTTGAAGAAGTCTCTCTCCAGATCATTGTGTTGTCTAAAAAACTTAGATTATTTGTCATGTGTTTGAGTTGTGAGGGTTCTTTATGTGCATAAATACATGTCTCCTATCAGATGATTTTGCAAATATTTTCTCATTCTGTGGGTTGCCTTTTCATTTTCTGAAGGCATCCTTTGAAGCCCAGTTTGCCGTCTTTTGTGTTGCTGCCTGTGCTTTGGTCATATATGAGAAGGCTTTGACGAACCCAAGATGATAAAGATGTAGTCCTACATTTTCTTTATAACTTGGTGGTAATGTTGTTGAGAAGATCTTATCCTCATTCACTTCAAACTTTTGGAAGTTAACATTATTGGCCAAAAATAATCTAAAGATTATGCTTGATCAAATTGCCTAAGGTCATTGAAGAATCCCTTTGAGCAACAGGAGAGATGATTAATGAATAAACAGAAACTCCAGATAAGATCCACAACAAGGTTTGGAAGACAATGACAACTCAAAACTTCTATCTTCTTCCCAAGTTGCCATCAAGTCACTAGGCAGTACAGTAATTACACAGACAACATTGCTATATTCCCTGCATGAGTTCCCATAGTTTGTTTCTATATATTTACGTAATCAAAGACTGAAGAAAAAGAAAATGACAGGGATTCTTTAGAATGTAACTTGAAAAGGTTTCAGGTAACCCAGCTCTCTTGTTAATCAAATGTACTTTGTCTTTAACAAGCCACAACAGGTGTTTTCAAATAAGTCCAATGAGTCAGTCTTTTCTATTTCATGTGAGCATAAGAGGTTTATGAGGCAAAGTTATTTTCCTGAATAAGTGATTAAAATCAACGTACCCCTATGGTGCCATTCTAATTATCTTGGTCTTAATCCTTCTCCAGGGGTCATACATGGGAGAGTTGTGAATATTAATGATTATTAAATAAGTAAAACCTGAAGATCATCATTAAGTAAACTTGAGGCTGTGCTAGCAAGTATGAACCCTAGAGCATTCCCTTCCCTCTGCCTGCCTCAGCTGTCATATTGGAAACGTACTTCAAGTCTTTCTTCTAGGTTAGTCTGAGGCTGAAGCCACCCACTCCATTGCCACACTAGAGACCATACACATTGGTTCTCCACCTCTACAGATGAGGAGAGTTTGAATTCAGTGAGGCAGAGAAGGATAACACTAGCATAGAACAATACCGTCTAACATTATCTAGAAGCTGATTCTCCACCTTTTATAAGTCAGCAGCTTTCATGATTCACAAACATCAGTCTGGTTGAGTATCCAAAGAACATAGATTGAAATGGAGATAGACTGGCCATCAATACATGATTGAAAATATCAAGAAAAGAATACAATAGGGGTTAGAGCAGAGGTTCAAACCAGGGGAATTAGGCAAGAAAATGAAATTAAAGGCATTCAGTTTGGAAAAGAAGAAATGAACCACGTTTACTTGCAGATGACATAAACATATGTATAAAAATATTAAGGAACCCACTAAAAATTATTAGAACCAATAAAATTCAGTGAATTTATAAGGTACAAGATTAATATACAAATCAATTGTTTTCCTATACTTTAGCAATGAAGAACCTAAAAGCAAATTTAACACAACAATTCAATTTTATACTACCAAAAAGAATAAAATAGGAGAAGTTAGTTTAACAAAACAAATGTAAAGTTCATGCCCTGGAAATTACAAAATATTGTTGGAAGAAATTAAAGAAGAACATCTAAATAAGTGAAACATAGTCATGGATTAAAAGATTTAATGTTGTTAAGATGGAAATATTCCTCAAATTGTTCTGTGTATAGATCACTGCAGTCCTGATCTATTCCCAGTCGTTCTGTATTCAGAAATAGACAAGTTGAACCTAAATTCATATGGAGATTAAAAGACCCAGATGACAGAAAACAATCTTGAAAATGATCAAGTAGTAGGAGGACTCACACTCTCTAATTTCAACATGCATTTCAAAACTACAGTAATCAAGACTGTTGTGCTTAAGAAAAGATATATAGTAGAATAAAATTGAGAATATGGAAATTATCACATTTATTATAATAGTTGACTGATTTTTGACAAAGATGCTAAGATAATTCAATGGGAAAAACTACTTTTTCAACAAATGGTGTTGGAGCCCTGCCTCAGTCATACACAAAAATTAACTTGAAATGGATCATGGGTGTAAATGTATGGGGTCAAACTATAAACACTTAGAAGAAAGTGTGAATCCTAATGATTGGCTTATTAGAAATAGGAAACTTAAAAACAAGAGGTCAGAACCCTTATGACTGAATCACTTCCCAAGAGGACTATCTCTGAACACTGCTGTCCTGGGGACAAGCCTTCAACACATGAGTCTTTGGGGGCCATGCCAGATACAAACCATAACATTCCTTAGGTAGTTTATGAAAATGGGAGAAATATATTCAGTTAACCCTTATCAGATGCTTTTAATGGAAGAGGCTGCATTGGGCATTGGTCATGTGGAGACAGGTGATAGCCATGCAGTTGGAACATCACCCTCTAACAGGAGGCAGGCATGTGAGCAAATATTTACAATGCTGTAATTACAAAGATAGGAAAACAATGCATAGGAGGTTAGAGGTGCCAAAAGCTTCACAGAAGGGGTTACGCCAGAGAGTCCTTCTCAGGAAAAGGGGCAATCAATTTCAGTTTGAAGCCTGGAAAGAACAGTCCAAGTAAAGAAGGCAGGGAGACATGAGACAACATGTGGTGTTTGGGGGATTAATGTCACTGCAGGTCCTCTGGTCATGAAGCACTATACCATTTGTGGGTGAAAGGTGAGTAGGCAGGGGCAAGATTGTGAATGACTTGTCGACTCCTCTAATGAACAAATGTGTTTAGAAACAACTTTTCTATTTCATAATGATGCCAAGGATACCATTAGATTTATTGGCTTTTTATTGAGTGGTAGAGTTTTGTCTTCTAAAAAACCAGGGTATAAGGCTGAGGTTGTGGCGCAGTGGTAGTGTGCTCGCCTAGCACGCGTGAGGCACTGGGTTCGATCCTCGGCACCACATAAAAATAAAGATATTGTGTCCACCTACAACTAAAAAATAAATATTAAAAAAACCCAAAACACCAGGGTATAAATGTGGTAAGATGTTATTTAAGAAAATTCAAGGTTCTAATTGTGGTCATCCTGTGGTAAAACAGAAAAACAGGTGGGACTTAGCTTTGGGTGGCATTCGCAGGACCAGGCCGAGTGGGCAGTTTTCAGCACATTCTCTTCCACTGGAGCTCGTGCGCACGCTCCCATTCCCGTTTGCTGCAGCTTCCTTGTCTGTTGTGTCAGTACCGGTGGTTCACTTTATCACTTTAGGCTGCCAGGGTGAAGCGGTGACCAAAACACTGAATTTCTTTTTTTTTTTTTTTAAGTCCTGGCTTTGGAAGAAATAGTTTGATATCTGGGGGAAAATGGTATAACATAAGGGTGTACTCATTCAACACTGAGCACTCAGAAAAGGACCATGACTTGGAAAAGAGAAAGCATTTGTTCTATAAAGAGGAAGAAAAAGAAGTGGAGGGTAGATCAGTGTTGGACAGAAGCTTACTGAAGATTTGTCCATAATGTCACCCAAATCTTCAGGTGGAAATTGACTGAACTCCCACAGCCTGGTGAATTGATTGCATATGGGCATGTAAATAAACCATTAAAGAAGTCAAGGGCTATACAGGAGCCAGGGTTAGAGAAAAGGAGGGTTCAGTCAGTCCCCAGGAGGCAGATAAAGCCAGTAAGGACACAAATTCTTTGAGTATTAGTAGAAATCTTTAGGAAATATTACCTTTCTCTGGGCTCTATTGAAGTCAATCCTATCCAGGTTTAAGGAGAGCTAAAATGGGAGGATTCTCATTTAGCATCTAGGTTGTAGTTGCACTTAACATGCACTTGCTGGAAGCAGTATGTCAAACAAAAGGAAAACTATGACATTCTCAATTTTGGGTCACTTTCTAAGGAGATGCATTGGGGGCAGACAGGATTTCAAAACTCCCCACTTCAAAACTTGACTCATATTGATGGAAAGAACATTTCCACACATTAAAGCCAACCTACAGCAAAAAGCTTGAACTGGGCCTTCAGGCTAACTTAGCTCCTGGGGGATTTTGTGTCCTTGGGTAACATTATCTCTGCACTCTACAAGAAACCTGCTAAGGCAGCCCTCTCCTCTTCCTGTGTTGCCTCAAATGGTGTGACCTTGAACCTCTGCCTTCCCAGGGCGGGTACTTCACAAGTCAAGGGAAAACTATCTGATCAGGTATCCCCTTTTCTGCCCCCTCTAGCCTGCTGCAGGGAACGCGATCAAGCAACAGCAGGTGCCAGCCACAGTTAACCGCACCTGGGAGGAACTCTGAAAAGGCCATTTCTTCGAGAATGAAGAAATTCTCATTTCATCCCTATCCACACAGGACTCCCTGAAGAAGGAGGTAGGGAAGATGATATGCTACCTTTTTGGATTCTTTGGTATTCCCAACTGTCTTCAAATGATGAATTCTGAAACTAGAGAGTAAAAAGAACAGAACTGACTCATGATCTGATAAATAAATAAATACACACATGCATGCACACACAGACACACACACACAAAAACACTTGCCTTCTGGTTGGAGAATCATGCTATTTGACTTATAACTTGCAGAAGATATTTCTTTTAGGCTTTTCTGATGAGATTTCCTAGGTTTTCTTTACTTATGTACATACTTACATTTCGGCAAGTAGAGGGATTTAAATTTAAATTGTGTGAAAATAAAGGAGAATGAGGATCACTATTATAAAGATGATAGTTGCTACAAATACAGTTCATAAACTCACATAATTTTCACATTATTGTAATATTATAAGTAAGTGAACCATTATCAAATTTTTAAAAAAAAATTACCAAAAGTGATCATGGTGAAGTATTGTTTTTTTTTTTTTAATCATAAGGAGATTTAGCCTATTCGAGAATAAAAATCAGGACAATAAATTGCCAGAATTTAAAAACAACTTCAATATTATGCCCTAGGTTTTTTTTTTAATGAATAAATGGAAGATATTAGATTCTGTGTTCACAGTTTTCATCTGAGTTATGGGGAGGATGTAAAGTGTAACCAAAGATGTGGTGCCTGATCTGAATGGCATCCCATTACAGAAGCATCAGTGAAGGCCAGGATTATTGTAGGAGGGGGATTTGAGCAGATGTAAATGGTTTGGAAAGGATGTTCTACATTTTGAAAGATATGAGATGAAATTATCAGATTGGAGAGTTTGTAGGTTAAGGGCAGCCAGCATCCTCAAATGGAGGGTATGTGTGAGGAGTAGAAGATGGGGAGGTACCAGGTCCATATGGACCCTGAACAACAGATTTAATTGTGGTAAAATGTTTGTGTCCTTCCAGGTTGTTGTTGTTTTGTCTTTTTGGGGGGGAGGGGGCAAAATATAATCAAATGGATGGTAAACTGCATTCTTTCTCACATGCCCAATGATCTCTACTGATGCTTAATAATGCTGATGATAGGCTATCATACATTCAGATAATTCAGTCTCTGCTGCTACTCAAAACTTTTCCGCATTGGTAGAGTCAGGAAATAACAGAGCTCATGTAATCCCTTACCAAAACCACTCATACACACCTCTGGATTTGTTCCACTGAGGCCAAAGTGTTTCCTCCTTTCCTCATGGAATTACTAGATAACAAGGAGTAGGTTTTAGTTTGCTGAGGAAGGACCTTGCATGCAGAGTGGTTAATGGG
The DNA here is from genome assembly GCA_028644305.1 of Xerus rutilus. Taxonomy (NCBI): domain Eukaryota; kingdom Metazoa; phylum Chordata; class Mammalia; order Rodentia; family Sciuridae; genus Xerus; species Xerus rutilus. The sequence continues at coordinate 107,707,782 of CM053405.1, forward strand.
GCAAGTCCAGGAATCTTGGCAAACATTTGGTCTGGACCTGAGACTAAAGGAATTTTACTTTTTAAAAAATTAAATGTTTGGAATTAGAAATATCAGACCTTATTACCTAGGCTAACAATCTTATTGACTTAAGTGGTTTACATTTCAAAAAAGAAGATTTCTTAAGTTTGAAAGGTCATGTCCCCTGGTTCTAAACCAGGAATACAGTGATGTTCCTTGGTGTTTATTTTTCCAGTTTGCCCTATCTTCATAGCCCCAGCCTCTGTGGTGGTGAGTCCCCATGGAGCAGCTTCACTGAGAGTCAAGGACTCAGAGAGATGCCTCCTCCTGCCTCTTTCAATCTGCATGCCCTTCTTCATTTTCCACCTGACCTGCAGAAGGAAAATGTGGATTTGGGTTTAGTTGAACAGTGTTGAAACTTCCCTTCTGAGTGCCTACTGAGTTTGAAGCAGGAGATAGGCAGGCTAATCACTCTTTCAGGAGACTCCTTCACATCATGAGTCAAAGATACTCCAGTTTTTCAGCCCAAGTTTATTGCAATCCCTCTGTTAGCCCCATGAATCTCTAATCTGGCTGCAGTTTGTTCAGGCAATAAATAGTATCCCAAACTGGATACACAACTCCTATTTGTTTCATAAATTGTTGTTTCTGGAGTGAGGAACACTTTCCTTTTTAGCAGAATCTTTTGTTAAGTCTCGTGAGAGGAGACTCATGTTGGTTTTGCTGAGACAACCATTTTTTTTTAATTTACTTTGTTTTTCCCCCCCTGTACACTGATGAGCTACCAAGCCCATAATTTTCAGCTTTGAATAGCATGTTGAGTTTTTTTGTCAAAAGGAAGATTCATATCACTAGCTTACAGGGATTCATCTGGCCCCAGAGCCATTCAGGAGTAAATTACTCAATTAGCAACTCTGGCAGTTAGTTGCCTATTTGTTGAAATCTGAGAAAGAAAATTTAAACTTACTAGCAATTTGACTTCTTGGGAGGACAAAGAAATTATATACATTTAACTATAATGGTATTATTATTGCTAGATTATGAATGTTCTTAGTCTAAGTGGTTGAAGGACCACATAGAATGCTAAATAATAGCATGTCATGCATTTATTTGGATATAAATATTGCAACTACAGAGAGAACTAACAAATATTACCTTCAGTCATAGTGATAAATGTACTAAAATGGAATGACTATCTGTTGATTAGATGACTTCTAAGAATTCTTATTAAATTTAATTAAAGCAGTGGGCAGCCTTTAGAATCTGAGAGCTTTTGCTTTGAAAAGACTTTATCACAATGTGTGTATGTGTGCATCTCTGTATATGTGGTAGCCTTATAAAATAAAAATTTCATTAATATCAACAAAATTAAATTTGTCTCACAAGATTCATCTTTACCTTTCCATTACATTCCAACTATTTTTAGTGTGATTTTCCTTTTACGGAACTAAGGGATCATGAAAAAAGTTCTGGATTGGTTTCAGGAGTTGTGGGTTATATGATGATCCCTGCCTTGGATGAGATCTCTGCATGGGATTTTGTGTAGATTATTTTCCTTTTCTAAGTCCCACTTCTGTCACCTACAGAATCCAGCCATTTAACTGATGGCTAGGGATGTAACAGTAAAGAAGACAAGGTCTCTGTTCTAAAGGAGACAGTATCTCTAGAGGGCGAGACAGATGAGTCCCTGAGCAAAATGATTTTAGATGGGTAATGAAATCATCAGATGATAATAAATGCTATGAACAGCATAAAAACCAGTACTGCATCAGACAGTGACTAAGGAGTACTTTTTTTTTTTGGTACCAGGGATTGAACTCAGGGGTACTTGGCCACTGAGCCACATCCAAGCCCTATTTTGTGTTTTTTATTTAGAGACACGGTCTCACTGAGTTGCTTAGCACCTCGCTGTTGCGGAGGCTGGCTTTGAACTTGAGATTCTCCTGTCTCAGCCTCTCAAAGTGCTGGGATTACAGGCGTGCGGCACCACGCCTGGCTCTAAGGTACTTTGATATTGGTCCACAGGGAAGGCTATTGTGGCACAGTGATACTTCAGCTGAAACCCAAATGATTAGGAGGAGCAAGCTTGCAAAGAGCTGGAGAAGGAGTGTAACCGAACAGCCAGCGAGAAGACCTTTGGCCAGAACAAAGGGGGCTTGTTCAGAAACAGATCTATGTGGATGGCGTGCAGTGAGGAAGAGACAGAGGGGAGAAAACTTGCAAGTCTGGGAAGGGATCATGGTTGATTCTGCAAGAGCTTGGAGGCTATGATAAGAGGTGTAGATTTTATTCTAAGTGCAGTGGGGAACCAATAGAAGATTTTGAGTAGACAAACATTGGTTGACTCTATAAAGAATCCCCTACCTAGTTAATTAGAGAATGGACTACAGAAGGGCAAGATTGGAGGCAAGGTGGCTGATAAGGAAAGTATATCCTGCTTCCAGTGGGAATGGACAGAATTGAACTCTGATCAGAATTCCTTTATTTTTGAGGATGCAGATCCTCACCCAAGAAAAACCCTCAAACCCACATGCACAGCATTGTGAATTCTCAGGGGATTCTTGTACATCTTGAAGTCTACCCAGGGATTGCCTCAAATTAAGAATGGACAACTCTTGCTACCTCAGATACTATGCTTAAATGTTCTAAAAGAAAGATATTTACATTTTTCTTCTTATATCCAGATTACCATGAAAACCAAAGAAAAGTGAAACGGGGAAAACAGATTTATAAACAATTCTTTTGGTCTGTAACTTGATTCTTCTGTTAACACACAGACCACTATTTTTTATATGTATTATTATGGTAATGTTATGTTTAAAGGTGTAAAGCACTTTATGAACAATTTCATTTCTGATATGCAAACCTTTTACAATCTAGTTTCATAACTGCCCCATTTTGAAATAGTATCAAAAAGTCAGGAAAGACTTAAGCTTTTTATAATAAAACAAAAAGTTATTTTTTTAAAAAAACTATATTTCTCTTCTTTGAATATGTTTAACAATGAAAGGACTAACAAAGAGAACGTTGACTCCAAAAAAAAAAAAAAAACAAAAAATGAAATATTGAGAAGAAAATCCATGTTGAAGAAAAAGAAATAAACACATTCATAGAACTAAACTATAAAAATGATCTGCTATACAGAATGACATGTGGACTGAGGGAAAGATTATTGGACCAATCCTACATAGATTCTCCAAAATCAGGGGCAAGGTGACCAGCACTCCCTATCAGCACTTCCTATCTAAAGCTGTATAAAATTTGTAGGGTAGAATATGTAGAGAATATCCACGGCTCAGATCCAGGCAATTTTTGCCATGAGGATTGCCAGATCATCTGATGTTTTTAAAAAGAAACTGGAAAGATAGATTTTTATATGAAGTATTCCTATCTTTTAAAACTGTGTGGGCCAAACAAAATTATATCTGCCAGCTGGATTCCATCTGTGGGCTGCCAGTTTCAGATCACAGCTCAAAAAGTAAGTGTCATAATTCTTAAAGGCCCATCTAAGGATTTGTTGATTGGATGGATGAGATCTAGGAGAGAAGTGTGTCTGGAGAGGCTTAATTCCACAATATAACAAAGTGGGGGAGGTAGAATTGTTGATGGTAGCCTTCTGGGCAAGGGGATTGCATTAGGTAGGTAGCGTGGGATAGAGCAGTACCACTGATTGACAGTTTTTGGGTTTTAAAGTGCTTCTCTAATATGAACTGAAGCGGGTGGGGGTAGAGGGGCAGGAGATATGGCTCTTGGCATATCTAAATTAGTTGAATTTTGGAGACAAACCCAATGTGAAGCTTTAACTGCCCCAGCTCGTTCTCCTTCCCTTACCCCTCCCTGATCTTGAGCAACAGTTGGCCTGCAGGGAACTGCTGCAGAGATCATGCTTAACCTGAAGGAGGGCAGCACAGTATCCATGCAGAGACGTTGCAAACTTGAGTGCAAGCATATGCAGACCATGAACCAGGGAAGAGGAGTAAGAGAGCATTGACCTATCTTAGGCAGGGAATCCTTGAAAGTAAGAGTCCAGACAATTTCTTCTCCACTGTCTCAAAGATATTAAAGAGGAAAAGTAGTCTTCAAAACAAGGCCTGGAAAAGAAATAGAAAACATGTAAGAAAAATACAGAGGAAGGATATGAGGCTACATATTTTCTTCAGAAATTGAAGATTCACCTTTCTGCCTACAGTGTCAATTATTAGCTCATCTATTTTTTCCCCTTGAGACTACACTTTATCATCTCCCAAGGCTCCGTCCATCTCTCCCTTCTTTTCTTCCCCCTTATGTAGCTTAGACATCACAGGCTATTTTTCAGAAATCTATCTTTTTGAGGGGATTAAGTTGACTTTCCTTATTTGTCCTTTGGATATCAACCCCACCTCCCTTCTTAATTAAACAAACAAACGAACCCACTTTCTCAGCCTCTGTATTTAACCTCTTCCTCTCAACAGTTTTCATCTTTAAAAATTACCCAGATTTCTTTCATTAAAACTCCCATGACTGTAACCAGAAAACTCCTGTGTCTACAAATACCTCAAGCCTCCACATTGTTTCCTTTGTTACTGCTTTTCTGTCTCCTTTTCCTCGATGTCTTTACTCCTTAATTTTTCTAGATTACTCCTACCTCCCCCACCAGATTGCTTCTGTTAAGGCTAGCAATGGCCTCTGTCACTGTATCCTAGTGGCACTTTCAGCCAAACGTGTCTTCTCAGATGCACTCACCACTGCTCATCTCTCCACCTTCTTGAAACCCTTTCTTCTCTTGGCTTCTGGGTCTCAGTGTTTCTTGTCTTCCAGTCTCTCTGGCTTCTGTGGCTCTGTTTTCCCTATAGGCTTAATATTTTCCACTGACCATTGCATGGGGAGGCTCTTTGGGCTGGGTTCTAGGCCTCTGACCTCCTGCTTCCATTCCATCCTTACTCCCTAGCTGGTTGTAACAGCAAGAACCACTTCCCTTGTTCTCTGTAAATTGATACCCTCTGATCCCAAATTGCCACCTTGCCTCATGTCCACTGCATATCTCATTCTGGGTAATTCAGGTTTGTCCCAGAGCTGTCCCTTTATACACATTTTCCTTCTGTCTGGGATAGTGTTCTTCAAGATTACCTGTGATCAAAGACCAGTTGTTTGTCAAATTTCATCCATCACAGATTTATACTTTTATAAGTACAATAAAGATGAAATATAAGTGAAGTAAAATGAGTAAAAGAAACATAAAATACAAGCCCCACCTTTTATTAGATTCAAGCTATATAAAATTGCTTGGTCAAGTTGTTCTAAAATCTTCTAAATTCTTATTCTCAGTGATTGTGCTTGTGTTACTACAGAATGGGAACAAACAGTCCAAAGACTGAAATGGGACTGAGGACCCCAGTTTGAATAAAACTCCTGTTCCATTTGCCTTATTTTCCCATCAGATCTCCATTCAGAAGTCTCAATTTTAGAAAAGCTTTCCCTGACTAGGTACACATAGCTAGGTAAACAGAGGCAATCAATAAATCAGCCCAAAGATTTTGAGAAAATTGACTATTGGAAAAGGATTCCAGATGTAGATTGTAGGAAAAAGCATTTTACATGAAGGTATTGGGTTATATAGAAGCACAGATGCTCAAAACCACAGAACTTATATGGAGAAGGATATTTTGGGGGAGTCTACAGCATGAAGTATGTTGGGACGGGGACAGGACTGTACTATTAGAGTATAGAGATAAGATGAAAGGGCTACCTGTGTGAGTTGTTCGAATCCTTGGCTGCCAAACTAGGAGTTTAGATTTTTACCACCTCTAGGCAGAAAGTAATTTTTTTTTTACCCAATGATTGTAAGCCATTAAATATATTTTGGCAATAGAATGACGTGAGAGCTGCGGATGTAGCTCAGTGGTAGAGCACCCTCCATTGTGTCTGAGGCCTGGATTTGATTCCCAGCACTGAAAAAAAAGAAAAGAAAAACAATGACATGATTGGACTTGATTTTTTTCCAAGATAACTGGTGGCAGTGTGGAGGCAAGATTTACACAGGAGAATCATGGGTTCAAAGCCAGCCTCAGCAATGTCAAGGCACTAAGCAACTCAGTGGGACCCTGTCTCTACATAAAACACAAAATAGCAAGGATGGGAATGTGGCTCAGTGGCTGAGTGCCTCTGAGTTCAATCTGCAGTACCAAAAGAAAAAAAAAAGATTTAAATGACCAGTATGGGAGTTCTTATAACATTCTGCTCCGTGAGTACCAGAATGGTTGTGGACATGGAGAAGGGAGTTGGATGGTGAGGTAACTAGGTGGTAGCAATTCCAGGAGGGGGCTCCCGTGTCTTAGAGGTCTAAGCACGAGGAGAGACCGTGCTGATTTATAGTCCTTGGCATAGCAGCATTGTCAGCTTCTGCTTTATTGCTCTGGCTGTCTGGACGAGCAGTCTGTACTTCACCAGCATGTAGAAGGGAGTTCTTTCAGTTAGCTTTTCTGAAGTCATAATGCTAACAGATAACCTTACCCTGTCTGATTGGAAATGATGATAACAGCAGTTATGCTTCATCCTCATGATGTGATACACACCTTTATCAAAGATCATTTCCTCCAGGTAACAATAGGACTTAACAATCTCTTATCCCTGGATGATAATCATGTACTTTTACATTGACCTAATGTTCCACGACCTCTAGAGAATCAGTATTTTATTTGTGATGTTGAACTTTTCAGTATTTTGAAGAAATTGTCCTTTGTCCCCCCCAAATCACAGGGTTGCTTGTTCATTATTCTGTGACTTTTGATAGCCAGTAATGGCTGCCCTGACACTGAACAAAGAAAAAGGAGCCAGAATATCATGTAGCAGCAAGACTGGGAGGAAGCCACAGTGGGGTGGGAATCAATACATACTGAATGCTGCTTTCTTGATTCTAGCACGTGATTAATAGTGCCTGGCTCCAGCCCACTGTTGCAAGATAACTTATCACCACCTTTCAATTTCCTATTTCAGTTGCCTTTATTATATGAATCATTTGTTAAAAATTGCTTTAAGCTTTGTTCAGAATTTTGTGAAGTGTACTTTATACGTAAGTATCTTCACCGTCATCATTTTCATGGATATTATGTGTAAATAACACTACATGTTGGCATCATCAGTTGTATGGAAAGAATGGTATTAGTTTTACTCCCATGTTTGACACCTTTCCTGAGAACTGGAAGAAAGGTGCTGCAACAAAGATTGAGGCATGTCTATTTTCGAAGGAAATTGTTGTGGCAAAGTCTGACAGAAACAGATGAGCCGTTGTTTGGTTGTGGCAGTGAGGAGTTTACTACACCTTCAGAAATGATGCTCACTGCTGCCTTAGGTAGCTCTTCCTGGGTGGAACACAACTTGAGTTTATATTCCTAAACTTGTGTTTATATTCCTTTTAGCTGAAGTGGGAGGGAGTGAGGGACAGAGTCTAATGGTCCTTAGGGAAGAATCAGATCTCTTACTGGTTCTTATTTTTGACTCCCAGAATTCTGCTGGCTGGGGAAGGAGCTTACACGTTGGGATCCTTGCTTTTGCCCCACTGAAACTTTAGTTGTTCTTCAGATTTCTTCTCCAGCCACATGAAGCCTTTGCTTTGACTTCATACTGCTTCCAACAAGAGACCAGTCTTGAAAAGTAAACAGAGCTGCTCCTCTATCCTTATGAGACAGCAAAGTTTTCCTTAGCTTATCTTCACAGGAGAGAATGAGCAGACTAAGCACTGGTGGCTCGGCTGTGGACACCAAGTCATGTCTGGGCAAAGTCTGGTGGAGGAGATGGGCTATGTTCTTGCTTCTCTCCCCACTTCTCTTTAGCACCAGCTACACTGAGCAATGGCTGAGTCTGTGTTAGCTCAAGTGGAGGATTCTGGAAGTGGAGGAAGTGTACATGAAGTACATACAGAGGAGGTCACAGTGACATTCCTGTATGTGCAGAGAATTTCCTGATTGAACTAATCGGAGTTAAACGTTATTATTAAAGTAGTACTTAATACTCAGGTTTAGATAAGAAACATCAGGGAGAATCCAGATTCAACAGCATCAACAACAAAAGACCTTTTGATCTTGGGATAGTTTATCCAAGGCTAATACCGTGAAACTATCAGGAAAGGTTGAAAGTTGAGTTCTCCATCTGCAGACTCCTCCCTCAGGACCTGACAGAATCCAGTGGAGGCATCAATAATCCCTTCTCTGTGGTCCCATGACACTTAGGCATTGCTGTTCGTAGGAACCAATCACCTTGTGTTATGCTGTCTACTTCAGCCTCAGCCCTTTGAAGGCAAAGGGTGCTTCCTACTAATTTTATGTCCTCAGGCCTTTACAGGGTACAAGGGCCAGAATTTATATTCTATAACTATTTATAGTATTAACTTAATGACACAATTGCTCTTGATAGCCCCAAGAGGGATCTCAAGACCACCTGTGTTGGTAATACCTCTGGCCTCTTTGTGGGAAGGATCCTTCAGACACTATCTAGAAGAGTTACCTCATCCCTGAAGACTCATTCCAAGTTAAAACTAGCCATGTTCAAGTGCCCTGTTTGTTCTGAAAAATCTACCAGGCATGCTCCTATCCACTTAGATACCACGTTGCTATCCAAAGAAACCCGCATTTATATGCCTGGAAATAATGAGACTACTAAAGATTTTGTCTAGTCTGACTTCCTGACAACAGAACCCAGAAATTATATGGTACAAGTAATATTCATCCAGTGCTCTTTGCATTAGAAGGTAATGTGACTAACAATCAAGGGTGACCATGTTGGTCTTCATTCATCAGATTATTTGTGTGATTATCTTATTAATGTTAGTTTCCCTCAATGTTGTGTGTACCCTATGGGAGTAGAAACTATGTCATTCATTGCTCACCTGTATTTCACAGTGCTTTGCACAATGCTTGCAGATAGCGGTCACTCAACACCTATTTGCAGAGAAAGAGAAGGAAGAGAGGAAGTACATATGACAGTCTACTTTGGCTCAAATCTTTGTTTCCATTCATCCATTGGCTCTTTTTAAAATCCTACCACTTACCATACCCCTGTGTCTCAGAATTCTATGAGTCTTATTTGTGCTTAAAGAGGAATTTCCTCTCATAATTCTCTGTGCACCCTATCCCACTCCCATCTGTGGTTTTGATTTCCATGGTTTCAGTTTCCTGTGGTCAACAGTCTGAAAATATTAAATGGAAAATTCCAGAAATTAACAGTCATAAGTTTCAAATAACTCTTAAAGCATATTGTGCTAATCATTCTATTATTAGTTATTATTACCTTTTCCTGTATTTTCAGATTAAGCTTTATCATAGATATGTATGTTTAAGAAGAAAATATAGATAGTGTTCCATTCTATGCTGAGTTTCAGGTGCCCACCAAGGAGTTTGGAACATATCCTCCTACTACTGTACTGCCCTTGATCCCTTGAAATGGTACAGAGTCCAGCTGAATTACAGACTTTCCCCTTCATTAAAAATGAGGAAGAGACCATGACTTTCCAACAAAGAGAGTTGATTTGGTCATTCAAGGCAAGTACACAACAGGTCTGGAGTCTGGAGACTCAGCAGGGAAACTGTCTAATGAAGAAATAGGGATGCTCTCAGCACTCAGGAAATGTCTCCACTGTACTAGACCCATCTCTGGAAAACTGCAGAATACTTAACATTACTGGCTGCTATTTATTGAGTGCTTGGTAGTGCCTCTCAATTGTGACCACTAAAGAAATTTTCTCATATATTTTCAATTGTGCCTTAGAAGGATCCTGGTACTGTACTGGGTTGAGAGCCACTGAGGAAATCAAATATATAGAAGATAGGAATTTGCTTACTGTGGATGAATTGCATCTTTAGTGTTGTCTTTTTGAAACTCTATTTCTCTTCCCTAACATGTGACTCATACCCATTAACTAAAAGCCAGACTCTAGGGCAGTGAGTTCTCTCACTGGATTTAAATACCAGATACTATGATTCCTTCCCAGTAAGTAAGCTCCTTAGTTGTCTGATTTAGGGCTTACAAGCATTACTTACAGAGACTTATGATGGTATATTTGCCATACTTGTCTTTCTGGCTACAACCTAACTTTAATTTCTGTTAAATTCATATAAGTGGCTAGGTCTACTGGTGGCAATCTATAAAATTGATTTCAGTTGCAGCATCAAGTGCTTCCCTCACCTGAGCAAAATGGCAACCTCTTTCTTATTCATGGAGGAAAAGATGTGTGTTATTGAGGTTGATTGGCAAAGGAAAGAAAAAGTAGTGGAAAGGAAAGGCCAGGCATGGTGGTGCATGCCTGTAATCCCACCAGCTCTGGAGGCTGAGGCAGAAGGATCTCGAGTTCAAAGCCAGCCTCAGCAATGCCAAGGGACTAAGCAACTCAGTGAGACCCTGTCTCTAAATAATACAAAACAGGGCTGGGGATGTGGCTTAGTATTTGAGTGCCTCTGAGTTCAATCCACAGTAAAAAAAGAAACACACACACACACACACACAAAACATGGACAGAAGATTAATCATTTTCTCTGGCATTTATAGTTGACCAAAAACAAGGAGAGAGGGGTTTGTTCTCAGAGGTGGCCCTGGCATTCTACAGGTGTATTTTGCTTGGACTCTTTCAGAGGCCAACTGATCTGCTGAGCATGGTAAGACTGGTCAGAATCTCACATCCTGGAACTCTCGGGATGTCTTAATTATGAATGCTGTAGACTTTGCTTTCAGAAAGGGAGGGAAGAAACATGACTTTCAGAGATGGAGAATTGTTTTCCTAGCAATTTTTCATTACTTCCTGATTGACCACAAATTTTGAGTCTTTTAAAATCAAAATTAGAAAAAGTTTTCATCTGCTATTTTTGAAAGAAATATTTTAATACTAGTTTTAATTTTTATATGTGTAAATGGCACATAATAAAATTCAAACAATACAAGGATTACTACTAGACAATTATTATTTTAAAATTACAATGGAAAAAAACTAACTCCAGACTCAAAATTTTCCATCTTAGAGGCCAGTACTGAAAATGATTTCTTTCCCTCTTGGCGTGTTCTCTGCATGCTTAAGGATTTGTGCATGTGAGGGTCCCTGGCAAGTATCATAGTGTAATGTCAGAATAAAGGTTTTGAGTTCCAGCCATTAGATTGCGGGGGTTCATGCCTGGCTTTACCACATATTCAATGTGGTATCATAAATAAGTCAGTCTACCTCCCTGGCCTCATTTTCCCCCCGTTTTAAAATGAGCATCTATATCATAGGGCTTTTATGATTATCAATGAATATGGAGTTTTCAGAATATAATTAGTCTGATAGAATGTACAATATAAATGTTAGTGAGTTTTTATTTAAAATCTTTTCAACACTTTCATAGAATGAATCAAACTTTATTTAAAAGTTCCTCTTTTACCTGCCTTTATTATCACATTGTTTCCTTTAATGTGTTTTCATCATGGTCATAACCATTATGATGACAAAATGTTAATTTAAAAACTCTTGAGAAGGTAACATTTGGGAGAATGTGTTCATGATGGGTCCTTCTGCCTGTTTCTCACTCCTCCTATCCCCTTTCTCCTTTCCTCCCATTAACACCTTTAGAGCACTGAAATTGGAGGGGCGTGCCTGTGCCCACATCTCTGTCTACCCACAGGGTGATCCCACCTCTAGGGACATACAATTGGCTACCTGAGATGCACCCATATTTCTGACCCTCAGGAATACACCAGACTGCTGACCTTTGACCTGGCTTGGTTGTGTCTCAGTGTGTGTAACCCCTAGCTTAGCCACTCACCCTGGGCTGGGCAGTTAATGGATGGTGACAGCTCCCTGTGTTCCATATCCTAGGATCTTAGCATTCTGTTCCTGAATCCTAGGAGAGTCATACCATAAGTGAACGAAATGAATCTCTATGATGGAATTCCAGGCATCACATCATGGCAGCTGTGAAGATTATTTTTGGGTAGGGTCCCTTTTCGCATCCCAGAAAATATCCATGTAGGCAGCTGCATAGCCTACTCATCTTCACTTTATGTGCTACATGGTGAATGAGGCAAAAAGATCTGGCTGCTTTAAGGAAAGGTGATAAGACTGTTAAATAAATATTTAGCTTTTCTCTTCTGGATATGACTACTTTCAGCCTCAGAGTTCACTTAGACAGTTGATAAGAAGGATGCTTGCTTACTCCTTGGGACGAAGTAGAAATGAGGAATGAAGTAGAACAGAATTTGAAATTTAATTTATAATTGACCGACTAGCCAGAGAACCAATTTTTCCCATACAAGAATATAATATTAACCCAGAATAGATTATTCTAGTCTCCTCCTAAAAAGAGTTAATCTTAAACAGAGTGAGTACAATTAGTTATGTGCTCACTTACTTTGTTCCAGCTGGAGCCCTGCAGAGGTTTGTGATATTCTTCCTTAATTTTTCTAAAGAATTGCATTGTTGTGGATATAAAGGAGCAAGTTTCAAATTTGTTTAGATAGATCCCTCTTTGTCAGAAATGGGGGGCAATTTTCTGTTTACTACCAAATGATGCTGTTGAATGAAAAGCATGAAGCTTTGGATGTTGTGGAAGATGGTTTCCCAGTAAATAGCTGTCTCTGTATATGCATACTACTTCTCATGTTAGGAAGTGAAATCTGGGCTAGACTTGTCAACTTGACCAATAGAACATATCACAAGTGATGTTTTGGGGCTTTTGAGCAGAAGCTTTAAGAAAACTAGAAACTACCACTTACTTTCTCTTTTTGCACGTTTAGCATGCTGTGAAGAAGTTCAGACTACACTGTGAAGAGATAAAAGGCCACTGGTGTGAGGGACCTTCATAACCCGTAAAGGGTTATGTAAATGTTCCAGTCCCAGTTGAAACCCCAGTTGACCGTATCCACACGAATGACCTCAGCTATATAACATGAAGCAGAATTGCATAGCCCAGACCAGCCGACCCACAACATCATGAGCACTACTCCATCCTTGTTTCACATCCCTGAGTGCTGGAGTGGTTTCTACTACAGTAACAGCTCACTGCAACAGTCTTCCCTGCACCTGCAGTTTTTACTTTGTCCTTTGTTATTCACTCCAGGGAGAAGGTAAGACCTAGGTGTGGATAGGACCCAGCTGAAAGGTAACCTGTAAAGTTAGTGGTGATCCAGGGATACTTTAGGAAAGGGCCACCATGGAGGGAATCCTTAAACAAGCCACAGAAGAGTTCCTGTGGTGGATCTGAAGGATGTGGGAAAGAATCTGCTCTCTTATATGGTATATGGTAAGCAAGCTCCAGTTAGGTATGAGTGCTGCAAGCTACTGATTTCTGGTACAATTGGCAGCTCACCCACAAATACAATTCATAGATGGTAACTAAGAAATTGACCCATTCACATGTGACTGTGGAAGGGGTTCTTCATTTTTCTTTTCCTTATGTCCCCTTCATCAGCATTTCGGGGTAGTAAATGAGAGCAAAATCACCCTCACATATCTTCCATCTCTTGGTGCCTGTAAAGCTGCAGGGCAGAATTTTCCAAAATAAGCCCTTCTGAATGGAAATTCTGTGATATTGGATACTAGTAGCTGGTATATGGAAAGGAAAAACTGTAGGCACTCAAGTTTCAGAATATACAAAATTTTAAATGTTTGAAGAGGATTTTCCATGTGACTTATTATAATTATTCTTTTTTGTTGAGTTTTTCAGAGCCTTTATTATATCAACATGCCTTGTGAATCTCCAGGAGGGGTTTGTTATTTTGTCTTTTTAAATTATATTTTGCACTGCCAGCTCATTACCATCCCTCTTCCCCACATTCCCTAAAGAAAAAGCATCTCTGGGGACTAGAATTTCACAGAAGGTTCCTTGGACACTGTCTGTTTGTAACAAGAGAATGTTGTTGCAGTGTGGAGACATACTGTTGGAAACTCAGTCACAAATTTGAGGGAAGTACAGATGTGTTGATCAATTATCTCTTGAACCAAGACAACAGTAGAATTGATATCCTGCCAGAATTTCTGAGGGACACCTTTTATGGAAATCAGTTCTTTTTCCATATGGAGAGGGGGAGAGTAAGGAATCCTTAAACACATGCTTCTTCCTCACTATTTTTTGAAAATCCTGCTGTACAGCAAAATGTCAAGAAAACGTTTTCACAGTCTCTCTTCCCACTGAGAATATTTGTGTCCCTTGACAATGGTAAGCATACAGACCTTTGGCCCAGGATTGTCCTTTCAGACTTTTTTCTTGTGTAAGAAACAGAACATCCTGATGATCTCTAGGTCTCTATTTCCTATCCTAATGCTCCCTGAATGCTTTCTCCTGTCACCTGAAATTGTTTTGCATTGACTAAAACTTCATGATCTTGCAATAGTGGGACAGATGTTTTATTCTTCAGTTAGTTGATTATGGCTGTTGCCTGACTTTTGATCCTCAACTGTAGTAAACTGATACTAAATTCTTTCTTGTGGTGATTCTGGGCTCTGACCCAAACTAATAACAATCTCATTATGTTCCCAGATTTTCTCGAATGGGATATTGTAGGCTGCTAGGAAAGACTGATCACACCCAGTTATAGGCTGTAGCACCTGGAAGGAGAGTCTAACTCAACACTAATGGAAAGCTGGCATTAACATTTTTGGCAAGAACTACTTCTCCAAGACAAACAAATTTGATAAAACTCCCCAAATGCATTATCCAGGGACATTTCCCAGTGCAAAGTGGGATTAATCTGGCAGTATGGGCTGCATAAGCCTTCCTCCATATCGCAGATTTGTAGGACATAGTTTCAAGTTCATGGCCCTAGATTGAGGTTGTGAGGTGTTAACTTTATTAGGGCTGCGGAGAGGCAGAATCCCACTTTTAGAGGTAGCTCAGGATCTCTAGACAAATGGAAAATAAGTATAACTCAAGTGCAAGGATGTCTGGTAAAACTTTTGGAGATAAAGCTAAGGATTGAGGGTTAATTGGATCATCCCATTTCCTCCACTGAATTGAAGACAATCAGAGCTGCATTATGGTTCTGAAATTAGTCATTTGTCCAGCTTCATTGATCAGGACCATGAGTCTGCTTTACTTAGGAAGGCAGAAGGAGAGAAAATGGTCAAAGTCGTGACCATGCCCTCCAGGAAAATGTGATGCTCTGAAAAATCATATTAATGTCTTTTTCCCTGGGAAAGGATTCGTGAGATAAAAAGAAAAATAAAAGTATGCATTACAATATTCCTACCTGTGGAAAGGGGACGTAAGCTAAAAGTCAGTAGAAATATGAGGCAGGGAAGAACAAACATCTGTTCAATACAAATATTTTTGAAAAATAAAAATATATTCAAACCACACAAAACATCAACCTGTCAGTTGGAAATATCATATTGCCTGGTAAGAAGAAATGAATACAAAGCTTAGCAATGTTACAGCAATGAGGTTCCAAACATACAATCCGACAAAAACTGTAGGGCCACTTGTGGCTAGGAAAGATTTCCTTGCTCAGGGTGCATAATCACTCCTCTTCAAAACCTTGACCCTTCTTGACCTCATACCCATGATGACTCAGTAATGTCCTTTGTGAGGTGGCTGTCATCTGATCTGCTTGTGAATGGCACGTCATTCATTTCAACAAAAAGATGGCCTTTCAGACCCATCAAAACTTAGACAAGCCAACAAATGCAAAAGCTCCAATACCTTGACACTTTAGAGTATGTTATGAGGACTACAAACAGACTGCTGAGGAGTTATGGAAAGAGGTCGAAGAAATGAAACCAAAGTGTATTGAGTAATGAGTGTATGGAGAACAAAATGAAACCTGACACATAAATTGGAAAGTATTTTCAAGACTATGGAATAGTAGGAGAGCCAATGAAAGGCACTTTCTGTTGATTCCTTATGCCAATATGATATCCTCAACATTTCACAGCATACAAACCACACACAACTCCAGGAAGAGAGAGGAATTACCTTATTCCTTTTGCAGAGGTCAGTGGATCAGCAAGCCACAATTCTGTTATAGAACTTTTGTGTCTTGAGCCCGTTGCTCTTTCCCCTCTATCATATCTACCTGTCTTTCCATGTGGTCAGTTTGCCACCATGCCCCTTTGGATCCATCTAGATGCACCTTTCTCTGTTCCCACTTTTAACTGAGACCAGAGCAAACAGAATTGGAATAATTGAGGTTAGGAACAAGTTTACAGAAAAGTCTAGCACCGACTGAATACACAGCCTTGGGCTGAATACACAGCATTTTGTGTCTGTATGAAAGCTCTTCATTTGGTTCTGTCCTGACCACAACAATGACATAGGAGTCTTCCACTTAGCAGTGACAGGGGGTGGAGGACTATTTCCAGGGAGTCTATTTCTAATATGTGAGAGGAAGCCATTTTTGAAATGGAAATGAACAGAAGGCTAACTGAAACACAATGAAAAATTGCAACATTTCTAGTAGTTTCTTATAAAACTGAGCTTAAAGGGCAAAAGGAAGAGTGCAAATAAACTCTTCCAGTTTTATCTCCACAGTTGAAGGCCTGTCACACAGAAGTTCCCCCAAATACAAAGTTAATCTTATTTATTATCTTTTCTATGATTTGAGATCTGTGAGAGGTGAGCAGAACTACTTATAATTTGTTTTTCAAGGAACATCAGCCTACAATAAGATACAGAGGGGAGAATATTTTTCCTGAAGCTTTGATTTCAAAATCTGTAATATTAAAGAAATACTCAAACAAACTCTCCACATTATGCATGATTTTCTCCAATGAAATCAAAAGGCTAACTGCAAATATCATATTCTGCCTTGGCAGGGAGCAGAGTAAGAAGTCTACTGTGGAAAACAGCACTTTATATCATTTTTCAAGAGGTGTTGATAGTTATGTGGGTTGGACTGTCCTCTTGGTGGATCACATCCCAGTCCCATAGAACTCACATTGGTTTTCTAAAAGTAAGAAACATTTGAAACAAAAAAACTAAAGAGAAAAAACCATGAACAATGTACTTATTATCCACCCCTCTCCAATTATATTATTTTACTATATTTGTATCAGTGTTATTTAAAACTAAGGAAACATCACAGATACAGAGAAAGCCCACCCATTGTGGTACCTACTTCCATTTTCCTCAACATAACTGGAATTTGATGCTCATTTTCCAGTGACTGATGTTTTGGTAAACTTTTTACTTGACTCACACTTAGAGAATTGAGCAAATCATAAGTAACATTAATGATACATATGACATATATAATAATAAACATGTCCATTTCAATGGATGTTTACAAAGTGTACATACTTATGTAACTATATCAAGACACAGAGGTCTCCCTTGAGCACCCTCATAATTATCCCTTCTGAAATGACTTCTCATTTTATGGTAATTAATAAATTTTGCTTGTTTCTGAAATTTTATGAATGAAATCATGCACTACTTAGTGACAGGTTTCTTACATTCAAAATTATGTTTATGAGATTGATACATATTGTTGCTTGTTACTAGTTCATTCTTTTCAATGCTATGTGGTAAATCATGAAATATTACATAGTTTACTTATGTGTTCTGCAGTTGATGGACATTTAGGCATTTGGACTCTCATGAGCACTACCAGGCACAAACTGGAGTTTGGATGAGATGAGAGGTGCCTGGGATGCAAAATTTAAGGAAGCACCCAATGCCACAATGATGCCAGTGTAGGTGTGACCCTGAGAGTGAGTGCTCCTTTAATATTAAGCCTCAGAACCTCTTACTTCACCCAAGTCCTGGTACTAGCCAAGATCACGCTTGCCTGTGTCTCGGTATTTCTTTTAGTAGATGACTTGGAGTAGAATTGATAGGTCATAGGACTTGTGAATATTCAGCTGCTAAAGGCACTGCCCAACAGTTTTCTAAAGTGATTAAACCAATTTTCCATTCAACAATGTTCCAGATGTCAGAGGTTTATGTTGCTGTATATTTGAATGTTACCAATTTTTAAGTGCCTATTTAAGCCCACCCCCAACTCCCACCATTTTAAGTGGGTTATGTGGCTTTCTTTTCCTTTTTGACTTGTAGGAATTATTGAATGTTAATATTTCCTTCCTTCTATGGCTTGATTATCTATGTTTTCATGGCTTATTTTGATAAATTTTTAAATTTTTTTAATGATTAATTTTCAGTCTTTTTCTTCTTTGCCTAACTGAAGTGTATCGTTCTGTTACCTTTTAAAAGCTTTGTTCTTTTATCCTTAACATTTATATTTAGAATCATTTGAAGCTGATCTTTGTATACGATATGAGGAAAGAATCAAAACCAAATTCTTTATCCAATTGATTTAGCATAATTTATCAGATTATTGTTCTTTCCCCACTATATTTCAGTCATAACATTTTTATAAACTAGAATTTTTTTAGATGCTGTATTCACTCCAATTTCTCTGTATCAAATAAAATAATTGTTTTTCTGTCCAATTTTTATGCTTTTCTCTTTTACTTAATTGCTATGGAGATGCAGGCCCTCCAGTACAATGTTGAATAGAAGTGGTAAGAATGGATGTCCTTGTCTTACTCTGATTTTAGGGAAAGAGCGTTCAATATTTCAAAGCTAAATATCTTATTAGCTGGGGTTTTTCCTTAAGATGCTTCTTATGCTGAGAAATTTGCTTCTTTGTATTTTTAACATAAATAGATGGTAAATTGTGTCAGTCCTTTTCTGTATCTATTAAAATGATTGTGTTTTTATTTTCCTTTAGTCTGTTACTCTAGATTTAAATCCATAAATTAAGTCAATCTTACATTAAGATACACTCCACTAGTTATGACACACATCTTTTATTTCTATATTCTATATCCTTATATTATTAATTATTATTTATGCTCATGAAGGATCCTAGACTCTAATATTCTTTTCTTATAATGTGCTTTTGTGATCTCTTTTTTTACTTTATTTTTAAATCTTTGGGGTATAAACAAAGGAACGGGATAGCTAGGTCAAATGGTGGTTCCATTTCAAGTTTTCTGAGGAATCTCCATAATGGTTGCACCAATTTGCAGTCCCATCAGCAATGTATGAGTGTGCCTTTCCCCTACAACCTCACCAACACTTATTGTTGCTTGTATTCTTGATAATTGCCATGCTGACTGGAGTGAGATGAAATCTTAAGAGTAGTTTTGATTTGCATTTCTCTAACTGCTAGAGATGATGAACATTTTTTCATATATTTGTTGATTAATTGTATTTCTTCTTCTGTGAAGTGTCTATTCAGTTCCTTAGCCCATTTACTGATTGGGTTATTTATTTTTTTGGTGTTAAGGTTTTGGAGTTCTTTATATATCCTAGAGATCAGTCTGATGTGCGTGTGGTAAAGATTTTTTCCCATTCTGTAGGCGCTCTCTTCACGTAATTGTTTCTTTTGCTGAGAAGAAGCTTTTTAGTTTGAATTTATCCCCTTTATTGGTTCTTGATTTTACTTCTTGCACTATAGGAGTCTTGTTAAGGAAGTTGGGTCATAAGCCAACACGATGAAGATTTGGGCCTACTTTTTTCTTCTGTTAGGTGCAGGGTCCCTGTTATAGTTCCTAAAACTTTGATCCATTTTGAGTTGATTTTTGTGTGGGATGGAAGGTAGAGGTTTAATTTCATTTTACTACATATGGACTTCCAGTTTTCCCAGCACCATTTGTTTAAGAGGCTATCTTTTCTCCAATTTTTTTTTTTTTTTTTAGTGCCTTTGTCTAGTATGATGTAACTGTATTTACCTCAGTTTGTCTCTGTGTCTTCTATTCTGTACCATTGGTCTACATGTCTATTTTGGTGCCAATACCATGCCATTTTTTGTTACTATTGCTCTGTAGTATAGTTTAAGGTCTGTTATTATGATGCTTTCTGCTTCATTCTTCTTGCTAAGGATTGCTTTGGCTATTCTGGGACTCTTATTTTTCCAGATGAATTTTATGATTGCTTTTTCTAATTCTATGAGGAATGTTGTTGGGATTTTAATTGGAATTGCATTAAATCTGTATAATGCTTTTGGTAGTATGGCCATTTTTACAGTATTAATTCTGCCTATCCAAGAGCATGAGAGATCTTTCTATCTTTTAATGGTCCTTCTTCAATGTCTTTTAGTGTTCTGTAGTTTTCATTGCATACATCTTTTACCTCTTTTGTTATGTTGATTCCCAAGTATTTTATTTTATTTTATTTCTTTTTTGAGGCTATTTTGAATGGGGTAGTTTTCCTATTTTCTCTTTCAGAGGATTCATCACTGATGTATACAAATGCATTTGATTTATGGATATTGATGTTTTTGTGATCTTGATATCAGCATTATGTAGGCTTCATAAAAGGAATTGAAAAGTATGGTTTCCACTGTTTTTTAAAGAATGGATACAAAATTGATATTATTTCTTTCTTAAATGTTTAATTGAATCCACCAGTGAAACCATTATGGTTTAGATTTTTCATGGGGATTTTTTGAATTACTGATTTTATTTCTTTAATTGATATAGGTCTGTTTGTATTCTCTTTTTCTTCTTGTATCAGTTTTAGCAATCATTTATGGAATTTATGTACTTAATATACTTTAACAAATTTATTTACATAAAATTGTTCCTAGTATTTGTTTTCCTTCTAATATACATAGTACATGTAGTGATACCCCTTTTCATTTCTTACATTCAGAATTCATGTTTTTTCTATCCATTTTTTTATCCCCATTGCTAGAGGTTGTTCAAATTTATTACTGGTCTTTCAAAAAATCTTTAAATTTCATTGTTTTTTTCTATTGATCTTTACTGTTTTGTTGTTTTCTCTCTTCTACTTCTTTTCTGTCCATTTTTCAATTTTTTCTAAAATTCCTTAAGTTAGAAGCACAAATCATATGCTCTTATTTACTAAAATGGTCCTGTAAGTTTTGAGATACATTATCAAAATTTTTGAGATGCTGTTATTCATGTAGTTTAGTTCAAAATATCTTTTAAAGTTTCTCTTATGGTATCTTTAACTCCTGAGTTATTCATAAGCATTTTGTTTAAATTAAAGTTTGTGAGTTTTCTAGATATCTTATAATTATTGATTTCTAATTTAATACTCTCACTATCACATAATATACCTTCTTATACTTAGTGTTTGTATGCTGTCATGGTTTAGATATGAGGTGTCCCCCAAAAGGCATGTGTGAGACAATGCAAGGAAGTTTAGAGTGAAATGAGTGGGTTATGAGAGCCTTAACCTAATCAGTGCACTAATCACTTGAACGAATTAACTGGGTACTAATTCTTGGTAGGTAGGGTGTGGCTGGAGGAGGTAGGTCACTAAGGAAATGCCAGTGGTGTTTATGTTTTGTTCTTGATGAGTGGAGCTCTCTTTCTCTCTGCTCCCTGGTAACCATGTCCTGAGTTGCTTCCTCTACCACACTCTTCTGCCATGATGTTTTGCCACATCTTGGGCCCAGAAAAATGGAGCTTGCCATCTATAGACTGAGAGTATTCTCTGAAACCATGAATAAAACTTTTCTCCTCTAAAATTGTTCTGTGATTAAGACTGAGTCTTCTCTAACCAAAGGAGATTACATCATCAGATCATACCAAGTACCTCAAGAGACCTAAATTTTGCTTTAATGAAAGATTTGTTGAAAATCTTCCTCAAGGTATTACCAACAGTAGTGAATTTGGTTGTATCAGGAATGCTTTGCCTATGATGCAGCATTATGTAGGCTTCATAAAAGGTGAACAGACCATACTGATCTTGTAAGGCATGGATTTTCCAGTCTATGGAGGGTAGAGACAACACATAAATAATTGTATATTTAATCATAGTTTTGAGAAGATTTAAAAGAGCATAGGAAATCGAAAGCATGAAGCACATTCCTCTGTCCAGTTTGTATCTCATTTGGGGAAAAGATGATTACCCAAGGACTGAAAGATATTAAAAGGTTGTTTAACAAAAGCATGAATGTTTCAGGACAAACAACATGGAAGAAGTACCTGGTGTGAAAATGAGCTTTATATTTTGAGAAAACTGAAAAATAACAGTCTTTGAATATGGTAGGGTAAGGGAAAGAAGGGGAAGCAAGGTAATTTAGGGAGAATGTTCAAGGTCCAGTCATGCCCACAGCATTAAATATGTCACTGCTGGCATTCATAGTAGACAACTGAGAATTTCTGGAACTTTCTGTGTTGGAAGAAAGAGCATATTTGGAATAGCCATGGAAGTGGCTTGGGCTTCTTTTAAAGATAAAAATTAAAAAGTATTCTGTATTATCATCTAAGGCACATTGTTAATGTTATTGATTTAGGATTACTTTTTGCTAAGGCTGTGTGGTGATGTATTAGTCAGCTTTTTGTCACTGTGACCAAAACATTTAACAATAAACTTACAGAGAAGTTTATTCTGGCTTATGTTTCAGAGGTTCAGTCCATGGTGGGCTGACTCCATTGCTCTGGGCCCAATGTGAAGCAAAACATCATAGCAGAAGGGTGTGGCAGAAGAAAATTATCCAGTTAATGGTGGCCAGGAAGCAGGGAGAGAAGTAGGGAAGGAATCACAGGAAAAATTAACCCTTCCAGAGGTTAATTTTTTCATGCCCTCACTGACCCTCTTCCCCTAGCCACACCTACCTGCCTATAGTTACCACTTACCCAACCCTTTTAAACTGGTATGAGCTGACTAAGTTACACCTATCACAAACCATTTTACCTCCAAATAGTCCTGCATTAACATAGGAGCTTTGAGAAGGCACCTTATATCCAAAAAATAACAGATGGGAACTCTTGGGAAAACAAGCTAGGAGTTAAAGGCTTTGGTCACTATGTGCTTGGCTTGAAATTCTGAAAAGAAAATGATTCAAGGAATTTCTAACATGCTTCCTAGCATGGTGAAGAATTCACCTTAAAACTCAGAGAGGAAAAACTCTTTCAGAATGGGCCTACTGGTCATTTATTTATTTTGAGACTCATGCATTTTTAGTGTTTTTCCCACAGAGAAGTACTTGTTTCAAATAGAGGGTTAAATTCTGATCCTTGTTATAAGAATTTACATCTTTTTAGAATGTAAATAGATTAAAACTTTCCAGTAGAGAAGAAACTCTGACCCTAGCCTCATCTATTTGTTCAGGTCAAACTATTAAAAGAAACTGTTTTTCTAAAAAACAAAACAAAACTAATGAACCAGTTGGAAAAGGCTAAAAATATTGGGCCCAGGGGTGTTATCCTCTACTTGAATGTAAAGAAGCACTTCTAATACCCCTCATCACAGGCAAAGGAGCATTTGTCTGTGTACCTTTGAAGGTTGCCACCTTTGAAGTGTTCTCATCCTTTGGATGTCCTAATGCAGTGCCTCATGTGTGGCTGGATAGACTCAGGATAGGGAACAAGTGTCCTGAGAATGCCTTTCTACATCTTTCAGACTACTCTCCTGTCCAGCAGTCATGACATGGTATATTTTTAAAATTTCAGATATTTTATTTGTACATATTAATTATACAGAATGATAGATTTAATTGTGGTATATTGGCATATACATTAGAATGTAATTTGATCAATTTCACTCCCCAATCTTCCCCTGCCCTCTCCTCCTCCCTCTTCTTAATCTCTTTCCTCTAACCTAATGGTCTCCTGTCCCATCAACCTTCATGGTGTCTCTCCTTATCCTGTTTTTCTCTTTTTCTCTCTAGCTTCTATATATGAGAGAAAACACAAAATACTTTTCTCTCTGAATCTGACTTCACTCAAAATTATGGTTTCCAATTCCATTCATTTTCTTCCAAATAACATAATTTTGTTCTTCTTTATGGCTGAATAAAACTCCACTGTGTGTGTGTGTGTGTGTGTGTGTGTGTGTGTGTGTGTGTGAAGAGATAGATAGACAGACAGATAGGTATATTATATTTTCTTTATCCATTCGTCTGGTGACAGGTGCTATTTCCATCACTTGGACATTGTGAATCATGCTGTGATAAACTTGGGTA
Source organism: Xerus rutilus (assembly GCA_028644305.1). NCBI lineage: Eukaryota > Metazoa > Chordata > Mammalia > Rodentia > Sciuridae > Xerus > Xerus rutilus. The sequence goes on from CM053405.1 coordinate 107,731,656, forward strand.
CACATGTACAACTGAAGTATGCTGATTTTGAGTCCTAGGGGTAAATATCAAGGTGCAATAAAGCTTAATTGTATGGCAGTTCTATTTTTAGCTTTATTTAAAAATGGGTAAGTAAATCATATATATTCACACAATGAATAGCAAGTAAAGTAAAGCTAAATACAAAAGAGGACCTAATGCATGATTTCATCCATATGAAGTTCAAAAGCAGATAAAACTAATCAATACAATAGAAATGATGGTAGGCACTACCCCAGAGGGCCTGTACTAATTTATAGTCCTACCAATAGTGTCTGAGTTTCCTTCCCCCACACTCTCACCAGCATTTATTGTCCTTTGTATTCTTTTTTTTTTTTGGTACTGGAGATTGAACTCAGGGGCACTCGACCACTGAGCCACATCACCAGCCCTATTTTGTGTTTTATGTAGAGACAGGGTCTCACTGAGTTGCTTAGCGCCTCGCTGTTGCTGAGGCTGGCTTTGAACTCGCGATTCTCCTGTCTCAGCCTCCCTAAGTGCTGGGATTACAGGCTTGAGCCA